>JAXDDW010000002.1:187500-1387500 GCA_034670385.1 Hoplostethus mediterraneus
TTACTATGAATTTAATTGCCTCAGCCTAAAAAAGGGGAAAAATGGTCTGTGAATTTTGGTGGGTTTTCTATCGACTACCCGTACACATCATTTAACAGAACTCCTTTCATGTAATGATCTTTTATGAATTGTTTCACCTCCTTTTACGGTTTGCTCATGTTCATGTTTATGGATCACACCTTCCCTTTCACTGCTTTTGTTGTGGAGTTTTTGTTTTTCACTCCTTTGCAAAGCCAAATTTACAATTATTGTAAATTATCGATTCCGACTGTTCGGCTTGTGCGGTGCGCATCGCCGATCTGTGATGTTCCTCGTCTTCTTCGCAAAGGTTTTTTGAGCCCCGCTCTCTCAATTGAGAGCACTGACGCAATTGAGAGACATCCCTCCTACACAACGCTGCCTTGGATATGATGAGATGTAAAACCCCGTTGAAATGCTCTGTAGCTCAATCATGTGCTCATCCCCAATGCCGTGGGCACTGTTGTGTGTGTGTGTGTGTGTGTGTGTGTCACCCATTTTCTAACAATTTACTCACTGTATATCTGTGTGTGTGTGTGTGTGTGTGTGTGTGTGTGGAGTTTGTGAAGTTCAGCTTTCATGTTGCACTCATGAACTGAACATTCCCCCTGAGGAAAGCTGACTTTGTCGGAATCAGCAGGAAGACACCCTTCAATCCAGAGGGAAAATGTTTTATTCCTTCTTTGTTCATTATTGAAAAATGGAAAAAAGCAAAAAAAACAACAACATAAAATGTCATCACTATTAACTGATATGAACTATTTTCTGTTGAATTAAATATTGGAAAGAGGTTTTGTTTACAAGTTGCTATTCCTTAAACCCCCATATTAATGTGTGTATGTGTGTGTGTGTGTGTGTGTGTGTGTGTGTGTGTGCATGTATGTATGTGTTTGTATATATGCATGTATGTGGTGGTGCTGGAGGGGGGGCTTATAGTGTACAGTTTTGTGTACGTCTATATGTATGCGGTGGAGAGGTTGCTTTGCTTGCTTGTGTGTATCTGTGTGTGTGTGTGTGTGTGTGTGTGTGTGTGTGTGTGTGTGTGTGTGTGTGTGTGTGTGTGTGTAACGTCTGCTCGTCCCCGTGTGTGCTTGGCCCCCTCCCTGCCTTGACACGCAGAGAGAGGCGATATCTGTCCTTGAAAGCAAGATCTCTGAGCCTGTCGCCTGTCACCATACCGGCCTCCCATGGTGCACTGCTCAGCCATGCGTGCGGCCATGAAGGACATGGGGTTGGGGGGTGGGGGGGGGGGGGGGGGGGGGATGGTGTGGTTGCCGAAGCAGTGGGGTGTAACGGGACTCCTCGGCAGCCCCGAAACGAACTTCCCTCCGCCCATCCCGCGATTCGTCCGCCTCGTCACCGAGGTCCTCCGCTCCGGCTCCCCGGCTCTCCCGGCTCTGCCCTCGCGTCTGGGCACCTGCGGTTGAGTCGCTGGGAAGGAAAAACCCCCCCCCGCTCAATTTTAATGGTCCGGTGATAGTGAGATGGAGATGGAAGACTGTTCTCTCTCTCCTTTTCATCCTCGCTCTCCTCTCCCCGCCGCTCCCAGCTTTGTGGGTGATTGAAATCGGACGAGGTTGGATTTACAATTGCAAGACCCGGCGCCATTACCGGGGCCTACTGCAGATCCAGCGATCCCTCCCCTGTCTCTCTCTCTCTCTCACTCTCTCTCCCTCTTTGTCTCTTTCTTTCTCTCTCCCCTTTACCTATGCTTGGGAGGCATAATGACACGCTGATGCACTCTGGGTAATGGGCAGAGGAGATGAAACAAGCTCAGTAGCGTGCCCTTGAGATTCCAAATCAAATAGCGTCTTAACCCTTACACAAATTGATTCCTTAACCCCGCAGCCGGCACCGCTTGAACCCTGTATTATGCTGCCGACGGACAGGAAATCATGAGAGAACGCCTAGTTTTCGGCTTCAAAAAGAACCCGCCGTTCGGCCCCACCGCTCCTCCCCTCGCTCGCAGCGGATGGATAGATTGTTTCTTTCAGTGCGAGCTATTTCTGATTGTCCGCCAGTGAGCAGTGCGGGAAATCGGATTTCATTTCTCACTCACACACACACAACCCCCCTGCCACCTCTAATCCAGTAGCAGCTTCCACAGACAACCCCCCCCCCCTTCCCGCCGCCCCGATAGGCCTAGGAAAACACGATTTCCCCACCACATCAATAAGCAAGGGTTTATTCAGCAGTCTGGTGGTCTCACTGGCTGCCCTGCCTATGACAGAGTTTTATTAGAGGCACGGCATAGCGAGGCGGGGGAGATGGACGGAGAGCAACAACAGATTACAGCTGCCGCCACACAAAACACCACACAACTGTAATTTTTTTTTTTTTTGGACTCGGACGTTTTCATGCTCGTTTATGCGCTGAGCGAGTTTCTATCTGCTCCCTGCCAGATAGAAAACCCCATTGTATAATTTGAAAAGTACACTGAGAATTTACACGTTTCTTTCTTGCCCTCTGGAAAAAAGCGTATTATTCATCAACACAACAGCGTTATGTCTTCTGCACTCCGGGGTCCAGCCAAGGCCAAAGCATCCCAAAACATCCCCGCAACTCCCTGGCTACCTGGCCTACTTCCCGGCGCCCTGCTGTTACCGGGCGAATTGAGGCACACGCTGAGATACACCACCGCTGAAAAACACGGCACAAAAAAAAACCTCATGATCTACATTTGAGGGTTTTTATGACCTTCAGAGGCAGCAGATGAACTGCTCGGTCGCCGGAGGGGGAAAAAAATGACAACGCGAGGTCCCGTCCACGATGTAAATGCACAAGCGATAAAACGGGGGAACACAGCATGAGTAAGGCTACAGAGTGACTATTCATATTACACAGTGACAGGTGGGGACGGGGGTTGTATTTTTTAATAGCATACTTAATCATTGTTTCACTTGGCTAAGCAGGCTGGTATGTAAAGGTCAGGGCTCCATTGCATCCGTTCTCGCTACCAGGAACAACATTGTTTCAGGGTGAAACCAACAATAGTTTATTCTGTATCTCCTGGTCGTGGAACAATATTTAATATATCGTGGAAATTGAATGCCAAAATGGGATATGCACCATTTTTAAAACTATGCATTTGAAATATTTTATATATATATTATATAATATAATATAATATATATATATTTTTTGCTTTTTTCAAAATGTATTTACCATTGAAACCTTTCAAATGTATTATGATTCAAAAAAGTTATAATATGCATTTTGGAGCTATCAGCTCTTTCTACCATCGATTCATTAGAATTGTTTTATAGAAGTAAATTTCCGTTGAACGTGATAATGAGACCTACAGCTGAACTCTTCTCCCCTAGTAAGGCCACTGTGAACTCTATTCCCCTAGTAAGGCCACTGTGAACTCTACTCCTCTAGTAAGGCCACTGTGAACTCAATTCCCCTAGTAAGGCCACTGTGAACTCTATTCCCCTAGTAAGGCCACTGTGAGCGCTACCCCTCTAGTAAAGCCACTGTGAACTCTATTCCCCTAGTAAGGCCACTGTGAACTCTACTCCTCTAGTAAGGCCACTGTGAACTCTATTCCCCTAGTAAGGCCACTGTGAACTCTATTCCCCTAGTAAGGCCACTGTGAGCGCTACCCCTCTAGTAAAGCCACT
Organism: Hoplostethus mediterraneus; assembly: GCA_034670385.1. Lineage (NCBI taxonomy): Eukaryota > Metazoa > Chordata > Actinopteri > Trachichthyiformes > Trachichthyidae > Hoplostethus > Hoplostethus mediterraneus. The sequence goes on from JAXDDW010000002.1 coordinate 191,142, forward strand.
GTAAACTCTACTCCTCTAGTAAGGCCACTGTGAACTCTACTCCCTTGTAAGGCCACTGTGAACTCTACTCCTCTAGTAAGGCCACTGTGAACTCTATTCCCCTAGTAAGGCCACTGTGAGCGCTACCCCTCTAGTAAAGCCACTGTAAACTCTACTCCTCTAGTAAGGCCACTGTGAACTCTACTCCTCTAGTAAGGCCACTGTGAACTCTACTCCTCTAGTAAGGCCACTGTGAGCGCTACCCCTCTAGTAAAGCCACTGTAAACTCTACTCCTCTAGTAAGGCCACTGTGAACTCTACTCCCTAGTAAGGCCACTGTGAACTCTACTCCTCTAGTAAGGCCACTGTGAACTCTACTCCTCTAGTAAGGCCACTGTAAACTCTACTCCTCTAGTAAGGCCACTGTAAACTCTACTCCTCTAGTAAGGCCACTGTGAACTCTACTCCTCTAGTAAGGTCACTGTAAACTCTACCCCTCTAGTAAAGCCACTGTAAACTCTACTCCTCTAGTAAGGCCAATGTGAACTCTACTCCTCTAGTAAGGCCAATGTGAACTCTACTCCTCTAGTAAGGCCACTGTGAACTCTACTCCTCTAGTAAGGCCACTGTAAACTCTACTCCTCTAGTAAGGCCACTGTAAACTCTACCCCTCTAGTAAAGCCACTGTAAACTCTACTCCTCTAGTAAGGCCACTGTGAACTCTACTCCTCTAGTAAGGCCACTGTAAACTCTACTCCTCTAGTAAGGCCACTGTGAACTCTACTCCCCTAGTAAGGCCACTGTAAACTCTACTCCTCTAGTAAGGCCACTGTAAACTCTACTCCCCTACTCCTTATAGATAACCACTACTTATCGATAACCACTACTACCTTTCTATCAAATTTGATAGAAAGGGTACAGCCCCAGTGACAAAGGGTACAATTGTGAACACTTTTTTCTGAGAGTGTACAGTGGAGGAAATAAGTATTTGATCCCCTGCTGATTTCACAATTTTACCCACTTACAAAGAAATGAGCTGTCTATAATTTTAATAGTAGGTCTATTTTAACAGTGAGAGATAGAATATCAAAAAAATCAGAAAAATGCATTAAATAACAGTTATAAGTTGATTTGCATTTCATCGAGGGAAATAAGTATTTGATCCCCTACTGACCAGCAAGAATTCTGGCTCCCACAGACGAGTTATGTGCCCACGAGGCACACAGATTAGTTCTCTCGGCTTTCCTCTCGGCTTAAGAAAGTACTCCTAATCTCAACTGGTTACGTGTATGCACAAAACTAGTCCAAAGAATTACACTTCGTATCTTCAACTTCACCACCATGGGCAAGACCAAAACCAGATCTGTTTAAGGAAGTCAGGGACAAGATTGTAGACCTGCACAAGGCTGGAGTGGGCTACAAGACCATCGGCAAGCAGCTTGGTGAAAAGGAGACAACTGAAAAGCTCGGCTCTGTCTTGTACTGTGTTGTTTTCTCTCCGTGCCGCATGAATAAACTTGCATAGTAATTGACCATCTTGACCAAATTTCCAAAACATCATGAAAGAATATTGATACATTTCATGTGTAGAAATTGTCTTCCTTATCTTCGTCTTGAGATAGAAACACATAGCCTGTTCCATCATGGGCAACTTGGTACAGAAGAACCAGCATTTACAACTGGTGTGGGAAAGCATACATCCTGCTGTATGGTTGCAGTAGAGGTACATATGAGACACTGCTGTGTGGCAGTAGTCATTTTTTCTTTAGTGCACTGGAGTGCACAAGCTGAGATTTTATTGAAACACAAGCTGCTTGTATTGTAGGATCCTGTACCTGTGGAGTGATGCTCTATAAGGTAGAGGCAACAGTACAGTCTTTGATTGATGTTGGATATCAAGGGCTAAATCATCCAATGAAGTTCATTTTTAGAAAAACCATTAGCAGTGTAAATTAGAACGGGAGTCTCTGAGAATCAACCGGATCCATCGTTGACTTCCACTCCCTTTCGTTTGGTCGCCAATCATGTCATCGTTTCCCACTCTGCCAGGCCAGTGTGAAGGGTTCACGCCATTTGTCGCCAGCTGTCTGCACTTGTCAGCCCTGTTTACTTTCATTTAAAGGGTCCAGCATCAAGTCTGTGTGTGTGTGTATGTGTGTGTGTGCATGCCCCTTGCATTTCTATATGTGTGTGTTCCCTGGCAGAGAGAGACTTGTCAATCCCAGATGCTGTTGAGTTACATCCCGCTTCTAGCCTCTTCCATCTCCCTGTCTCAGCAGCCATTCACCCACCACATCTGCATCTGCTGATAGCGTTCCTTCACAATCGGGAGAATAATGTGTGAAATAGTTACTATGATGAGAATTTCGATGAAAAGAAAGAAAACAGCCTCTGTAAAATAGCAGAGAGAGGATCTAGAAGTAGTCATTTCTATTCTAATTTGATTCAAACGTTGGAGAAGTCCTGCTCTTTTACTGCACCCGCTGTACTTTTGCTTCCCTGGCGAAGGAATTGTTCGGAAAAATCCGGTATTGTTCTCTTCCCATCTGTCAGACGGCACATGAAAAGATGTGGCAGTTGGTTGATCGAGAAACGTGAGTTTTGCGCTGCGGGACCCCGATTCAATTTACTTCCCTTGAGCAAGAACAGGCTGCAACAGGATAGAAGGAGGATAGATGCATCAGGGACTACAGCTCTACACACTGCATCCATCCACACCTGCATGCATTATATAGCATGCGGTACGTGCAGCAGAGAGCCAAAGCTCCCGAGAATAGATGTTGTTAGGTTGGAAGAAGTGGGACTCTCCTGACCCCGGGAAAAGATATAATGGACAGATTATAAAAAGTCAAATTCGCACATTCATTCACACTCACCGAATCATTAATAATACGCCCACGGGCACCACAGGGGGTAAATAATATCAATTTTTCATGTCACACTTGTGATGGATCTTGTGAACCACAGTGATATGTTTCCCCCAAAGGGAAAGCAAGAAAACCTCGCTTTAGAGTCGGTATCGATTACATGTGCCCGGATTTCCCCGTTTCATCACTTTCTATGATTACCTCAGTGATTTACAATGTGTTGGTAGTCTGGCTCTGTCTCTATATTTTACTTGAATGACTGGAACACCTTGCGACAGGAATGAGGAATCGGCCTTTTTTCAAATAAACACACACACGCACCCACACACAAACCTACGGTGAAAGTGAAGGCGCAACCTTGGTTGTAATTACTAAAATGTGTCATAGTATTGATTCTTTCTGATATATAGATTTGATTTGGAGTTTTGAGTTTCATTCTCTCAATTAAACTTTTCAAAATTGGGCAGCGCACCGTAGCAGGTTTAACAATATCTCCGCCGGTATTGGCCTTTCATTCCGGGTTTATGAAGGAAACAATCTTATATCAAAACATATACAGACGGAGGTGCAGCACCAACACCACAACGCCATATGAAACAGAGAAAGCAAACAGAGAACAACAGGACCGCATCCACAGCATCCACAGCATCCACAATGAAGTACTGAGAAAAATAAAATAAGAGGCTGCACAGGGTCTACAGCCGGGAAGTATTTCTCCCATATGAAGAAATTGTTTTCTTTTGGTCGGTCTACACCATGGTAAGTGGGTCTTCTCTTGCACATCAAGTTTTTTAAGACCATACTACTGGAGCGAAGCTGCCACTAGCAGGGCCGACCAATATGAGGCTCCAATGGCAATTTCAATACTTGGGATCTTAAATAAACAATAACCAATATATCTGCTGATATTTTTTGTTAAAGACAGTACAATGTCTTTAGAAATATCCCTCAATTTTACCATGGGGGCTATTGGTGATGGGACTCAAGCTGCATGACAGCATCAACAAACATGACAACCAAACGATGGGCCAGATGGCTCATTGTTCCCTGGGCATGCTGCTGGAATGATTAAGAGCACGCCACTCGGCAGCACACTGCAGCAGCTCGCTGCCCATCATTTACCAGGAGTTTGTAGTCGATGCTGGCGCTCATATTTGCGTGCCCGCTACATCCTGTGATGACAGCGGTTCAGTTTCTAGTCTAGGTTTCCTGTCTAGACTTCAGGGACTTCTGGAAACTGCGTCCATGGAAACTACCAAACTGCTAAAGCACAATACAAATACGGTTAAGGTTATGTCAGCCTGAGCCACACGGATTATTGTTCACATCTTCCCATTTAACAAAATTAAAATAGCCTGCTGCCATCTTACTGAGATGAATGCTGCAAAAGGAAAATAGTTACTTTCACATGACTTGTTGCTGTTTTAAGTAGAGAAGAGCCTGCTGGTGCAAGCCTCACTGATTTTGATAGCTGATTTTGTGCCAATATTCAATATCTTTGACCATTTTCATGCCAAAATTATACTAGTCAGGGTGAAAAGCCTCCGAAACAACATCTAGGACTTTGTGTGACACTAAAACTCTCTGTTGAAACCCATACTAATGAAATTTGTTTTGGTGGGTGATAACATGTGATCAGCTCATGTGCCCGTTTCCATCAGGTTGACTACAGGCTTCTAAATGTGTTTTTGTGGAATAAGAATCACATGTGCAAATATGCCCACAATAAATGTTAAAATAAATGTCGGTCAAATAAATTCTGGTCTGTATCTTCAAAAGGGATTTGCTTTTAATGTTTAATTTCCCTGATTAAACCTCTTTTATCACACTATTCATGAGCTAATTCCCATTGTGTGGCATTGCTGTCATTGTGTACGTCAGAATTTCCAACAACAGTTGAGCTGAAGTTAAACTGACTAGTTGAACAATGTGCAACTGATACATGATTTTTAGCAAATCCAATTTAAAAGCAATCAACTCCAATGTGAACCGATTGTTGCTCCTATATCCTATATTGTGTGCATTGATTCAAATGCTACTTAGCTGGCGACTCCCTACCAGTTATTAAAGTTATTGTCTGAGAAGAACAAAGACTTTCTTTCCCCCCTGGCTGTGTGCAAAAAGCGAACACTGCTAAATGATGGATGATGGAATATTGCTTTGTAAAGGCAAATATGTCTGCCAGCTGGGTACTTAATGCAGTTTCAAACCAAATGGGATCCTGTGAATGGCAGAAGGTATAGTGACTGAAACGCGTATCTAAAAATCACACGCTGGGCACAGCGAGCGAATGCAGACGACCTATCAAGCAGCGGAAAAATGACTGAAATGGGCGAAACACTCGATAACACCTTTCCTTTAACCTGCATAGTCTACTGCCCACTGTTCCTGCAGTCACTCTCCGCCAGAGCCAAAAGTGCCTTGTCATGTTATTCTCATTCAATCAAGTCTCGTTGTCTTCCATCACATGTGGATGTGCTTTGAGAAATAGTTGATATGCCTCTGCACCTATCATGTCTCCTTGGCAAATTCCTGTGCACGTACTTGATGAATGAAGTGATTTTGATTGTGATTTAAAATTCCCCTTCCCTACTTCCTGGTGTTGTCCTCCTCTCATTGTCTCGCATCATCAAAAAAACAACCTCAACAGAAATAAAAGAACAGTAGGAATTAATGGATTCCTCAATCTGTTGCTATTTTTGTTTGGATTCCCATAGGAGTTTAATGGAAGGCCCAGTCAGAGAGGACTGGCTCGGCTTTACTGAGCAAAGTGACAGAATTGTATGAGAGGAACCTTTCGTCCAATCAGGTTGCCGAGGCTATTTTTGTTCTCAATGCTCAAGCTTGCCAAACCACCACAGGAAATACAGTTTTTAAAAAATAAAGTGAAATTGGATTCAACAGAAGATGTGCAAAAAAATGAGTCATGAAGCTCTTATCGACCTGAGAGTGGCTGAGCTTATGTAAGACAAACAATACCTGCTGCCCCTTCCTGCAAATCGTCTGTCTTGTGGTCAAAGCTCAAATTTTCATCAATAAACATGCCGAGGTATTTGTATTTATCAAGCTGCTCCACAGCTTGGCCCTCGACAACATTGGCATCTGATATTGATCACCGCGTCTAGAATCTTGGTGATGCTGAGCTGCAAAAATGAATCCTTGTCCCACTCAAACAAAATCCTCTGGCAGGTCCAAGGCTGCCCTATTTATCCAGTAGGACACTGCTATATTTGTAGAGGGATATGTATAGTCCACTGTCTGTCATATGCAGGGATGTAGGGTGGAGGGTAGTGCAATGCTTAACTCAGTTTACCCACAATTTTAAGCTGACAAAAACCTTCATGACGTAAATGCACAGTATATATCATCAGGATGTATAGGAGGAGACTTTTAAGGGTAAAAGAGCATGAAGTAATGCTTTTCTGAAGTAACGCGTTTGCCCGCGTTTTGACTCACCGCCACATCATTTGCACTGTTCATGAGCTCCCATCATCCTTCTACAGCTAAGCAGAAATAGATACTGTATATGTAGACTCTACCACAAATACTTTACAGATGAACCAATGGAAGAATTAATAATTTTCACAGTCAAATCAGTGTTTATTATGATGCATGTTTCTCTTCCACAGCTAGAAACCAGAGAACCCAGACTAAAAATCTGAGATGTCAGCGAATATTTTCATTAATGGTGGTCAGGAAAACACTCCAGTGGACTACAGACACTCTTAGTTTAGTGCTAGTTTCAAGCTTGCCACCTGTTGTCTGTGAATTGTCTGCGAAGCTGACAAAACTATAACAGTTTAAAGGATGAAACACGAGCGTATCAATTGCACGTTCCAATAAGACTTTAGAAGTCTTCTGTGTCCCACTAGGTGCGCGTTCACATAAAAGGGGCGGGGTTTGAAACAAATAGCCAATCACATGCAACATGGACAGATCCAGAGCAGCGTATTTAATATAAGATCAAATGAACTATTGATCATATTGAAATATTTATGATGAAATTAGATCATTAGCAGCAATGGTAAAATGATTCAGTAGGGAAAATGAAATATAAGTACAAGCACACCTATAGAACAGTGTTGGGCAAGTTACTCAGGAAGTGTAATAAGTTACTTTTTACTTATTACTCCTTTAAAAAGTAATACTATTTCTTTACTTATTACTTGGTATCTAAAGTAATTAGTTACGTTACTCGTTATATTACTATATTACTTTTGCTACTTTTGCGAAAAAGTGACGTACAACCTGTTTAGCCAGCTCCTTTTAGAACTGAATCCACTTTATTGGAACAATATTAACCTTACAGGAGTCATCAATCAGCTAAACTGCATAACTGCAAATATTGCTGCCTTTCAAACCTGATGGGATACAGTATATGTATACATATATATAAGAAAAATAAAGCAACAGTCTCTCCTAACTTTTATGATACGATATATCCAGCGACGAGCTTCTTCAGATCTTGTCTTATCTTCACTTAACGTCTCTCCACCACCATGTCCTACTCTAAAATCCAGTTTCTGTTGTTTAGCCGGAGTGCATGCATCACTGGATGCCTCCCTGTCAGTGTTTCACATTGATGTGCTGCCGTATCAGATGCTTCAATAAATTAGATGATCCTATGGGAGGTCCTGCGAGAGTATGAGGTGAGGGGGCCAATACTCAGGGCCATCCAATCTCTGTACACCCAGGGTGAGAGCTATGTTCGGGTTCTCGGTAGTAAGTCGGACTCTTTTCCGGTTGGGGTTGGCCTCCGCCAGGGCTGCGCCTTATCACCAATCCTGTTTGTGATCTTCATGGACAGGATATCGAGGCGTAGCCATGTGGGGAGAGAGTTGCAGTACGGTGAGCTGGGGATCACATCACTGCTTTTTGCAGATGATGTGGTCCTGATGGCACCATGGGTCTGTGACCTCCAGCACTCACTGGATAGGTTCGCAGCTGAGTGCGAAGCGGCTGGGATGAGGATCAGCACCTCCAAGTCTGAGGCCATGGTTCTCAGCAGGAAACCGGTGGACTGCCCACTCCGAGTAGGGACTGAGTCCTTACCCCAAGTGAAGGAGTTTAAGTATCTGGGGGTCTTGTTCACGAGTGAGGGGACTATAGAGCGGGAGATTGGCCGGAGAATCGGAGCGGCAGGAACGACCCTAACCTATGGTCATGAGGGATGGGTCATGACCGAAAGAACGAGATGTAGGATACAAGCGGCTGAAATTAGTTTACTCAGGAGGGTGGCTGGCGTCTCCCTTAGAGATAAGGTGAGAAGTTCAGTCATCCGGGAGAGACTCGGAGTAGAGCCGCTGCTCCTTTGCGTCGAAAGGAGTCAGTTGAGGTGGTTCGGGCATCTGGTCAGGATGCCTGCTGGGCGCCTCCCTAGAGAGGTGTTCCAGGCATGTCCAACGGGGAGGAGGCCCCGGGGCAGACCAAGGACCAGGTGACGTGATTACATCTACGCATTGGCCTTGGAACGTCTTGGGATCCCCAGGGCAGAGCTGGCGGATGTGGCCAGGGAAAGGGAAGTCTTGGGCTCTCTGCTGGAACTGCTGCCTCCGTGACCTGACCCCGGATAAGCGGAGGAAGATGAAGATGAAGAGATGAAGTGTGTCCTGGCATATATAATAACAACAATAAAAGTCTATATGAATCACATTTTCATAACTTTCCCTAATAAAGAAGCACTATAACATCCCTATAGGGATGATAGGGGTTGATAGGGTTATTGATCAATACCACAATCTCCCCAAGACACTCAAAACAAAATCACAGTAAAAATCAAATTAAAATCACAGAATTAAACAGTAAATATTGGCACGTGTTTCAGGTGAAGTGGACGACGCCTCAGTCACCTGTACCGTTCTCTTGGTATCCACCACACATGCACTCGCCCACTTGTAGAGAATATGGTGAAGGATGACTCATCTGATCATATCACTTGTTTCCACATCTCTGTAGACCAGTGCTGATGGTTTTTGCGCTACTGAACTCTCAAATGTGCATTGGTCTTGGGGCTTGGGTTTCTGCACTGCAACCCTACTATGATATCCCTCTCGATGTAGTTGTCGACGGATTGTTCTTGCTGACAGTCTGATCCCGTCCTGCATTGACATTCTCAGTCAGCTGAGGAAGAGTTGTTCTTCTGTTTTCCTTACATATGGCACTAATGCACGAGCATCACGGTCATTGAATGTATTTTAGTTGTTTCACAGAGACAAATTCCTTTCCATTCACTGTATTTGGTGAATAAAGTGATTCTGTGAATTTAAGGATAGGTCTGTTGACGGAGCCGGGCCGGCTATAGACCAAAGTTAGGATGTCTGGAACTCTCTTCTCAAGCTAATGGGCATGGCTGAGTGTGTGTGTGTGTCTGTGTGTGTGCTTGAGGGGAGTGAAAGTGCAACAGAGGAAGAGGAGCAGAGCAGAGAGAGGGAAGGGTTGAAAGTGCAGGAAAGAAAAAATGTCAAGACAAAATGACAGGAAATGCAGAGGCAAGTATTTTCAAAAAGTTAAGGGAGTCGGGAAACGTTAGGAAGGTATAATCCATTGGATTACAACTCAAAAGTGTAATCTAATTGCTAACAGTAACTTTTGGATGGATTTTCCTCCACAGTCGATCAATATGAAGTCAAACAGACCATTTTCTTTTGGTTCCGATTGTTTTTAATCTCTATTCCTCAAAGGTATCAGTGACGTGAAATTCAACCTTGTTTTAGCAGCAGATGAGTGATCGCAGTCGCCGAATGATTTTGATCACAGCACTGTAACTTTGTGGAATTGACTCCTCCCGCACCCTGGACGCGAAAGAGGGAAACTCCGCTGACATTTTTCATAAAAGCAGAGTGCTGCACTCGCTCCGCTGCCAGCTGTGAGCTCGCTGTGATAGCGGCCCCCGTGATAAGTTGAATAAATGATGATGGTGTTCGTCTTCTCTTTGTAGCGGAGCTGCACACTCCCACACTGCGGGAGAGTAGCAGGCGCCGGGCGTAGCAGCCGCCCCCCTGCTAGCTGTCTAAAGGCTAAAATATTTCACATTAATAAGTATCCTTCTTTTTCGAGGACACGTCAAGAACTGCCTCGGAGTTTTGTAGGCGAGTCCGCTTGGCTTTTTACTAGCAGGTACCACTCATGCTAGTATCTCTCTCTCGCAAGCGCATTTGTAAGTTAGACATAGCTGGGTTTCATAATTTATAATTCAGTAATAATGAATATATGTATGCTGTCTTCATTTATACATGTGCTCTGATAATGATAGGTACATGCAGTACTGCCATCTGTTTTAGATAGGTTAACAGCTATAATGCACCTATCAAAATTGGCATTACATTTTGGTGGGTTTTCAGCCTGCGGCGAAAGATGGGCAGCGACTCTGCTGTCCTGACATCAGTGGGGAGTTCATTCCACCACTGTGGGGCCAGGGCAGAGAAAAGCCGTGACCGTGTGAATCGGCCGCAGGGGCCTCTGAGCGACGGGGCAACCAGTCGCCTCGAGGCAGCAGAGCGAAGTGGTCAGGTCGGGGGTGTAAGGCTTGACCATAGCCTGGAGGTAGGAATGAGCTGTTCCTTTCACTGCCCTATGGGCTAGCACCAGGGTCTTGAACTGGATGCGAGCTGCTACAGGGAGCCAGTGGAGAGAACGGAGAAGGGTAGTTATATGGGAGAACTTGGTTGATCACCAGACGAGCTGCAGCTTTCTGAACAAGCTCCAGAGATCTGACACCAGCAAGGAGGGAGTTGCAGTAGTCCAGGCGGGAGATAACAATAGCCTCTCCCCATATATCTCCATGTTAAATTATATATATTTAACTAGGTGAAAAGTGTTTTTTTTACCACTCATGTCGGCATGCTTAGACACTTTCTATACACATACAGTATATGACCTTCTGTAGACCTGGTGATGTGAATGTGAACATCCTGTAAATTCACATGCTGTTTTCTTCATCTTCTCATATTGTAATATTGTGTTATATATTGAACTTGTCTTGATTCATGTAGCTCATACTGAACATCTATACTTTGGTATATTGTCAAATTGTAGATATTTCCCTTCCTTTTTTCTTTGCTTCCGTATGTCCTACTATTATCTTTGCACACCCTCATAATTTTTCCCCCACACTTTTCATTCATATGCTTCTATCAAACACTGTTGTAATTGTTGCATAATATTTGAATACCCCCCATTTGCTCTATTCTTATTTATAGTCATATAGTCATTTTATTATCATATTACTATTTGCTGCTGTAACGTTTTCCCCCAGAGCGATCATTAAAGTTTCATTTGATCTCATCTGTAAATGTTATTCTTCCGCCAAAGAAATATAGTTGTTGAAACAGAAGCGAAGCGAAGTAGATGTTAAATGACAGTAATTGTTATTGTGTAAGAGTGTACATTAATGATAGATGATAATTGGTCATAAATATCCTGCCTGTCATCTGACACCACTGAGTTCCCCATTAATACATACATGGGCGATGTGCAGCTAGCATTGTTTCTGGGGAAGGTGTGTACAGGCCTACTTTGTCAGGCTCATTCTTTGGAGTAAAGGGGAGTTGAGGGCTTTTACGGTTATCCATAAATGGATGCAGTAAGAAATGGCGGCTGCAGTCAGCTGTAATAGCTCTATAAATTGGCTGTGAGTTACACTGGTCTCCCTGCCCACTGGGGTATAGATGAGGGAGAGAAAGAGAGCGAGAGAGAGAGAGAGAGAGAGAGAGAGAGAGAAAAGGAGTATCCAGACCAGCACACCTAGAAGGACACCTGTCTCCTCACGTCTCCTCAAGTAAATGGGCTCATTTTCTAATAACCACAGTCATCATCTCATGCATGTCATCATAAAGAAACAACCTCCGCATGGGGTAGTGGTTTTTTTAATGCCGAAAGCGACATTGTAAGTGGCTTCCGCGTGCGTGTACGTGCTGTAAACCCTTTGACAATCAATGGCGTGGGTTTCCATGGATATAGCTGCCTCTAGATTGTGGCTGATGGGGGGTCTGTTTCTCCCACCAGAAAGTGCTGTTAACCCCCCGCTGTGCCCAGTAGACACCCGACGTCAACGGCTGAATCTGCACTCTGGGGGCTTAAAGTCTTTTCTCTCTCGCCTTCCACTGTAATATTTAGCAGCTCGGAGCTATTAGTTTACGACCCCCCGCTCCTCCACTCAAACCCATAAAGCAGACCAATCAAAAGACCACTACAACTCTTGAGGCTTAGAGAAATCCAATGGCTTTCCTGGGCGATTGATCTTGCTCCCCTGAGCCGAGGTCTGTCTATTGTTCAGCGGCTTTACAACAGAGATAGAGACACATCTACTGTGCTGAAAAATGACTTTGATTTGAATAGAGCCACATGCCTCCAATAAGAGGTATAAGTAGGATCATCCAGCCCCGTGCGAGCCTGTAGTGATCTGGATCTGGCCAGGTGTGGACTTGGGGGAATGAAACCTGGCTGTCAGGGAGCATCAAAAACGTACTCAGCAAGGTCTGCGATGTTTCGACCTCGGCAGAGTTCATCTCTAAGTCAAGGGTCCTTTTGAAGGAATGCCGGTTAACAAAAGTTCCTGTGTCCACCCTGAATAAATACAGAAAAAAACCCACTCCCAACATTTCTATGCAATAATGGCAAAATTGGAATCAGAGGAAGCATTTTTTTTCCCTCCCTCTGCAGCTAATACCCATTTGCATGACATTAACATGTGGACGGGGGAAGAAAATGGCCCGGGCACCCAAGTTAAACTCATTAGCGAGCCCAGCAGGGCATTTGTTCCTCAGCTATCAAGGACTCCTGGGCTGCTTTTCCATTATGTATTCTCCTCCAATGCTTCCAGTCTCTGTTTGGCTGGATAAAGAGCATTTAACTACGAGAGACGGGGGAGAGGGGAGGAAGAAAAAAACAAAAAAAAAACACTGCCTCCGAGCAACACGTTTTAAGTGCTTGCTACATTTAATCAAAAAAAAAAAAGAAAAAGTGTGTGCTTTGTTTTTGTGGACAAGAGAAATTGATTCAGTTGTCACAGAACTGTGCATTGCAAATATTGTGCCAATCTGGTAATTACAAAAAAAACATGACAGAGTGACAGTAAGTATTTTTTGTGGCTGTTTTCATATTTGTAATTGGTGCTTTAATATTGTCTGATTGTGTCTCAAACAGAAGTTATTGCTTGGCTATTAATTATGAGGATACGGCCCATTTGAGAACCATCACGGTACCGCTGATGCTGGAATAAATATGGAGACATAAATATCATCTTGAGATCTTTATTTCTGCAGCTAGCTCCTGCAGAAATAAATATATATTATTAGGCTACATGCTCGTTCCCTTTGATCCGTGTTGATAACAATGACGAGACATGAATTTCCGCCTACAACTTGAGCCGCGCCTCCGTGTCATTTTGTGCCACGTCTGCATCAAAGTGTAAATGGATCTCGGGGGTTCAGTGTGACAAATGTCTTGGCAGCCGGACAGGCAGCACCCACACAGTTCCCGGGCCTCATTCCCGTAAAGGACTATGTCATTGTGAGAATAGCCAAAGTGACAGGCGAAAGACACCCACTTCCTTTACGCGCCGGGCCGAGGGCAGTGATATTCAGGGGATCGATCAAGGACAACGTTGTCCATTTTTAGTTTTTTGGTGGCACTCTCGTCCACGGATCAATATTTATCTGTTTACCAAGCTGTTGGAAACGTTTTCGCTTTGCATCCTACTCGGCGGGTTCCTGAGGCCAAGGACACGGTTCTTCCATTTCAGGAGTTATATTCACGAGTGCAAATTAGATATGTGATGTGTCCTGCACATTCAGTCGCTGCAGCTCATTATATAGTGTCTCTTTGGCGCAATAAAACAGGTTTAATACAAGGTGCTCTAACGGAACTAATCCCCCCGAGTATCAGCATCACTTCAATTGGCAAGCACAATGCATGTACAGGAATTGGTCTTGGGAGATAAGCCATGTTAGCAGAGATGCAGTCTGACACAAGGACAACGGGGCACATACAGGGCAAAAGGACAGCGCAGGACATACTGTGGACAGTAGATAAATACATATCTCTACAGGTAGACATTCAACTTTCTATAGCTGTGTGTGCTCAAGCAGTGTGCATACAGTATATGGTTGCAGCTGTAGAGAGACGTGGAAGAGGAAGCCTCGTCAAGGAAAAATCCATCTAAGGAAACAGGTTCATGGTACATTGTTCCAGAAAAGCTTAGCTGTTACAATGATTAACAAACATGACATCAGTTTATAAGACCTCCAAATGATACACGTTACTCCGAAAAACGCCAGACATCAAAATATTGTCGCTTCCATTTAATCCGAGGTCGTATTCATTCGGGTGTTTAATTATTTACACTATATAATCAGTTAATCATCTCTGGCCCCGGCCAGCAAGACATAACAGGTTTCATGAGAGTGTTCGGTTAATCTGCTTAAAGGAGACTGCGGCGGCATCAAGGTTGTCAGCGATAAAAAGGGCCCGGGTGAAATTCAATTGGATGAGATGAGTTGCGACAGTTAATACGAGGAGCTGGCATGCTGATGAAATGGATTCATTGTGACGGCTGTAGATAATGAGCTTTACTCAATCAGCTTGAGAGTGCATCCAACTGCCATTTGAATTGCTACCTTGGTGGGGTTTGGAGGTCCATCGGGGACAGGCTCAGCAGTGTTGTCCAAGTGTGGTCTGAGATCTGCCTTAGCGCTGTGTGGTGAATGATTTCTCCTCAAGAAACATACAACATACAGTGAAAGTAACAAATTACATTTACTCCTACAACTGTAATTGAGTACTGTGTACTTGTACCTTTTCTTTCAAATATGTTTTGACTTAATTATTGCACTATTGCTACATTTTAAATTGCTTCCATTACAGAGTAATTAGTGAAAACTAGCTTAGCGCTATGTACACGCTTGCCAGCACTGAGCACATTGGCAAATAATGTAATCAAATCAAATCAAATCATCAGTAGTAGCTCACTTAACAAATAACATCATGATATACACTTAGCAAGGCTTATTAACAAATGACACAAAAATGTGTACTTTTACGTGTCTTTATTGAACATATTCAATGTTCAATTTCAAAATTCATGTTCAAACATTAACAGCTGCTTGGTTTGTATGTGAACCATGAGAACCTCCTTTAGCAGCAATAACCTCAACCAAACGTTTCCTGTAGTTGCTGATCAGAGACCTGTTTAGGAGATATTTTGGACCGTTTCTCCTGACAGAATTGTTTCAGTTCATTGATATTTTTGGGATGTCTTGCATGAATGCCTTGCATGAATGCTACAACATTTCAATAGAGTTAAGGTCAGGACTCTGACTTGGACATTCCAAAATGTGAATTTTCCTGTTTAATAGATAGATAGATAGATAGATAGATAGATAGACAGACAGACAGACAGACAGACAGACAGATAGACAGACAGACGGATAGACAGATAGATAGATAGATAGATAGATAGATAGATACATATGGAATGGATAAGGTGGATGGGCCTTCTCTCTGCCCCCTCCTCCAGGGTGTCCAGGTTAATAACAGAGCCAGCCTTCCTGATCAGTTTGTTCAGCCTGTTGGTATTCTAAGTCATTCTATTGTAGATTTGTGTTGCAGATTTGTCATGCTGCATGACCCAACCTCTGTTAAGTTTCAGATCACGGACTGTTACCCTGATATTTTCCTGTAGAATTTACTGATACAATTTGAATCAATTGTAGCAAAGCAGCTGAGGCAGCAAAGCAGCTCCAAACTATGATGCTCCCTCCACCATGCTTCATGGATATACATTTTGTACGTGATCCATAAACATCAGAAACCAGCCAACATGAAATGTTTCGATTTATCCATGATGGTAGCTTGGCTAACATTAGCCAAAAAGCTATCCAGCTACAGTATTTGTAGCTGTTTTAGTTAGCCGGGTTGTTGTCAAGATAGTTCACGAACCTTACCAGCTACCACGCATCACACAACAAATAAGACATTGAAAAGCAATATTTTCTCCTTGAAAAAAACCCCAAATGGGAAAAAGTAAAACAACTTAACTAGTAGGCAATTGGTTGAGTGATACTCAGTGCTTCCTCTGATTTTGTGCCACAGTGGTGCTTCAGGGTAATGGTTTAGTTACCCATCCATCGCTAGTTTTGTGTAAGTTATGGCTCTAGGCTGTAGGTTGCAGTGCTAAAAACATCACTTCATAAAAATACATTTTAAACAGTACTGCACTTCTTTGTGTTTTGTAAGGAAATGTAGCTAAATTATACTGTTACTTTTAATTTGCCATTCTGTCTCTGAGCGGTGGAAGGGTCCTTGCTGTGCTGGTGCACTAATGCTGAATGAATTCAGAGGAAACAGCCCGTTGGTTGAAAAGCAGAGGATTCAATTCAGTGAAACACGTCTGTGTTCTTCTAATCCTTGACCATATGGCTGGCTGCTTTGTGGCAGTTCATAATGTCACAAGCCTGCTCTATGTCGGGAATGAGGTTTGTACACTCACATACAGCGTGTACTAAGGATGTTGTTTTTCATTCTTTCTTCTTTCTTTTCTTCATTTCAGGTTTTTGAAACAAACAACTCTCATTCATTTTCTGTGTTCCTGACCATTTCCCAATTGTATGCTTGTGCAGCTCTTGCTTCCATTAAAGCACACCATTGTGTACTGTGCTTACTGAAAGATCATAGAAAAACCTCAAATGACCTCAGAGCCTCAAGGATAAATCACTGCTAAGGCATTGCTGCCTCTTGTGTAAAAGAGCCCAGGATGCTCAGAGGGTTTAATTGTTTGCGATGCCTACTGCCCGGAGCAAAGACACATCTTTAAAAGTAGAGTGCTTAATAATGTAGGCTTTCAAAACCCACAGAACTGTCTGCTACTCATAAACTGCATTTCCTTTTTCTTTTGAAAAAGTAGCATTTTATCTCCAAACGAATGCCTTGGAACATTTCCTTAAATTCTCAGGGTTCGGACAAAAAGTTAATTTCTGTAGAATTTGAGCTTGATTTTGCTTTTGGTGTTGATGTAAGATGTTAAGAGTTTCATTATGGGTTACTTTTAAAGTTATCGGTTTTATTTAGTCATGATTCCTTTGCTGATACATTTTTGAGCATAGAGTCATTTGGGTACTTGACTGATCAGCTTTAGGTAGAAATATTTTTCCAATATAATCACCAGTATGAAGATGATACTCGATCGATCATGCCACAAATCCCATTGGATGAGGCGCTTTAGAAATGTTTCATAATGATCCACCTTGTTTCATTGTTGTTGATTAAAGTACTTATGAATGGGTATGGCCATGTTGTTGATGGCTGTGCAATGGCGTGATGAGTTAGGTGCTTTAAAAACTAAGCACGTGGTAATAGAGGGTGACAACTTGATCATATTGAGTTGGTGAACAGCTATAAATGTCTGAACTGTTGTTGATAGCGAACTATGCTTCAAGGTGCATGCTGTCACTGGGTTACATCAACACTTGTTTTCCTCATGGTAAATGAGCCCTCTTGATGGTAAAATGAATCTTTATTGAGCCATTAACATTCTCTGTTCGAGCATGGTTGGGCAACTCGAGCTCGAGCAATAAAAGCAGACCGCCGGGGCTTAATGAAAAGAGCGAAAATAGGTTACTGGTTTGACCCAGGCACAAATGCTATACGACTGAAAGCGTTGAGAGGCATGGAGAGGCCGAGGAAGGCCGATGCCGTTCTGTCTTGATCATCCCCTTAGAGGGCAGCTTCAGCTTCAGAACGCCTGAAGTGAAGAGTGAAACAAGCAGGAACTCATTTATCCCCACTAGATTGCTTAATTGGTACATTGAAAAGACAGCCTCTGTGCCTGTGTGTGCACTTTTATGTCTTTTTTTGCACTTTTTTTTGCACTTCTGACTGACCCTGTCTGGTCTCAGATGCACCGGTACACCGTGTGTGTTATCAATCTGTACTGTTGAATGCATCCCAGGAGTTATTATGTAACTGAAGTGCTTGCCTGGAAAGAATTGTGTCC
Source organism: Hoplostethus mediterraneus (assembly GCA_034670385.1). NCBI lineage: Eukaryota > Metazoa > Chordata > Actinopteri > Trachichthyiformes > Trachichthyidae > Hoplostethus > Hoplostethus mediterraneus. The sequence goes on from JAXDDW010000002.1 coordinate 208,977, forward strand.
CTTATTCAAAACGCAAGCACGTCATGCAGTTGCGTTGCATTCTGCATGGTCTACTGCGGTTACTGTCGGTGGAGAAATCGAAATGGAAAATGGTCAAAAAAGAAGTGGTCTGAAAAGAAGTCCTTGCTCTTTGAGTCTGAGTAACTGACTACTGATGTTTTAGATTGTTGAAAATGTTTCTGCTATTTAACACCATTGTAGCGGCTCTGGAAATATCACCAATATCTGTTTTTTTATTTAACTTAGAGAGTTTTAGCGATTGGTATATGGGGATGCAGGAAAGATAAACAAAGTGGTGAAAAAGGCTGGCTCTGCTGGAAGAAGAACTCCATCTTAGACAACGATGCACGTTTGTACACCAGGCCACATCCTGGCTTCTTCAGTTTTCACATATCACTCTCATTTGCCATATCATGCACATACTACTGCCATTTTCAAGAGGGATGCACTATTTTATACTGCATACATACTGATGTTTTTCTGTTTTATAATGTTAGCTTTACACATAGCTAAATATATATATAGCATGTTTAATCCATATTTACGTCAGCAACCCTGACTGCTAGTAACATATGCAACAACAAGTAAATGTCATAACAATTGTAAACAATACAGTCTACATAACATTCAACATTCAAATTGACACAAGCACATGTTTATAGAACTCTACACACAACTGTTTAACTGTTTGTCTTTTTAATTGCTTTCTACTGATTTGTATTGCTTTTTATACAGTATTTGTGTGCTTATATTCTATTTACCTTTTCCCCTGCAGAATCCTTTTCGTTATTTGCTGCTGGATCAATAATAATAATAATGTTCATTTTATCATCTTGAATTGAATCGTCATTCTAAATGTGTCTGTCTATCTGTGTTCGCTCTGTGACGGACTGGCGACATCTCCCCCAAGCTTTCCGTTTGCTGTGATGCCCCACATCAGATCTGGATGTCCCACCATAATAAACTTTTATGCATTGTGTATACACTGCTTGCCCAAACTCGGCATCTATTGCACACCCAACCGTCCTGGTAGAGGGATCCCTCTCTGTGTAACTCCTCCAGAGGTTTCTTCCATTTTTTCCTCATCCTCTGTGAGGGTCCAAGGCTGGGGGATGTTGTGTACTAACCATTTATTGTTTTCACACTTTGGGCACTGCGAAGCCCTTTGAGACTGTAACAGTGATTGAGGGCTATACACATAAAATGTGATTTGATTTGATGTCCAGGGTTTCTCCTTGCCTTCCACCCAGTGCATGCTGGGATAGGCCCCCAGACTCTGAATTGGAGTAAGTGGGTATGAGATATGGTAAGACAATGAATGATTAGATTAAGCATGGCGCCTTTCAACAACTGCAGTATTTGTTGACAACTAAAAACAAAATGTCCTCTCTTACAGTGCTAAATTAGCTCCCATTTCACAATGCACTACTGAATCAGAATACATTTGACCACCAGAGCATAAATTACCCTTTACGTCTATTTAAAAATGCCTGGAAGACAACCAGCAGTCAGAGAGGAGGGGTGGGGGTAGAAGAAAAACGTTTACTCGTGGAGCAAGCAGGGGATAATTACCTGTGTGTGGTTTTAAATGTTACAGTTGAACAGCGTGCAGATTAGAGTGCATCCTCCGGTGCCCATTAATCAAACACATTGGAATTAACTTTCAATTGACTTTCTTACCCTTGTGCACAAAATAGATGCCACTGCTGAAAAATGGAGTAAGCAAGCAATCTATAGTTCAAACATGTGTTTGTCACAATGGTTGAAAAGGCAACAACAAGGAGGGAGGGAGTGTCCAATTTTCATTTGGTTTACAAACGTAGTAAATGCCAATAGAAGGTGTTTTCATCTGTTGAGGAAACCAGTTGGTATTTCTTCTTGGTTTCATTCATAAATGCTATGTATACATTTTATAGATAGTTATTACTCAACTATTACTTCAAATGATTCAATACTCAGGAATGTGAGCTTTTTCTACACAAAGTTTGTGTACTACTGATCTCTGTTATCTTTGTCTTTTACTTTTCTTCCAACAATCATTTTTTAAACTTTGTTTGCGGTGGTTTCTTATGTTGGAACAAAACCCTTTCATGGTATTAGCAATTAAGATATTGTACTAAAAAATGCATTATGGTCATTAAGTTTTCATAGGGCCGTCGTCTACTCAACAAAAAAAAAAATAGTGATTTATTATTGTGTTAAATCAAATCAATTGGTTACTAAATTAACAAATCTGTAAAATTGCTACTTTATTGTACTTCTGCTGTCGACCTCTAGTGTTTGGCAATAACCAATTCATCTTTCTCAATATTGTTGTGATGCCTGAGAAAAGCATTATTGGTAACAGTGCATTGTGATGCACTACAAGAAGTTTATTAATCCGTTAGAATAAACTTTAAATAAACTTTAAATAACAAATAAAACAATAGGAATAAATGAATTCTTTGCACATCATGCTCCTTCTCATGATCTCTTCATACGTCTCATATTGTCTTCACCTGTTGTCCTCCTCTACTTTACGCCGCACGACCTGAATGCGCGTAGTAATTTAATGTCTGTACGTACTGTGACGCATGCTACCTGCTGGCGTGCCTCTGCAGCAACACCACCGAGACGAATTCTTAGCGTGGTGAATGAAATGCTTCTAATTCTGATTCAGTTGTTACCGCGGCAATCTGGTAATTGATACGGCTACGACAGGTGGGATAGAATTTCATTCCTCCCCTCAGATATTACAATCTGGCCTCTGGGGGGCAGGGAGAGTTGTTTAAAAGACACCACCCGCCAACACACACTCACACACTCTCTCTCTCTCTATCTACCCTTCTCTCAGTTTCTGCCCTCTAATCAGCCATGAGGGAGTGGGTAAGAGTGTGTGTGGGGGGGGGGGGGGGGGGGGGAGGGGAGATTTCAAATAGAAAGCAGTGAGGAGTGATGACCTATAGCTCCCTCTACCTCCTCGACCTCGACCCCTTGCAACACCGATGTGGGTCAACCCCCACCTCGCCCTAGACAGCCTTACAGTTATTCACCGCCACGACCTGCACGCCTCAATCTTTAATCACGATCGCGCAGACGGGGGGTTTTAACGGAGGGATCAGACCAAACGCCGCTTTGATGTCGTGTTCTTTGCTGGAAAATGGCATTACTCCGTTACGTCAATCCATTCTGACCACATGGCTGCCCCGTCATATATTCTCACCGATGCAGAAGAAAAGCGTGGTGTATTTGTTGAAAGCAGATTGCGAAGGCCTGGTGGAAGGGCTGGTTTTTGGGCAGTGACTTTTGGCCTGAACGTGGCTACTGTGCTGTTCTTTTTCCAAAAGTGAATTTCAGTCTGGCCATCTGTAGGCTTTTTGATCCCCGGTGCCAATGAAGACTTTGTTGTTTTGGAGGAGGGACTGGGAGCAGGGATTCGTGTGTGTGTGTGTGTGTGTGTGTGTGTGTGTGTGTGTGTGTGTGTGTGTGTGTGTGTGTGTGTGTGTGTGTGTGTGTGTGTGTATTTTAAATGCGTATTTAAGTATTAAATTAAACATTTAAATACTTAAGTGGTAGTATTTTGTGATTTGTATTTGACTAGAGCAATAAATTAGAATGTAATTTGTGTAAAGGGAACAGTATTTTTGTATTTCAAAATATTACTTTTTAGAAAACTTTAAAAAAAAAAATAATTTAAAAAAAATGAGATTTCCTTTAGGTCTTCTTCTTCTGCTTTATATGGATGTATGTCAAGCCTCATCTGTCACATGACCTCCTCTGATGGATGTGACATGCTCACACACGTTTAAATGACATTACCGCCCCTCACCGCTCAGATCTGCACTACAACTATTGAAACTTGTTGAAAAGCCAAAAGAGAGAAATTGTGTAATATGCATGTAATAGTGTATATTATTAAATAGTGTATATTTGTTTGCATGTAATGTTATTTGTTTATGTGTGTGTGTGTGTGTGTGTGTGTGTGTGTGTGTGTGTGTGTGTGTGTGTGTGTGTGTGTGTGTGTGTGGTTGCTGCTGTGAGCCTGTGATCAGGATGTTGGCTGTGATGTTTGCTGCTGTTTCTTTTGGCCACAAATAGACAGCTCTGCCTTTTGTTGTCTAACACTTCCCAGCCAGCTTTTTGTTGTTGAACAGATGTTGACAGTTTGGCCTGCACCAGAGTTGAAACTCCTTGCAAATGTAGTTCCAAAATGAGTTGAGAAGTCTTTAGTTGTCCATAGCTGCTACCTACACGATTCTGTGAAAGGGACAACTAAATCTATCTTTGATATCAGTTTTGCTGTTTTAATATGAATTGTTGCTGTGCCTTAATATCATATTGTGAAATGTGCTTGTTTGGGTTGATGCTGAACCTGGCCAGCTCCTGCTTGCTTACTGGGATTCGACCCTTTCACCTGCCCTTTCAGTGTCATTTACCATGGCATTTGTTTCCAAAGGGAAACAATGTGGTATGGGTGTATCGCGGTTGTTTGCCAAAAACCATGTAACGGCAAAATTTGCTGGAAATTGATGAAATTAGATGGAACGACACAGGAATAATCACCAAAGAAATAATCAAAAGCAACGCAACTCAAAATATTAACATTCCATGTCCGCTTCTTAGTTCACACTACTAGCCGATAGCTATCTAGGTAAGCTAGTAAACTAGCTTATATTTTGAGCAGAGTTCCTTCTATGCCATTCAAGCTTGCCAGTATAGCTAACCTACAAATCTGTGGCTCTGGCCTCTTTGGCTCCGCCCATTGCAGTTTAACTCAAGAAATACGATTATTTCTGCCTCCACAGCAGAAATATATGTGTGTATATGTTCGTGTAACTAAACTGGGCCACATACAGGTGAGGGGTAATTGGGTGAAGGTGCACCTTGTTGCCCTGATGGGCCGCCCACACCTCTCACTGCCTCCTGACCAATTATATTTTTCAGGGGGAGGAAAGAAACGATGCTTATGTTTTCAGTGACACGTGTATTTTTAAAATGATATAGTGTTAGGGGTTATATGGGTTTTTAACAAGTGAAGGAAAGCCGAAAAAGAAAAACACCGGAATTGTGTTTTTTTCCCCCCTCAGCAGCAGCTATATGGTATGGCAGTGTATCCATACGCCTCTGAACCGAGTCCATGCAGCTGCAATCTGATTCTACTTTAAAGGGTTTAGGGTTGACAGTATAGAAATCCCCAGTGCAGTTCTATATGTGTATTCTCATTAGACAGCACATACAACGTAGTGTGTGTGTGTGTGTGTGTGAGTGTATGGGCATGCGTGTATGCTTTTGTGTGTAACCGTATGTGTTTGTGTGTTTTTGAGCGTATGCCTGTGTTATAACCCTGCTGTATTCTTTTGTAAATTCATCTATAGACGTTATTGTCGGTAGAAGATATCCCTGTTTTCGTTCACCGAGACATTCAAGCCATTTGCTCAGGGAATGTTCACATGATACGCCAATCAAGTCTGCAAACAAGACTATGGCGTCAGCAGAGTAATGACTTTTGTTAGACAAAGAGTCTACAGTCGGTGCATAGGGATTTAAAACAATAATCTTTCCGGCATAATAACTAGGTAGAACGGATAGTCCATATATCTTTGATGAGACTGTTTGATGCAGGGATTCTTTCCCCTGGTTTGCCATTTCATTATTCTTTCTAATTACCTGCACCGATTCGTCCATCAAGCATTGGTACACTGGCAAAATGTAATTGCTTCTGCCATAAATCAAGAAACATATGGAGTTGGGGGCGTCTCGAGAGCTCCTGCTTCATTAATACAAACAAATTGGGAAGCCAGACTCATGTTCATATTGATCAATCCAATCATTCATTTTGACACGATGTCCGATTTTGCTTCATCTCCAACATAATGTTTCGGTTCTTTTTTTTTCCTAAAGCGACATTCCCTATCACAGTGTTGCTCCTCGTGTCGAACTCCTTAAGCTTGCTCGGCAACATGCATCCTGACAAAGTTTGCCTTTTTTTTTGGGGGGGGGGGGGGGGGTCTAATTTAATAAGACTTGCCTTGTACTCACTTAAGAAGAAAAACACTTTGCATTTGTAAATGAGATTTGGCACTGACTGATGAATTATGGGTACAGCCAGAGTTGCGTTGCCAAGGTCAAGGAGCGCATTGTGCCTTAATGCTCTGCCAAACATTCAGCTGGTTGCCTTCAAGTGTTGCCTCATCTAAGTTATATGTTAAAAAAAAAAAAAAAAAAAAAAAAAGGTATAAAAAGTTGCCCCGAGCTGAACGCCACATATTCCAGTCCATGGGGTTATTATTCTAATGCGGTTAAGGCATTAGGCAAATCAACAGCTCCAGCAGCAGCACAGTGGGGAGAAGTGGCTGGAGGTGGAATGTGAATGAGCTAAGTTAAGGCGGACAGAACTGGGGCTGAGCTGTTAGCCCGAGGGGTCAAAGTGATAATGCATGAACTTACTTCTGGCAGGCGAGCCAGACACCACTACGTTAATGACCAACGAGTGTCTTAGAGAGTGGGTGGCTATATTCTGACATGCAGAGTCTGCACGACAGCCGATGAGAGACAAACATGGATTATTAACTTGACTGCTTTCAGCACAACCGCTACTGGCTCTGCATCATTTTTTAATTTTTTTTTAACAATGGTCGCACTGACCTTCATATAGCTTGTGGTGAATTAGAGGAGGATTTGTGCCAAAAATGTTATGCATATCAGGGCCCATTGAATACAAATAGAGGACACAGTGTTCTCTCCGAGGAAAAACAACTGCCTTGTGTGTTTCCTGCTGCGTCCAAAGAGCAGGCACGTTTTAATAATTTATGTTAAACGTTAAATGTTGCATGTTTTTTAAAATTTGTGTTCAGCGCCTGCTAATTCTGCTTAGTTCTGCCCAGTTTGTATCACCACTTTTCTTTAAAGGAAACACAAGATCCTTGTATTCCATTCTATCAAAACACCCAAGAACACATTTTCTGTTTTCTATCAAGATGGAAAGGACACAAAGCTGGCTCGTAGGCAGTTGAAACCCGAATGTCATTTAAAAAAAAAAACCTTAACAAAAAGCTATTTTCAATCTCTCTCTCGCCCCCATTAAGATTATGGCTGGAAATGCATGCAGTGGATGTGTGCGATCTGGTGGACTTTCTTTCGTCCTTGCTTAATAGCATCTTGTCTGAACACACTCGCGCCGCCCGACCATGTTGGCCTCTTGTGAACTAAACAAGAAGAGCAGCTTCAGCAGTCGAGGACGGCCAGTATACTAAAAGCATTGGAGTGTAGCAAACTAAATGGTCGCTCCAAAGCGCTTACTTCAGCAAACCATGGGCTTTTGATACTTAAAGTAGCTGCTTTGGACCACTCCAGGTTTTCTAGGCTTCTATTGTAAGCTAGTATTTGTAGCATGGCCCACTTGCATGCTCCTCTCCAAAGGCTTCCACTGTTTAAGGGATTATTGGGATTATTGGTATGGATACAACGATTTAAGTGTTGGAATTTACTTTTTTGTTGTATCCGCTTTCCTACAACCTGCCTCGTCTACTTGTACTTTGGTTAGTGATTTCCTACGTTTCCCCACAATGACTTTCGGCAACCCCCGAAGAGTGTTGGGTCTTTGTACTTTGTGTAGGTGGAGAGAGTGATAGTGATAGTGCAGTAAGGCCACGTCCACACTAAACTGTTTAAATTTGAAAACGCAGCTTTATTTCTCTCCGTTTTGGCCTCCCGTCCACACTACACCGACATTTTCAACCCCTGAAAACGGAGCTTTCCGAAAAACCGCTCTCCCGAATGGATGAATTTTCCCGTTGTAGTGTGGACGAAAACGAAGACTTTTGATGACGTTTTATTGTCACGTGATCCAGGCTGTAAACATCCTGGATGGCGGTTTAGGGTTATTGTTATTGCTAGAGTCATTTGCCACCTTCAACAGCAGTTCCACTTCATCGTCTGTCCGAACAAATAAGTCCAGTTCACCTTTGTGGTCAGGGTTAGTTATCTTGTGATTTAGGCATGTTCTTGAACCATTTTCTCCCATTAAACTCCATCGTAACTGCGCTTGAAATATCTCAATTTGACGTCATGCTGTCTACTTTTGGCCAAACAAGAACAGATAAGAAACATTACCCCACCAAATACCATACAACTAGTCCCCCCGCCCCCTACTGGAAAAGACCCACAAAATCAGTTCCAGGCTGCAGGTGCCCAATTAGCCTCAATTGGCTGCAGCTGGTGTCGGATGCAGGGCGAACCAGCCTACCCGCCTGATTCTCTCCCTCATCCAGCCAACGCCGTCTGCCACATAATCCTTTGTCCCATAATCCGGGGTGAGTATTCACACAGAAGCCCTATTCACACACAAATGGTGACTATAGAGGACATCAGGCTACGCTGTTCGCCTAATCTAAATGCTACAGGGTTGTGTGTGTGTGTGTGTGTGTGTGAGCGCAGGTATGTCACTGGGGTTATCCGTGATGGTCTCCTCCCATCATGCTTCGTTGATTTAAGACCACGACACCCCCAGAGGGCTCGACGGTGATTTCTGGCATCCCAGGAGCACCTAGTCTTTTAAAGTGGACGTGGCTAGAAAACCTCAGCATCCAGCCTCCAGAGGGAAGAGCCTTGGTTTCCAAGCCCGTTGCTCCACCTCTGCTACAAAATCAGTATCGCTAAGCATTTTCCTTTTATACACGTCATCTACTTTCCCCAAATCTACCCACCCTTAGCTGGGCTACAACATGCCTGCCCAGCAATCCTTTCCTCCTCATCTTTTCTCCCTCACGTACAAAACCAATTGTATCATCTTCCTTCCTGTCAGATGATGAGTTGATTTCTGCTTGACACCTCAGCGTTTGGTTATGTCTGCCTTGGGACAGACTCATTTTGCATCCTGAAAAAATTTGTCTAAGAGTAGCTACGCCTGAACGTAAGGGACAGGAAGGGTCCTCCACTACCCACTGACTGGCATTTTGGGGAGATGGTAGTACATCAGAGGTTGCAGCTATAATGGATCTACGTTTGCCTCCATACCACACAAGAGTATTCATTAATATGAATGTCAATACAATGACAGGTGAGATGAATACCAGTTTCCAAGTTCTCCACTGTTAATTGTTGTGCTGCTATTTCATATTGATAAAGTGATATCTGTGATCAATACACACCCACAGGCATTTCTTCCCCCAATACTAGATGCACACAGTCCTATCCAGTGAATATGTTTAAGTGGCTCATGTGGAAACGCAGCGAGCTGGATGAGTAAGGTGCAGCTGGCACTGACCCAGGTTAATATGGTTAAAATACTTGAGTGCGAGCGTCTGCCGTTACAGAGGCACGTAGGGTGCTGAATACAGAAAACAGAGCATAACTCTTTGGAGAGTCTCAGAGAAGAGCGTGGGGGGCAATGATACTGTAGCTGTTGTATAAGCAGCTGAGGCCTGGTGGCTGAGGTGGCTGTAACAGTGATTTCCCCGTAGTGTTTTCTGTTTCTGCAGACCTCGAACCAAATCAGCGCCTTTTGTAATGGGATTCATGTGCAGCAGGAAACCTAATTAAACTCTGCATACAAAGGCAATTATTTAAAATCTACTTGTCATCCAGAGCGGGGGGGGGGAAACAAAAGCGTCTCTTGCACATGAATGGCAACCGGAGAGGAAGAACACGGGGCCGCCATCATTAAGCACAGCGGGATGCCAGAAGATGCACTGAATCATCAACGCACCTAAAATAGTACTAATGTATCAATAAAGTGGAGTTAGTGCAGCTCGACTTAATCTTTGTTACGTTTCCTTCTGCAAAAGTCATCATGTTCTGATGCTTTCGTAGAGGTAGACTATCAGAATCCCTTCATTTGCAATAAACATAGAGAACTTTTTCTTCGTGGCATTGGTGCAGATTTATAGAGCAAAGTACAGCACAAAGCATGTGACAAACAGCAGCCTATGCATTCAACACTCAGTCACTAAGTACTGTTTTTTCCACAGTCCACACCGCTTTGCATTCACAATTGCATGTAATCCATGGAATAAATGACCAATGAGTAAATCTGTGCTTTTTTGCCATTGTGGTAGAAGCCGAATGTGTGAGAGTCACATTCACGCTGAAGGACGAGCTGATAAACAGGAGCGCACCACTGGCTAAAAAGCGGGTTTCCAACAGGTTCAAAAATAAAAGCCCTTGAGTGTGCTCTCGTAAAATCAGATTTGATTCTGTCTTGCGGCACGCCATCAGAGGAATTCAAAGGTGGTACGAGAAATGCTTACAAGCTCCAAGCTTGTGATCCCATTTACCCCCTCCCCCCACCAAGAAATGTGCAGTCCATAAAGGTTTTACAGTTAGATCCCACATCTGATCACTGTGGAAGTATCAAATAAACCAAATAGTATAAATCTGCACTCCTCTGGGTGGGTGTGGTTGGGCTTTGGGCTGCCCATGCCATGCCTCGGTTTGCCTAATCAAGTAAAACTCAGTGGGTCTGGATGTCTTTGGTTGAAATCTAATTGAACCATAATTCATATGAAATTGGAGGCATGGCCAGGCCATGGAGGAGAGGGTGTGTGTGGGTGGGGGATGATATGTGTGACAAAGACGTGATTTGAACTGGCTGTGGATGGAGAGATTGATTACTGTATGGCTGTGGTGTAGATATGGTATCATCATGGTTTCATTTGGTTGAATACGAGTGTTTGATTAGTGCCCAGAGATGATGTAGAGGTCGAGACCCCCACCTCTGAAACCACTTGTGCCTCTGCTGGCCTAGGATCAGATGTCACCATAACCCTTTCTTCTCTGTCTCCCTGCTCTGGTCTTCCTACAAGCTAAATAAAGAAAATAGACAAAGAAGAGTGTACCACCGGTTACCACCAGTGGTATTCATCATTGCTGCTGTGTTTCTGCACTGCCCTTCCCAGAGATCACCTGTCAATCTGTCAAACGCCATTTTTCCTTGGATTTTCCAAGTTTCCGAGTTTCTGTAGGTGGCGCTCTTGTCTTTGTCTGTTAAGCCTTGTTGGCTATCGCTGCTCATGCTAACTACCCAGAGACTGACACCGGGTGTTTAGAGCAAATGTAAACTGCTTTCATGAACTGGCTAGAAGTTGAATCACTATTGTGTTGAATCAGTTGGTGATAGAGAGCAAAACGAATAATTATTTATATATGTGAAAATGTAATGTTTGTTACTTTAAAAGCAGTTGTTGGACTACGGAATAAATGGGCCAGATAAACTGTAAAACATAAGAGGTAAAGTTTGAAGGGACAAACCATTAACAACAACAACCTTCCCACCTGACAGTTGCGAACAAGAAACAGAAATGCAGGATACAGGGTCTGTGTGGTTGCTGTTTATATGATGGAGGTCAATATCTGGTCAAGCACATTCCTGTGATGTTGATTATAAGCCTGCAAGGTCAATTACATAACATGCCGATGTAAATCCTATACAACATGGACGTTGACCACCTATAGCTATAACGACCAGGTAAGTTGCTGTTTGTAGTGCAACCAAGATGCAATAGAAACTGTCACGCATTTACGGGTCAAATGGCAAATTCAGTCAACGCGCGTGTTGTTTGCGCACATTCTCCCATGCGCCTAAACTAGAAGGGGGGGAAGCGGCTGGCTACCAAGTGGAGGCATTTGCTGCTTTTCACGGCCCGTGCGGTTTATTTGATCCTATGCGATCCTGCGAGACAGCGCCTGCATATTCATGATCGCGCCTCTACAACGTCAGGACGCAGCGGAGAGGCTGGGAGGAGAGACAGCATGCCAGACCCCGGCTGCATCTCTCCCCGTGCACAGACACGGACCATCGGGGTCGCCTGACAGCGTCTCGGGGCGAAACCAGCTCCAAACTCATCCTACCCTGCACCGGTAAACAACGGTGGACTGACGAGAGAGAGAGAGAGAGAGAGAGAGAGAGAAAGAGAGAGAGAGAGAGAGAGAGAGAGAGGGGGAGGAGAGGGAGAGAGATGGGAAACGCCGCCTTGTTTTTGAAGCATGCACATATTTTCAGGGCATAAGCTACTACTGGTTTATATTGGTAGGACAGCACGGATCGTGTGACCACAACGCCTTTGAGAGAGGAGATGCCACAGCAAAGCAGTGATAGAAGGAGGACGCGTAGTCAGACCCGGTTAACGCAGTGCATCTACTGTAGGGCGGACGGCACACATTGGGAGTAAAAGGATTTGGCGACTTATCACGTTGCGGAGGAGTGATGCTTTGCAACTGCCGTGGGCTACATTCAAGAGGGTGGATGTCTTCCCCTCGGCTATAATATGTAGCGCAAACGACGGCACAGCGTTTAAAGCGTTTTCTCGGATAGCGAAGCCCGTCCATAAAGCGTCGCTCGCATCGCGGCAGAGCGGAGCGCCGCGAGCATCCTTTCCCCATCTTGAACTTCCATGTGACGTCGATGCCCCGGTACGAAGGGGAGCGCAGCCCGCTGAGCTGTCCGTGGTGCTGAACGGACAAGTCCGGCTCCCCCCACGGCTCCTCCGCAAGTTGACCGGGAAGCATCCTCCCACGCAGCGACGAGGCAACGCGGGCCAGCCCCACATGGACGACTGCTCGGCTTGACTGCGTCAGCCGAATCGCGTTCTCTTCCATGGCCGTGGCACGCAAAATCAAAACTTTGCTGACCGTCAACATCTTGGTTTTTGTGGGGATTATCCTGTTCTCGGTCTACTGCAGGATTCAGGACCGATCCGAGGAGCTCATCCAGATAGGTCGGATTTCGGACCAGAGACTGCGAGCTCGAAATGGCAAAGTTTCCAACTTGGCGGACAGGCAGTCCATCCTCCAGAGGCTCGAGAGGCTGGAAGACGTGGTCTACAATCAGTTGAACGGTAGGTTGATTCACGGTGGCAATTCCAGTGGTTTAGTGGTAAATAGATAGGTTGGGTAAATTGTGACCTCCAGTGGGTTATCATTACAACGGAAACAAAACACTTCAGGAAAAACAGTAATTCGTGCTTTTTCCCCCTTAAAAGGCCTGATCTTCATACAAATCAGTTTGCTACTACTATGATGTATACCATGCATTTTATGTATTAAGATTTTAACTCTATTCTGCAAATAAAAAGGTGGGTAAAATGTGTTTAGCTGAGTTTACCCTCCACTAAATCTCTGATTCCATCCATATCACATTGATTACTCACTGTAAAAGGACACATACTCATGTTTCATCAATCACATTTGGAGGAAGTCTGTTCCTCAGACTTTAACAGTCTACATTCCAACCATATCTCATAGTTTACTAACTGTGAATCACACATAGACTTATTTTTTAAAGGATAACCACTGGCCATAGTACTGAAGAGTAGAGGAAGCCTGTTTCTCACCAGCTCTTGCCGTTTCGTTGGAGACGGTACTGGTGAAACTTATCAGACTTGGCAAGCTGTCAGAGTTTTGAAGGAGAGTCCGTGACAGACTTATATTTCATTTGCGTGGCCATTAGTCTGCGAAACCGATTGGGGGGAGATCTGATCTCCTCAGGAAGCAGAATGCTTTAAATCAGGTTACACTTGACTCCGCCTGACTCTCAGTCTAATTTTCCCATGGGAGATCCACACATCCAAAACCGCTTTGACGATACAATCTGAACTCACTTGGCTTTATTCACACAGATTCTTTAAGAGTGTGACTTGCATATGGAAAATAAGCCTTTTTCAATTTTCATTATCCATCATAACAAAATATAGCTCTATTTTACATTCAAACTCACGTCAAGCTGTCACATCCTGTCATGCTATATGGAAAGCTTAGCCATTCAGAGTCGAAAATATCTCCTCAATGCCGTAAATCAAAGCATAAGCAAAGTCATTGCGGCAATGTTTCTACAGGAGATAGGCACTTGGTTACAAAAGCATCAGTGAAAATACATTTACGTGGATCGTCAAACAAGAATGATGTTTCTCTGACTGATTAGGCTTGAGCTGACACTTTCCCCTCTGTCACTTCCTGAGTGCTTTTAGGTTTGGGGTATACTTTTTCAATCCACGCCAAAGAAATCTCACCTGATGCTGCTCTTTGAATAAAGACTCCATTTAACACAAGCTAATAATGGCGATGTAAACAAACAACTACTTTTCTAGCTAATGAGTTTCCCTGATTCTTGTTCGCTCCCTTACGTCTCTGTACTGTGAACAGATCACTGTTGTCAGGGAAAACTACAATTAAGCTGGACCGCTTAACGCTTGCTCAGGGGATGTCAAGGAGTAAATGGGATCACAGGCTCGTAAATGTTTTTCACCCCACTGTGACTGCCTTGGTGGCATACCTCAAGATGGAGTCAAAGGTGTTTTTTTTGTGAGATTCCATTCAAGACTTTTTGCACTGTTGCTGTAGGGAGAACGCCTAAAGGGTCAATAAGTGAGGTTTGCCCCCGTAGCACAAATTGACCATAATATATCTGCAGGGTCGATGGGGTTGTTGATCAGTACCCCCATGACTCAACGGTTACTTCTCCAGGTGCTGAGATTTCTGGCTTTCAAAAGTCACTTCCCAGCCCGTACTCTGTTTTGGAATGAAAAAACCCACTATACCCATGGGAGTTTCAAGAAACCACCTATTCTTCCCCCCCGCCCCCACCCCAACAACTGCCATTTTCAACTGCTCATCTGGCATGTTTAACTGCTAGTGAGCGTCTGGCGTCACAAGACATTTCAACTACAGGCCGTAAAAGCCTTGTTCTCAAGGCCAAAAGCAATTGACAACGCAATATTATTTTGCTAGTATTTTACATGGTGATATATATATATACTACCTCTTCACTACACATTTCTGCATTTCTTTTGGACCTCTGCTCTAATTAGCTAGCTTACTGGTCTCTATTGTGAAAATACGACTTTATTGTTTGCATCTCTTACAGGCCACTGTAGCTGAAGGGGTCTGGGGTTATAGATATCTTAATACCCCTGCAATTCCACCCCTTGAAACGTGTTAAAACCCCTTTCTATACTTACAGAACATACAGAAAATAAATAGAGGCACAGAAAATAAGCATTCTTTTTTCATTCGTTTTTAATTATTGTTTTTGTAGATGTGTGGGTTTTAGTCCGGGAACAGATTGCGATGTTACACTCATCCAGTAAAAGTGCCTTGATGCCCAGTTTGTCTGCACTTCACAGCTGCAGCGCCCCAAAACAGCAGAACTTTCAAACAGATCGTTTCTGTATGATCTTATTTGTATGCCTAAGCTTTGGCATCCGTTTGTATATGAAAGAGGGTCACTCTGTCAGTTTGAGTTATGCTTTGCATCTGGCGTCTGGCCAGCAGGCATTTCCTCAAAAAAAAAAAAATAGAATGCATCCTCTCACTCAGACGGCTTTCTAGTTTATCTGTGTGAGAGACTGCGTAACTGAGCCAATCAACCCTGTGCCACTGTTGTCGGACAAAAAAAAACACATATCTGCAAAGTACTGGAGGAAGGAGGAAAGAATGCTCATCTTCTCAGTGACAGCCATGTATTTGTGAATTTATACAAGAGAGTTTTAAGAGGTGTCAACGGGCCCAACACATGGAAACTTAAAAATCAGCTAAGAAAAAGAAAAGCAGTTGCAAGGAATTGCAGTTGTTTTTTTTGTGACAGCAGCAATAAGTACCTTGGAGTGCACACAGGCGGGAAGCAGTCACTGGCTGTCACAATCCCCCCCATTATCTGTCTTTACGTGTTTAATGCTATACTTAATCATATACACATATCCCAGGTTGCTACCCCTTTTTCTAAATCGTGCACAGACCACAAATTGCATTCTATGGCCATTGGGAATGACTATTGTGGGAGGAGGGCCCTGCGTGCCAATAACTATTACCATGTCCGGCAGCGATATGAGGTAATTGCCCATTCCCTCTGTTGTTTATTGCCTACCAATGACATGCCACGGGAGTTGCAGCGAGGTCCAATTAGATTTGAAGGACATAAACAAGTCTGAGAATTCCTCTTTTATGGTTCTCTGATGGATGGTCAGCTGACTCCCAACGCGAAAACAACAACCCATCGAGCCTTATCGGCAGCCCATTCTGTGGAGGAAAATGACGGACAAGAGGGTTATCAGCAGCACTCCTCCGCTGCGTGCGCCACCGTCTTTGGATAATCATCCTCCGGGTTTTAAGCTTGTTGTTAACAAGCTTATGAAGCAGGGTTTTGACCTCAAGTAGTGCATTAGAACCAGCGAGCATCCACTCATCGAGACTTAAGCTTAACCAAACAGAGGCCTCCGTGAATCGTTGAAATAAAGAGTATACACATTTATATACATTTGACACCGATACTGATTTTTTTTGAAGTTGTATATAGACAATATTTTTCATGTCAATTCAGTGATCTCCCGAGAATTATTTATTGTTGTCAGGGTGGAAAAGCCCCTGATACAGCATTTAGACCATCATGTGACCCTAAAAAATCTCCATTGAAACCCAGACAGAAATTCCTTTAGGGTCAGCAAGCTCTTTAAAACAGGGCGATCCACTGCACCTATTTAATGACAGGGGAAAGGCTGGGATAGATTACTACCGTTAAATGAATCATTAGTTCACAGAAAACATTGCTGAAAAAGTAGATGCATCAACAAAATGTGCAAATAAAGCGAAGAAACCTCTATCTCGTCTCAATTTAATTTGTCACTCAGCAGAAAAATAACCTTTAAACAACACGGATACCGCTGTTAGCAAGAGAATGTTGCTACTATCCAGCTTGCTTCTCCGGCCAACCCTGGATGCGTCAGTGTTTCAGCTCTACTGTTGTGTCCCCGCAGCTCGTGGTCAGGCCGAGGCTCTTGTCATCAGCCATGCACGTCACTCCCGGCCTCCTCCCGGTGCGCGTAGGTGCTTGATGGGATGGCAGCCTCAGAAGCCCCAGCTGCAGCACCCGATACGCTTTCTTATCTATCATGCCCAATTATGGCCAAGAAACCATTGTTGTTTATGTGCATGCTACGGCCGCAGGGGCGACGTCTTGATGAGGAGTGAGAAATGTCACTCTCTCTCTTTTCCCCCACCAACACACACACACACAAACGTGACGCTCTGTACTGTAACTTAATGATACGTAGCGAGGTGTGTGGGTGTAACGCTGGGGGGAGGGGGGGGGACGACGGATGGAGCCTGATGAAATGCAATGTATGCAAATAGACGAAAACAGATGAAATTCAATTCCACTCAGCCTTGAGGAATCACAACGATGTATTCACCGACTCACCTGACAATCTGCATTCTGCATTCAGTTCCAGCCCGCAATGAAATGGCGGCGCTCACACTGCTTTCATTTACAGTGCAAGCCTTCAGTGTCAGTGTTGATGACATCCTATGGAGGTAGGGCATATGTCGATCGGAGCACCTTTGCGTATTTCCGGTTTGACTTGTAAATGGAACGTAAGTGTGAATCTGTCAGCCGACAATATATTTGCTCGTCGGTATTACAAATGTCAGTAGACGCTTCACACCTTGAAAATATACATAAAACTCATGCTGACTGTCAGTCACTGTACCAATAGCTCAGACAATAACTGAGCTACATCTTCAATAAAGCACTATGAGATGAATTTGATAGTAGGGAGGCTGTTTCCTATCTGGGCAGTGTTGGCGTCTGCGTGGTCCCCTAGTTCTATGATGACACTGACTGAGTTAACGTTTGCTGTGATGACGCCCCATCAGATCTGGATGTCCCACCATAATAAACATTTATGCATTGTGTATACACTGCTTTTCCAAACTTGGCATCTATTGCACGCCAACCCGTTTCCCCCCTCCGAGGTTTCTTCCAATTTTTCCCTCAAGGTTTTTTTGGGGAGATTTTCCTTGTCCTCTGTTGAGGGTCTAAGGCTGGGGGATGTCGTGTAACTAACCATGTACTGGTTCACATGTTGGGCACTGTGAAGCCCTTAGAGACTGTAACGGTGATTAAGGGCTATACAAATAAATGTGATTTGATATGATTTGTTTCAACAAGGTGAGCCATACTGAAATTATGGACCGGGTCTTTAGTGGGTTATATTTAAACATAATATAGCTGCCTGACCCAGCTAAACCCATACAAAATGATTGGGTTTTATGTGGAAAACCAACAGGCTGCGAGGTCTAAAAGTGATCTTTAATATATTGCATGTCTTGCCTCTGCTATTTCTGCACAGGAACTCTCTCTTTGAGTGGTGTACTTGCATTGCCATTCAAGCCCCTTACATGGCTTCAATTCTGCAGAAATATAGCATTTCTTTGTTTGGAAGAAAAGAAATGTTATCCTCTTGACATGTCCGCTTTACTCTAGATTTTATGCAACCCTTCTCCCAGCTCTCAATATTTCATAGATTTGTTTTGGACGCCGAAGCCTTTAAAACCTTTCCAGAACGAGTTATTTTCCTCTTCTTGACGAGATCACCGAACTTCCTCCTCCACATCAATATTTAGAACATCCCTGCATCACGTCGGACCTGCATGTATCCACTCTTGCTCTTACATCATTCACTACAAATGGGGGCATCTCCGAGTTTGAGGCTCTATCTTCTAGAGGCCAAATCAGACACAAAGGTTCCTTCTGCTCCATAATTTATTGCTGGTATGGATTTAATGCATCGTATCACAATGGTTTGGACAAACGGATTCGGAGGGACAGGAGAGATTCAGGTGTGTAGTTGGACACGGCGCGATCCATATTGATGTCTGATGCTGCGGTGATACACATCCAGTCAGCAAGAGGCATTCCTTTTTTTTTTTTTTTTGCACTCTACATTGTCCCCGTAGTGTATTCTCTGCCCGGGATAGGGAATGAAGCCTGAGTGTTTACAGTGGAAGCAGCAGATGTTGGGCTGTAATTGCCTCATACGGGGATAATGGAGGTGCTAACGTGCTGTTTGCAGGATGAATCCCGTGTAGGAAATACCGGGTTGAATCATGTTGAACAGCGTGAACATTTTCCAGTTTGGTCGAAACGCTGCAGGTGTATTATTTGGATTACCTGAACAATCAAACTGCTTTGTTGAAGGGATTCTGTTGAGGAAATGAGCACGCTTGTTGTTCCTTTTGATTTCTGCTTATTGGTGCAGCCCAGTGGTCCAATAAGCCCACTTGGTCAGCATCAACATCGTGTGGCGGAAATGTGCCGAGCAGCCCCGGGCTTTTGCCGTCAACCGTCCGTCTTTTGTTATCTCTGTTGACCAAAACGTAACAGTCCATTTGGTGCATGCTTTTATACAAAGTGCCTTACAGTAACATGGGTGCATGCATTTTTAACGTGGGCGGCCCCAGGGGGAATAGAGCCCCTTAATCCTGGCGGGGTTAGTGCCATGCTCTAACTCACGGAGCTGCACAGTCCGATTCGTCCCTTCAAGAAATTTCTTTAGCAATCAGTTCTTCTGAAAATGAATCCTGCTCAAAATTATTTTCCCACTGATGGCTCGTATCTAGACATATTCATTTCTTCCCCCAGTGCAGACTAACAACAAAAGATAAAGGGCTCCTGGTATGCTGTTTGCATTACTAAGTTCTTATTGTATCACTCTGCTTTCCTCCAAGCAACTCCAAAGGAAGATGAAACAGTGCAGAGCAATATAACTAACACAAATTATCCTCCCAGGCGTTACCAAAAAGGTTTTTTATCAGTAGCTAGATAACAAAAGGCCCCTGCAAGAGACCGAGAACACCTTCCAGTTGACAGGTCTAAGCAGCGTTGTTTCGCTTCGCTGCAGTTCGGTAGTGAGGCCAGACATACAAAGGGTCCCATGATATCAGAACATATCTGCAGAATCCTAAAACCCATCTCATCTCCTCCACTCTGACAGACAACACCAGATCACATTTTCAGGGGCTCACTCTGAGAGTATCCACGGCCTCTCATCCCATAATGGAATTTCCTTCCATCAGCCAGAGGAAGTGGAAGGCAGGGGGAAGCAGAATAACAAGGCGACCAGAAAACAAAGCTGGCAGGGATGGTGCTGCTTCCAAGACTCACGCTGGGACAAAGTGGCCCTCCAGATTCCAGTCCCCGGCTCTGGAGAGTATCTGTGTTATTGTGTGACACGGGCTGCTATGCCAGATGGCTTTCCGTGACGTGAACCCCACCCATACTTGTCAAAATGCCACCGCATTGGCTGGTGCAGGGCATGCCAAATCCCTCTCGTGGGAGAAGCCAGTTTGCAACCATTCAGCTCCAATTACAAATCTCCAGTAGCACCCGAGGATTTGAGGCCATCCAAATATGGTGATTACTCTGCAGTTCCTGGAGGGGTGAAGCTGAGAGCTGAGCTCTTCATTGGTATGCACTGTTTACTTACTGTCTGTGTGTCCATCTGTTGATATGGAGAACAGAGGCAGCTCGATTTTTCTTTGGAGGCCAAACTGGAAGCATGTCTAGCATAGCAATTAGCCGACATTATCTTGCAGTTCCACGGAGCTGATGGAGTTTTAAACCGTCAAACCAGAAAAGTTCTGACCCTCACAGAAGTAGGACGCAGTAGAGCATGTAAGCCAGAAGCAAACACAAATCAATATGATTCATGTCCACAACATATTATTATAGAGACAGACTCTCAGATGCGGCATCAGAATTTGCTTCACCAGTGTGTTTGTTTGAAGTCTAAATCAGTGGAACACCATTTTCTTGGATCAGCCAAGATTTCATTTTGGACAGCACACTTATTTTGCTTTGTGGCTTTTTGAAAATGTCAGTGTCACAGCAACCGAGTGATGGTCTGGTAAGTCACAGTGATGAGTCATTTTGTATTAAGAGCAGAGGGGTAAAAGAGGTGTCCAAGACATTACTGTCCAAGACTGATTACAGTCGTGATAGACCAAAGACACCTGACATGACTCCCGGCTGGGATGGGTAATGGCCTGCAAAGCTCCTGTCTGTGTTGAGAGATTGCTTTTGCTATATTCTCAAAAAGATGCTCCTTCAGGGCTTCTTAAAAGGACCTTTGGAATGAAAAAACATTTTAAGGTGGTTCTTTGCTTATATAGCGTCACTGCGGAACCAGTGGTTTTGACTTTGATAGCCCACATGGTCAAATGAACCATTCAGTGTTAGCCATTAATGGTCTAGGTTCAAACCCTGCACATTGTTGACTCTCCAAATGAAAACACGCAGATCAAAACAACTGTATTTCATTTGATCTGGAACAGTTTATACAGTCTATTGCACCACAATATTGACATATATCAAAATCTTAAAAGAACTTGAAACTGAAAGGGTTCTCCATAGCACCAACAAGGACGGGCTATGGTGCAAGCCTAAAGAACCCTTCTGGTAATATACCTTTTTTGTGGTATATTTTTTGTGGTATATATATATATATATATATATATATTTTTTTTTTTACCCAGCTAATCGAAGATTATCAGGAGAATGTCACAACAACAACAACATGCTCATCCTACTCTGACTAGAAGAATGATTCATCATCTACCTTTAAGAAGATTACATTTTGATTTGATGTACTGAATGTGATGACACACAAAAAAAAACACATTAAAAATCACCAAAGCTGTCACAATCGTGGGCGGATTATTTTCACAATGATCCTCAGTGCAAAGATGGCAAGGTGTATTCAGCAGAATCACTCGGTGGATTGCGAACGGACATTCAAGACCCCATTTTCCCCACAGCCAATTTCAGGCCTGCTAGTTTGTGTCTGACCTCTAGCCGTGTACTATAAATGTAGAAGTCTCTATTGTAATGGTCACCCTCACACTGCTGCGTCTCTCGGTTAGTCTCCTCTGTGACATCCGCGTCCATGCGGGTGTTTTGCAGGGCTTCCATTGACAGACAGTGTAACGATGCTGTGTGGATGAGCCCCGCTGGGTCTCAGAGCTGCCATACTCTGATCTCCTCACACTGCTAAAGCATGTCAGTCAGCTGCCCTCTGCGTGGCTTCTCCTCTCACCTGTCTCTCCCTGTGTGTGTGTGTGTGTCGGTGTGTGTGTCGGTGTGGCTGCCTCTGCACGGGTGTGTGATTTTTTTTCCTGGCAGGATTGGCTAAGCCCATGGGTCTGGTGGAGGGACCCGGGGGCCTCGGCCAAGGTGGAGCCGCTGCCACTCTCGGCGAGGACAGTCACGATGCCGAGGGGAAGTACGAGGAGTACGGCTACAACGCCCAGCTCAGCGACCGCATCTCCCTGGACAGGAGCATACCGGACTACAGGCCTAAAAAGTAAGTCTACCGCGTCCAGTCACTTTCTGTCATGAAGTTCTCCGTCCACTTTCTTCTATGCCTTTCTTTTTTTCCCCTGGCAAGGTTGGGTTAGAGAAATTGTCAACGTTTACGTGCACAGAGAATTCTGTTTTTTAACCTAGTTACACTTGTAACTGGGTTTGATTAACCATGTTAAAGATCCCATATTATGGAAAACGGTTTATTCCTGGTGCTTATACATGTTCCACAGGAAATTACTTCCCTAAGCAGCTGAGAAAATTTGAAATCTGGAAGTCAACCCGTTTTTCTGTATTTTCCTTTTTCCCAAAATGGTGCCAAAGATAGGAGAAAAACGGCCCGTTTCAGAAAATGGTTCTTTTGGACGTCATAAGGTGCAAGTCCAGCCCCTCTCAGAGCATGCCCACGCCCAGGTGAACAACCAATCCCATTTACGTCGTCGCAAAATACAGCTCACGGCAGTGCCGCAAGCCGTTGCTTATGGTGCATTCCATTGTACTCCGAGTCGGTATTCCTAACTTCCAATCTAAATGTGTTCCAGTGCATTTGCTCGGGAAAACATAATTGCCCGCAGCAAACTCATGTTTGTATGGTAAGTCTCAGAATGTTACAAGCATCTAAACTCATCAACTACTACAGCGCCATTAGTGAAGAGAATCGGCGCATATCACATTTGGACGCCGTTTTGTCTGAGTACACTGGAATGCACCATTACTTTCCGACGAGTGAAGCTAAAACAACATATCTGGAGATATATCAACGCTCCAGTTATTATTTTGTAGGATGCAGGCAGCAACATAGATCCCTGCACAGTCTCCCAACACGTGAAAATGCCAGGACAGAGTGGATTCATTTTATTTTTAACGGCTACAGTTTTTTTCTGTGTGATGATCAGTCCTCAGACTGCTTGTGCAAAGGCAGGATTAGCATCTAAATTGAAGCTTAAAGATGGAGCAATTCATAAGGTACGTGACCCATCTGCAAAATTGGAATCTGTAAGTGTCACCATGTTTTGATTTAATTTACCAAATTAGTCTGGTTAGTATATTCAACTGCTGGTTATTCAGGGCTAGCCACGGGCTTGTTGGGTCTGGAAGAAGTAAGAAAACTAAAGCTGGAGTCAGGACACATCTTTTAAAGTTATTGGTTGGAGTCAGGACTTATCTTAAAGTTATTTGTTGGGACCTGTGTCTGTTTTATAAGTCTGTCGAATGTGTCAGGCTTGGTAAACAGAGTGTGATGGGAATAAGTCTTAATCTGGCGCTCTGTTTACTTTAGCTACCATTAGTACAATCGTGTTTGGTTGTTTGGCTGCGCTGTTTGGATGCAAATAGATTGCATCCAATAATATATTGGTTAACTAGCTCAACAAAATTGTCAATCCTAGCTTGTCTGCAAGTTGTATTCAATAAGCTTATGGACATGAGACATAAACAGACCGGCTACAGCAGAGAGTGTTGCTCACACATCCACATTGCATGTAGGTTGTATGTAATGAGCACTGCTCTGATTGGCCGCCTCACTCGCGGCGTGATCAGAGCAGTGCTCATTACATACAACCTCCACGCCCTCAAAACAGCCTGTTCTTTACAATGGAGAAAATGAGAGACTGAAACACACACCACAGAAGCTGGTTTTAGGATTTTTTTTTTATATAGACTTCACAAACGTCTTGTAAAGACCCCCAGGAACAGTTTAAATAGCCCAAAATGAGTACAATACCCCCCCTTTAAAGGAACAATCCGCCTGAAAACACTTTAACACTGTTGAAAAGCAGCTACAGGTGGTGTATCTTGAATCTCTGGGTTCATTTTGTTGTTTGGTTTGGACACGGCCAAGCGTAGATGATGCAACGTTACACATATCACTATTGTTAATGCTCTCTCCTCCTACACGTAACACCCTGCTGAATACACTGGAGGTTGTCAAAAGGCATTCTGGGAAATGTAGGACATCATTAATCAATAACTGAAGATGAGGCAGCTTCAGGGAAAAAATCAGTCTGCAAGATAATGTCAAATTGTGAATTTGGATGACATTTTATTTAGAGCTTTATTTTTTTCACTACTTTTTGTTAGGATGTAGTCTAAAGTTTAAAAAAAACCCATTCACTATGAGTACATAGTGATGCATGAGTGGTTAACAGCCTTTTTTTCACAAGGCTTAATTTCGTTCTATGTTGAGTAAATAGGTTTGTCACCAAAATCCCACAATATTGGGGATTAAGAATAAGCCTACACCTTCACATGTGGCCAATTAATATGTTGTTGAAACGTGGGGGAAATCCGCACAAAAGGAAAATGCTTGAGACACGCGTAATCCCAACATGAAAGGACATTGTCCGGCGCTGCCAAGATGACGGCGATAATCAGACAGCTTGTTCACAATGGAATAGTAAAAGACGTGTTGCAGCAGTGTCTTTTTTTTCAGGAAGAAAATCCAGCGGACACCCAGCGAGCGGTCTTAGTGGTCTTTTTAAAATTGAAGTTTTAAATTTAGTATGTGGAACTACATTTGTTATACAATGACTGGGAGTGCTGCAGGAGTTAGATTGGGGTGGTGGTGGTGGGGGAGGAGGTGATCAGGGCTGCCAGTGGCGTTTATATCACACGTTGTCAGAGAACAATGCCGACAGCCAGAGACACCCAGAGGAAATCTGACGGGCCGAGAGAGGTTTCTGTGGGCTTTAGCGGGGATAACAATTAATTTCATCCACATTGCTTTGTTCCTCGCTCCTTTTCAAACCCCGGAAAAAAAATGAGACAAGAGCGGAACGGGGAGGAGGAGGAGGGCGAGTAAAAAGGAGCATGCTAATTAATAACGTCAGCTGAGAGTGCTTCTGGAATGGAGGGGTTTTAGGAAATTACTTTTTTTTTTAAATTGGACTAATTCAACAAAAAAAAACAAAAAAATTGACGTTTTACAAAAAGGAAGTGAGGGGCTGGGGGTTTGCTAAAGTGGCTGTTTCCAGGGTGTGCTTTTGTTTTTTCTGTGTAAAGATTAGACACTTTTTTTTTTAAAGAGGGTTGTGACTACACATTGCAAGCTTGTTTCATACCCTGTAATGAAATGGTAGGATTCCACTCGCTTACTAATCTGTCTCGCGGCAATTTCTCAGAAACAGAATTGTTTGCACTTCTATAAACAAGCATTATGCTTGGCCCGGTGTAAACAAAACATGGAAACAGGTCATTTCAAACACGGGAAAAGCCCCTACCTGACAGCTAACCAATAGGTACACGGTATGATAAAGATTTAGTTCATTTGCTGCGGAAAACACAATGGAAATCAATACACTGCAAACACTTCACCTCGGTCTCTTTCTTGGGGTACATCATTGAAACAGCACCTTGAAGAGCAAGGGGAACATGAAAGCCTCGTTTGTACCGAGCGAATGAATTCTTCACAGCAAAAAAAAACAAACTGGATAGGTTGCTTTTGTGTTTTCAACGGCTCTCAGCAAGCGTCCGCCTCGTGGTGACGCTAGGCGGTGAATTGTGGTCTACCTTACCGCGGGGCCTGCTGCGATTTCTCGTCTCATTCAGTAAGAAAGATACGTTTTTTTGTGTGTTTTTTTTTTGCGTTTTCTCATTCAGGTCCTCTGTCTCCGTTGTCTCTCAAGAGGTGGAAGTGAGTGGTGAGTGGAAGTGCAGGAACCAGGCATCTCCTGCCTAATGGGCTTTTAATAGAACAGGAGTTCGTTGAGCGCAGAGGTCTTCGATGACGAGCAAAGCCCATCGCCGTGATTGAACGTTCCATCCCTGCACACTCTCTCTCCCTCACCCTCTCTCTCTCTCTCACTCAGATCTCAGTCCAGTGGATATGATATCGATCCCCCCCTCCCATCACCACCACCACCACCACCACCCTCTTCATTTAAACCTACCTGCCTGCTGCAAAAAAACAATTGATAATAATTACAGCTGTTGTCTCCCAGTACACTTTAGATTTGCCAAGAGACCACAGCTATACTTCCCATTCGCTGCCCACTCTTATATTGCCCTTCATTTATATTGGTGCCATTCTTAACTGAGAGTTAAGTAGGCTGTATATTATGGTGACTCAGGGCCTGCCACACACTGTCCTTGGGAGGCTTAGGTGCAATAACAGCTCATTGGGTTGTGAAGAGAAAAACAATAACGGCAAACGAGCTGGTAAGTGCGCTGAGGACAAAGAGGTATAGGCATTGAATGAAACTAAGGGGGGTCACTCATAAATCTAATGGCTTGATAGAAAAATGCAATTTACTACATCTAGCTGCATTTCACCCTCCAGCCCTCCTCGCCCAAGAGGAGTCTTATTTCAATTACTGTAATTTCAACACCGTCTCTGTCGTCACTTTGCCGAAGGCTCGATTTATATTACGTCAAAATAGGTGTCGGACTCAAAAACTATATTGAAGCACAAAAAAAGAGGATATTCCGCTTCCCCAAGGACCTTTCTTCTCGTGTCTATCTGCGAGAGGGCGATAACCAGAGAGGAGAACGGGGGGAAGGCCAGAGAAGCAGGGTTACCTCATCTCCCGAGCCTCTGATACCGCAGAATGGGATCGCAAGAGGTCTCCGCCACGCCCATTTGTAAGGAGAAGCTCCTCGCCACAAATTGTTGCGCTGGAGTTTATCTTCCGGACGGGAGGGGGGGGGGGCGGCAGAGAAATGACAAGCGAAACGATTATCTTTCTGAGAGGAGTGCTCCCCGATTGGAAAGTTGCTGCGGTGTTTCCCCGGCGCCGCGCGGGTTACGGGAGGTTAATGTGAAATTTCACAGCGAATAAGAGTGGCCAGCGGGGGGAAAAAAAAAAGAAGAGTCAGATGGAGCGGCCGGGGTTTCTGCCGAGGAGGAGGAGAAGGAGGAGGGTGTGATGGGAATAAGTCTTAATCTGGCGCTCTGTTTCTGTCAAAGCTTGTTCCAGGTCAAATTATGAGCGCCGGCCAGTGAGCTCAGTCCCATTACAAACAGATGAGTCGATCGCTCATCCTGTTACGGCCTTACAAGGCTTCCCCGCTCCTGCAGACAGGTACAAATTTAAGGTTGAGCGATGCCCTAAATTGGATGCAGTAACTAGGGCAATGGAACTACAATATCACTTTACGATCTCGACACTGAAATCCAGCCGCAGACCACAGCTCAACTAGAGGCGGCGAGAAGCGGTGAGGCTGCCTCGCCCGCTCTGACTCTCACAAAATATTACTATGGTAATATTCATTAAGACACACGACTGAGCAGGAATGAAACATGCATCCATCTGCACACTTGCCGTCTAGCGGCTGTGTCTCTGCAAAGCAAAGCCGCTGGTGCAAAAATCACCCCCCTCCTCCCTTCAAACTCACTGCCAGATTTGTCGTTGTATTTATAGACCTGGCAAGGCTGATTGAGAGAGGCAATAGAAAGGGGGGAAAAAAGGAAAGTTACTGGGGGAAGAGCGGGAATGCATGGGAAGGGACTGAAATGATACAGTGAAAGGGCTATCAATCACAACACTTGTGCGCTTAGTCTCGCGGATAGAGAGGGAACGGGGCTGAAAGTATAGGTAGACGTACGCAGCGTCCTCCATCATAAACAGGCTCCATGGTTTAGCTTTGCTTTTTATTACCTCTCCCGTCAAATGCATGTGGGCTGCAGCGATGAAAATGATTGAGAATTTCCTTTACTGCCTGCGATCGGGAAGAGTACACATCACGTTTTTTGCATTTACATTACAATGCATTTATTTTAGCAACGTTAAAAGCAATGAAAAGTACAGAAAGCAATGTAGAGAAGTGCTAGGTAAAGAAGATGAGATCAAGTAAGAGCCAGGAAAAAAAAAGCATTGCAGAAACACCATTTACTATATTGCAGTTTTATTGTAAAGGAAGTTTGTACTTGTGAAATCAAGAGCATACGGTACGGTGCCATCTGTTGTTTCTTTCGACGTAATTGCCAGTTACTCTCAAGTCGCCTCTCATTCTCAAGAGGTGAGAACCTGCTAACAGAGGCTAACAACACACACACACATACACGCACACACACACACACACACACACACACACACACACACACACACACACACACCGGTGCCCGTAGAGAAACCAGTGGCGGTGAAGCACTAGTGTTCCAGTGGGTGGAGAGGGGAGGATGTAAAGCTAGCGCCATGCTGGGATCCATCTGCTGTGCGGCCCACCCTGTGGATGCTGCTGACTCAAGCTGACATTCCCAGTCCGCCAGGGCACCATGGCTGTAAACATCAGCGCAGTGCCAGCCCCTTCAGTTCAGATGGCTCAGAGAAAAAGTCCAAGGAAAGTGTCTGTGAATGAAACACTAGGATGTGTCCAGGCCAGCTTTGCACGTCGGCGGCCTCAAATGGCAGTGAGAGATAACTGTTTGAACGTTGCGGACTTCGATACCTAGAATCCCTGCGAGGTGAAGCCAGTAAAACCCCACACAGCACGTTCGTGTTTACTAACCCGGCCGGTCTGTGATGCTTTTATACCAAAGGAAACCAAAGAGACGAGAGAAGAAAAGATCTAATGTTGGTGAATGTAGCTGTCAATCAGTGGGGACTGGACACTGTTCTCTGTTGCAGCTCCACTTTGTGATTTAGGCTGATAAGACCGGTGTGTTTTTCATAAACATCTTGCCTGATGCAGCCTTAGCAACGAGTCTTACTCTTTGTCTCACACTATTGCATTTAATAATGTGAGTCAGATCAATTTTGATTAAACAAAATATCAAGCAAATGCCGAAACAAATCGATATAGTTTAAGTAAAGGCTTCAGAGTGGATGGTGCTTCACCTGGAAGCTGAAATAGGTCACTGTCTTTTGGACACCAGTCTGCCTGCAGGATTTACCACGAGGAAATGGTCAATTTGTAGTCAATAGGTTATGTCAACTTGATACAGGGCAATATTATAAGCATTTCATTACAGCCTCACTCCATTGTGAGTAATTCAACCACAACAATTACAATCACCGCCTCATTATCCCTCCACACTGCTGAATAAGTTATGTGAAAACACGGAGAAACAAAGCAGAGACGAGGGAAGAACATTGGTCGGCTGTTGTGTTAGTAACCTAATTGAGACGGTGTGGAAGGATTCGTGAGACGTCGGCCGCGTGTGTTCACAGTTGCTATAGGAATCAGCTAAGTGCCTCTGTGCATTTGACGCTGGCATCCGTGACTTCAGAGCTTCAGAGTCATTTAAGATGCGGCGTTTTACTGGAAAGCAGGAGTACGGAGTGCATATGATGCCAGTACGACTTACAAATGTTTTTAGAGAGTCACAAAGGTAAATTAAGTTTTGTGCACAGCAATCGCAACGTACTCGTTTTTTCCGAGTCACAAATGTAAAAAAAAAAATTGGCACAAAATGTCCGTGTACCATGAGAAAGAAATCCACACGCATATGCACCAATCACAATGAACTTGCCTCCAGAGCTCATAACCAGTCAGTGAGCAGCAACGTTATGCACAGTGCAACTGGACGTTCGTGTAAGTATGGTGGAAACGCAGGAGGTGATCATATCTCATGAAAATGTATTGATGCCGAGTAGAAATTACTGAACCGTATTATCTGTTATCAGTCAATCCGCCATACTTGCACAAACCAGTTGTGCTGTAGACCTTCACTTATGCTCCAGTGGTCGTGCATAACGTTGCTGCTCACTGATTGGTTGTGAGCTCTGGAGGCAACTTCATTTTGATTGGTGCATACGTGTGTGGATTTTTTTGTGTCTAAACAACTTGAGATCCACACATGCGTACATATTGACAAATGCATATTCAAGACTCACAAGACAGGACTTGTGAGATGTGCACAAATCTTTTTTGCTGTGCAAACTTTTTTTTTTTTTTTACATTTGTGACACGCGTAAGTTGCAATTGCTGTGCACAAAACACAAAACATTTGTAAGTTGTACTGGCATCATATTCACTCCATACACGAGGAAGTCCGATTGACTTGTGACCGAACATCATCAAAAGAAGATGGTAACCAGATTCTGGCTGGGGGTGTGAGTGAGAGAGAGAGAGAGAGAGAGAGAGAGAGAGAGTGAGTGAACATAAATTCATTCGAATGGTGTAGCACGCATTTCAATCCATTAACTGGGTCATTGAAAATGGCAACATGAAACCCGATTCCAATCGCTGCACCACAAAAGCAGTTACAATGGCGTCCTTGCATGACAGAGAGAGAGAGAGAGAGAGAGAGAGAGAGAGAGAGAGCAAGTGTGTGTGTGAGAGAGAGAGACTAATCAATGACAATAGAGAGTTTCCATTCGGGAGCAGATTTCTCCCGTTGAGCCCCTGGAGGTGTAGGAGGAGGAGGAGGGACAGGAGGAGGAGGTAGAGGAGGTGGAGAAGGAGGATTACTCTGGACAAACCTCGTAACAGTCTGCAATGTTGCCGTTTCTCTTTTTCTCACTTGAATTTAAATTTTGGTAACACTACTGCACCTATAGTACATCACACTCCTAAGGAGGTAAAATGCCTTATAATGAAGCAATAACATGTGAGAGGGCGTGCTAGTTCCACTGAGGGCGTGCTAGTTCCACTGATCAGTGCATCAGTGCCAATAACCACGGTATAGCATGACCTTGAGTATATTATTGCTTTTATACAACATTACAGCCTTTTCTACATTAGTAACAAACATTAAACAAAGATACAAGCTTTGGGTTTTAATTTAATGGTTTGATTTTGGCCCTCCGCCACCAAAAAAAATTGATTTCCTGTTGCTAAGCAATAAAGCTTGCTTCTTTTCATTGAACAGAGTAAACATGCGAGTTACAGTATGTGATACACTTCTGCAACGCCTCTCGTCCAATCACAATGCGTGGTCGTAAGCCAATGTTGAGAAAACATAACGCTTACAGATGAACTCGGCATTCATAAAACATTATAGATATCACTTATACTGAATTATAGATAACATCATCATGTTTATGATGTCTAGTTGTCTACTAGAGGTTATCCCATTGAGGTTAAATGGTTGTCTGATGCATGCGATGCTTGTAATTCACTAAGTTATATTTTTAATGTTTTGTGATTGCTGATATAATGCATCAGTAAGCATTATGTGTTCTCACAGGCCTGGTCATAAGGCATTATGAGTGCATTATACTTCCAATCTGTAAGGCACCACATAGACTGTATGGTGGTCATAGCAAGTGTTTTTTTTCTTTCCAAATATGACCTGGTCCTTTATGCGTTGAGTGAATATCTCAACCCCTGACCCCCATCAACCTGTCAGAACCTTTCAGAAACAACCTATTGAAAATATCAGCTTTCTTTTCTTCATTCTTGAAAAATGTACTTTTTTGCTGGTACGTGGTTTTCGTCTAGTAACAGCACTATACTGCTCCAGTAGTCACAGTACATCCAGGCCTGGGAGCTGCAGCTTTGCCATCAAACGGAAGTGGGCCTTCAAACAAAATCTTACAAGATTGCTATTTTTTGCCTTGTTGGCTTTGTGCACTGAGGAAAAATGATTCAGAACAAATATTTTTTTGGGGGGCGGGGGGAGAATTATAAGGCTGCACTGAGAGTTGAGTTGGATTGCTTTGTTTCATCTATGATTAATATGTGGGATGAGGACAGTTAATAATTAAAATGCAATGCTAAACTTTTAAGTCTAAGTCTTTTACTAGACGAAAAGGAAACTTCAACTCTTTGACTAGTGAAGGGAAACATTTCTCTCATAACACCTGTCAAGTCAAGTTTATACAGCTCTTTATCACAAACAAGCCTCAAAGGACTTTACAGGCCTAACTAGGACAAGCTGACAAACAATCAGTTTTATGACACAATCAGTTATCAATTATCAATACAATTATGACAATTATGATGTTTACAGAATATGATCAGAATAAAACCACATGAAAATAAAAACTCCCAGCAAAACCCTATAGGGGAAAAAATTGAGGAAACCTTGGGACCGCGGGACAATTCAAAGAGGCTCCTCCCACCAGGACGACTGGGTTCGCAATAGATTACAGGACAGAATATAGTAGGGGCCATGTAGTTCTGTGTATCTAGTTCAGTAAAATAGTTCAGTATCCATGGGCAGCCCCTATTGTTCAGCGTATGTAATACAGAGAGAACTCCTGGGGGCCAGAAACTAACATTTCTGTAAATACGTAAATAACTTCAATATTTTATAGCAGATAAACAAGATTAGCGTGTGCAGACTGATGGGTATCATCAGACTAACAGTGAAAATGAACGGCATATTTACAAATAATTTTGCCGAGAGAAATCATATAGATAGTAAATAGCAATGGCCCTATGACTGTGCCTTGTGGTACACCAAAGCTGGAGATTATATTATTAAATAAAACACTATGTGATGTTTCACTATACAAGATTAAGTCTGAATCAGAAGCAAACAGTAGATCATCATCATTATGTGTCTGCTAGAAAGACACTCAGTTAGTTGGGTGGCTACTATCCTTTTGAGGACTTTGGAGAGAAAAGGAAGATTTGAGATTGGCCTGTAATTATTAAGAACATCGGGATGGAGAGCGGACTCTAATGTAGTATTTAGTGTAGTGGGTTGAGGATACCCAGACATCCTTTGAGGGAGTTCAAGGGGGTCCTTGAAGCAGTTCTAGATTACTGTCGGCGTCAGTTCCAGCGGTTCTTGAAGGGATTCTAGGAGTCCTTTAAGGGGTTACAGGGGTCCTTAAAGAGGGTCTGAGGATCCTTGATGCAAAATGAGGACTATTTTAATCTCACTGTCTTTCATGTATTGTCTTTTCTCATTCTCTCATATTCCTCTCATTGTTAAATATACATATATGCACAAATCTGTTGCCACAGATACTAATGGAATCCATACTTTATTTATCATTGATTTCATTCGATTTAATACGTCTGAGTGTTGGAATTGTTGGTCGCATTTGTACAATCCCCATTAGCTATATTCTTACTTATATCCTATTCTTTTCTTTTATGCTTTTACTACTTGCTGTTAAGCCGCCTGATCTCCCCACAGGGATAATTAAAGTTGCATCTAGTGTAATTCACTAGAAATTATACCAATTAGAGAATGTATAAGAGACTATTCTAATCGTAGGTTTCACTCTCACCACTATTACGTGGAGGCAGCTATGCATGCGTGCATCGAGGAGGAATATGTAACTAACTAATTCTAGGTAGCTTGTGTGCACAATACTAACTAATACATCCTAATCTTAACAGGTGTAAGCAGCTGACGTACCCAGAGGACCTCCCCCAGATCTCGGTGGTCTTCATCTTCGTCAATGAGGCGCTGTCCGTCATCCTGCGCTCCGTTCACAGTGTGGTCAACCACACCCCGGCACACCTCCTCAAGGAGATCATCCTGGTGGACGACAACAGTGATAGCGGTAAGGCATCTGCAGACTTGCTATTCCGTACCAGAACAAGTAGTATTTTCAAATACCTTTCAAGGTTTTTTTTTTAGTTTGATTGACACTTGAATGATCTGAGCTGTCCTGATGGGGGAAGTAAGGAGAAATAATAATCTGCAATGTATTCATATGAATAAATGTCTGTTTTGCTACTCTCTATTGATTGATATAACACAATTGTGATTCGACTTCTGGGAAAAAATCCTCTGACGCTGATGTGCGGTTTGTTTGGAATAAATAGAAGAACCGGGTAGTTAGCATGCGCAGCGATAGCCACCGTGGCTGAACAGACAAAGAAAAGAGCGCCACCTACAGAAACTTAAACTTCATCAGGAGAAAATCCAAATGCAAAAGACGCCACACGACACAATCTGTGGGTTTGAACCAGCAACTTTACTCACTTTTAAATCATAAAACCTAGAGCTAATGCTGCAGGTTTGCTTATTCAGTTGAGACAGCCACCCACATTCATCACGATGGAATGTGGACTAAGGCGTCATACACAAACGAGTTAGCTTGATATGTTTGGAATATTGCCAGCGCAGTCAGTATCCCACAAAGCAAACAAGAAACCTTGATCTAATTAGCTAAGCTTCTTATTTCGTTTTTTTTGTACACATTTGTGTGTGAGCATGTGTGTTGATGTGTCTGGTATTTGGTTGTGTGTGTGTGTGTGTGTGGGTGTGTGTGTGTGGTTGTGACTGTTGAAGGGATAGAGAACCCCTGAGGGCGTACTCTTGAACACCGGGTTTAAAAATAGCTAAAAAAAAACGAAAGAAGGGAGGGGATTTCGCCTCGTCCTTTTCTAAACTGCTGTGGACTACTGTCTCCATGGCGATGTGGGCGAACGTTTCGGTTTCCTCCGCACCAGCATGCCCGTGGCAGCTGACGATTCTCGGCGCCGCATCCCAGAAGCCTTCCTGTTTTTGAGAGAGAGGGACAATGAACTAGATTCCAGCCGACACTTGGCCCTCCTTCACTTGGCACAGAGTGGCGGCCCAGCCTCCCTCAGGCTGGCAGAGAAAAAGGAGGCATAAATAACATACTGAAAGAAGACCGAGCAAGAGTCAACATTGGCACATCCCCGCTCCCCACTGAGGCCCTTAAACAGGCAGCCATTTAAAGCCAATGAACAGGCAAAAATGGCAGCCGACCACTCCCTAATGATGTGGGATGAACCCGCCTACTGGCCAGTCTCCCACCGCCAGTCTGAACCTCACCTGTACTCATACTACAGTTCACTGATTTCAGACTGAAAACGCTGATACCCAGTATTTTGTGCCAGTATTCAGTATCTTTAAATTTGAACTTTTCATGAAAAAAATGACAAAGATTCAGTGTTTCCCCCAGAATGTTATTCCTACCAGGGTGGAAAAGCCTCTGAAACAGCATTTAGACCATCATGGGACACTAAAACTCTCCATTTAGTTAAATTGAAATTCTTTTGGGTGGGATAGCACATCAGGCCTTTAAATGAATAACTAATTTACAAAAAACAGAACTGAACATTCAAACGAATGAATGAAATGAAAAAGAAAATCAAAGTTCATTGCAGGTTTTACAGGTTTTATTTAGCTGTGGTCAGGGATGACTGGCCAATAGCTGATATGTCAAGCCGCACTAGGAGATTTTATGTAAAAACCTGTCTTTTTTGTTTTTGTCTAAATCAAAAAGCGGGGTTGGAACAGAAGGGCACCCCATGCCCCTGTAGACTCCCCCTATTTGAGTCTATATGAACATTAGATCTTTTGCCTCTCTCGTCCCTTTGGTGTCCTTTGGTATAAAGCATCACAGACCAGCTGGGCTGGTAAACATGAGCATGCTGTGCACAGTTTACTGACATCAAGTCACATGGTTTCTGGGTATTGAAGTTCAAATTTCTCCTCTTGCTGCCATTTGGAGCTGCCAAGTTCTCTACGGCATCTTTAAAAAAAAAAAAAAAAGGCCAATTTAGTGCCAATATATCTGCAAACTGATCCATCTGTGGTCTAACCCTATCTCTTACTGTATGTTTACCCATTGTGATGGATGATGGTGCTTTTTGTAGATGTGGGAGCTGTTTCTCGGCAGGGGGGGGGTGTGTTCTGGTCTGATGTTAGACGATTAACATGCAGGCCGGACGCCTTGACCTTTTCAGGACGGCTATGCCTGTCCCCTCTCATTTAAACAGGGCACAGTGAGACGAGTGGAGGTACAGCCGCGCTCACTCCTGGCATAATGAATCACGCGCGGGAAGCATGTTTGCCTTGTCACCGCGACACATATCCTTTGCAGGGACAGCCAGTGACATTTATTGGTGGCTGGAAGGTTTATTCGCAGGACTGGCTCCAGTGGTCTGAGCCAAATTCACATTCCCCTTGATGAGCTTTAGCTGTGTCTTTCAGGCAGTCGTTGTTCCCCATACTAGCGGCAAGGAAAGGCTTAGCGAGCCCCGCAGAATTCAATTCCAGCAAATACCACCAGCAAATTGATAACCTAATGATTCATATAATGAAAGTAGGATGTAAACGGAGGCCCGGTTGAATACAGCTCATAATATTCATTTCAAACGGCGTTGAATTACTGTAAACATTGCTTATATTACATCCAATTAAAGACACTAGATGTAGGATCTG
This sequence comes from Hoplostethus mediterraneus, assembly GCA_034670385.1. Lineage (NCBI taxonomy): Eukaryota > Metazoa > Chordata > Actinopteri > Trachichthyiformes > Trachichthyidae > Hoplostethus > Hoplostethus mediterraneus. The sequence goes on from JAXDDW010000002.1 coordinate 245,066, forward strand.
CTCATTAACGGATTGCTGGAAATTTGTGTTGAGACTAATGGTTGCAATTACCAATTACCATGCAAGCCCCAATGATCTTCACATTTGGTCCAGTTTTTGTTCCCTGTCTCCTGTAGATGATCGACTGATACGTTTCAGAGTCACTTCATTTGCCATATACAATAGATGTACAAGGATTTGCTTTAGTGGCGCTGCTGCACAAATATAACAACTTATATAGTAAAGTATATACTGACACATACTGATGTATGTTACAGGGACAGCACGACCTCACAGGCAGTGGACAAGGACAGTGTAAGAATACAGTCACGGAATACAAATGCATACAGCATCAAATCACACTGTGCATTGGGAAAGCATGGCATCCGGTATGGTTGCAGCTGTATATATATATATATATATGGTTGGTATATATATATATTTAAAAAGCAACGAGGAGGGGAAATGAAGAAAGCAGATATAAAGCATCACTGATGGTTGTTTTCATAATTCATCTGTCAGTGATTCAGAGAAAATCAAGCTGGATGTAATGACGCTAAGAGTCACAACACTAAGAGTCAAAGAACATGAACCAATTTGTCATCATGCTGTTTCTATAATAAATGTGTCAGGGGTGGATAACCTCCACCATGCTGACATGCCACGGCACAGATTATTTCTGCAATGCATAAGTGTACAGCCAATACATAACGCCTACAATTTTAACCACTTATAGTGAGCTTATAACACAGCATTTGCCTGGCATAAGCAACGCCGCCGTTATTTCTGAGACGCTGTTTCTGCCAGGAGGAGGAGTATTTACTTTTATATATATTATATAATTTACTTTTGGGAAATAGTTGAATATTTCATGAACGTCACATCAGTCGTAGCCAACTTTACCAGACAGGTAACTTCGCTAGCCTGCGCGTGATTGATCAACGCAATCAATCTTAGATGCGTTTCAGTTATCAGTGTCTGAAGGCTGGGCCATAAATCCAGCCCAATAAACACCAGAAAAAAAAAGACAAGCCCGGGGATCTGTGGGGAGACAAAACTAAATCTCTGTCTTCAGAGGGGTTTTATGATCATGATTAGTAGTTCTTTGCAAATCCGCAGCAAACTGAGCGGCGTTCTGAGCTGTCTTCATCACGCTGGATCTGAAACAAAGTGAATTGTGTGGGTTATTTTTAATCCTTTGTCCCGTATCATCCCCTCATTCTCTCTTCCATCTTTGCTCTTAACTATATACTATTTCACAAAACATTTAAAAATACTTCATATAGTGTGTATCAGTGGTATGTATCTCATACAACTGATGCGATACACAACATTTTATTGTAAGTCATCATTTGAATAGTTGCTATCATTACACCGTGGTTGGTGACCTCATACTAGGCGAGTGTGTGGGAGGACATAATTGGAACTTCACTGCATGCAGGTGAAATCAGCCTCACCACTAGGTAAATAATCCAATTCATGTTTAATACATTCCTACCACCTATCATTAACACAGGGGTTTCAATAATCTTCCATTTTGCCCATGGAATTCAGGTAGGCTCTCTGTATGGTGCACCTTATATTCACTTTATATTCACAGTATGATGGATAGTTATTTATTCTCTGCTGTGTTGCACTGCCAGTCCCTTAAAATGTATTCCTTGGTCCATAACTCTCCTCCAGTGGATGCAGTCCAACTTTCTATTTGCTAAGATCAGAGGGGCCCCCATAACTTTTCTCCTTCCCAGCAAAGTCCAGTAGTTATTGCCCACTAATGGCTTTCATCATATTTTAGCTGCAGATTAGCCTGATGATTAGTGAGGCTGCCCCATAACCAGAATTCCACAGGTTCGATCCGTTCAATCCTCCAAATTTCACCGTGTACAACGGCAAATGAAAACCTTTAAAATGGCACTAGGCACCGTATGGCAGCAAGAAAAATGAGAAAAGTCAATACCCAGAAATCATTTAAGATGACATCAGTAAACTGCACACAGCGCGCTCATGTTTACCAATCTGTGATCGTGTTCGTACTGAAGGGAGAAGAGAAGCAAGAGATCTAATGTTGGTGAATCCAGCTTTCTCAGGACAGATCGCTCACTCGCTGCTGTTTAGGAGACAGTTTGTATTCCACTTTACACGTTACAATTCGATTCGTCAATTCCTGTGGGTGGAGAATAAGACCGTATCGGACTTTCAAATGGGCAAATACGGCTCAATTAGGGGTTTAATAATACACTTTATTTACCTAGCACCTTTCTTACACAAGTACTAAGATCGGCAGCTCTCTGTACAGTGTACAGTACAGTACCTAAATGTACAAAGTGCTACCAAAAGAAGCAAACAAACCAATAGCATAGAGCGATAAACTAGTCGAAAGCTAGACCAGAATAGTGAGGTTTTATTTTGGTCTTAAAAGAGGATACAAAACTTGCCAAACATATTTCTTCAGGCAACTGGTTCAGAGTTTAGGTGCTTTGATATCGAAAGGCACAATGACCTCTAGACTTTGGATCAGCCTTGCTGCTGATGTAAGGCTGTGCTTTGGTACACAGGGAGATAGAAAGTTGAGAAATATGTGCTTTTAATGCTTTTAATGCTTTAAAAGAAATCAATAAAATCTTAAATTCAATTCCAAAACTAACTAGAAGCCTGTTCATGGTGGCTAAATTGGGCCTAATATGATCTCTTCTTTTACTTAAGAGTGTGACTGCAGTACTCTGAGCAAGGAGAGGTGAGCTACAGCTTTGTGGTTGAGGCCAGAATAGAGGGAATTACAGATGTCTAATGAGATAAAAGGCATGGATAACGTTCTCCAAGCCAAGACAAGGAAAGATAATATCTCATTTTGGAAAATTTCGTAGCCGGTAGAAACAAGAGTGAACAACTGTCTTCTCAAAATTCAGAGCAGATAACTTTCAAAGATAACTCAGGTTTCTGGCAGCTGGTTTTATATTAGTTGCCAAGATGCTGAAACTTTCTTGAAATTTGACACAATTTCATCATGTTTTAGCGGTATTCATTAATACACAGGACAAGATGTTACTATCCCTCGTGCCATAATCCAAGGTAGAGAAGCCCAATTCAGATTAAACTCATCATTTATCTTTGACCATCCTTGACCATGAGATGCTCTTCTCTGTTAGTAATAAGTTGGATGTATTGCTGCATACAAATCTTGCCTAGTGCAGCTTTATTTCCATTATTTCATCATTTCATTACTCATGTCTATTCATCTTAAACGTAAACCAGAGTACCCTTTAAATAGAAATACATACAGAGCCACAGAAAGACAGAAACGAGACTCCCATGACTCACTGGTTGCTTGAGTTCGGTGTTAAATGCTCGGGCCAGTTTGCTTCAAGGGTCACCGCCTCCATATTCGCACTCTCTCCCCGCAGCAGTTACCGCTATATACGTTAAGCCCTTCAGCCGGAGAAAGACTACTGACAATCTTCCCACTGACAGCGTCTCCTCAGTCACAGAGATAGGGATTAGTCTGATGTTTTTTTTTTCTCCTTTCAGAGGCTGATTTATGCGGCGAGCCAAAGTCAGGGGCTAGGTGTCGATGCCGTTCAGAAGCCGTGCGTTCACATGCGTTCCTTATTAATCTCTCCCCCCATAGAAAGAAAGTGGAGCGCTCAGCAAGTAACCGAGAGGAGGAGCTCCAACAGCCATCTAGTCTCCGACAAAACATAGCAATTTGCGGAGCTGGCTGTTTACCTTGGAAAGTTTGTTTCCCGGCGATGACAGCCGGGCTCATCTGTGAAAGCAGAAGGGGAGAGATGATAGAATGTAGCTGGAATAAAGTCATCAGCACGGGAGCGCAACTAGATAATCACATTGTATAGCAGAAAGCTGAGCTACTGTGCGTTGCCCTTGAGGCAGATTGTTTCATTTACTCTTGCGGAAAATTCTCAGAGGCTAATCGAACGAACGCCGCCTTTCTCAATTTATGTACGTCTGGTTTGAAGCGTAAAAAATAATCAATGACGTCGAAAAATAAGTTCAGCGATGTCAAGATGGCAAAAATGAACGAGGACTCTCTCTCTCTCTCATGTGCCTTTTTACAGTGGAGCTGAAATTCAACCTGGACCAGTACGTGAACAAACGCTACCCGGGCCTGGTGAAGATCGTGAGGAACAGCAAGAGGGAGGGCCTGATCCGGGCGAGGATACACGGCTGGAACGCCGCCACGGCTCCCGTCGTGGGCTTCTTCGACGCCCATGTCGAGTTCAACGCCGGCTGGTAAGAAAAGGTCAACGTTGAATACAACAAGGTCTCGCCCCTTCGCTCTGTCTCTCCTGCCTTTTTGCCTTTGACTTTGTTGGTTGGCGTTTTATGTTTTCAATGCAGGAGCTGTCATCTTAGATCATTATCCCTGAAATGTGGAGTTTAGTCTACCCGAGGCGTTTTGACGCGGTGCCAGGCCAAGCAGTGAATGTAAGCCCTGGCAATTCTAGCTGAGGCAGCACTTTTTAGCGGAATGACCCTTATTATGAGTAAGGGTTTATCGTTAATAAGCTTTCCCTCGTGCATCTTTCTCTAAACGGTGAGTAATAGCCTTTGGGTAGGACTGAAAAAATACTGGAAAAAAAAAAGACATCCCGGATGAAATGACACTACCTGTCAAATACACACCTTAGAAGAAAGAGAGCCAAGCGAGATGTTACGGGTGAGAATGAGGTGAGGTGAGAATTGTGGGCTTCTTTCACGTTATGAAATGACTTCTGAGGGTCTCAGTTCAATGTCTGGTTGCTGCTTGGGTTCACCGCCAAGCAAGTCCCTCAAGCGCTCGTAACTGGCACCTGATTTGAGCCTGTCATCCTGTCACCATTTGAAGGTGGGAGTTTTTTTTTTTTTTTTTTGTTCCTGTCTGGGAGGCAGGAGGGAGGGACGGAGTGAGGAACGGATGGATGGATGGAGGAGGGCGTAGCGGAACATTTGGGTTGTAAATTGTTTTACGGCTGTTCCTGGCTGCAGTTCAGCTACTTCGGCTAACTAGATACCGCCGCGCTCACGTGTCAGGCCCTCGCGGGGGTTTGCGAACACGAGAACGATATTTACCGTGCTATTGCAGTTCATAAAACGAAAACATGAAGGTCACTTTGTATGAGAAGATTCAAATATTATTCATGGGTGTCGTACATGAGTACACGCTTTCTCTCTTGCTTCATTAAGCCGTGACATGAAAGCGAGGTAAAGGTCAGCGTAAGCGCGACTGCATGCAAAAGTTTAAACGTAGCGTTCGTCCAGTCAGCCGTTTACAACTGGGAATGGTGACTTTTTGACCCCTGCCAAAGGACAATCCTATGCACCTTGATTGCCCCCCCCCCCCCACCCCCCCCGCCCCCGCCCCCCCCTCCTTGGTAGGCTGTTTGATAGCTTTAACGGGAACTGCAGGGCGAGCCAAGCAGCCGCCCAGCCAACATGCAGTACTGAGGGAGAAGGTTGCATCATCGCCCGCAAGCATTACAGATGATAATTGATACCCCGGTGGTTCCCTCATCTGTTTCCCCATCTGTTCTTATTCAAAAATGGATGCGCCTTTTTCGTGCCCCTAGACGACCCCCTCACCTCGGTTGGATCCATCCACGTCACGTCTTGCGTTCGCCCCCCGCCCCCCCTGTTTTACACGCCGAGGCTCTGTTGGCACATTTCCTTTTGAGTTAGTTCACCTGCTACCGTCGCGAATCGCATCCACCCTCCCCTCCCCAACTCCTTTTGATAACCCGGTTCCCCTTTGTTTTTTTTTGTTTTGCCGCTTCAGATTTTGCTTTACACGAGGCTATATTCACAGGAGTCAATAAGAGAGTAGAGCCTGAATCCCAGTGATTCTGTACAAGTAGATTCTGGTTAAAGGGATATGGCAATGGGTGAGATAACAGGCATCTGGATTCCGAGTAGGAAGCTTGTTTGCTTTGCTTAGATTTCTTTGTGTGCGGGTGTGTATGTGTGTGTGTGTGTGTGTGTGTGTGTGTGTGTGCGTGCACGTACAGTATCTCTGTCGGTAGAGTTTACAAACATATATCTCCTTTCATTCCGTCTCACCCGTTGTGAGATACAAATTTCCAAAGATATGCCGGGAGTTCTCTGCTGCCCTTTATTCAAGTAGATTCACTCATGGTATCTCTCCATTTGTTACAATGGGAGAGGCAACCTATTTATCATAATATGATTATTCACCATGGTGCATTCAGTGATAAGTGAGATGGATGGCTCCCGCAGACTTGGTGGTGAGCCTCCTTCACTGACCTTGTACACACCACCAGTGCATACAGCCTTCCAGTTTGCTGAGCCAAAGACAACGCTGCCAGCGCTCAATTGCAATAGTGTGATTCACTAGCATGCCCCCCCCCCCATGCGAGCACGCTACATTTCCAGTCGAAAATGTTGATGCGAATTACTGTTAAAGCAAACATAAATGCATCACGCTGTATAGCACGCTTGACAGCTGGTTCACGCTCCCTCACACCGTGTCGGCGCATGAGGAGCTGAGAAACGAGCGGTGCAATGATGGGAGTCTTATTTCCTTTACTCTTGCCTCAATATGAGGCTATGAAATCATTGCCTATCATTAATGTGATATTGCATCAACTAAGCGTTCCCCATCTTTCTCCTGCAGCGCGCTTCACACGCTAAGACGCTTGGTTGTCCGCTCTGCCTGTCCCTGAGGAGTAAATAAACAGGATTAATAGGAGGAAACGGGAAACTGCTGTATGCAGAACTTCAACCACGCAGGGGGAGCCGCAGATGAATTGATATTTATTTGTGTTCTGAAATCCTGCACTGTTGCAATCTCAGTTTATTAATGATTAACGATTAGCAAGTGTAGCTACAGCTGCCTGCCGAGTGTGTGTGGCGGAGATAAGAGGGCATGTCATTGCGGTGACGTTGTAATGAAAGACATTGTTTTGGGAAAACCAACGTTTTGATGACTGCTGAAGGTGCCACCACCGTGTGACCTGGTGGGGTTTTCCTATGATTTTGACAAACTGGTTGAATTAATAATGATAATAATAATAGAAAAAAAAGATAGAACCAACCTCCTGTGCGCCATTTTGAATTACGAAATGCAGAATATTGCTTAAAACGGGATCAGCTCCATTCTTAATGAATGTCATGGAGCCTCTCGCTGCTTATTATGCCGCGCAGGTGCAACGGTATTGCTTTAAATCCAAGTCCTCGAGGGCTGAGGAAATATATATATATTTTAGCTAAAGTGAAACATGTCTTTGCTTGCAGTGGCTGGCTGTGGCTCAGTGTTTATATCTGTCTTGAAAAGAGGAGAGGAGGCTGTGGCCGCTTACACGGTGAGTGCTTCAGAGAGCACAGGCCAGGCAGACTTCCAAAAAACATAGACGCGACAGAGATTTATGCCGCCTTTACACTTGCATCATATCAACCGCATCCTGAGCAAAACGCATTGAGCAGTAGTATGGAATCTAACATCGCCGCGGTAAGAACCTTTTCCAGTTCATGCCTCCACATCACAGTATCGACTTCAAAAAGAACCTGACACCGTAATGAATTGAAATTCTGCGAGGATACCTGTACCTTCTTTGGTGCATTTTTTATGGGAGGCAGGAGATTGGCCAATTTTTATATATCTGCTCTACATACACGTGCCTAATCTTTTCAGGGGGAAACACCCAGGGAGGAGGGCTGGACGGCCTTGACTCTATACAGACGTAATGCGCTTGAAAATGGCTGGAGGCAGCGGAGGCTTAGGTGCCTCTCAAAGACTCATCATCGCACCAACTCTCCCATGTGCACACACATGGATGCTACTTGTGTGCATCCTCACACACACACACACACAGATATCCGCTCTTTTTTCCCCCCGCATGGGTAGCTCACATTTTCTGCTGTGTTTAGTTTAAGGTGGAATTAAAGGGGAAGGGATCTTATTTTGGGTGTGAATGCGGCTAGATCCCATTATCTGATAATTCCCCTGTTTGAGTCGTCATGTCCCCGACTCAAAATTACATTAATCTGGAAAAAAAAAAAAAAGTCGCAATCTCAAAAAGGGTTGCGCTGCGAGAGGGGTTTGTGTCAGCATAGCCAGCGAGGTAGGACGGATAGCAAAGCCTCTGACGACGCCATGTTAAGTCAAGCGCACACAGATTGAGATCACAGAGATGTTTACCCTGGTTTATGATGTTCCGAAATGACACACCACCCTTGTGTGTTTAACGCTGCAAAATGTGTGCGCGGCCTGATTTGAAGCCATCCGAAGGTACAGGCTATTAAAAAAGGACAAACAGTCAGCCGAGAAGAGTTCATAAATCAAAAAGGCTCTCCTCCTTCAGAACGCCACGCGAAAAAAAAAGAAAATGGCATCAGGGAGCTTATGGCAACGCCAGCTGTCAAAATAGATTCACAATATCGGATGATGAGTCATCACGAGAAGGAGGGGGGGGGGGGGATCCTATTGGAATATGAAAGAGAGTGTGAATTGGTCAGATGTGGATGAATAAACCCTCTTGGTGGTGTGCAAACGAAACGGCAGGCAGAGGAGGCGGAATGACACGGGGCTCATCTGTCAAAACCAGACGCGTCCTCATTTTGCAGAGCGCCTCCATCTTATCAACCTTGGGATCCCCGAGGTTGCTGCTGCCGGCTGGCTCCGGGGCGTTTCTGGTTCTCAAGGACGGAGGGCGATGATTGGAAGACGGGGGGCGGTGAGAGGGGGGTCGCGCAAAGGTTAGGGAACGGAGAGGAAGAAAAAAAAGGGAGCGTTAGCAATCTCGGCGCGCCGGCCGTCCAAACAAGGCAGGTTAAGAACGTGAGCTTTTTTCGAGGCTTGTTCCCACGTACGAGACGCCGGCCCTTTCCGTCGGCGATGCACTCTTCATGTTTTCCAGATAATGCAATGACTCGTTAAGTTAAATAACATAACCCGCTCGTCAGGCACCTTTTTGAAACGTGAAAAAAGGTTTTCGAGAAGAAACGCGCTGTGGCGCACACTGTACCGGTAAAAAAAAACCACGGCAAATAATTCAGGTTGTTTATCTTCAAAAAGTTATTTTTGAAGTGTAACTCTCAGGTCCAATGTATATCGTTTTCATCAAAGAGAATATCTGGCAGACATCCGCGCGTCTCTCTCCTACAGAGGGTGATACACTGCGCTCATTTTATGCTTTGCCGCCTGTTAAGACACAAATCAACGCAAAAAACCCAACAATTTAATGCCTTTCTCAAAGTAGAATTTATTTAGATAGGTGGTTGTTTGTCTCATGATGATTACCGACCGCAGCTCCTAGATTACCCGCCATTTCATTTACCACTGCTGCTGCGCCTCAATCGGCATCTATGGCCGTTCCAGAAAGCCAGAAATGACAGATGTTAAAGGAAAACTCTCTCAAATAATGTTTCTTTTTTTTATCACAGTTATTATGCCTTCAAAGTAAAGAGGGAAGCCATCTGCCCATCTTTCAGAATGGCGACTGGAGTACTTTTACCAACCACTCTGACATTATTAAATGATAGCTTTCTCTAAGTACTGCTTCTCTCCGTCGAATTTTACTGACATCATCACTTATAGTTCCATTTGGATCCATTCCCTCTGTACTTTCTGTCCCCTACCGTCGCACGATAACGAATAATTTTGCTTTCGGAAGATAAATGGGCTTGGGCTTAAAAAGAAAAAAAAAGAAAAAATTGGAAAAAAAAGAAGTAGATGGGGAGAGACAGCAGGAATCAGGGAGAAGACAGAGAACGAAAGGCAGTGGGTGGAGAGATAGAAGGAAAGTTGCAGCGTGGGAGTATTCTTGAGAGATACACTTATCGTTTCGTAATTGTCGCCTCTTTTTCTAAGCGTAGGAGTACATTGATATGAAGAGTGCAGCTTGCTTTGAAGCTATGGTGGAGATGATCTTTCAAACATAAAGGGCCGATTATACAAAACGTGGCCAGGGCTGGCGGTCGCTTCAACTCGCCCCGTACCGTCAGATTTAAAGAACGGCCAAAGCGGCCCCGGAGCAAAAAGCCATGAGACGAGGAGTGTGGCGGGCTTCTGGAGCAAGGCTTTTCAGAAACTAACTGGCGACCCTTCACATGGAGGAAAAAAAAGGAAGAGCGAGTGGCTCGTTCTCCCCAGGAGCAGACTAAGCCTCTCTTTTCACTTGATGTGTTTTTGCTTTATCAGGTTTCGGGCCCCCTATCGAGTCTCTTGCTGGGATTAGTGTCATATTTTGACATTTTGTTTTCATGAGCTTAACAGATATATATATATATATATATATATAATATGATATAATGTGATATTATGTGTTGTCCCAATGGCCTTCAAGTCACACACAGTAGTGCAACAAATCCCAGCAAACATTTTAACATTGAATGGGTGGTGAAACAACGGCCTGCATACATTTCAACATTGAGAACCTGTGTAAATATAGTAGCAAAATGCAAGTGGCTTTGCGAATTGAGGACCTAAATATATTTACTGCAGGTCCTTAAAAATCTAAATTCAAAAGGTCTTAAAAGATCTTTAAATTTTCTTTTTTGTTGTGTTTTTTGGCGGTAGAGCAGAACCACACTCGCAACTTTCCTGCCCCGATCTGAGTTTGAAGCTTTGGAATCGCATATGTAGAGTGAAAAGCACAAAACGACTGTCAGATATTGTCGAATACTGTCAGATACTACTGTTTGGGTTTTTTGCATTCATTTTTGTCTTAAAAAGTCTTAAATTGAACTTGCTGAAACCTGCAGAAACCTTGATTTATGATATCAGTTCAAAATAGTTTCAAAAGCTGTTTTAACATGATTTTTTTTTACTGTGCCAGAGTATCATAGTGTGAAAATCTTGTGCTTGTTTGGGTTGATGTTGGATTCAAATGCTTGCACGGATACCACATCCACAGTATTTCAGTCTGGCTACTCTAGTATATACACAGATTATTCTTGTAAACCCTTAAATTGTTGCATAACTTATATATAACTCAAGATGCTGGTAGCATTATTATTTGCCCCAGAAGAATTTGTTCGCTCCTCACTGTCTATTTTCTGTGTTTCACTAACGCAAATACACTGTTCAGAAAGTCAAGTCTCTTTTCTTTTTCGTCCAAAGGGCTGAACCCATTCTGACCAGGATGAAGGAGGATCACACGCGTATCATTCTGCCCGCCATAGACAACATCAAATACAACACGTTTGAGGTGCAGCAGTACGCCAACGCCGCCCATGGCTATAACTGGGGTCTGTGGTGCATGTACATCATCCCTCCGCAGGAGTGGCTGGACAAGGGCGATGAGACAGCCCCTATCAGGTGAGGGCCTCGGCTGCAGAACGGCGTCCATTATAGATGAGGATGTTTGATGAAATATGGATAGCCCCGGGTTATGACTTATTCATGTGTGGACTAAGGGGCACTATGGTCTTATGTACCACCCAAACACACAAGTCCAGCAGGCTAACTACCATGATGAATGTCTTCATTATGATGCAGGAGTACGTGAGGCTACGTCGCTAGCATGACATGACGTATATAAGAAGTACATTCCTTTACACTGCTGCTCCTGATTGACGGGCTGCACTGGCTTGCATCATGTTTCTGTATCATCTTAGAATTGATTATGCTCAGGGGGGAAAGGTTGACTACGTCCCCAGGTGAAACCCTATTGAATTTTAACATCTTTAGGAATAGTGTTGGAGTATTATATTGCACTGCAGTAGTCCTATGTTCCACTCAACATCTTTTTGGCTCAGGCAATGCCGTGGCAACATTAACTACAGAGGCCACTGGTAGGATTGCATTTAGGTTATCATTGAGGTTACTGTCGAACTGGATGTTCATTTTATTAAAGTTGACAATAGAACAAATAATGTTTTTCCATTATCAGTCCATTATATTAAAATAATCAAAATTGCAATTTATGGTGTAATTTGATGAAGTTTGAACTTTTCTGGTTGAAACACTGCCACGACGAACCCCTTTGCTCGGTTGTTTAAGTTGTCACAATGTTGTGGTGACATAGCCGGGTTGCGAATTGAAATTTGTCAGCCTTCCCATGACAATGAGTAAATCTTATCATTCATCTGAGATGACTGTCAAAACGTTGGCAGCTCGGCTGAGCCAACATTAGCATCTGGGACAACAAGACAACCACGGGAAGGAAGCAAAATAGCTCCACTTGATTGGCATTTGAGGAGACGCCTCAATTCAGCGAAAACTCAAAAGGCACACACCGCAAAGAAATGTGAAATCTAGGTACAAATATATATTTTTTTATTCTGCGCATGCATGTGTTTTTGACATCGCTGTCAGGTCATGTTGGTGTGGCATATGGGTTAGATACAATAGATATGAACAAACCATCCAAAGAAATTCAAATATGACCAGCAATTCGCAATTGAGGATGAAGGGCTGTGGCGTAAATGCAGCCGATGTGTCCGTGCCCGTTGAAGTATCCTCAAGCAAAACACTGAACCTCCCTGGCAGGTCCAGGGTTAATGCTACTGGCTGCCCCTGAGCTTTGATCCCTCTGATGAAATGCATAAATGCATGTGTGTCTCAGAGGGATACGTGAGGAAGCAAATTACGCTGTATATGAAATACGGTGATTGAAGTGTTCACGCACGCAGTGAGGCAAGTGTTGAGCTATCGGGGCGGAGAATAGTATTTAAAACATAGTTCCTGAAAGAAATCCTTCAAATAATTAGTTGCTATGCTAGTTTGTGTTAGCGTCAGAGCTGGTACAGTTCAACGGGGGGGGGGGGGGCATGCAAGGTCAAGCCAGCATGAGCCAGCTCAGCTCTTGTTTTTTCTTTTTTTCTTTTCCATATTCATAGTACTGCTGGGTTGTAAATGTTGCTGTGGGCTTGTTGCAAAATTAAAGCCGGAGCAATGTAGCAACATTATATACAAAGGTTTCTGTGATAAAGTGCTATGTAACCATTTTGGGGGGAAAAAATTTAGCTACCGGAAATTCATCAGTCACCATTTAAAAAACATGAATGAATGAATGAATGAATGAATGGATCAATCAATCAATCAATCAATCAATCAATCAATCAATCAATCGATTGTGGCGATCAATCGATCAATCCTCAATCCTCCTTATTTTAGTTCCAAGATGTCTCATAACTTAAATAGTGACCTATAGTCATGTTTGAAGGTTTGAACCCTAGTGGGGTGTGGCCGTTATTTCAGTCCTGCAAGTTTTAGCGCCAGCTCTAACCAGGCACACCTGGACCAATTAGAGGCTTCATGTTTTCATGATACCTTAATTGGTTCAGGTGTGCCTGAGTAGAGCTGGAGCTAAAACCTCCAGGACAGGGGGTCCTTGAGGACTGGGCTGGGAACCACTGTTCTAAACCTTATAACAGTGGTGTCCAATCATGTGCCATGAAGGGCCGAGAGTCTGCAGGTTTTCACTCCAACCAAAGACTACACCAGGTGAATTCACTGGTTAGTCCCTCCTCTCTGGTTGAATGTGTGTTAATCAGTGAAATCACCTGGTGTAGTCTTTGGTTGGAGTCAAAACCTGCAGCCCTCCATGGCACATGATTGGACACCCCTGCCTTATAAAATCTAAACCCCCTAATTTTAATGATGCTATCCTAAATAAATAACACAACTACAATAACACAAATAATATGATATACTTTCATTGTTTATTTAATAAACCTGGTTTATTTAACAAAAAACAAAACAAAAACAGATTTGTTGACTTCTAGAGACACTGATGCAAGAGTGGCACCTACACCAATTCCATTTTAACTATTTTCATTTTCATGCACAATTTCCTCTAAAAACATATTAAATTGGTGAATATAAATCCTTTATTTCAGTTTAGAAAAATAACTTTTGATTAAATAAGGCTTGGTAAAAACTGTAAATAATAATAAAAAAAGTTAGAAAAAACATGTTATTGATCCCTGTAGGGAAACTTGCTTTTCTCCTCTCCCCCTCCACAGGGAGGTCAGAGGTCAGGGTCAGCTCCCGAACACCCCTCAAAGGCACTTCAGCAGGGCAGACGCTTGCTGAGACAGGGCTTTGGTTAAAGGACAGTCTTTCTGACCACCACCCCGCCTCAAGCAAACTCTGCAAATACACCAGGCTGCTACTGGATGCTCCCTGTGTTCTGCCCACTGGTAAAATGTGCAAATGCACGTATGTTTCACTGGGATGTGCAAACAACCAAATTCCTAACACTGTTTGCAGTACGGTGATGGACATCCTCTAAAATGCAGTTAGATGGCATTCAACCAATAAGAACAGTAATATACTAGCAAAGCAGAATTATTTGACATGAATAATACAGATATTTGCTCTCACATCACAGGCCTTTCAATATAATAATAAATAATTTGTATGGCACTTTATTTAAAACAGACTTGGCAAAGTGCTTTAACAATCAAATAAAAGCAAACATCATACATAAATAAAAACAAGAGGGCTCTGCGAGACAAAAGAATAGAGGGTATAAACAATATAATCATAAAAACAAAGCTAGTTTCAAAGCTAGTGTATAAAAATAAGTTTAAAGAAGTGGTTTAACAGATGATGCTCATTCTGCTAGTGTAAGATCCTCAGGCACGTCATTCCAAGGCCAAAAGCCTGAATACCTTTATTATTGAGGTCAGACTTTAGAAAGGATCCGAGGCTGCACACTGGTTGATCAAACTACGAGGCAAAGCAATAATAGCAACGCTCGATTTGTCTGATATCAACTAACAACGAGACAGTTGAAAGAAAATGCTCTAGCAACAAATTAGCTATTTTACAGGAATCACGTTTTCTAGAGGATCAGTTCCTCCACTTGAGATGGGAGAAAGACGAGACAAGAGAAGGAGCTCAGACATTGCGAGGCCGGCCGGCGTTTCCCAATTGACACTTTGCTACAAGTGGACAGAGCGCCTCGAGGGCCAGCCAAATGTATCGGCTTTGTGGATTTCTATTGGAAATCATTCCCCCACTTGTTTCCTCAAGCTTTCTGCCCATCAACAACACAAAGCTTTGTGGCCGTTCAGAGCTCAGACTCAAAGCCTTTCTCCTTTTTGGCTGTTTGGACACAATTCAACAACGAAGTGAATGAAAGGGACTATATTCTGAGAGTATGAGTTGAATGTGGAGGATTGTAACGATTTTAGGGCTTTAACAAAAAAAAAAAATAGCAAGTATAGCGAATATTGATTGATATCAAGTGGCTTTGATGAGGGGATAGAAAGTTACCAGTGGACATAACTCAAATCCTGACAAACTCATCTGGAGGCTATTGATTCCTACCCAACTCCTCTGGTTGGGTAAGAGGAAATGTGTATTTCATTTTTTTTAATCCATTTTTTTATTGACAAAAATGCATGAAAGCAGACAAAGTACAGAAATTCAGTTTTCACCCCACCTACCTCCCTCAACCACCTGGGAAAGGAGTTACATCAAAATAAAAGCATATATAATTTATTTATAAAAAATAAAAGAATTGCAGATGTCCAATTTCATTCATACCTTTCAGAATGAATCAGCCAACATCCAATCAAATGAGTAAATGTGTCTTAATAATAGAGCAGACAATGTCCTCACAGTTCAGCTCATCATTGGTGGCTTTAATGACTAAATCATTTCAAATATATATCTGGGATAGTCTAGTTTATTGTGTGCTTGTTAATGCTAGTGACTAAATACCTCAATGCGGTAACGTCTTCTATTTGCTGCACTGCCCTCTCATACCTCACATGAAACTAGAGGAATCTCACCTGTTTAAATTAGAGGTCACTGATAAGCCAGAAAGAATAATTAGTTTCTGAGCAAACAAAGGCAAGCTTACTGGGAAAAGGTCACTGCCAACAGCAACATCTTCATTTGACAGCGAAGTAGGAATCGAAGCTCCAAAGTTTATCTCTCCGGATTGACGGCGTGCATATTGGATGTTCGCGAGGCTTTCTGCACATACTGCAAGCAACGGATCTGACGGGGGGGCAAAGTTAAAGGGGCGTGACGGTCGGATGTGCCCTGCAGGCTGGCCATCTGTAAACTAAAAATAAACTAAAACCTAATGACATTAAACACTCTTAAACAGGATGTCCAAAACACATAAGCAAAGATGTGATGTTGTCAACAGCGTCATGAAATAGGGCTCGGCCCCTCTTTGATTTTCTGCATTTTTGCAGAAACAGCTGGCTCTAACTATCCCTTTAATTGGCTTTAGTGAACAAAGGGGAGATGAGTTTTTCATGCCTCAGTATAGCTATCTAGTTTGATCGCCATACACACCAAACAAATGGGAGAAACACTAAACTTTGCAGTCATATCTGACAAAATATCTGATTCAGTTCAATGTGAAAAATGTGCAAAAATGCAGAAAATACCTTGGAACACTTTTGCACAGCATGGTATGTAAAACAAGTGTGTGTGTGTGTGTGTGTGTTTTTAACAAGTTTGTCAAAGTGCACACAAAGTGCTTTACAGAACACCATAGGACTGTAAATGTAAATGTGTGTGAGTGTGTTTGTGATGAAAGTATTGAAGTGACATGAAGGGAAGTCTGCAGGAGTGCAGAGTAATTGACCATCAAAATGAGTTCAAAAACCCCTTAATCAGGGAAGCAAAGGAAGGGACAAATGAACGGCTGGTATGGTGGGAATTACAAGGAATTAGATTGTAACCTGCACTAAACAAATTGATCCCGAGTCTGGACTTAAACACAGAAAGAGCGTCTGACTCCCTTGCCAGGGAGCGTATTCCAAAGGGAGGATTCAAAATCGATGCATAACAAGAAAGCCATCTGGTGCAGCCACAACCCGTTCCACATTTAGGCTAAAGGCTTTCTAAATCTATAGCATTATATAAGGCAGCTAGCTTGGAGACATGCATTGATGAGGAACAAATTTGTTTTGAACAATTAGCCAATCGTCAGCCAAGACATATCCAGCATCATTTTTAGCTGTGATTCTCTTGTTTTATCCACTCAGAGAGGAGAATTTTGCAATCAAGCCATGCTGGACCCCAACCCTGTCATTTATTTTGGCAACATAATTGATAAGGGATGAGGGGATAATAAAAACAGGCTGTGGTGTGAATATGAGAGAGAGAGAGAGTGAGAGACTGCAACTACAAGCACTGATGCAGTGACCTCCAGAAGGTGATCATCATTTGTGCTTGTTTATTTACAATATTCTACCTTCATATAGCTTAAATCAGTTTGATAATACTATGATTTTCTAAGATTTCTACCTAAAAACCCTAAAAAAGGTGGGTAAACTCTATTCCCCAGATAAAAAAATGTGTATCATCCACTACATCCCTGCGTACAAGTATGATTTAGTGTGGCAATTTTCAAAGTAAGACTAAACTCAAAATGATGATGGGCCACAGCCGGGCTCCACAGTGTTCTATATCAGGTCCAAACATAAAAGCACCTTTCTCTCTGGCTCACACACTGCGTGGCACAGTGCACTCTTTTAATAGAGAGTCAATGAATCATAATGCAGCTCCCACTTTACAGTACTTCCTACTCTAATGTCTCTCAAACTGTAGTGGCAATATATGGAGAACTTACCCCGGGCGTAATTCCAGAAAGGAGAAAACAGCCACTGGTCATACTGAAAAGAACATTTTAACTCAGCTCAGTGTTCTCTATGAGCATAATACTTTTTATGGATCCGCGGCACTTAAGACCCAATAGATAAAACCACCAAAAAGCCCAGGGGGACAGCAGCTGCAGAGGTTGGCAGAGGTGGAAAGCAACTGTACACTACTAGCTGAACACGGGTAGCTTTGTTAAGCCTTTACTACTACCACTGTACTACCACTGATGGACACACAAACACACACACACATGCAGAGTGTACACAGCGTGATGACTTGAATAGCTTTTAAATGCAAACCAACGCGCTCCCCATTCTGAGGACACCAAAACCAGTTTGTAAATCCAGTAAACGTCCTATCTGGTCTGTAAAACATCAGTGAAAACAGGTACAAGGATGCTCACTTTTGACATGAGGGGACATACAGAGGCTATTCAAATCCACTTTAACCACATACTGTTTGCATGGTTTTGGTTGGATAGCAGAACCCAAAGTGCGTCATGTTCAACAAAGTCATTTATTTATATTTATTTATTTGTACATTGTAGGCATTGATTCATTAACAATCAATAAAATGATAGAAAAAGACAAAATTCCTGGATTGCTAACATTACGAGCAACCAAGGATAAAGGAAAGGATATATTATGCTACGGTAATTTGCTATGGAAACACTGCAAAACTTCCAAAATTGTTTCGGATCAAATAAATAGTGTTTCTGCCTGGAGTCTCACCTGAGGTGCCTGCTCTCTTCTTTGCATTATTTGTTTTCTGTGTCTGGTGTTTTTTTTTTTAGTTAAGGATTATGAACAGCATTCTCTGTGGGTGTATAGACGTTTGTGTGTCTCTCTTCCTCTCTGCTCATCCAGAACACCGGCTATGATCGGCTGCTCTTTTGTGGTTGATCGCCAATACTTCGGAGACATCGGTCTGCTGGATCCGGGCATGGAGGTCTACGGAGGCGAGAACATCGAGCTTGGCATGCGGGTGAGGACCTTACTGACTGTTACCCAGGCTGGAATTCAAATATACTTCTTTTATTAAACCAAATTTAAAGGCACTATGTTGGAAAGGGTTGGAAAGAAAATTGCTGGGAGAATTGCTGCAAGGAGGTTTTTTTCTTTTTAGCTTTTTTAATGAGTTTTTCTAAAGCTGGAGGGTTTGTGTGCAGCTGTACACCAAGAAGGCCAGTGTAATGGAACACATAAGCCATAATTACAGATCCAATATTTGGGAGGGTAATATTCACATGAATAGTCCTGGTGGGAATGATTTGTGAAATCTATATTCCGACTTTGGAAAAGCCTGTGATGACGTTTCCTGTGTTTCCTAGCCTGAGGGTTACAGCTTAAGATACAAAACCCAGGGGCGTCAACAGAAGCCCATGATTCAACTTTTCAAAGTTAGAATTTCTTAGATGGAAGTGGAGAAGAAAAAAAAAAAATCCCCTTAATACAAATCTTCAACCAACCCAAAGGCTATAAAGCCTGTATACGGAAAATGTAAATCTCCTTTGCTGCTGCTTTGAGTTGAATTTAACGCTTCATGTGAGCGAAGGGCTTGGTGAAGAATTGGCGAGCGTTTAAATTCAGAAAATGTTTCTCTCCAGCCGAGTGGAACCACTTTGAATCTAAACTCATTCCTTGGAATGAGAAATGCTTGAAAGATCCCACTTCTTCGTTTAACGGCGTCCTCACATCCATTTTCGAAAAATCTCGAGATGGCTTGAATGGGGTGCCTCAGAAGTGTCAGGCCACCTTTTTGAAAAAGCCCTTGAGTGGCGGCGGGAGAATAGATCTCGGTTTACAGATTGACGTGGTGCTTTATTGAAGCCAGAGATGGCTCTAGTAGTTGAGATTTCAGAGCCTCTTATAATCCCAAATAGACCCGTGGTTTTGCCGTCGACAATAACGACGCAATCATCTCACCTCTTGTGTCTTTGTCAAATGCTTGTTCTGCCATCACCATAGAGCCATTGTCATGTATTAAGTACCAGCTCCCAATGGCCTCCACCAAGGTTACATGTAGTTTCCTATTCAGTAGACCTGCTTATATGTACCTAACAAACCATGCGGCTGAGTTAGAGGTGGTTCGTTTGGGGGGGATTAATTCAGCTACAACCACTAAATAAAGTTAGAATGACTCTATTGAACTGTGAGATATAGGAGAATAGTTAACTCCGCTTTCTCCTTTCGCTCAGTCGCACCAGTTTCCCATTGACTATCTCCCCGTCTGTCTGTCTCACAATGGCATATTTACCTTTTGCCGTGAAGTAGCTCGGTGAATGTGCCCCTTTATGCCTGCGAACACAATGCCATCAAATGCAATTACCTTTTTCTCCTGTTCGCCGTGTGCATGTGGAAATGAAACACATGCCACAGAACCGGCTATTCAAGCTGCGCGAGCTTGAATAGGCCCCCGCAGTCCACGGCCAGCTTCAACAGTTCATATTGTACAGACGCTAATGGAATGGAGATGGGCTTCTGGCTGACGGAGGGCAATTACTCCCTCTAAGGCTACCGCAGCACAGGCGGCTCATTGTGCCGGCTGAGGAGTTGCCATTTAGGATCGGCTTGATTGACAGGAACATGTCCAACAATTAGCCAGGGCGGCTCTCAATAGCGGAGCCTGCCCGGGACCATCTCACTACAGGGTGCTGATGAAAGGCGCGGCTCACCCAGAAACATTACAGCGGATTTATAATTTACCGGTGAGTTGTGCCTTCTGTAGCACACTTTGAGTATAAAAAGGCTCCCTGGATCCAAGGCACTGACCTCTTTGTAAGCAGAAAAGGATTCGCTGTGGTGATTGTTGTTGTTGTTTTTTTTTGGAGTAAACATGGAAGAGAATAAAATAAAGCCGAGGGAAAGGGAAACTAGATCAGAGATCTCACCGGAGGTTTCTGTTTCTCCATGTGTGAAATAATTTACAGGACGGGGCCGGAGCGAAATGCAACGAGCAGAGACGTAAAGCAAGACTGAGCTGCAGAGGCACATGATATGTAAAAATAGACCTTCCCAGCATGCTTCAGTGTACTTCAACCGCGGTCATACTGTTGTTTGACACATGTATTCTGTCAAGTTCACTATCTATTTTCTAATTTTAAATCATGTTCGTGCCCTACACATCCGGAAATGAAAAATCTGCCAACAGGAAAAAAAAGGATGGATAGGGATAGAAATGATGAATTCTGCCAGAAGTGTCAATACAAGTTTATCTTGTACTGCATCTCCCACCCCTCCTCCTCCTCCTTGTTGCTGAGTCTCTGCTGATATAGCATCTCAGGAGACCAGAACACTGTCTGCCAGTTCCTTTGGGCATAGGTATTACACTGTGGTAACTCCTTAAATATACATCCTACATAAAATCTATCAAAGGGCAAATCCGGATCTGCACCTGCTAGTAACAATGAAGGTGCTCTGTCTTTATTTAAGGATTATTCTAAAAGGATTTGGTTGGTAGACGGCACACTGTGGCGAGTGAGAGGTAAGATGGGAGAGAGCCTGATGCGCCATGACAAGTCAAATTTGAATCAGTGTCCTGGTGATCATACGGTATGCACTGGGGTTTGACGTTGCAGGCCGATACTGATGTCGGTATATTTGTATGAAAGTTGCCAATAGCCGATAATTTGTGTGAATATTTCCATTTTCAAGCCAAAAAAAATACAAGAATGCAGTGATTTCCCCCAGAATTGTATTCTTGTCAGGGTGGAAAAGCCTCTGAATCAGCATTTAGACCATCGTGGGACACCAAAACTCTCCATTGAAACCCAAACTAATTCTTGTAGGGTTAGCAGCTCCTTAAGGCAGGGTGACCCATCCCACGTATTCAATGGTAGGTGAAACTCTGGGATACTCTTTCCATGAAGAATTGATTTAAAATAAAACATTATTGAACAGTTAAATAAATAAGTAAAATGTGCAAAGAATGAACCAAAAAAAGCTTTTTTGTTTTATTTTGTTTTGAAGTCCCATGTCGATAACCACCTGGGCTGAGCCTCAAGGCATCTGGCCATAGTCTCTCTGTAGTGAAGAAAATGGAGCTAATTAAAGTCAAACCGCCAACTACCAGACTGGAGAGAGACATAATTACACTTGGTCCCCTCAGCATCCCAAGCAGAGGTATTACAGTTTGATGATAGTCAAATTTTTTTTTTAAATGTATCTTTCATTTCTTTTTCGGGTTAGCTTCAGTTATATTTCAACGGCATTTAATAATATCATTTTATTTTTCATAAATGTTGCGTATTAGTTTTATTTTGAAGTTGAGGTATTTTTATGGTTTGTTAGATGAACCCAGAGCTCATCTAACGCTGCCCAGCACTCATTTTACGGCGTGTGTAAACATTCTCTCTCCTTGATGAAAAAACAAAACTGTGAACTCAAGCGGAGATACTTACTAATATTTCTGGCGATACAATAACGGGAGCTTCATTCGGTCAGATGCATTAAGATGTTGCTCCCGGTTTATTCTAAAAGCATCTGTCTGACTCATACAAATGTGAAACCTGTACACTTTAATACACATCATTAACTGCTCAAGCCATCTGGATCTCTGTGTAAGCTCATGTTAGGACGGAACGGGAGCCGTCAAATTCCAGATGGCTTGCTTTGTCAAAGCTATTATTTATCACCATACGTTGTTTTGTAATTGTACGTTCCGTTAAAGAGAAGGAGACTTTACTATATTAGAAAGGTATTTATGGACTCTTTATATTTATTGTTGTGCTTTTGAACCAGGGACTGGTCGTGTATTACAGCTAAACATGAGCAATATTTTAAGAGCATTTGTTGAAGTAAAACCTGTATTTTTAGAAAAGAAAGTTTCCCAAAAAGTCAAGAACATACATGAATTCTGCAACTCGAAGCTCCTTCCTGCAACTTCCTCCTTCCTTCCTTCCTCCTGCTAATCAAGGACTCAAAGCGATATTTAAAGAGGAAGTGATTACTGCGGAACTAATTAAGAAGTGTCATGTGTAGTCTATGATCTTTGGAGTGTGATGTTATCGTGCTTTGTTTGGTATGTCAGCTTATTGTTAACTAACAATTGTTAACTATTACCCAAATCAAAAATTTAGATTATAATTGGAATAGCGTCTTTAACATTGCAAAGTGTACAACCAATCAGAGCAGACCCAGCCTCTGCAGTGTTTTCTTTGGACTCCTACAGGCTGTAGCTACCCACAGCAAAAAGCGGTCACCTTGGAAAGGCCAGGAGTGTCGTTACGAGCCGGCATTAAGCCCCGGCCATCTGTGGTCACCAGCCATTCTGGCAGCTGCAAAATCACCGCCATGCCCGATGTCCATCAAGCAGCAAATGACGGGGGGCACTGACCATATGTGAGCTCTTTCCAGCAAACTGAGCCATTCCAAAGATGGGAACCAATCTCAGGCCGCGGAGAATTCTGCCATTGCCGTTTATCAAATCACAAAGACAAATGTGGAGAATTATTGGATAACTGCCACCATGAGGAATGCTGCGCGAGAGCCCCCTGCACAAGAGAGATCATCCTAGCAGAAAGCCCCGATCTCTTACATACAGTGCATTATCGACTTCTTGATATGCAACTCTCATGTGGAGTCTCATCCCCGGTACACGGCTGATTAATTCTCAGAATACAGTTGTTGATCGGGGCTACAGCATGGGAGGAGCCATCTGCTTCTCATCAATACTGTATATCCTGTGTAAAGGTAACAATAGGGGAGCGCCTTGGCTATTGATCAAGCATTTGTCTTTTTCAATGCCTGCATTATTTAGTGGCTGAATCAATCTGCCGGGGCATAATGGACTGAGAGTTACTCACTTTGTAGTTCATTACTGTATGTTTCGGGCCTGTTCCCGAGAGGGGAGACGAGAGTGAGAACCGATGCAACTATGACAAATGTGTGTCCTCAATGCAAGGGTCAGGTATTGTTGCAATCCGATTGCTGCAGCTAATGTGCAGTTTTGCAGACATACCACGTCCTTGAGCGGCTCTACACATGTTCCACTGCCTTGTTATTTTAGGTCGCGCTGATCCAGGCTATATCAGTACTTTATGGGGCGACAGATCGTGTGTTTGGAAAACACTCTCCCCTGTAACAACGATGCGCAGCTTACTCTTCAGCCTGAAATAGCTTTTGAAGAATGACATGACGTCCTGAGCGTCAACATACCTCGGAGAATAGCTGCTTTGGTGTTCAGGGCCAGAGGGACAAGTAATTAGAAAGACCTTGTCAGCGCACCTATTATCTATGTGAATCATAAACTTCAATAAAGACCTCTTTTAAGTGTGACTGCCTGTACCACTTATCTTTAAGCACATATTGACAAGATAATTTGAGGCAGATTGTGCATTTCACATCCCTGTTTTTCAGAACTTTATTCAGACTTAAAATAGTGGCGCATCAAAGCCCTCTCCCTCTGGAGAATACCCAGACCAGCGAGTACAGTAAACTTTGACAAGCACAGATTGGCTCATCCCACACATGTACTAGTTAATCTGTTCACGTAATTGCCTCTGCTGGATGTCTCAGACATATTTGGCAGAAAAAAATGATGATCTGACAAGGCCGAAACATTTGAGGAGTAGTGAGACGGACTGATTTCAGCCGCACCGCCGAGCCGGCGGACATATCAAAGGCAGAGGCGGTGGCTGGATAGAATTAGCTTTTGACAGATGGCGGAGTTAAAAGGGCGCTCTCCATTTTTGGGATGTGTGAGAGAGAGAGAGACTGACAAAGAAGGCGTGAAAAGGAGATATGGGCCCTGGGGAGGGGCTAATATCCAGCCTCTCAATGGAGGAGGGAGCTTCAGTTCAACAGTTTGAAACATCGCTGATCATCGGCGAGGAAGGGAGGAATGGAAAACTCAATGAACAAGATATCCACCAAGAGGAAATAAACAGAGATTGGTGAACGAGCTAGCACCTCCGCTATCGTTAAAATATAAGCAGTTACCTCTCGCTGCCACTTGGGGACGCCAACGACTACATTACAAAAAGCTATGCCAGAGACCTGCCGGTAATGTTGCAATACCTTGGTTAGCGATAGAGGGGATGCAATACTTTATACTATACTTACTGCCCCTTTAACTATTCAATTGCTAATGTGCAATAAAGGCTTTAAACTTATCCACCAATTGAAAGAAAAATGGCACCTAAAGTACTCTTAGAAAATAATTGTTGGCATGAGAGTAAAACAAAATTGGTATATAAGTTAAGAGTTATCCTAAGACTCAAAACAGTTAAATTTTTTGATAAAACCGTCTGTGTTTTTGCTTGCTGATGATTTTCCAGGTATTAAAATGGATAGGTAGTGTTCAAATCCTAATGCTAATGCCTCTGTAGCTCCCTGTTGGTATTCTAGTCGCTCACACAACAGTTTAGGAGACTGACTTACTAATTCTAAGTGTTAACTGTGCGATAGTCACAGTTGGACCAGCCAGAAAAGGACGCTGACAGAATTGGAAATGAGAGTTGATGTGAATGCGCAGACAATGCATAGATAGTAACACCTAGGTTGATGCTAAAGCAAAGATAGTGGTCATCTCCGTGCCTATTATATCATGCTTGTCTATATTAATAACAATTTTGAGACACTGCTTGATGGTTGTACTCTATAAACTACAAAAAAAAAAAGGAGAGAAGATATGCACATTCAGCCTGGATATGCCATGCTCCTAATCAGCATTTCCTGGCATTTCTTTGAAACATGCAGGTCTTACATTGCAAAGAGGCGTCCCTTGGGTATAGAGATTCCAGAGGGGCGAGCATTTCAATTAAAAACAGGGAAGTGTAAAATTCCCCAGACACAACTGAGCGCACACAACTCATTATCTCAAGTGGCTAGAACAAGCCTGTGGATGGCTTTCTTCCCAGTTTATTGTGAAAATGTATTGTGCGATTCTGTGCTTATGTAAGTCCTGTGACATGGATCACATGGATCCACCAGGATTTATTCAGAATAAGATGAGGTCTTCCATTTCCTTTGTAATCCACCGGTATCTATTGATCGTTTCACGGTGATATTGTGCAGCTTGGCTGGCACTAACACTGCCAGAGATAGGAATAGGGTTACGGTGATACATAGTGTTCTCCCTGTGTGAGAACTGTCCCCCAAATGGTGTGTAGCTGCTGTCATGGATGAACTTGTAATTCTGGTTTTGATGAGATTTTTACTTGAACTTCAGGTTTGCTTGGTTTTTAATTGGAAAATATTGCAAAATATGCATGACAACATTTGAAAAATGCTGGTGGTCCACTAGAAATTAAGACCTTTTTTTTTTTTTTGGTTTGGCCAAAAGGAGGAAAAATATGTTTTGTGATAGTTGTCCTGAGTGGTGAGGCATCATTGTAGCTAGAACAATTTCAGAAATAGTGTTGGGGAAGGTACTCTGAAACTAATTTACAATTAACTACCTCACAATGACAAAAGTTTAACTTTAAAAATAATGTTTCACTAAATGTAGTTTCATGCATAGATTTCATTCCAGCGTTTCAAATTGAAACAAATACACCTGACTGCAGAGTGGTTGGTTTGACTTCGAATGAGCAACCAGAAAAGAATGAAAACACTTGCTGGAGAACTGTATCTACCATAGCTAGATCTACAGGATCAACATTAGCATTGATTTCTTATACAGTGGTGGACATAATTATTAGAACACTATTAGAACACATTTAAGAGGTTTCAGTTGTTTTTGTTCAATTGGCCATTAAAATACCCATAAAACGAATGAAATATATACAAAGTCATCATTATGCTCTATAAACCATAGAATAGAGCCATCATAAGGAGATTTACGTCATTTTCCTTACAAAAAACAAGCTAGGCCTATTTCACTGTCAATGTCACACAATCATGTTCCTTCACAGAAGAAGCCAAATTACTTGTGTAATCATTGTCAGGTGTGATCGTGGTTAAACTGATGGTGATGCAAGAGTCTTAGGACACAGCTGTGTGATTCTTTTGACTTGCTGCAAAAGGTGGACATACCAAATATTAAAGTTAAAAGTGGATAAAAACAGTAGAACTCACTTCATCTGATATTTGTTGTGCTCAGAGCAACCATCTGCATGTTTCATGAACATTATGAAATGAAATCATGTTTTGGAGGCAAGAAAAGGTCAATATTTTCAGATCTGTCAGGTGTTCTAATAATTATGTCCACCACTGTGTGTGAAGTACCATGACTCCAAAATGTCAATTATCTGACTTGTGTGATGGTTCATGGCAAGAAACCATTAGCTCAGGCATTGATTTTCAGAGCAGTATGGCTAAAGTCATGCATGTGTGGATTAACACAAGGTCAACCGTACACATGAGGGAACATGAGCACGGGCATTGGTAACCTTTTAAAAACAAGTGCAAATCTGCACAGCAGTGTGCGGATTTGATGTGTAATCAATGTTGTTATTCTCCCTCTCACACACATGCAAGCACACACACACAGACACACGTGATACGGTAATGTTGGCATAAGACGCAGTAACATACTTCACTTACCATCGGTGAACTAAGCCAGTCTGTTGGCAATCTCTCGTCTGTGAGAGTTTGTGCACCGACTACTAGCCAAATAATAGCATCAGGTGGAATAATCCTACTCAAATATATCCATTTTAGAGCGGCAATAACTCAAATAACAACGTAGCAAGCTTGCGTTACCTAGCAAACATTTTCATCTGCCATTCTATAGGCGGTGCTCTCCATAATAACTACCATCCATGACGGTAGCCATAGAGCCAGCAAGCACAAGGATGCAGCGCGATTGTGATCCGTGACGCAAGTCCTGGTGCCAACACTGCAAGATAGTGATCCACAATGGTAGCTATAGAGCCAGAGTAGCACCTTAGTGATGTGTCGCCTCTGGACATCACGCAGCCAGTAACAATTAGAGCTCGGGCGTTTCACGTCATGTGCTAAAAAGTAATTTCATGAAAGAATATATTGTATATGACAGTGACTCTCAAGAGGACCCCAATATGCTTTAGAGCAGGGGTTTGAGACCATGTGCCACGGAGGGCTGAGGGTATGCAGGTTTCCTTTCCGCCCAAAGATTACAAGCAGGGGATTTCACTTATCCCACTGTCACTGTTTGTCTAGCGACCCAGGGGCTGAAGCCATGATAAGTGTTAGACAAAATGGAGAAATATTTTCAAGTTGGAGCGCCCTAAGTGGCTGCACAAAAAAGGCTGAGAGCTCTCACAGGGTGCTTTATTGAGAGGTTCGAGAGGTTTGCTGATTGAAATCAACTGTACCGGAGAACCCTCAGAGTGCAGACTTTCTGAAGAAGCAGGAATGCTACATGTTGATTGAATCTACTAAATAAAGCATTCAATCAGTCCCTCAGTCCTCAGTAAAAAAAAAAAAAGTTTCAGAGAATCTGTCCGTCAAAAATTTTGATTTTGATGAAATGGACCTCGCACCTATTGGTGGCTGTTTGCGGTCATGCGGAGTCCACTGCCCTTCACGTCAGTCATGCATACAGAACAGACGATAAAAGTGGAGATGAACTCCGGGTGACCCCGAAGCTACCGCTCCAGTCATTTGAGCAAACCTGAGGCTTCTGTTCATTGCTGCAGGATAATTTTCCACCCTGTCTGTCAAATCATTCAACTGCCTAGCAATATGAGGCAGAATATTAAGTCTGCATGACCTCAAACCCCCCCGCCCTTTCATCATCTCAATCTGGGTCCCAAACTGATTCCTGGCTCCTTTTCTCTTGGCCTATTTTCCATCTTGACCACTGACTGGGAAAAGGACTGGTTTATATCCTTGTACTTCAAGCAAAGGTGTCATTAGTGGGGGTGGAAAGCAGGGAGTAGATTTAGGGGCCCTCAGGTTTGATGCATTGGAGTCGAAGGGCAGTGTCATGTCTAGTCAATGGACCCAGAATATCCTAGCAGCCACCATGGCATTTAACCATGATGTGAAAATGGTTACATATAAAGACAGCAGCTTTTGGCGATAACGATATTGGCCATAACAAACCCCATATGAGTCGAATCCTAGTGCACTGGGCTTACATTCTGCAGGGATATTCATGGTTGGTTTGTCTGGGGAGCC
Source organism: Hoplostethus mediterraneus (assembly GCA_034670385.1). Classification (NCBI taxonomy): domain Eukaryota; kingdom Metazoa; phylum Chordata; class Actinopteri; order Trachichthyiformes; family Trachichthyidae; genus Hoplostethus; species Hoplostethus mediterraneus. Next base: position 273,620 of record JAXDDW010000002.1, read on the forward strand.
AGCAGCTACCAGCTGGGGGAGCTTGGTGAAAATGTATCACTGAATTGAGCCCTTGTATTGATTTTATTGTGTAATGGTACTGATAGAAACCTGTTTACTGCTGTTAATGGCTTTTTATGCTGTTTATGGCTGATGTTTCCTGTAGCCCCGTGGAGCTTATCGCCCAAGCGGTCCTGCTCCAATTAACTAACTGCAGGCAGAGAGGCAATTAAATTAAATTAGAAATTACATTACCACTACATCAAAGTGCTTTGTATTAAGTGGTTCTTCTTAATGATGTAGTCTGCTATTTTATGAAGGGTCAGTGCCAAATGGACTTTACAAAACCGTAGTCCTAAGGACCCTGCAGTGCAGGATGTCAAAAGGTAGAAGATAAAAAATAATCCAATTTGCTGTTTAGATTTTATGATTTTCTTACGATATCACAATATTTAAAAGCACAGTGTGGAATTGCAGGATGATGATGCTCCCTGCAGAGACCGCATCCCCATAACTGGCTGTGTCTACAGTGGTGCTTTAATGGATTTTTCTTTCAGAGATTTAAGTTCCAAAAAGCTTATATCTCCCATGCAAGTTTTTAAGAGAGAAGCTATAATTTGTATTGCTTGAAGGGTAAGACATCATGGTTCCTCACACAATGCTTTTGCTTCAGTATTATATACCATGTAATAAATGTTATTCCTCCATAGCATAGGCGGGTATCGATTAATACACAACAAACAGACGTCACAACATCACACGTCAGCCTATGTGGTTGCACCTACAGATCAATGGTTTACCACTCGAGGACGCGAGGCGAGAACGCTCCACTTGCAAAGCTGCTCTCAGCATGGCATCAATGTGTTTTCCAGTTTGAGCGCAAGGGCAATCATCGCATCATCATTATGTCTTTTGGTGTCCAGGGGGAGAAAGAAAAAAAAAATCAGGCATTTGGTCTGATTTGTTTTGCTAATGCTTTGGCTGAAGCCCTAGTTCTGAAGGCACAGGCAGGGGAATAGAGAGATAAGAAATGCTGGAACGTGACACACACCACTGAGCCAGCAGGCTGCTGAGCACCACCTGTTTTCCCTCTGAATCATCAGAACCGGGACTCTCTCATGCGTCGGAAAAGGTCAGATCAGCATTGATGATCCTCAAAGACAGACCTGATTCCCCGCAGACGCCATGTTCCATGTTGTTGGCTGTTTAGTCAAGGATTTTTTTTTCATTTTTTTTTTTTCACCCCAGTCTCCTCCACCATCCCTTCCTCCTCCGCCCTTTAGAAACATAATTTGCATTTATGCCACATGGACGTCATGTGGGAAGAAGGGGAAGAACGGGATGACATCTGGTTGCCGCAGCTTAGAAGCGTTCATGCGTTTAAAGGAAAAATTCATCCTAAGACACTGACACAGCTATTGGTGATGTACCTTATATTTCTGGGTCCATTTTGTTGTTCAGCAGTGTATTTTTCTTATTTGTTATGTGTGCATATCTTCTCTTATTATTTCTTATTTTCTTATATGTAACTACAGTAGAGTTTAATAGGAGAACATTTTTCCGTGATCTAAAACATCAGTGGTAAGCGTTTAGGTGTCAGTCCCTCAGACTCAAAGAGCAAGGGCTTCTTTCTACACTCACCATTTTCACATTCAACAATCATACAGGGAGAAATCCATCGTAGAAGAGGAAGAGACACCAATTTCTCCACCGAGACTCAATAGACCAGAATGCAATGCAGTGACAAGACATGTTGTGTTTTGCTACTGCTATTCCACCTACACGTAAAACCCACACCTGATGCTGCATTCACGTCATATGGGAGTAACCGTAAATATGAGCTTCCGACTAGGAAAAAACATTCACGACAGCCTCCTGGTGGTAAACGTGCTGTGACAAATTGCAGAGGCATGGTGGCAAGCATGACATGATGTTTTAGACCAAGAAAATAATATTGGTTGATCGTAAAATGCTTTACGACAACAATTAACTTTAACATTGCCATCTTGGATGAGGGCGTTCCACCAGCTGAAACACTTCCAAGTTGTAGCAACAAAATGTCATCCCGTTTCTCGTTTCCCGCTCCGCCTCTTCCCAGATGACGTGAGCGTGGCAACAGAAGCATCTTCGCAACCACACGCACATCAAACACACAAACGTACACACCGTCACTCAGACAGCCAGTCAATTACCTTGAGGGATACATCAGTGATGATTGTCGATAAACAGCATAGGATAAACACATGCAGGTGGCTTACAGTCTCTCAGAGGTAAACAGAGCTTAGCATGTAAGACCCTACAGCAGCTCAGTTTAATCAGCTGTGGTATCCTGGTGTGTTTTAACAAGAATGCTAAGTAAACTGATCTGAGTTGCTTGTTGCTAATAATCACTCACGGGGCACACAAAACGTTTGCGTACGCCACTTTCCACACAAAATCGTACCGGTACACATTATGTCACATCATGCCTACTCAGTCTTTTGAGTCCGATTGGTGCGATATTGCGAGTTGGTGAAAAAAAAAAGGATAATGTCAAAGTGTGAATTTGGGTGACATTTTATGTAGAGCTTTATTTTTTCACTACATTGTGTTACGGTGTAGTCTATAATTTAAAAAAAGATTCACTATGAGTACATAGTGATGCATGAGTGATTGACAACCTTTTTTTTCACAAGCCTTAATTTTGAGTAAATAGGTTTGTCACCAAAATCCCACAATATTGGGGAGTAAGAATAAACCTACACCTTCACATGTGACCAATTAATATGTTGTTGAAACATATATAAAGGCTACAGCAGTACATAATGGCTGTGTACACATGTCCTATTTTGTGTGTACACAGATTTTAGGGACTAATAACTATTAGTAACACTTATATAGTCTTATTAACACATAATGTTAATAAGCATCTTATAAGGGCCTTATTACTATTAACTAATGCTTATTACAAGGACCTTAATATAAAGTGATTTCTACTCTTGAATAAACACAAAGTTTTATGCATCTGGTCCACGGTTTGGAGGAGGGCGCTTTCAAAATGTAATCTGTTACAGAGTACTGAGTACTTAAAAATTGAATCGTGATACTCAAAAAGACATTAATCTGATTGCTTTCAGGTACTTTTGCATTACTTTATTATTATTACTGTCATCATCTACCACCTCAGATGTGTAGAAATGCAATCTCACAATCTCAATGCATTTCCAACATCAAACATGCAACAAGCAATCACCTTGTCTGTCAATACGATCACCGTGTTTTAACGATAACTGTAAGGGATTACAGTTACAGTATTTTTTTGTAATCGGCCATGACGAAGACAGAGTTGGAGTTGTGGATGGATTCAGTGGAGGATTTGGAATGTAATATCTGTCCAATCCCACCAATGATCACCCTATTTCTTCAGGATCTTCTTCTACCGCTGGGAAATGGACACAATGACAAGCCACATCGGTTATTACTCGGTTACAGCACATCAATCCCAGACAGACGGATAAAATCATCCGACGACCAGCTAAGTGGGGGGGGAGATTAAGAGTTAAACTGCGTGTCTAATTGAACTGCCTAGTCCACGTCTAGCTGCCTGGCTGATGCAGTAGCCACAGTATGTCCAAGCGTGTCACGTCGAAGCCTTGCACGCTAGTTGACTAGTCACCGGGCGGGAATCTTGTTTCAGAAGCAGTGGAGTCGCTGCTGTCACAGACAAAAACATGTAACTGTAATGTTTGTGTTTTTGAGAGGGTGTCATGTATGTGTTGAGCGATTTCCATGACCCTTGACCTTTGAAACCACCTTGCTTCTTATCATACATACACCTATTTTCATTCATAAATACATGGATGGGAGTGAGAAAATAAGCATTCCTTTCTTCATTACTGAAAGAAATACTGCATGACAACAAGGAACGAAGCCTAATGTGATGCAAACAAACTATAGGCAACTTCACAAGCCCAATTAGCTATTAGGTTTCTGACCTCCTGGAAATGGCGCTTTGGAAAATATTGATCTTCAATTTGCTTTTAGCGCCGGGCAAGTTTGTTCCTGCAATCACACACATGCACACCTTCAAGACATTCGAGAGTGCTCCACATCCTTAATCCGCAAGCGGTTACGCACGGGGAATACGTGCACGCACATTATGCACACGCACGCACAGACTATTGATTTCACCTGGATAAAGAAACGAGAGAAACACAGCATTACATAGAGCTTAGCATAGCACACAAGGCGTTCGGTTGAATCAGCAAGGGCTTAAGGCTCAGCATTAAGTTGCTGTTGCAATTACACCTACATAAATGCACTTACTATGAAGGCTTTTGTGGAGATGCGGTACTCGGTATGAGCAGCAGCAAATCAGGTGAAGCCTACTCTTAAGTACTTATGGATCAATTAGGCCATGGGTCGCTACGGATCATGAGTGCTGAAGATGAGGGGTCAGCCGGTCGATTGGATGTAACTAAGGTTAGGTCAGCCCAAGGGAGCCACTTAGCGGCTGATACAGTGGCGACGACAAACTCCTCCTCCTTTATTAACATGCAATTAAATGTCTTACATGCAACATGAACATCGTGATCATTGGGGCTTGATTAATATTTCATGGTGTCCGTGCACATGGCCATATGGCTCCAGGGCCGTACTGGTTCAAACTGCATTCAACCTGCCTGCATTGCGCTCACAGAAACATCAGCGTCAAAAGCTGGTGTGACTTCTTTTGCTGTCTTAGCTCACACTCAGCTTGCACATGTTTCAGCAGTGCCAGGAATCAAACGTGGATCCAGGCCAGATGATGTTCTCGATGCTGCATTGTAAAAGTGTTGGCCTGGTTATTAGATCGTTGGAGCGGTCCGTATTCTGCTACTGGAATAAATGCCGCCATGAATATCTGCCGAGGTATTGAGAGTATTCATGGATAACTGTGCTATATATCTATATAGATATACTGTATATTGTATCTACAGTCATGTTATACTAATGTACAGAGTGATTGTATGAGCATAATACCTCTCATGGCAGAATCATAGAGTGCTGATTTGATCACAGTTGCAGTGTGTCTCTCATCCTAAGGGTGCGATCACACCTGCAGGTTGTTAGTCTTTGGTCTAATCCACAATGGAAAATGTTCACTTTGTTGCATTTTTAATGCGGTTCGTTTAGGTTCACACTGCCCAATTACAAGCAAAACAGGGCTTGGAAACAAAAGTCACAAGTGGCTTGTTTATTGAACAGAGTTTTGGTAGTTGTGGCGGTAGAGGGGGGAGGTCAGAACAAATCCAATTCCAATTGTTGTATCTTTAACTGAGCATGATGGACTTTAATGGACCTTCTCTTTGAATATCGGCATCAGTCCAGACTGCGGTTTGTCTACGGTTCATTTTGTTATGCCAAGCTTTCGAAGCACGAGGAACTGCTGGCTATCAGATGTCCCACTGCTTTTTACCCAGAAAACCTTGCACTTTGCGGTGGTTTCCTATGGTTGGTTTGGATTACGCTCTCACTCCTAACGAACCGCACCGCAGTTATCTTGGAAGAGGACTGAGACGTGCATTTTCAGGCATCCCAGTGCAGTTATTTGGTGCCAAACAAATGAAACAAACCGAAGGAGTTGGAATAAACCCCTCCAAACTTGCTTTGAACATGCCCTAAAGCTCTTGTATGCCAGTCAATAAACATGGTCAGCTCTGCAACAGGCTTCCCCTGCTCGTCACTTAATTGAGAGAATAGTTTTGCAGCAGCCTTCCCTCTTTAATGCCGTGTATGGGGTACAGTTTGGGGTTCGGAGAAATGTTAATGGGAAGGAACATCTGTTAAGCATTGTGGTGATTGCCATTAAGAGACCGTGGGTGGCGGAGGCTGTGCAGTTTGTAAGGCTAGAAGGACATAACCATATGCTGCTTCGTTCTGGTGTCGTTTTGCTAGTCTCTAACTGCTGGGCTCCAACATGGCACACTTGTCAAATGGTCGCATTGTATATTTTTCATCGATGACAGTAATTTTAAACTTTAAATCTTTTGCCGCACTTTGAGAAATCACTCTCGTGCCAACCGCGCGACTGCCTGCCACTATTTTCTCACCTTGAGTGTGTCAGTCCAGTGTCGTGCCACTACAATTAATCAATACTTTCCGCAGTGATGGATGCTTTTTTCCCCAAGATGACATGCATTTACTGGCCCCGGCTTTGTATATTACTCCTTATGCCCATGCAGACAGTACTCAGCAGTCAGGTGTCAGGGTTTTCTGGTTTGTCACGGGCAACTCTCTGGGGACTCTTGTATTTATGGGCCATTGGCTAACAAAGCCATTCATCATGTGCTTTTTCACTCAGTTCAGCAGAAAATAATGGGCCGTAACACCTAATTGCTGCATCAAGCAAACGTGTGCCGTGGTAAAGATAAACAGGGAGGCAGCTAACAAGAAAGCCTGACGACACAAAATTTTCAGTGACATTAAAGAAGGACTCATTTTCATTGTCGCAGACATTTTTTTATTTAGGGAGGGATTTATCATGGTGATAAATGATGGTTATATATACATATACATGGGACTTGCTGATGGGAAATACAGTTTTTGCAACTTTCAGATCCCACTGAAAATACAGGTTTATTCCATTCGCAATGGAAAACTCAAAGTAAAAAATATACTTTAAAAATAAACTTAATGCATCTTTTTTTGCTTTAATAAAATCAAAATGAATTGTAGTGTTTTTTAAAGTAGATAGCTGAAGTCTTGGGTCATAAAAAATGAAAATGCTTCTACAGCTTTCATCGATACTTCAAAGATACTGACAGGTGAAGTTCCAGTAATAATTTATTTTCTTTCCAAAATGGATTTATTGTGTTTTTTGCGAATGAATGCATCAGATATAAATAGACTTTGTAGTGGGATGAATCCCAGATCAGTCCTTCACAGAGGTTCTTTATCATTATTTCTACTGCAACAATGTATATTGTGCATTTCCTGATCTTTAGTGGCCATTGTTCATGTAATGCTGTTCTCAGCTCTGTTTCTGTTTGTGACTATCGAATGAACTTTGTGTCTCGCATTGAAATGAGATCTCTTATTCTGTGAGCTGGGATGTTATTCAGTCATGTACCCTGCATGTGCATTTTACATTTCAAGCATTAAGCCGATGCTGTTCTCCAGACTTACAGCGAGTGCAACCACAGAGTAACCGTGAATTCTTAACTCACCAAAAATTTCCAGCAACCAGAAAGTAAGCGAGTGCGAGACTCAGCGCCACAGCGCCCAGGCAGCAGGACATGCTCCTGCATCCTGGCAATGTTCATGTATAATACAGGAGTGCTTGGACAAGATTCCTCTGCTTATCTACATTTGATTGCAACACAGGCTTTTCCGTCTTGCTGCTGTGTAGGTGTGGCAGTGTGGAGGGAGTATGGAGGTCTTGCCATGCGCCAGAGTGGCCCACATCGAGCGCACCAAGAAGCCCTACAACAATGACATTGATTACTACGCCAAGCGCAATGCCCTGCGGGCTGCTGAGGTGTGGATGGATGAATACAAATCCCACGTCTACATGGCCTGGAACATTCCCATGAATGTAAGTTCTTCCTCATCTTAGATCACTCCCTCCCTCAATCCCTTAGCTCCCTTTGCTTCCCCCTCTACCCATTCTCACTTGCTCATTCAGACAAGCAGCCTGGGCCTCCGGAGACGTGAGTCAATAGAAATTCAGAATTCAGATTTCATCCCACATGACCTTCACACCGGCGGGTGCAGTGGGTAAGGCAGAGCAGAGCAGCGGCGGGAGTCTCGCTCCAGACAGATGAGAGAGGTGCACCAAATGAATGAAGAGGGGCCTCGTGTTTAATCAGAGTCTACTTTCATGCACATCATTTTAGCTTAATTGCTTTCAAGGGCCTTTTGTGATGGGCCGCAAAATAATAAACAGCTACTTTCGTTAATAAAGAGTCGAATGTTGATTCTTAATTGCCTCTTCAACCGTGCAGAATGGGATGATTGTCAGTGAAGGGCATGGCCTGGAAGGCCCTCTGAAAAGTCCAACACAACACGCGGAGGCGCTAGCCCTAGCAACAAAACAATCCAGGACGGTGCAACAGTCAAACAAAGACATCAGCACAGGAAGGAATCAGCATAATGATGCTGCACAAACATCATTACGGGAGAAGACAATAGGTGTAGGTAGAAAGGACCAACTGGGAAAAAGGGGGGGATGCAGCTTTGACAAACTAGCCAATCGGCCAATCCCTTCTGCAATGTAATTACAAACACAGTGGCACTGCGCGTTATTACCCGAGCTGTCCTGTGGCGCAGAGTTATTTTGTGTACAGTGCAAAGACTGAATGCTACAACTAATCTATCCACCCCACCCCCCCATTCACAGAATCACAGATTTGTGTTATTGGCTGAGGTGCCTGCTGAGACCGCAATTACTTTGGTGGGGGGGGGTGGAAGGATGGCTTTATGATTCACCACAGCGGCCAGCCCCAAGTCCAAACAACATCTCCCTGAAATTGAATGCATTTGTTAGTGTTGCTTTGCGGTCGGAAGACAAAAAAAAATAAATAAAAGAAAAGCGGACAATGCCAAATAGAATTCATTATTAACAGATGTTGAAAGGAGTGTCAGCAGTTGGCTGCGTACTCCGACAGGGAGGGAAAAGTGATGAGAGGCATCTGCCTGGAAACACCGCGGCTGGTAACGAGGCAGCATGTGTGTGTGTGTGTGTGCCTTTTGCGTCAAGTGTATTTCTGCGTGAAGGCTGCTGCCTTTACATGTACGTGTACGTATTTGTATTAGTGTGCATGCAGCTATTAGGCATTCCCCCAATCAATCTGGGACGCCACCGCCATAAAGCCAGCAGGGCCATGAGGGCTCATAATTAAGCAGCTGATTAGAATTTGCTCAGCGCAGGATCATGTCTAATGAAAGAACAATGAAGGTCCCACATGACAGACACATCTATCCATCTCTTAACTAAATGCTGTCGGAAACTCTCAGCAGTCAGCCCCCCAGCCCCCGCAACCGCCTACTCAACCTTCAGGCTCTTCCATTTTTCTAACCGACAACAAGACAACAATTGTCACATGGTGCTTTTGAGTGCCCGCTGGGTAAAAGGAGTTTTATTTCTTTCTTTCTTTTTTAATCATTTGCCAACAGAATCCAGGCGTCGACTTCGGCGACGTGTCGGAGCGCGTGGCCCTGAGGAAGAGGTTGCAGTGCCGGAGCTTCCACTGGTACCTGGAGCACGTCTACCCTGAGATGCGCATCTACAACAACACCATCACGTATGGCGAGGTGAGAAAAGACTTTCTGCTTAACGGGATTACAGGATATACTCTGCGGGTTTTTTTTTAATGTTGGTTATTGTATCACGGTTAATTCTATTACGGAGCCATGGTGTTGAGGACAATGCACACATGGATACAGCTAATATGATTCCACACATGATAAAGAGAGGAAAATTTGTCGGCGAGAGCTCATTACTTCATGAGCTGCACAATATCCGGGGCTTTTGTGCCTATCTTTTATTGAATTATGTGAGTAACATTTGTCTGCAGCACATTCGAGGCTAGTTCATATGTACTTCAGTCCATACTCAAACTCTTGATTCAAAGACGAGGGTGTTGGTGCTGATAAACCGTGTTCAAACCTGCCATAGTGTATGCACAAGCATCATCGCGGTGACAGCGCAGTTCATAGCCTCTGCACTTCAAAGATTACACTTTGAAGGGAATGATGCACTGTAGCCCACTGAAAGGTAAAGGTATCTTGTTGCTGTAGCAACGAAGCGCCGCCACACAAGATTAGATGCAATTTCCTCATAATGAGCTTTAATTAAACACGTATTAGTTTTCCATTCCAACTTGATTGTTTTGGGCCTGGCTGCACATTCGGTACAGTGTGTGTGTGTGTGTGTGTGGGGGGGGGGGGACGATTATGACAAGTTGAAGAATTGAACACGCACCAGATTCAGACACCGTTTGGAAGTACATTGAAATGCACCATTTTCCCCCGTATCGATTGCAACAATGGAGAGGAGAGGAAAATCAATATGCTCTCCAAATGCATTGTCGGAATAGATCAAAATTAACCTCTAGATTCATCAACACTGTATGAATTCACCCCCCTCCCGCCCGCCCGGCCGTTTCGGCGCTGGCACCCAGCTAATGGATTCCTCAGGGCGGCGCCCACTTAGGTGGCACTATTTCAGCTCCGCCGACAAGCCCCGGGGAAGCGGTTACCTTGTGTTGCCACACAGCCGCCGCAGCAGGAGTGAGTTTCATCTGTCACTGGGCATCAGCGCTGCACTCGGCCATGCTGACCAAACCGGCGAAGCGGAAACTTCCCTGACAACAGCACATGATAGATATGTCACAACCTGGAAATGAAGCCATACGCATTCAAATCACACAAACCCGAAGCCACGCCGGTCGCGCAACACCATCTGGAGCTCTGGGGGAGAGGGAAAGAGAGGGGACCGGGGACTGGCCGCTGCATGATCATGATCCATTCATCGCCTGGCCTCAGATTATTACTTCGAGATGATTCTGATATGAGACACTGCCACATTGCATCTAGTATATTGGAGGCAGAGTAACATGCACAGAGGAATGAAAGGGGGTCAGATACAAGGGAATAGAGCAGTCCTAAATAAACAAAGGCAATCGATTTGCTTTCAGTTTCAATCCCGTTGCAAAAGGAACCAAAGCAAGACCCCGTAGTCGGCAGCAACGCAGGAAGTACTTTTCTGTGCAGTGAGAGCGAAAAAGCCTCACTATCTCTAGCTCTAACTAAAGGGAAAGAAAAAGATCTCTAACACCGTGTAAATATATATGTCACAGAAAATACTAATATGTATACATTTACCGTTTATGTGAGTGGAAAACACTAGGAGTAGGTCAGCGCAGGAGATTCATTCATGTAACAGTACCAGAGAAAAATACACCAAAATGTATCATGTATCTTGTTAGAAATTACAAATACTTGCTAATAAAATGTATTAAAATAAATGACAAATAACAGGTGTCAAAAAATGTATTTAATTAATATATTTTATATTTTCAAAATACATCTTGGCTAATTTCTGGCAACCTTTCACCTACAGCATTTTTTGCAACTTTTAATACAAACATTTGCCTGCTGAAAGTCAGAGTTATACTTATTTCAATATTTTGTCTTTTCTCACTCACATTTCTCTTTCGTGCTGCCTTGTGTCTTTCTTTGTCGTTTGTCTCTTCCTCTTAATCTCTAGCACTCTTGTTCTTCAAAGATTCTGTTAGTTGTGTCAGTTTTGTATAACCTATTAGACTTCTCTCCATTTATCAGCCCTTCATTAGTTTTAGTTGTTATTCAGCTGTTGGTGTCATCTTCACTCATCTCTTGAGACATGCTGGAGTGATTACAGACTGTCAAAATAATACATTACATGAAATATTGGTAATGTAAGATGACTATTTATAAATGTATCTTGGTAAATGCTTCAACAGGTCCATTACCAATATTCTTGGCCTGAAGCTGCCAATAGGCAATATCGTGTGTCAAAATTCAGGCTATTTATATTTTACCAAAGAATTTTATTCTTGTCAAGGTGGAAAAGCCTCATTAGACACTAAAACTCTCCATTGAAACCCATATTAAAAAAGCTATTTTAGGTGGGTCAGCAGCTCCTCAAGGCAGGGTGAGGCAGGTTCCATTGCAGGTTTTACAGACTGAAGCTGTTCAGTAAAATCACACCCTAACCTGCATCATATCAGTGGTGGTCAACACTGACTAGCCAATATCCATTTTTTAATAAAAGGCCAATATCGGCTAACCCTTTTATATACTGAAGGCATTCACTCACAACAACACAGTGGACAACAATGCATCCTACCAGAACCACCACTAAAATTGTTCATGTGCTTCAACTTCATGTGCTTCACATTCAAATTCTGGAGTAACCAAATGGATAACGTGACTCGGTAACCTTGTGTCGTGTCCTTTAGGTGCGGAACAGCAAGGCCAGCGGCTACTGCCTGGACCAGGGCTCCGAGGACGACGACAGGGCCATCCTCTACCCCTGCCACGGCATGTCCTCCCAGGTCAGACTGGAACCCGATGGGTGGTCGTGTTCACCACCGTGTTCATTAATCAATCCTGACCACCTATCGGTGCAGTCAGCCGGTCATTTGTGCCTTCAGTCAATCTGTCACATTCAGGCAGTCGCGTGTATTTATTGTGGCGATTCTTCCACAGAAGGGTTAAAAGTGATATTTTTTATACTGTAATGTTAAAATGTTAAAACTGTAATGTTTTAGTTAGCATACGATAAAATAGATAGTTTTCCCACCCTATGAGTGAAAGGCCCGACTACATAGCACTTTCCGTTACCCACAGTTTTATCGCTTGATATGATATATAATTGTTGTCCGTATGAATCGTAATATTTTGTACCTATTTGTTGATGCTTGGTGCTTACTGTTAACTGGGGCTGGAGGAATTGATTTTGAGACAAGTCAGTCATCGCTTTACACTAGTTGAGATGTACTTTAGATGTAGTTTTGGTGCAACTGAACACAGATTTGCAATCCAATGTACTTTCACCTGCTGCAACATGCTGCTGGCTAGTGGGTGGCGGTAGCCTAGACGTTATATAAGTGGACTTTAAACTACCATCGAGTTGCCTGTGAGCAAGGCACCCCCCCCACCACCACTCTATTAGAGCAGCTCAGTAGAAGTAGAAGTAGGCCATTGCTGAAAAAAGAACGTGTGTGCTCAGCATAACCTTTGCCTGGATAAATAAATAAAAAAAGATCTCAGGCCAAAGGGCAGTGTGGGCGGGAGGGATGGAGGCGGTCTGATTGTTTGTGCCTATAGTGTATTGCAGCGACAAAAATCATGCAAATATTATTCATGGCTGATATTTCCTCACCCCACCCCCCCACACACACACTCCCTCACTCCCCCCCCCCCCCGCCCCCTCTCTCTGGATGAGGAGTGACATGTTTATTATCTGTAATGTGTGGGATGAAAAATAGACCAGCCGCTCACTGGCCTCTCCTCTTTCTACCGCGAGAGCTCGGTGGGGTCCTGTAATGTAAAGCCACACCGACTCTTTTAATCCCGCTCCCTGGGGGGGGATAAAGCAAATGGAGATGAATTCTGTAGCCTTTGTATCATTAGATTACAATGATGGCCGACATTACTGTGCGCGGGGGCCGGATTCAATTTCGTAGGAACGCTGCGCTTTTGCATTCCTTTTTACTTAGGAAAAAAATGTAATTGCGCGGAATAAATCTTTATTGTGCTCCTGAGAAATGAGTCTCCCCCCGCCGGCTCTCCCAATGGAAACCTAAATCACAGATAACGTGTCACCTTTTGTCCAATAGTCTAATGCAATGTACGGCATGGTGGAGGGAAAAGGCTACATCTGCTCTGTTCACACACACACACACACACACACATGCACACACCAGAGACGATGAATCCCGCCAAAAGCTTTTCTACTGTCTCAATGAAACAAAAAATCTAAGCGCTAATCCATGAGCGCTTTATCCAAATTTTTGCTCAGCTCACATCGCTGTGGTGTTCCTTCACTGCACTTCCCGGAGATCACCTGTCAATCAAACAGTGTGTCCAGAACTGTGACGTCTTTTTTTTTCCCTTGGAGTTTCTGTAGGTGGCGCTCTTTCCTTTGTCTGTTCAGCCACGGTGGCTATCGCCGCTCATGCTAACTAACCCAGCTCTTCTTCTGTTCCTTCCAAACAAACCGCCGTTGCTGCTGGTGGAAACATGCATCACTTCCTGCCAGGAAAGACCTACCTGCTTGGAACAGCGAATGCTTTCATGAACTGGGTACAGGTTGAATCGCTATTGGGTTATATCAATAGGTGATAGAGAGCAGCATAACAGACTATAACAAGCTATTTATATGACAATAACACAGAATGTCATTGTAAAGAAAAAGCAGACTGGATGGCCCCTTTCTCCTTTAAACAAAACCCCCCCCAGGGTGTTAGCAGCAGGAATCCCAGCTATGCGCGGTGTACACAGGTGTGCGTGGTGCTGCCGGATACCCCTCGGCGCCTCTTGTTCCGAGGGGCCTCTTAAGTCCCCCGTAGGGGTTCGTGTAGAGGTTGGAAGCCCACACGCAGAGGCCTCATACGGAGGAGACATGTGCCAGGTCCGGAGCGCCTACAAGCCGAGCCCTTCTTAAGGCGTAACCCCGGCATCGTCACTCCGCGGCGGAGCAAGGCACCGGGAAAGGGAGAGACACGGAGATTACATACAACCCAGGAGGAGAGCTCCCCTTTAGAAATAACATCTCCGAAACACAAATGCGCAAACACCGCGTCTCGTATTTACAGTACGGCAGGCATTACGGCTCCGTTAACGAGCTAATTAGGAAAGTTGCGATTGGCTTGACCTCCGAAAAAGTGGCTCCGAAAAGTTTTTACGGTGCCAGGAAGGCGACGGAGCGTCTAACGTCTCTCCAGTAGCGCGGGTTAATTGGCTTGGCAGAATCATTTCCTCGCGTTAATTATTTGTTAGAGTCCCATTTTAAATGTATTAGCGTTATAAAAGGCTCCCAGGCTGAGCGGTAAACAGGTATTAGTGGGGATTATATGGGGTTTTGCTTGTGCCCAGTCATAGTTGACACCGAATGTAAATCTGCTCAGAGTGTTATAACCCTGAGAGACCCGAGGGAGCAAGACTTGAAGAATTCCTAATCGAGCTGGCTGAAATAATGACCTTTAGGCTACCACCTTGAGAAAAATACAACAAGTTCAGCTAGCTTTTTTGGAGGCAAAATAGTTTCATGCGGTTCAGACAGAATGTCTTCAGTTCAATGACGTTACCTAAAAGTTCACTCATGTGCAACTGCCTTCTTGCTAGAAGTCAAAAGAATTACCCAAGGCCAACATCGTCTTGTTCAACGATCCACCCAACCCCGAGTCAAACCCCCTTTGACCTCCTCGGCGGGAGCGACGTGTCTTTGTTTTCTCCTTTCTTTTCAGTGTTTCTTTATGGCAGAACATTGAATTACAATCCACCTCTATCCTCTCTCCTTGGAAGGAGTCACTGCAGCCATCCACACTCCAAAAAGTCCTCCACGCAGACAGCGTTAACGTCGGTTTAGAGAGTTTTTTGGTGCCAAAATTGATTGCCCAAGGTGCTTGAGCAAGTACTAGCAGCATATGGCAGCAGTAATAGGTTTTTATACCATTATATTAGAAGGTCCCGGAGATTCACTTGCGTTTTCCTGTGTTAGACGTAGTCGTGACAAGGACCGTGATGGGATCGGAAATTTGTAAAAGTTTTATTTTCCATCTCGTTTTACTTTCCCCATCCTCCCAGCGTTTTGAGAATCTCTTCTCTTCTCTTCTCTTCTATTCTTTTCCATTCTTACTGATAATTGAAATATTCATAACACCCCGACATCAGGGCCAAGCAGGAAAGGCGACCAGCATAACTTTGCAACAAAAAGCTATTGACTGGCATTCATTTAGCAGCAGCATTGTTCAGCATAAGTCAGCTTATCAGCAGTATAGGTTCAGAGGCAGTCAGTGACATTGATCCTCACAAGCCCCTGCATAATATAGCTAGGCTTTAATGGATGACTGTGTGTGTGTGTGTGTGTGTGTGTGTGTGTGTGAGAGAGAGAGAGAGAGAGATGCAGGATGTTCATGTGGGTGTATTCTACCCATAAAGCAGGGCTGCCGCTGTACTGAAGACCCCCCTATCTTTGGCATCTCATTTTTCAGAGAGGATCACTCCCATAAATAATAAATGCTATCTCTACTGTATCCTTACGTAATAGATACGTATCGCCACAGAGCCTTTCATGTGCCGGATTAAACGGTGAGGGATCAAATTGTGGTTGTGTGTGTGGGGGGGCGGGGGGCGGGTTGATAGCCTTAATAAGCTAGGCAACCCAGTTTCCATGCATCGCTCTGACAGGAATATAATGATAGAAGTTAGCAGCAAAATAGCATGGCACGCATTGAATTACAGTGAGATAAGTCTGAGTCTGACGTGTCGATCGTGTCTGTGTTGCAGCTCGCCCGCTATTCCACCGACGGGCTTCTCCAGCTGGGACCGCTGGGCTCGACCACCTTCCTGCCTGACACGAAATGCCTCGTCGACGACGGCAGAGGGCGCACTCCCAGTCTGAAAAAATGCGACGCCGTTTCAAGGATTTCCCAGAGGCTGTGGGACTTCACACAGGTAAAAAAAAAAAAAAAACCCAGAGGGACTTGCATGCTGACTGAACCGCCGTTCTCCTGACATTGATCTCCATTTAGTGGCTTACGTTGTGACCTTTCCCGCCGCCACACATACCGCAAACGTGAAGAAGGGCTAAAAGAAGACGGTGAGGCATGTATGTCGAAGTTTGTCTCCATTGAATAACAGGCGGATAGCGGGATACAAGAGTTAGTCTGAGAATGAGCACTCGGTGTTGCAACCATCTGGCGTTTCGTAAAGTGATTATGGAAATGTGATGATATTCTGTGGTGGTTTTGTTGCAGAATGGTCCGATCATCAGCAGGGATACCGGCCGATGCCTGGAGGTAGAAATGTCCAAAGACGCCAACTTTGGCCTTCGACTGGTGGTCCAGAGGTGCTCCGGTCAGAAGTGGATGATACGAAACTGGATTAAGCATCCCAGGCACTGAAGCCGGACAATTAGTGCCGAGAGAGTCCAGGCAACGTTGGATGGCAAACTGTGTGTGTGTGTGTGTGTGTGCGTGTGTGTGTGTGTGTGTGTGTGTGTGTGTGTGGGGACAGGTCAGGGAGCGGTGGACTGGTGGAGCTCAAGGGCGCGTGGTATTTCACACCGCAGACTGCTGTGCACACTGAGCTCGATCCACCCTCGGGCCAGGACAGCGTTCCAACACCGCATCTCAAAGAAAGAAGAATGTGATGGATTCATGTGTTCCACCGAGCTGCGCGTTCACAGAGACCTTACGGCGAGGCGCACTGTTTGAAATGTCCCGCATTTCTTACATCCAGTTACATGTATAGAACAAGACACCTGAGTGCACCCCCAACAAACTCCCAACCACCCCCCCAAAAAGGTGGTTCAAGATCGCTAGCAATGTTCTTGTTTCTACTGTAAAACAATTAACAAGAGTGTGAATTTCTTTTTTTCTTCCGCTGAGCAAATCAAAAGATGAAATTGCTATCAAGTGCCACATCAACATATAATTACTTTATAATTATTTAATATCACCGGACCTGGACGCATTTCACCTGCACTCACACAACAAACCACAAACACTTTATTTATTTCTTTGGACTGCATTGCTCGCCGTGGACAGGAGCAATCATGTGCCTTTTTTTTGCCTCAGCTTCTCATCTGACCAGGGAATGTCAGTCCCAAAAGCATGTACAAAATGATTTGAAAGTGATTAATATATAAAACGATGTATAAAACAGTCTAATGATAGTAATATATTGTAAAAAAAAAAAAAAAGCAATTGGTATCTGTCCTCTGATAACAATTAGGATAATAAATCATTTTTATGATGAGTCACCTGACTGTGTTCCCACGTTATTCCCCATTATTTAAAAAAAAAAAACCTTTGTAACCCAGATGGAGCTTTGTGTTATATAAACTGACCTTTCTTTGATACTTTTGTAAAGCCAGTTGCTAACAGCG
The DNA here is from genome assembly GCA_034670385.1 of Hoplostethus mediterraneus. NCBI lineage: Eukaryota > Metazoa > Chordata > Actinopteri > Trachichthyiformes > Trachichthyidae > Hoplostethus > Hoplostethus mediterraneus. The sequence continues at coordinate 291,219 of JAXDDW010000002.1, forward strand.
CCAGTAAAATTGCTGCCCTTTTGTTGTGCCTGCACTTACAACCACCTCAAGCCTCCTTCAGGTTTCTGGCCCTGTGCACTCTAATTGCTCCAACCCACCCACCGGATAACAGGTCTTCAAAAAAAAAAAAAGCTCTGAAAGCTTTCCATTTATTACACTCAGCAAGAAACCCCTTCCCCTCCCCACTCCCGTTTTCATCGTGTTCAACCAAAAAGTGTAGCCGCTTTGGGAGGTGAATATGTTTTTTTTGCCATGCTTTTAAGTTGAAAATCAGAAATGTGAAAACATGTTTCAGAACTTGCTGCTGATTTAGGCTGGAAATGATATTTGGCCTGCTCGACACTCTTGAAACCGCTGCTCGTGTGTCCAATCTCTCCGCGATCCCCGATGCCGAGATACACTAAGAAGCAACGGGAAGTGAAAAGTCCCTCAACTGAGGTTGGCGGTGCTATCCACCTGTGCGCGGCCCCGTTTTAATTTGGTTTCCAGCTGGTTTACCCTGAGAGATTGCCTGTGCGGCCCGCCCCGTCATGCTTTTTTGCCCCTAATCATTTCATATAAGCGATGTATCATCTCCGTGTCCTCTAAAGCGAAGACAGCTTCAGCCCTCGCAGAGTAATATCTTATTCTGGTCTCAGACAAGGTTTACAAACACACCGCCAGCGCAATGTCTCACGGTCCCCATGTCAGGAAATCGCCCTAACCAGGAAATTATTATTCTATCAATATAAATTTCCCCAGACTTGCACACACAGAATAATGATGCCCCACTTGATAGAATGAATGAATGGATGCGCTGCACTATGCCAGGGCGTAGCCTGGCCTGCCTGGGCTGAGGTGCAGATGGCAGCCAGCAGAGAAACGGATGCTGCTCCTCTAAACATAGTGTGGGTTGTGGTGGGGTGTGGTGTTTACATGCATGTGGTTTGTGTGCAAGTCAGTGTTAATGTGCATGCATTGCGTGTTCTTGTATTTCTATACTTATGAGAACCAAATGTCCTCACGATGAGCAAAGTGAGGACATTTTGCAGGTCCTCACCTTTTAAGAGGTTAGTAGAGGATGAGAGTTACAGTCAGTCATGTAGTGGAGAGGGTATGAATGTGGTCAATGGTCCTCACAAGTGTAGTGATACAAACGTGTGTGTGTGTGTGTGTGTGTGTGTGTGTGGATTAGCATTGCATGCTTGAGCATCAGACAATAGCTAGCAGGTGAAAGGAAAGGTCAGTGTGCATTTCAGGTTTCAATTTCACTCATGTGTGGATGACAGTGTGACAGTGAGTGATGGGCTGGGGTTGGGGAGGGGGGGGGGAGTGGTTGCTGGATGGACAAGGACACCGCATGTCCCTCGTGGGCAGGGGACCCTCGTTGTTTCTCATTGTCACGCTGACAATAGTTTTTTGTTCTTTTTTTTTTTAACGCTTGGGCACCAGCCAAGAGGGAGAGGTGACTTCATTATTCAGGCAGCTGCAGAGACGGCCATCATGACGGGCGGGGGTTTCGGAGGGGGCGGGGCCAGCAATGTTGAAAAATGCACTTCCCATTGTGAGAGCGAACCGATGCAAATTCCCCCAGAACCTTCACAAACGTCTGCTACTTGCACACACACACACACACACACACACACACACACACACACACATATATATATGTCTCTTAAGCACGGACGAGCACAGGAGAGCAATCTGTGGTTTATTTATCTGCAGAAACACTGACAGCAATTACTGGAGTGTTTGGAAAGCGCCAAGATCTGGACAGATAGCCAGCTCAATAAGCAAACGTGTGAAAGTTTTAATGAGCAAAAGTTTTGATGAGGGGCAGAAACACGCAAAACTGTAGAAAGAGTTATGGTATAGAAAACGGTATGCAGCCGGGGCGCAATGAGGATGTGGCCGTCACACAAATCACACAAGTGTGATTTGAAAAATATTGAACTACCCCTTGATTTTTTTTTTTTTTAATTTAGTCTTTGTCCATTCAAATTCGCCCCCCCAAGGGGATTCTAATGAAAACCTCACTCTGGATAACAGCCGGGCTTTATGGGGTGCTGTGAGTGGGTCATTTCTTCACATATTAATGCCACGCGGTTTATGAGCCCCCTGAGATAAAGGATGATTTCCCCTGTCTAATATTTCACACAGTTTTACAGTCCTCGTCCGGGGGCCGGGCCGACGTTCGACTCCATACCCGGGGCCTCACATATAACGGGGAACTGCTTCTCCTCGTCATATTTGTGCACATTTATGAAATACCGTATAGATTTACGTTATTTAAACAGAATAGGAGTCTGCGCTGTGATGAATGTTTGAATGAAGCCGGAGTAAAAGGGCTCGGGTGGCTTCGGCGGGTAAGCGTAACACGGTACACGTGGTATACGAAGAACAAGGAGGTCAGGTGGCCAGGTGACAGTCACAGGTTTGATCTCCCCACATCCATCCTTGTTGAAGTGTCCTTTAGCAAGACACTGGATCTCTACCTATCCCAGGGAACATTTTGAAGTGGAATAGATGTCGATATGATGTTGATACGCCGAAAGCCTGTGTAGATACATACTGTGTAGATGTGTGTAGTTGTCCTTAACTGCTACCTGCATCCTACATGTCTTACTATATTCAGTTCAAAATAGTTTCCAAAGGTGTTTTAATATGAAAGTTCACCGTGCCAGAATATTATATTGTGTACTTGTTTGGGTTGATGCTGGATTTGGCCTTCGTCCATGAAATTCTTGCCGGGGATGTCTCAGTCGGTGTGCAAAGACTACAATTCCTCACTTCACTGAATGTAATATGGTGAATGAAGTGCTCTAAACTTCCTAAAGGATTACTGTACTCTGTAGGCTACTACTACTACTACTACTGCTGCTACTAATGATGTGCTCTACCCTGCTCTTTTTCCTGTCTCTCCCACCACCAATACATTTTTTACCAACTCCAGTGAACAGAAGTCCGTACATTTTGGAGGCAAAGTAATCCAAAAGTAACTGAGCGTTATCAGATTGCCTAGCTGAGTTGGGGTAATCCAATGGAAAACATTTTTTGATTACAATTATAGTACATTTACAATTATATTTACTGTAATTTTGCATTAAAAATTTGGGGCAACAGAATACATTTTGCAGACATTCTAAGAAACCACAGGTAAGGAGTGCAAGAGTAAAAAAGCCACAGCACCGAAACAAAACATGTCAGCTATTTTATTTTTTTATTTTTTTATATATGTAACCGATAACACTAATTTATAATGGATTACAGTTCCAATGCTGCACAGCCCTCCTTCATAATACATGTACCTGCAGAGGAGAGAATAGAGAGGGAGGAACACGTCAGTAAGTTTGATAGAGAGTAACAAGACACTACAGCGGGATCATGAAAGCCCAAAGGTGCACTTTGGGCGGTTCAACAGCTATATCTGCTGTCAATTGGACAAAACTTTCCGAAGACCCGCACCGTCCTCGTGGTTTCGGGATCAGAGGCGCTAACTAGACGCTGGGTACCGACAGCTAGAGGCGAGATCAAACACCTCGACAGGCAGTTTATCTCTTTGTCTTTACGTGGCTCTCGTTAGGTGCGCGGCACAATTTCCTAATCAACAATGACTGCTCTATTCTGTCGATACCGCAAAGGGGCTATGGTGATTTCAGACGGTCATGCTGTACAAGCTGATGAGATGAGAGAGTGAAGAGAGCTGGTATGTGCCTGAACAGCTTGTGGATCTTATAATGAGATCTCCAGAGATGAGCAGCACAGTAGCTCCAAGATACAATTAGGACCAGCGTTGCTCTACCTCCAAGATAGAACTGTATAGAGGCCGCGCTGAGGTGGTGTGTATGTGTGTGTGTGTGTTGAGCAATAAAAAAACTGTTTCTTTACCAGCAGCTATAGCAACTAGACACAATGGCACTGCTCCTGCACAGGACGTGGAATGTCCCCATTATAACAGTTCAATGACATTTGTTTCTGTCAGGTTGTTTTGAGACCTATAGTCGATTTTGCTTTCATCTACATCAGGCAAGTTGTTGCAAGTTGTTGCATATCAGTTCAAAACAGTTCCCAAAGCTGTTTCAATATGATTTTTTTTTTTTTACTAAGTGATAATAATAAGTGATGAACATTTGCGCTTATTTGGGTTGATGTTGAAATTAGCCACCTCCTGCGTGTCATCATCCATCAAATGCTTGCTGGGTAATTTCTAAACAAAAGCCACATGGGATTTTTTTTCATCGGTAAGAAATTTGGTCCCATCCCTAATCCATAATTCACAGCGTGTTTATCCCCATAATGCACGGCGCTCCATTATAGTTGGGAGGGATCACAGCTCCAAGGTTGAGAGGCAAACCTTCTCAACAACACTGCTGTGTTCTCATGTGGCCAAACAAACTCAACTAATGCAACTCTTCTCTACACCAGCCAGGTGTCAAAATGCCTTTGGGCACTGCTTTGGTGAAATAAGGAAAGTAGTCTCCAGAATCACAAAAACAGCAAAATCATGAAGTGAGTACCACAAGTGGCGTCAAGGTCAAGCAGATCTGCAACAGAACATTCAAAAGCATCTGCAGCTAGAAGATGATTTGTGACTCTGAAACTGTGTCAGTGCTATGTTTGGAACTTTTCAAAGAAGTTGTAGCTGCTCATGCTGTCAATTATTTGAAAAATCCTTGTACACAACCCTCTCTAATACCTTGGACAGAAATGGAAGACAGATTCAGGGCTCTTGGCGCATGGCGGGCACGAACACATCCTATTCTAAAGCTTACCAAGCCATGTTGCGGATGACGTGTTGGCCAATTTGACTTTGGACTAAATCCCTCATACAGGAAACATTCTTTCATTCAAACTATATACACATGTGGCTGTGGTGTGCATGATTGTCAGCTAACATAGAACTGTCAGTATGCACCATGAAACACACGTTGAAGGCAATTTCAGTATCTCCATAAAAGATCCTTCTTCATAAAAGCCTTACCGATTGGTTAACTAGGCTGTATATTTGCTGCACCTCCCTCATTCCTCATCAGTTTTTTTTTCTTGGGAGAAGCTTTTGTGGCAGAACTGCTCTGGTCTGTTCTCTTCCATCACCAGATTGTGCACTGCTTATAAAGGGAAGGAAAAGAGGCGATGTGATTGGTCGTGATTGAAGCCAGGCTCACCAACACCTCCTGATAATGTATTCTTCCTAAACCCAACTCCGTTTCCAGCTGCACCACAGGTGCGCCACACAGCTCTGGCCGCGAAATGAACAAAAAAATCGTCACCACACCTGCCCTATGCAGCGTGTGCCTTTTGGTTCACAAAAATAGACCCACAATGTCAAGAAGGGTTTTAGCTGATTCTTTTGCTCCAAGGAGCCTAGGGAGGCGCTGGTGAAAAACATTCAATCAGGAGGTATCGGATATCTTATATTTTCCGTCAAAAACATCTCGCAAGCTTCAGGACAGTACTGGACACGAAAAGAACTCTTGGTAATAAGATTGGAGAAATAGCTTTCTCTGGCAACCTTAAATGCAGTGTTAAATTCTCATCAATTCCTCTAAGCAAGGGGAACTTTTAAAAGATCTTTTGAGCAATTTTATCGAATGCCTGTGAGTCTGGGTTCGGTACAATAAGAGAAATTAGATGGACTAGATTCTTTCAGGGAGTGAAAGTCACACATCTCAGCATAAGGAAATTAAGAACAAAGAAGAAGAGATTTACAGACTAAATCTGTAATGTAATCTTATTACTTCTGGATTACTTCTGGCTTCCAAAATCCACGGGAGACGCAGTTAAATGAACCCCACATTCAAGATTATGATAATAATTCTAATCTTTTATTTTAAAGGTTGTTTCTGAGTTTCCAGAAACCAAATTGTAATCCTGTTACTGTGGAAGCTGTTTACGGTAACTATAACGTGGATTATATTTACCGTTTGTTTTGTCACCAGTTTACTGTGACTCCCATTAATCTGGTACTCCCCGTTTCAGAATTGTTCCTATCAGTGGACACCGCGGTGATATAATCCTCTTTTTATTCTCTGGAAGCAGAATGGGTTCATATCATATGAGGGAAGCTGCTTGCAGAGCTGACTACACTCCCACGTACACACACATGTACACACCACCACCATCACCACCACCCAGTACGCCGGGGCCCAACGGGCTGCTTTATGATAATGCGCTCCATCAAGGTCAGCCAGTCTTCTTGCTGCTCCCCCATCTCTGTGTTCTTTCCGCATCGTAGACAGTGATGACTTTAATAGTGCTATTTCCCCAAAACAGCACAATGACTTGAGGGGGGATGCATTACCCGTAGCAAGCTTTGCATTGGAGGTCATTTGCCATAGCAAGGTTCCCTTAGCCCCTGAACTCTTTCTGCAGCTTCATCACACCAGAGATCTCACAATGTGATTTCTGCTGGGGATGACTTTCTACTTTCATACTGCAGGTGAAAGAGTCTCAACTCCATTTCCCCCCCCCCCCCACTCCCTCAAAACTGTCACAAATTTAATTTGCATTTCAAATGAATGCGCAAAGCGATATGGAATCAAATTTTTCGGAACTTCTTCAGCGTTGCCGCGGTTATCAGTCAGGCTTACGTCGTGAACGGTTGTCATTCTTTTGCACCGGCAGTAGAACTACGCGATGTGCAGTGCAGCAGATCATTTGCTGCAAATGAATGCGATTTGTGCAGCAGAGCATTTGCTGCACTGCACCATGCACTTTTCCAAACAACTATCTTCATCTGCAGTACATACCATTGAGACGTACGCAGCTAAAACGGCATCAAATAAGTTGCTTCTTTCCTGTTTGTGGTATGGAAGAGAGTGATAGAGTGTGATTACATGGTACATGCAGAGATCCAATACATGCAGGTAATGTGTCGCATGTTGAGTGGAGGCCAGTTGACCTGAAAAGAGTGCACACTAAGCTGTTTTACAGTCTTCATCAGAAATGAGCTAACTGTTAATCTTCTAGCGCGCAAATCCAGAAGCAAAATGACAGGTTATGAGTGAAGTACTGCAGCTGGCAAGATAATGCGCGGCACGCTAGTCGCATTATGAGGGACTAGAGGAGAGCGCCGTCATTTGAATGTGCTTCTGTGTATTCTGAAATTGAACTATCCCTGATTTTCTACAGCTATTACCTCCAAACCAATCTCGGGAGTTGAAAATAGCAGGAGAAAGCCACGCAATGCCATTAACCTGTCGTCCTTTCAGCCAATCAACACGTTGGTTTGCGTTCGCTGCGCAACCCGAGGATGCTGCCACATTACATAGGTTGATCGTCAGCGAGAACTACTGATGCAGGTCACGTGGAGGTGGTGCAAAGATGGAGGTGGCTAATTGAATTGTCAGAGAGCGCCGCTGTGCCATACTGTACTGCCTGTTCATTGGCTGCCCTCCAGGCCTCTAATAACATGGATGAATGGAATCAATCTCACCATACAGGGAAGTGGTAATGGGGACATTCAGACATTCATGCGTCTAGGTGTGCAGTGGGCTGAGGGGAGCCAGTATGCAGTGGATGCAGCTGACCAGGTGATCTGTTCAATGACTGCCACGCGATAGAATTAAAAAAAACAATGTCACATGCTTTATTAATGGAGAACCATGCTATTATTGTCTAAATTGTGCCTTTACACTGTTCTGACCTTGCAAATGTTCTCTTATTTTGAAGATCCCTGGTGAGGTACTCCCCGAGCCCCCATCCACTTTGTGTCTCAGGCCCACATTGGTGAAAATGATGAAAAGCTCAACGCCAGGCGGGTGGACAATGCCCCGGTAACCTGGATTACCTCGGTGGCAGGCCAGTTTGTTGGACCCCTCCTGAGCTGTAGGTCTGATATTGTGGCAAAGCAACAGGCGGGGCGCCCCGGGGGACCGCGCTGTCACCTTTCTTGTTCATTTTCTACACCTCGCATTTCAGGTGGGGCACTGGGTTATGTCACCTCCAAAAGCCTCTGTGATAGATCCTCTACTGCGGGAGCGGGAGTCTGATGCAAAGCTTTGTCAGGCTGTTCAAGGAAAACCGTCTGCAGCTCAGCATCAGTAAGATGAAGGAGCTGGTAGAGTATTTTCCAACTGTCTCCGGAGTGATTAGGTGGAGACGGTGCACTCCTACAGCTTCTTTGGGTTTCATTTCAACAAATTGGACTGGTTTGACAACACTGATGGACTCAATAAGGAAGGGCAGACTACTCTGAAAGAGTGCTTCATTCCTTTGTGCCGACTCTCTGTAAGTTTGCAAACGTACATACATAACATAGCAATAGGTACCATGTGTTAGCAGAATGAAGATGGCATTTCTTCAGTGTTCTTTGTTTGTTGTTTTGCTATGTGTATCCTATCCTATGCTGTTGCATTGACCCAATTTCCCTGTGGGGATCAATAAAGTTATCTAAAGTTCTCTTGATCTTAATTGGAATGTTTCTTTGAATTCCCACTAGGAAAGAGTTCCCTCAAATCAAAGTTTTAAAATGAGATATCCATCATTTGAAAACAAGTGACACCTACGTTTGCTACATTATTGATAGCACAAAACTGCTGACAAAATGGTAACACTTTCACAGACTGGATCCTCTATCTCTTGAAGATATTGAATGATGAACTTGCTGGTAATGGAGTTTCCAAATAGATATATTGTCCTTTGGAAATGGACTCTTGAATTGGTTTTCTTTCTTCGACATTCATTTTTCCAGGAAAGGCTTTTGCTGAGCACACCTGCTCTTTTTTCAGCACCGCTCCTCCTCCTCCTCCTCCTTTACTTACTGGGAGCTGCCCAGTACAACCACAATCTACTACTGTTGACCACTGAGCAGCTCCACTTGAGCAATCAGGGATTTAAGAGCCTTGATGAAGGACACTATTTTTAATGCACTAAAGACACAAGAAGGATAAGATATGTGTGCAGCATAGTGATTTTTATCCCTGGGCTATGCTAAATATTCAACCAGTTGAGTCTTCAACCAACTCCCAGTAGAACAGCAGCCAGTCACATCCTGTACAAATCAAACAATAAAATCTGGCGAGTCGTCCTGTCGACCACATAGGCTGCATTGAGTCGCAATGTTGAAAGCAGTACAGGACAACAGCGCAGTACACAAACCGTTTCAAACGCTACTCCTTCACTCTATGACTATTGCAACCTAGTCACTAATTGCTATAGTTCCACTCTCCAACAGAATCACGCTTTGTAGGGAATAAAAAAGCAAGAAGCAGAGATAATGGCTTCATCTGGGAATGCTTCATCTTATTCAAACAGCATGCAGAGGAGCGTTTCAAAAAAATATCGGCGCAAATGTTCGCTCTCTTCAGGATACTTGAGGCTTTGTTTAAATGCCAAGAGATTGGCAGAGGGGGAGAATGGAAAAGGGATAGGTTACAGAACACACATCTCAACAGATGGAAACCACCTCAGCACTGGACTGGGAATCTCTATTCAGTAGTCAATCTCACAGATTACCACTGCTGTGTAGGGGGGGGGGGGGGGGATACAGCAAGCTGCTGCATAAAATTGCATTGTGGTTATTCACAGAATTGTTGAGGTGGTAAGTGTTATTAAAGTTCTAAATGGCCTTGGTCTGCCACTTTACAGTATTATCTCTGACAGAGTATTGATTTGACCTGCGGGTTGTTTTCATTTGCAAGTATCGGTTTTGCCAGCCCGTGATGCACTCACTCCTCTCTCTCTCTCTCTACTCATCCCTGAATACAAATGAGCCTCCTTTTATCTAAATAATAATCAGCCATGTCTGTTCAAATGTAGGCAGCCGGTGATGCCCTTGATGCAGTTTGCAGAGGGGGACGTTCGCGGGAAAACATACATGACAATGCCAGTCCTTACTCTGCCGGGAAGGACGTTGAATCTACCGTCCTTGTGGAAAAAGCACATTTTCTTTTGAGCAAAAACAATGTTCAAGGCAATCTGTCAAAGGTCTTTCTAAAAGGAGAGCTCTCACTCCTGGATAACCTTTGCAATCAGTCGGTGAATAATTGTAATCAGGGCCAGTGTGATGAAATACATCAGCACTCTCTGATGGAAAATCACCAATTAAGCACATTACTATGCTCTGCTACGAGGAGGAGCAGCATCAAATGATTGTGTCTCATCATCTAAACAGGTCAAGGACTAACCAGCAATTTATTATTCCTTACTTACTGTTCTCTGAAGAAGAAAAAAAAAACCAAGGACACGCTGTACCAGGAAAAACATACAATTAACACTGAGCAGTCTGCCAGGTTCTGAAAAATCAATGGCAAAATATTCTAGAGTAGTTTAGCCCTGATGCTTGTTAGCTCTGGAAATATATAGTAATAAAGTGTAGATGGTTGGTTGTATATGTTGTATATAATGTACTTAGAAGGGTATAACAACCTCATGTGAACGTTACAGTACGCCCTATTAATGAACGATATCAATAACACAACCCCACTGACTGGCTGGCATCTTCATTCCTTATTTCCTGAAAAAGGAAATTAAGTTTAAGAATTAATAAAGACCACATTTTATTTACATCATTCATTTTATTTACTCCAAAAAGTGCAAAAAAATGTTAAGTTCCACTGAAACCCAATCCCTTCGCAAGTCATCTCCGGGGATATTGGGAACAATAACTGAATTTATTTCACGGTCTGCTAGTGAATCGATAAATGAATGATAATAATAATAAAAAAACACTTGACTTGGTGGTATTTTAATTCCCAAACTTTGTTTCCACCATAGAAGCAAGTTAGTTTTTTTTATTTTTATTTCTGTTTACCAGACTCCAGTTGGACTTTTGCTTTTATCAGATGTGGTGAGGCCACTTTTACTGAGTGGCCTTGCCAGCGTTGGCCACACTGTCCAATCAGCAGTGATTTATGGTTTGTTTGTTTCATGAGACGGAAAAGGGTAGACTTTGATACCCACAAACAATTGTGGCGCCGGGTGCTCTTGCCTCAAATTGATTCTCCTCTGTATCTGCTTTGGAAAATGCACTTGCTCAACCTCAAAGATCAATTGTTTTTCAGCCTTATGGTCTTCAAACAAAAAAATGGAATAGAAAAAAAAGGCTGGGATAGAAAAAAAAAGAAAACAATTACAGCGACAACAGAGTGTGTCGTGAATCATATTTCCATGGTATTAGTCTTTTTCTTGTTTGCACAACACTATTCAAAGCGTGGGTTATTTTTAAAAATAAAACAATAAGACATGTAGTGCTTTGCAGATGACAGCCCAAAAATTGAAACACATACACAGTTACAGTTATGCTATTTTCTTCTACTTTGACGTGTTTGTCTATTTATTTGTTTATTTAGTTCATCCTTCATTTACTGAGTTATAACAAATAACATTCAGCTCTTACGTGATTGTTGTGAAATAGTGTTTAATTAATGAAATTAGATGTCACACCGACACCCTTCGTTTGTAGACGCAGTGGTACCATATGCCACTGTAGCCATTTATATACAGGGGGTGGACAAAATAATAACACCACATGAAAAAGGACTTTTAAGTAACTAAAATAACAATTATCAACGGCGAGTCATATTACGTTGAACGCCAATTGGCAGTATGTGTCAGCTTTAAAAGATGTCTGACAGTCACCGCGATAATTTGGCCCACAAAGGGCTCAACAAGAGGTTTGAGGGACCCGGCACCGTCCCTCTGAATCTCAGCACTGATGAGACTCACCCATAAGCCACCTAGCTGCTAGTAAACCAGTGGGCGGGTCTTGGTTAACTTCCGCTTCAGCTCGCTAAACCCCAACACCAGAATTGAATTTGGGTTAGGGTTAGGGAAATGGGCTGGGATGCTCTTCTCTTTTCGGTTAAGACTGGTGTATATTTATACAAAAATGTTGCCTAGCGCAGCTTTAACCTCAAGGTGATCGCCTCACAGCTAGCGGTGCCGCGGTCTTGACCTGCGTTACCAATATTTCACAGGGGGAATCTGACAGCTTATGCCTTCCCCTGTCCCGTTCACCGAAGACCTCTCAATGCAATTTTCCTGTCCCGTATCGACAGGCCCTAGATTGTTTTCTGTACTTGATTGATGAGGAGGGTGAAACAAGCACAGTCTGTCCTCTCTCTCTCTCTCTCTCTCTCCGCAGTAGCAAGCTCCATCTCTTCCGCGAGTTACTCCATAATTTATTAAGGCCGGTCCCGAGTTACTGTGCTCCGTTTCACAAGTCCCCGTGACTTAAATAGCAGCGCTACTGTCCTTGTTGCATAATTGACTTTAGCGTATTCTCTCTCCCTGTTCTCCCACTTTAAAACGGGAGTCCCGTTTCTCCACGTTCTAGTTTGCAGAGCGAGTAACTGAGCAGGCGAATGGCCCAGGTTATGCTCTCTCGAACCACCCCTCCACCAATGAAGCTTCCCATCAGAAAAACAGTGAAATTCATGAATCAAAAACTGTGATATATATATATATATATATATTGTGCATGTGTAGTAAACACAATGTTTTTGAAACCACTTATGTGCAGGGGAGGTAATTAATTATCTCCCGTCAAAATGATACGTACAGTGATGCTATTTTAATTTGGGGTCCTCAGGAACACTCATTAATCTTTCCAAGATGCTGCACAGTGCCCCAGGCCACGGTGTTTTCTGTTTACTTGTTCCTGAATAGCTATCTGTTGTTTTTCATGCGTTGTCTGTATTCATTGCTGTAGCCACATTTATTTTTATTTTTTGTTGTTGTTTCGTTTTTTGGAGAAAATATATACAGGCCACATTCTCCCAAGTGCATGTGAGGAGGTGAAAGATGTTCTCTAATAAGCTACCCGAAGCTCTCAACGCTCTCTTAAGAATTGTTCACGTATGGTCAGTAAGTAGGACACATTTAGAACTGCGCCGGTACGAGAGAAACGAGAAAATGCTGAATAAACACATCGGCGAGGCAAAGTGTGTTTGTTTTTTTTGTCTCCGTTACTCGGCCGGTAAACAGCATCACAGCACCTCAGCCTGTTTTTTACCCCCCGCCCCTCCTCCCCGTGATGAGATGGGCTCTGACAGCCCCCGCGCAGGGTGTTTGATCCGTGAGGCTCCGGGAGACGAAGCGAGGGCCCTGGGGTTTGACAGCGGTGTACTGCGGGAGCCCGCAGGGAACGCGCATCCGCCACCGCTCTCTCTCAGATGTGAGCCGAGCGCTTTCCCCTTGCAACATCGGCCAAACATCCACCCAGACCTCGGCAGGCAGACAAACACAACGCGCGGGGATGTATGCACTTGTCAGGGAGGAACAAGAGCATTTCACCGCACCTCCCACGTGGGCCCCGATTCATCCTAACCGCTAAAGACGGAGGTGCTGAGGCGCTGCTGCACTTTGAGTCAGTTCAGTGGAAGTGTAGTTGGGCTCTTTTTGAGTGGAATTTCATTCCTGTGTTTGCTGTTTGTCAAGGTCGGCTTCGGGGAATCATTTCCAATCATTTCCAGTCATTTCCAATCATTTCCAATCATGTTGTAATTTACCGTTTTTGCTGTACTCGCTTTCCCTCAACCCTGTCTCATCTACTTCAGTGAGTGATTTCCTACGTTTCCCAGAATGCCTTTCAACAAGCTTGTTTGCATGCTGCTTCTAGTCAAAGGTGGGTTTATGTGTGTATACATGCCCATAGGATTAGTAGAAAACCTGAGACCACATTGTAAGAATCCAATACTTTTCATGACATTTGGTCATTTAAAATCAAAATTGATGCTGAAGGTAATGCTTTTCAACACCAAGCCCTAATGGTGACTATTGAAGAGTAACAGATTACATGCATTCCATTCATTACTGAAAACAACACAGTGATTAGATTACAAATACTTTTGAAAAAGGTTGTTACTTGTTGGATTACTCAGAGGGAAAATAACATTTTGACGAGATTTTGGGCACAACTATCATTCTATACATCTGGATGTAATGAGTAGAGGTGATGATGATGATGATGATGATGATGATAAAACTACAAAGTACATTATGTAAACTGGAATAAGTGAGCTGTTTATGTTTTATACTGTGTATTTTCATTCAACATATCCAAAGGTAAGAAATCAATTACAATTTCAAGCGATCAATGATCTGCAGCAGATTCCATGTTGAAAGTACTCGGCTCCGTGTGATGATGAAAGGAGTAAAAAACAAACAAACAACTGGAGGACAGTTAAATTAAAGTGCCCATTGCAGTGTTTTCTCCAGCCACAACTGGTCAAACACAGTTAGTATGAAATAAAAGCCATCAAATAACACCAATAAAAGCCAGAGTATGAATTCAGTTGATTGCCTAATACCTGGTTTGGATTGGATATTGTGATAGACACTGCAGATACATTTTATGGTTTTATCATTTTTAATTGATCATTTGTCATGAATTGCGGAAAATGAATAAATCATTACATAAATCAGGTAGGCTTTAATAGTCAGTGCATGTAATACAAACTGATTTCCTGGAGGAAGAATGCAACAATCCAACAATTATTTGGAGTCGACAAGTGTTGACAGGAGTGTTGTTATTACATTCTGAGCTGATATGGCTGTGGGGCCGGCTGTTCCTCAACGATCTAAATGTGTTAAATTAACTGTGATGGGTGTGGACTGATATGATCCCTGGCGTTTTTCCATTCTCAGAGTTGAAGGAAAAATCCAACCTAAAACCCCTTGGGTGGGTCTATTTTGTTTTTTGGTGGTGTATTTTTCTTATTCCCATGGAAAACTGGCCAAATGTAGAAGGCGATGTCACATTGAAATGTTTCCAATGCAGCTACAATGGAGTTTGATAGCAGAAAACTTAATTTTCTGCGATCTAAAACAAACAGAAGCAAGGGCTTCTTTCTTTCTCGACCGACATTCAACAGTCGTAGAAGAAACCATCAATTTCTCCACAGCCAAGATAGACCAGAATGCAATGCAGCCACAAGACATGTGTTTTGATTAAGAGGCGTGACTCTCACTTTTTCTTGACTGGAAATACGTGCTTTTGCTCTTATTGTCACTATACATCTCTCTACCGACACATATGGAACAAGTTCAGGCACATTTTCTTCTAGTGGTTGAAAGGCATTATGGGTAGGAAATCACGAAGTGAAATAGAAGTAGGCGAGGCTGGCTGACGGAAAGCGAGTACAATAAAAAAGTTAATTACAACATTATTTTTTCCGTTAAATTAACACTGTATGTTATGTAATGTAATATAAAATAACCAGTCAAAAGCTCAGAACCGGTCTGAACTTTTGAAAAGGTTTTTCTTTGTGAAAAACATTTTGACATTCTGACAAAGGACTCAAAGTGCTTTCTTCCCTCTCACCACGATACATTTTACAGTATCTTCTGACCGGATACTTCCTTCAGGGATGAAATGTCCACCTCTGTCTGGCTGTCTGTCTCGGCCAGGAAAATGTTTGTCTCTAACAAATGTACCGCTGAGGGGGAAAGTGCACAGCGCTCAAAAAGAGAATGACAAAATAGCTAGCTGAGGACAGGAATCCTTGTGTCGTTTTGAGCGAGAGTCCTATCTCAGCGGGCGAATCCAGTGTGATCGTCATCTGCCTTGGGTGAGAGGAGCACAAACACGGTACTTCAGATAAACAGTGGTTTCTGGCTGAGCTTTGAAAGGACAGAATGTCTGCAGAACTCGCAGGTTTAACCACTGACAACTATTAAGGGACTCAACGATAAAAATGCAGCACATCCTGCATCCATGCATGCATGCAGCACATAGGGGAGACGGATATGTTGGGTTAAACATCAGATTTGGTCCAGTGTCTGATGTGAGGGATACGATGCAGTTTGATTGGTTACATTTAATTGATCAATACTACATCGGGTGTCTTTAGGAAGGCCTTTGATTTGATTGTAATGTGATTGTAATGAATGTGTTTTATTTATTTATTAATATTATTATTATTATTATCATCCTGGGTTTCAATGGAGAGTTTCAGCAGTCTAAATGTTTCAGAGGCTTTTCCACCCTGACAAAAATACAGGGAAACAAATGAATACTTGTAATATTTAGGATTTTTTTTTTAATTTAGAAGTGACATATCTCACCTTTCAAAACGTCCCTCCATGACTTTTCCTACACCCAATTTCTATACAAACCAGTGTTCAATTTTCAAAATCACACAAAGAAACTATAGTATAGAGTATAGAGTAAACTATAGAGTAATTGATTTGACGTGTTTGCTGGATCGTGGGATGTACGACCTTTTCTCTTCAGTACACATTTTGGATTTGGTGTTTTTTTCGATGACGATTGTTGATGCACACCACCTTCCTCCCCAACTATTAAGGGACCGTGTGCAGCTGAAGGTTTTTTTTTGCAGCCATTTAGGAAAGAGTTATGCTTTAATTTAATTTCAGCCCAGGGGAAAGTTGATCATTTCATAAAATGACCCAGGGGAGACCATTTAGTTCC
Organism: Hoplostethus mediterraneus; assembly: GCA_034670385.1. Taxonomy (NCBI): domain Eukaryota; kingdom Metazoa; phylum Chordata; class Actinopteri; order Trachichthyiformes; family Trachichthyidae; genus Hoplostethus; species Hoplostethus mediterraneus. Next base: position 307,573 of record JAXDDW010000002.1, read on the forward strand.
TTACTTATGGAATTTTAATATCACTCATAATGGTATGAATTTAATGATGCACTATAGCCCATCAGTGTTTATTGTAATGACTGACTGTTTGCCACTAAGCTGGTGCCTTCCCAAGTGGATTTGGGACCCTCAAGGAAGTAACAAATGCAGAGTGATGTCAGGATTTGTAAAATAAGGTAGCTTTACTGTGTAGTTATGACCAAGAATACATATTTCATTTATTCATTTCATTTTTGCACAAATGGAAATATTGTTAAATAAGGCCCATAGTGGTTTTGGTTTGAAGATGTGCTCCAGACAGCTGGGTAGCGAAGTAGCCTCGGGCTACTCACCCATCCTTGTAGCTCTAATGCTGATCCCAAATGGCATCTGTTTGCATGTGAAATTATTCAGCAAGTCTCCTGTTCAGTTCACTCACTTTTTCATTTCCTCTAAATTCTTCTAAACAACTTCTAACCCATTAATCGTGTATCCACAGTTACGCGCCCTCGGGGACCGGGCAGCTTGTGACTTTACGGAAACAAACAAAGTGTCTTTCTTGTAACAACAAAACTATATCATCTTCTAATCAACAAGAAAATGACAGAAGGCTGCCAGTTCCTGCTCCAGTTCAGTTTTAGAAGCATGTTTCACTGTGGCGAGCTTCACAGAGCACAACCTCTTAGTACACGTGTTCCTGTACAGCTCAACAAGCAGACAAAGATCATTTATGTCTTAAGATATGAACCACACGGTCAAAAAACACTCTCTGTAACTAGTACCATAATGGGTTTCTTAAAAAACACCACTAACTCTGGATGTTAACAGTACTTTCAGCTTTGGTCCAAAGAAACCTCAGATGTTTTAAATAGAAGACATCTCGTAACTTTTCCAACTCATCCCGCCACCACTTTGAGATGACATTTACAGCATTCAGAAATCGGGGGCCAAGTGAAAACGTTGTCTTCATCTCAGGGGTAAAAGTAACGATTTCATTCTCTCTGGGGCCACGCTCACTATGAATGTGCGCGTTCACGGTATTGTAGGGCAGTTTGGATAGGATGCTATGTCATGTCGTGTTATGTCTCCCTGCGTCATGTTACGTTGCAGTTTGTGTCTTGTTAGCGTGGAGAAGGCTTGACGGGGTGAGAAGGTGAGAGCCGCAGTTGTGTATATCACGGGCTCTTCGAATGCCCTATAAACCACAGCTCGGCTGTTATTAGCGGGCACCGTGTTTTAATGAGGGATGATATAAAGCATCACCATCTTTTTACAACCTCGCCTTCCACTTCATGATCAATTGAGAGACTCTTGACAGGAAGGACTTTAACCCCGGCCTTTTTAACTGAGATTTAGATCTGAACTGCTGTCAGAGTTTCTTCGAACTCGCAATTATTTCGATAAGCTGCGCTTAAAATATGCTAGGTTTTTATGTAAGACTACACCTGGCTTATGAGGCTAAATTACAACAGAGAAGAGCGCCCCATCCCCCACTAACCTGTTAGGCCGAGTTAAGTTCTGGTGTCAGGTATGGACTCTCCTCCACATGCAGGAAGTGCAGCCAGCAACACATATTAAACACATCAATGCATTAATATCATGCATCAGTGCAACCAAACTCAAATATAGGTGTTTTAAACTTAGCCACAGAGCCACACTTCCTCCATCTACCCCATTTTTAATGGGACAGAATATGATGCATGACACACACAGTGCATTGGGACTAGTTTTCTTTCCTCGAGGAGATCTGTGAGCGTCGAAACATCTCTGTGAAATAACATCCCCGCAGTCCACCCGAGGAGAGAAATCCATACCCGGTTGAACGCCAGCAGGCCTCGCTAGCGCAAACAGGCTGCGCAGGGAGGTGAGGAAATGGTAGGAGGAGGGCGAGGAGGAGGAAGATTGAGCTCATTCGGGCTGCCAGCCAGCGTCCCACGGGCTACATGAAACACTGATGGACTTGATAGATTGGCAAGAGCGCCACGGGGGGGGTTTGGGGCTGAGCTGAACACTGACCGAGCTCCGACGCTGGGAGGAAAAATAAATCTGGCTGACACCAGCTGAGTGAGACGCGCTCCGCACAAGGCCCCCATGCAACTCCAGCTTATCGAGGGACAATCAACGGTAAGATTGTGTTTGAGGATAGGTACGCCGCGTCTGGTGGGGGGGGTATGATATGGTCTTCTGAGTTAATTTCCTGTCAAAACATGAGTAAAGAAATGTGGAAAATGTTTCATTATTTTTGGACTTTGCAAAATGTTTCATTTCAAGCCAGGAGAGACCCTAATGCAGCGAATAAAAAATGCACACTGAAGCATGGAGACCAGGTATTTCATTTATGGTTTCACTTTCCATTCTTTTTCATTAAGAATGAACATGCACATCAGACATATATACAATATATAAGGCTGTATATAAAGATATAACCATATATCACCACTGTCACTCAAGCTGTCTAGCCTCAACCCAAGGTGAGGGTGAAGTTATGTGGCAGCACTTTTAATCAGCCAAAGTAAATGTTGTTACTGGATCCCCAGGGGTAGGGGGTGGGGCACGGCTGGTGGGGGGTTGGTGGAGGCCGGGGGGGGGGTAGTGCAGGCAGCGACAGTGACGTGCCTCCCTCCATTAGCCGATCCTGTGGTGATGGAGACGAAGCTAAATCTCCCGATGAAAATCTCTCCTGTGCCTCAGATAGGCCCCCGCCACACTCCCCGCCATCTCCATCATCTGTCTTCCCAAATGAAATATAATGGCGAAAATGGCCAATGGGTGATGGAGATTGATTCAAAAGAAACATGAGTAGTAATCAATATGCTTCCCCAGTGCAGCCGAGCAGCATAAGCCCCCCCCCCCCCCACCCCCCCCACCCCCCGCACAGCCATTCCACCTACCGGTTACCCCAGGCTAAAGTTGGGTGCCATCAAGCAGCCCGTGTGTAATTTATGATGAAGGTGTCACTCCACAGAAGGATATGCCACGGATGAGGGAGCCCGACCCATAAGGAAAATAAAGGCTTTTTTGTTGCTAGCTCTGTTCAATACCGTTTCGCTCCCACAATGACGGATTGATCCGAGGTGTCCCATAAAAAAGTTCAACCTGAGTGATGAATCTAAAGTGGCTTTGAAGGACAAGAATACACAATAGCGGAAATGTTGCGGGGTGAGGATAAGCAATGCAACACCTTCAGTATTTAAACAGGGGAACAGGGGTGTGACGACAATTACGGATCGCACGCTTCAACTTGACATAAAGTAGGCTACTCAACGCAGCTGAATTAGCCCTGATTACATTGATTCAATTAGAGATTTTACCTCGCAGACATCGACATTAAAATATCCAATTATGATTTGAGTCATCCTGCAGAATTCAATTGCATCATTCTATTGCATTTGTCTAATCAGGCACACAAAGAGCAATCAGTGAACACGGTGACAGGCTGCTGTACGACGTGCAGACCTATTTGGTTTGCACCTACTAAACAACTAATACATTTTACACCCTTTGCATTGAAGCGGCTTCAAAGCTTAAGAGCTGAAAAAATATTAATGGAAACCAATGTCAGTGACCTTTCTGCTTCCCACGGATGAGAGGACTATGGATCCGGTGAGATGGCCACACTGCCGACAGCCTCAGTGGCACAGATTGGCCTCGCTATCAAAGCCTTTTCGTATTGCTCATGAATTCCACACGGACTGGAAGACCTGTAGCCCCGCACGGATTTCTATAGGTAAACAGGGCCGCCTAAAACGTTGCTACTCAGCAGCAACAGAAAGAGATGATCAATAATAAATATGTGGCAGGTCATAGCTCAAGAGCAGCGACGTGAGGGGTGAAACACACTTTCTGTATCCCACGCCCGCTGCATACAAATACTGTTCTCTTCACGGTCAAAGTCAAGAAAGGAATGTTGATATCCTCGAATTGTCTCGAGGTTAGGCGTTCCTGTTTTTTTTTTCTTTCAGAGCAGACAACAGGTCGGCAATGACAGCAACCAGAAGGAGCAATTGGTAGATGGAGGGTGAAGGATGAAATTGTACCTTCACTCTCGGAAATCATCGGTGTGTGCCATGTAGCTGTGGAGACGAGAGAGAGAACCTTAGACGAGGAACATCCCAGTCATGGGAGGATGTCATCTGCCAGCGTGGGCTGAATGGGATGCATACTGACAGTCCTCGCTGAAAACGTCTAGCAGGCTCGGCTTCATCTGCACACTGAATGCGTCCTCCTTTATTTATCCATTCATTTCCACGTGGCCAAGTGCTGTCACTTTGATGAATGGGAGCTGGAACCGGCCAATTGTTTTCACTCGACGGGACAAGTCTCGCACGCTTTGAACTTAAACGTCCTTCTTGTCAGAGGAGCTCTGCCAGTCCGCTGCTCTCACGCAAGCCCCGCATACCCCCGTCGCCATTCGACAGATGCCGACCCCCACCCTCACATCGCAGGGCTTTTCTTGTCAGATTCCACCTGAGGAATCAGCGCGGTTAGCTTCCATTTCAACGCCATGGCCCAGAATGCCTCATGCCAGGTGGTGATTACAGAGTCAGCTCCAGCTTTTCAGGTGAGCGGTAAGGACCTGGCCGTGGTGGATGTGCGGTGGATGTGCGGAGGCGGTGCGGCGAAGGCCTCGCAGCTGTTGCTGCTGTTTTGGTCGGCCCGTGACTGACAGCTGCCAGCAAGCCGGCTATCCACTTGTAGGTTTGAATTAGTGTAGCCCACTTGGTCTCCGAGACAAGTGAGTAGCATTTTACTTGAGGAGGTGCTCATAACGCGTTATGAGGCAACATAAACTCATTCTAAGCACGGTATGAGTGCATGACAATTATTAGACACAGAGCATGATATAATAAACAATGTGCAGGAAATGATGGGGTTGAATACTTTATGGGGCAGCTGTGTAGTTAATGACATGATATTAAATTGAATGCAGTTTTCTGATGATGTTTGTCTTATGGTTATATTGTAAGGAATGTTGATCTATGTTTCTAATGGCCATATAACCTGCTTGTAATGCAGAATCAGGGGTGGAAACAGAACTACAATATCCTACTCAAATATAAATACTCTTGCTTTGCTTGGCTAGAAGTAAAATACTGGTTTAAAAGTATAAAGTGGCTTTTAATATGTACTCAGAGTTATTTTTTGACAAAACAGAACATAGTTCCGTGTGATCTTTACCATGTGATGATAAAAAGGCGAGAAGCAGTGGCTTATTTTTTTGTCATTTTTTTTGTCATTTTGGAACAAAACTCAATATTGCCTACAGAAACAGAGTCTTGTTTTGGGGCTGATCCATTGGCTACCAAAGCAGGGACGCTTCCACTGCAGACCTTTTCAAAAACAAGGAGGCATCTGCAAGATGATAACAATGCATTTTCATCAGCAGCCCACACATGATTCCCTGTCATGTTACTTTACAGTTTACAACAAAACAACAAAAAATATTATTTTTCTTTTTGAATGAATGAATTACCATACAACTGATAGTGCTTGTAAAGTATGGAGTGATATCCACGCTACAACTTGAAAGCGTGTAGCTAACTTTTGAAAGCTTGAAGCTCAGTTGTGCTATTTTTCTGTAGGATTCCCTTTTTTCATGGTTAATGTGGAGGAGATGGTGAGACAAAAGGTTTTCATTGTGAAGAGAACCATGATTTAGGATCAAGTAAAAGTAAAATCATAAACTAAAAGTACAAGAACTCAAAAAAGCTACTCCGTCTAAGTATTAAGTAAAGTGTTACCAGCAAGTCAGCAACTTTTAGGTGCTTTCACTGACCTTTGACAAGAGATCAAAGTCTTATCTAGCTGACTATCTGAAACACGGGACCAGTGGAAACCGTCCAGCCTGTTAAAATACATCAAATTCATAGACATTTTCATAACTCCAAATTTAATTTGTTTTATACTCTCCTCTCACCTCGCTTTCTGGTCAAGTGGTTTATCAGCCACCCGATCGACTAAAGCTCTATTACTACAGCTGAAGTCAGACTATATGGAAGCCCTGAAGCCGTTCAAATGAATACTGTCAGAGGTGAAATAGGGAAGAGAGATTGAAGTTGAATTGAAATGGAATTGAAGTTGTCAGATTTCATCTCGGCACAAAGCCCATCTCAGTCTGTCAAGCCAACCTCCGCCTTCGCTTTTGATGATGACGGATGACGTAATCACACACTCTCCCGCGGTACTGTATATCAGAGAGGAACCGTTGTGTTTGAGGGGGGGCAGATGACCTTTGACCCTCGTTAGTGCCTCTCAAGTGCCTAGGTTTCATTGGAACTTGTTGAACTATTAATCACTGAGCAGCAAATCACAGTGACATACTATGGGCACTGTGGTCGTGGGATAAAAAGCAGCTCTGCTTCCTCTCACTTCAGCAGCACGGATTGAAACAAATGCTACAAATTTGGAGGCGAGAGGAGTGTGAGGAGAATTATTGGTTAATGTGAAACACAGTGACACATCGGTAAACTGAAACCCTGATCTGAAGGGCAAATATAAATCAAAATATGAAACACGACATATCTAATTTGTTGTGGAAATGCCTTCAAATCCAAGCAGTAAAAATGGGTTTCGGCACAACTAGGAGAAGGAAAAAGGAAAAGAAGCAAGGAAAAATACAGCACACGTCCTTTCTGTCTCCCATCAAATGTACACTTATGGTGCCTCTCTAAATGGCACCAATCAATGCCTTAGATAATGCAAGACCAGTAAAGCTGTTCAATCAACTGGAACCTAATTCTAAAATGAGCCATCAAATGTTAAAAGACATGTTGCTTCAGCATTAACCTTTTGATTCACGACTGAACTGGGCGGAGCCTCAAACACACGCGATGATATGTGACGTACATACTGACGAACATGCCGCTTTTAAAGGGAGATGAGGTCGGGCCTCGATGAGGCTCGATAAGGCCTTTTCGTACGACATTTTGCAAAGGGAAGATAGTATTGTTTACTATCCATCCAGAGGTTGACAACGTTCACTTCCACCATCTATGTCCAAGGTGAAGAGATTTGTTTGTACTCTCACAAAGCGCTTGACAAGCAAGGTTAGACCGACATCATTTTTCCAGTACAAGCAGCCAGTATTTGCCTTTTATTAAAAATGGAAATGTCAGTGTTGTCCACCTCTGATATGATGGATATGATTCCATTTTCTTTGTATAACTGATAAACATTACACTGGTTGTCTATGGGAAGTCCTTAACCTGACTGATTCTGATCTGCAGCTTCTATCTAAATATATCGACAAAAAACAAACATATTTATTGACAGCAAAATTGAAAAAGTGAAAAACGTGAAAAATTCTTAACTAGACACCATTAGGGTCCTAAAAAAACAGGTTACAAAAAACAAATACATGGGAACCTATTTCTCCTGCTGGACTAAAGTATGTTACTTTTTTAAAGGAGACTGGGGAGACTGAGAGATACTGAATGATGAAGCGCTGCATATTCCTGAACACTGAAAACGGGCACAATCTAATCAGCGGCACGTATTATGTGTTCCCACCCCAGTGATTCGCCAAACAAGTTGATTTCCTCTTCAGGGGCCAAGAAGTCTGCACGAGCTAGATGAGACATAGGGAATGAAGAGCCATTATGTTCCTCTCACCGGTCTCAGGTGATGGAGGCGGAAGGAGAAAAGGGAAATGACCGGTTTGTTTCACACATTCTCTCGGTGTCTTGGTAACCACGGCGACGCCTGCGGATTGTGGGGAGCTGTGGGTGGGGGTGGGTGGGTTAATTGTCAGTCAACAAACCCTACAGGTGTACTCATCTTTCGGTGTCGGTGGGCTGTCTGCCTGCCCGAGCTACCTTCGTCAGGATGAACAAAGAGCGCGGGTTGCTCGGAGGAAGCCTCGGTGCCACCTGAAAATCCCTTTGTTGAGCGCTATCGTGTCTCGCCCAGACATCAGGCGTCTTTCATGCGTCTCTTGTCAGCTCGTCCTTCCCTTGTCTTTTCATCTCCCTATGCCGGATGAGAATGATAGGCTGTTTGTCATGTAATGGATGTGAATCATTTATATTACACCTATGAACAGTTGCCAGTTGATGCGTGCCCAAAAAGCACAATCAGGACCACTGATGAAGAGAAGAAAAGCAATGATTGAATGGAGTACAGTGTGTTATACCTTCTGCTACTACTTTTTCTTTATGTGGATATCTATCCTAACCCTAGCCCTGAACTGAACCAGTGCAGAATGGACTACAGAACAAACCCTCCACGCAGGGAATCATGTTATACACACTTTACTTTGAGACACTCGCTATCATGTCGTGTCTTTTTAAGTGACCACAAAGTGGGCTTTGCGGTCCAGTTCCAGCACTTCATTTTGCCAGTGTTGTCACAAATAAATCGTTTTGGTTTTCCCTGGGCTAACAGGCAAATAAATAAATCCACTCTCAAATGATCCCTTTGGCTTGGCTAGAGGTAATATCTTCTCCCGGGAGATTGAAAGGGTAATTAACTATCGAATGTGACCAACATGCGCTCAAGTGTTAAACAGCTTTACTGGTACAGTTATAAGGTTAGTTTATAAATGTAAGCGCTATCCTGCGGTCTGCCACGTGAAAATAAAAATGCCGTATATAGTCTAACCTGGCTCAGATGCAGTAGAATAACAACGAGCCCAAAAACGGCACCATGATTACTCATCGAGAGGCGTTTGCGTCTTTTTTCCCCCTCCAAAACAAAGAAAAGATAGCTCATGAGCAATGTGTTTTAAATCAGCCACGGCGTGATGGAGGTTGACAGTCATGAGAGCTGAATGTGTTTTTTTTTTTGCCTCCACCCGCTTGAGAGTGGCTGTTTGGGTGAGGTGCAAGGTGTTGTGGGAAACGCAGAGCCCCAGCTGCACTTTGCAGATACACAAGCCTGTGCTTTCATGCCCAGACCCGTCAAAATGGCCGTGTCAGCCTGCTATCTCCGGGGATTCGCCCGCTGCAGTACAGGGGGATTAAAGCTTTTTATGAAGCATTTTCATGGCCAAAGGTGTCTGGAATAGCAGTCATTTCTCACAACAAGGGTTGGACTTATCTTTGGTTGATGCTTGTAGCTGGAACTGTGCAGGATGGAATTTTGCATCTAGATTGGGTGACTAATTGGGCTTACAAGGGAGGGGAAAGATTTGGCTTTTTTCTCAACACTCATGCACAGTAAAAAAAAAAAGACATTTTCCCTTTTTCCAGGGACATAATTCAGTATCCAGATAACTATACTCCAGGAGGAGTCTGGTTAACTGGGCCAGATTGTGGCACATCTTCTCCAGTGGACTTGGGGCGGGGGGGGGGAGAATGTTACAATGAGAACATTTTAGTTGGGTTCCTGAAGGATGACATATTGCTGTTTATTTTTTACTGCCGGAGCTGCATTCAGGATGATGCAAGGGCTGCGAGTCGAGCAGAAATGAAACATGAAATGATGTCTTCACGAAATCCGAAAAATTTAAAGTTCGAAAGTTACGGCGTTGCACTGTTGTCTATTTTAATCGCCAATCGACCAATTTGAACATTCTGCTACGTCATTCCTGTTGTCTTAACTCACCATATGTGCAGTACAGTTCAAACCCTGCTATTTCCCATCTGTTGTAACATGATGTATTCACCACGTTATTTGTTCAGGAAGCCACATGAATTTTGGACTCTACTTTGGGCCAACTGCTCCAGTGGAGAGACTCATTGGTCAACAGCAGAAGACTGGATGTACTGGTCAGCTCCCAGTGGCCAACAGCAGAAGACTGGAGTACTGGTCAGCTCCCAGGTTTGAATGTGTGTAACTGCATGAATGAGAAGCAAGGTGTTGCTGGAAAACAGCGCTTGCTTGCCTAGCAACACCGTCAAATGAGTTTTACTACTACAGATTGACCACCTGTAATCAAAATAATACATTCATGCAACAATACTTTTACTCATCAGAGCACATTCATTGCTTTCATCCAAAGTCTCAGCATATATGAACATGGGCTGGACTGTATCACACACAAAACTGCACTGGGCAAAATGTTTATTTAGATACACCTGTCTTTTATCAGCTCAAGTCACAACGTGGGGCTGCAACAGAGAAGAGCTCCCCCATCCCTCCTAAATGAGACTTGTATATCAGGTATTGCCCACAGGAAGTGACAAATTGAGCAAATCGAGCAAAATACAAACTGTCTCCTTCAACAGCAGTGAGCACTCCGTCCAGAGGAAGCTGGACTCACCGACATTCGACGATCTTTTCCTCTCTCTTCTCCTTAGTTTCCTTTAGTGTAAACCATCACAAACCAGCCAGGTTGGTGAACACGAGCGTGCTGTGTGCAGTTTCCTCACCATACAAGGCTTCTGGGTATTGATGTTCAAACTCTTTGTACATGTTCTAGTGTTGAGTTTGTCAGTTGTGCATGATTATATGACCCTCTTTTGCTGTACTCTTATTCATATCCTATTTATCCGTGCTGTGTCATATTACTATTTTCTACTGCAATGGCTAACAGTTAACAGTGCAACTCCACTGGTGTAATCCTGAAGCAGTCTGAATACAAGCTGTGGAAGAAATTTCAAATTTAGCTCACAATCTGTGACAATTAGAATCCCTTTTGGCCCATGTGTGATGAATTGCCTGTTGGAGAAGCCCATTTGTTACAGCCTTATCTATCAGGCTGATGTTAAGAAGACTGAATTATCCATTATCAGACAGCATTGGAAATGAGTGGAAATCAAACACAGATAAGGGCTGAGAGATTCAAGCTATCTAACGGGGCGGACTAAATTTGCATCTAGCCTACCCCAGGACATGCTGGAGTGTTTTTGGTGTCCAATCACAGAGCCTAATCAACAGACCCACAGCCATCGCCGGGTAAAATAGTCTGCTCTGACAGATAGTGGTTAATTCTCTGCAGGATGATATACGCCTTGCAAGGTGAAAGAAAAAATGTATCAATATTATATTTATAGAGGTGGGTGACAAATTAAAGGGAAAAACCTGAATGCAGATGCTTCCATACAGGTGTACTGCATGATACAATTACATTACATTACATTAGTCATTTAGCAGACGCTTTTATCCAAAGCGACTTACAATAAGTGCATTCAACATAGGTAGGCAAGAGAACTACTAGTCACCAGAAATCCTAAGTGCATTTCCTTCCTAAACAAGCAACTAAGAGCATAACTAGTGTTAAGGTAAAAGTGCAATAAGTTAGCAACCTACTTTATCTTAAACAAACGAGACAAATAAGAGAATCAAATAAACAAGAGCTCAGACAAATAATTGACGACAAATAGGCAAGGCTAAGAGGAAGGGTCAGGGTAGTGTTTCCTGAAGAGGTGGGTTTTCAGCCTGCGGCGAAAGATGGGCAGCGACTCTGCTGTCCTGACATCAGTGGGGAGTTAATTCCACCACTGCAATTAAGCAATTAAGCAATTAACATCCTATCATGCTCTGTGGCATGTATCAAAATGCTGAGAAGGCCCAGTTGACCTCTTTGGATCAAGATGGCAAGAGGAAAAGATCTAAATGACTGTGAAAGAGGGTTCATTATTGGGGCACAGATGGCAGGACCTTCAGTCACAAAGACTGCTCAACCTTGTTCGTGTTTCAATAGGAGTGACTAACGTGACATCTGCATTTAGATCAATGGGAAAGACATCAGTAAATAGGGTCGGATATTGTGGTCGAAAGCTTGACCCCTAAAGTGATGGGGTCCAGTGGCTCTGTTATGCTGTGGGTGGCATTTTCCTGGCATGGTTTGGGTCCACATTTGGCCCCTTAGAGGGAAGGGTCACTGCAAATCAATACAAAGTTATTCTGAGTGATCACCTTTACCCTATGATGAAACATCGCTATCCTGATGGAGCGATCTCTTCCGGGATGACGATGCCCCCATCCACAGTCACTGAATGGTTTGATGAGTATGACAATGATGTGACAATGATTTTGGACGGACATGTTAGACAGCACTCTCCACCACCATCATCACAACACCAAATGAGGGAATATCTTTTGGAAGAATGGTGTTCCATCCCTCCAGTAGAGTTCCAGAGACTTGGAGAATCGATGCCAAGGCCTATTGAAACTGCTCTGGTTGCTCGTGGTGGCCCAACACCTTACTAAGACACTTTATGTTGGTTTTTCCTTTAATATGTCAGCTGTCTGTATATTTAATAGAAATCATAAACAAATATATTTTAAATCAGCTGCATTTCGTTTGTGTACTGGCTGTAACATACACATATTCACCTTCTATACGTAATTAGGCGGTGCTGTTAACACAAGACATCCTTATGTATCCGTGCATGTACTGTAATAACCCAGGAGTATTCCACTGCCAGTAAATAGTGGCAAGTCCAAAAGCTATTCCTCATGAGGCCTTGTTATATGGAAGTTTTTATTGGACTTTAATATCCGTAACCCACATGAGACAATCCACAAATATGTACCCCGATCCACAAACATTTCAGTATCCACAAACAATACTTTTTCACTTGTGTCTTGTAAAATGATATCCAAATAGATTTGAATGACTATTTTTTATAAAAATTGTATTTACCTTATTAGCTCTGTGGTAATGCAGTGGCTGTCCGTGGTGCTGATCTTTGTGGGTAACTGTGCGACAGGTCTGCCATCCAGCGTTTGCTAAACTGAATGAGCAGTGGGAACAATAATCAATCCCGGAAATGTGGGTGTATGTTTCCAACCGAGTTGCAAGGGCGAGCGCACCTCTGAGGATGTCGTTACAGTAGTTTGGTTACATTTTTGTTTATCCCTGTTTTAGTAAGTAGGCCAATTATTTTTCATCTCGAGTGTAATATTGCATTTATATGTGACAGTAAATAGGGTAGATATAGTAAATACTTTAACCTTTAGTTTTAAATCGACATTTTTGTGAATGGTGAATTGACAGCTATGTTAGTGCTATGCTAGCTTGCAAGGAGATGCTAGAGTCGCTAGTCACCTTTCACTGTGGCCTCATATGTCATGGCAGGTTAAATGTGTAGTTAGCTGGATAATGTTAAATGGATATCTTAAGCTAGAATTGGACTGAGCTGATTCGATAGCTAATTTGTTGTAATTAGCTAACGTTGCCTCAGTTAACATCAGACAGTATCAGCAAACCGTCCCGCTCAGGCGAGTTAGCTCTACATTAGTCCGATACGTGCCGGTATCATTTCTATTCTCTTCGTATTTGAAGAACTTCACGCCAAACTCGAGAATCTGGCAAATCAATTAACCATTTACTTGCTCATCGGCATAACGTTAGCTACATCACTCCTACAACATGATCTGAGACCTTTCACTAATCATCTGGAGATGACATTACTCTTCAGTTCGGCGTATGTCTGATCCAGCAAATAAAATTGCATCTTTTAGATGTGGTTCACGCCGGATTTGGGGAATTTGTTCTCCATCAATTCAATTCTCAATTCTCCATCCAGAGAAGGGAACATATTGGCAGTTGAGAACATGAGCAAACTGAATGACCTGTTCAAGTCTGGCAAGTAAGCGTTGTCTGAACTGCTTTAATTAGCCATCTCTCTCATTCCTCCACTTCCATTCAGCCAATGGACTGACACCAGCTAGCTAAGATGCTGCTGAAAGACATTCCCCGGGAGGCCCTGATGCGCCCACTGTCCAGGAATGAAGTGGTGGGCATGCTAGTGAGGTTGACCATCTTCGGTGCGGCCACGTACTACAGCATCAAATGGGTCGTGGAAGCTATGGACCCCACCTACAAGCAGAAAAACCAAGCTAAGAAAAAGGTATACAGAGTTTTATTAAATGTCTGATAATGTCAATAAACAGGTAGAAAGTTGTTTTTCCAAGTTCTCTGTAGTCGGTATGACATGAATGAAATGATCAGAGCAGTATTTTGCTGTCACACTATCTGTTAGACAGACTTGTGTCTTCAGTTGAGTTTGTGCTTGTGTGTGATCTCCCCAGGCAGAGCAGCTAATGAAAAGGATTGGTGTTGATGGGGTCAAACTCACAGAGTATGAGATGAACATTGCATCTCACCTCGTTGATCCACGAGCTATGAAGGTAACTGTTGCAATCAGATTCAGAGGATATAAAGATTATCAGCATCTTTTCTATTTTTTTTTTTTCTTCCAAAGTTGATCCCCGAGTTTTTAAGAGTATACTCATTTCCTGCAGGTGTCCTGGAGGGAGATAGCAGGTCTGGATGAGGTTATCTATGAGCTGCAAGACACAGTCATCCTGCCCTTCCAGAAGAGACACCTTTTGGCTGGATCCAAATTGTTTCAGCCTCCTAAAGGTACCACCGCATGTCCTGTAAACACAATTAGAACCGTCAAATTATATATACACGCTTGTTACTAGCTAACATTGTGGAACAATACAAGATAAACTCACCATGGCAATTTTCACTGTGTTAACGGAGCAGATACATATCGATGTCTGGCAATCAGTGAATATATGTCACAAATACCAATTGTTTGAGTGGATCAGAAACTACAGCAAATGTGAAATTAAGTTTAAGATTCTTGACTTTAAGAACTTATATCAGAATTTGTCGTGAACTTTCTTGGCTCATGTGCTAGCCACTTCCTCTCTCATTATTGTTATGGAGCCATCCAGTGCGCCGTGGCTCCATCTAGGACTGTGCGTGCCAAAAAAACAGACGCCTGACAAGATTTATACACTTGGCAGCACGACCGCAGAGAATCACTTAAAAGGAGTACTTCACTTTTCAGAGGAAATGTTCACTTTTTGGCACAGCTCTGTACAGTTGTTCAGCATGAGTCAACCGCCACAATTAGCTGTCTTGGGAATCCGTATCATTTACACCAAACACATATAGACTACATTAACCGCTTTTGAATGCACTCAAATATTTGTGCTCTATTTTTACCTCCCCAGGTGTTTTATTGTTCGGTCCTCCGGGTTGTGGGAAGACCATGATTGCCAAGGCAACAGCCAAAGCCTCAGGTTGCCAGTTCATCAACCTGCAGGCCTCCACGCTGACAGACAAGTGGTACGGCGAGTCACAGAAGCTGACTGCCGCCGTTTTCTCATTGGCCGTCAAAATCCAGCCCTGTATCATCTTCATCGATGAGATCGGTGAGTGCATCTAAGTCCATTGCACTATTAATTGTGATTCATTTTGCACTGCATTCAGGCCCAGAGCCTGAGCCTCGTGTGCACGCCGTCTTCATGGTTTGACTTGTCTTGTGTGTTAGATTCGTTCTTGAGGATCCGCTCCTGCCTGGACCACGAGGCCACAGCCATGATGAAGGCCCAGTTTATGAGCCTGTGGGACGGCCTGGAAACTGCCACAGTCAGTCAGGTAACAACACCAGAGTCCATTATCCCACTCAGTCTGTCTTACACTGTTTGAGGAGCAGTCAGTTTTAGCAACAGGTTGTTGTATCAATGTAGTGTATATACATGTTGTGACTATTATCGTGACAGGTAATGGTGATGGGAGCTACAAACCGCCCACAGGACTTGGATCCAGCCATTCTACGCAGGATGCCCACCACATTTCATGTCGGCTTGCCAGTAAGACACCAGCAGAATCAACTTAGCTTTCATCTGCCGTTTATGTGCACATGGAATATACACATACACCACCTCCTCTCAAGGTTATTGAAGTGCAACAGTTGTGCTGTAACACCTTGTGAATTTGCAACACCACTAGTTAGAGGTACCGATCAATCTGTCTACAAGTGTAGACAGATTGATCGGTGAGGATATATCATCACTTCAAAAGGAGTACAAGTGGTCCCCAGTGATGAAAACGGTGGGTGAGCTATGGCTAGGTCTCCGTCACACAACACCACTGATTTTGACCAAACTTGAGGATCGATGCTTCCCATCGTTGTGTTCCCACATGTTCAAAATGACACTCCTTTCCCCAAGTGAGGATGCTGCATCTCAAAACGATGTGCCGTTCGTTACTGATTGGCTGTGAGGCGGACTGCGTCATTCATGGGGGACATGTTTACTGTTGCCTTATGTATGTTAAATCACCATTTACATTTTAGGAATTTCGGTGGCACTGTTATCCAGACTAACTTAGAATGTGTGCAACAGTAGAATAAGCTTCATCTCCTAGATCAGCGACGTTACCAAACAGTAGTGAGGTCACAGAATCCTAAGGGGGACCTTACATTTTGATATCTCTGTCATTTATTTGTAATTTTCTTTGTAACTACCTGCGTCCGTCTTTCCATAGAACACAAGACAAAGACAGGAAATCCTGAAGTTGATCTTGGCAGGAGAAAATGTAAGCCATTGGTGTTTTTTCGCTCTCTTTTCTTTGAGGACCGCAATGGAAAGAATTGTTTTCATGAATGCTTTCTGCTGGTATCCTCGGGGGCAAAACATGTTTTTTATCATTTATATTTTACTGTCAAAAACAGCACTATGTGTGCACACTGCATCCCACAGCAGCAGTGGTGCATTAAGCCACAACCATAGCCATTTTGATCTTCAACTGTAGGGAAAGGGAGTACATATTTGTTCCAAGTTTGCATGTCATCTTACAACCTCACTCATCTTTATAATACAAGCTACAACAGCTTGTGGTGTGATTTTCTGTTGGAGGACACTGACAAAATGGCTGCAAATGTTTTTAACGATTCACAAAAGGAAAAACATGATGTCAAATGCATTCGTTTTCAAATTGCATCGCACAAGCCCACATTTTTGCTTTCCAAGTGTACGGATTGGAGTACACATTTATGTTACAAGATGCAATTTCTTGCAGCTCACAATACAATGCAACATATATTGGAAGTTTTTATTTATGAGAATACAAATCATATCACATTATTTCGTCATCCATATAAAGATATGTGCAGCGGTGAGTATATCGCCCTCACTCACTTATATAAGGCCCTCCTAGATGTCTTCATCATACCCAGTGTTCACATTTTCAAGTCAGTCTATTTCATATTAAAGCGATTCCTTGACATTTTGAATTTCAGTCAGTCGTTTTTATTCGCCAGGTGCTTGTCACAAGGTGGGGAAAGGTTTCTGCATTGGCACTTAAATTGGTATTGTTGGCATTCCTCATTTAACAAGTTGTTCCCCAGGTAGCTGAAGAACAAATGTGTCTGGCGAAGAAAAACAACAGACTAAAAATTCAAAATGTCCTTTTGTGTACCTGTAACGGTGAACTCAAATCTGTTTTAGTGACAAACAAACCAGAGATTATTCACACTGAACACATTCGTTCTATTCATAATGGGCTCATGTTTTTCCATCCTCCCGTCTCCCGTGTTCGATGCTCAGCTGAGCAACGCCATTAATCTGAAGGAGATTGCGGAGAAGACCGAAGGCTACTCTGGCAGTGACCTCAGGGAGGTTTGCCGCGATGCCGCCATGTATCGAGTTCGGGATTACGTCCGCAAGGAGCAGATGAGGCAGATCGCCCAGCAGCTGCAGGACGGCCCCGAGGAGGAAAAGTATGATTCCTATTGAAACACCCATAACAATATTTGTGTTGCTATTCAATGTCTTTTCACCGTTTTCATGCCAAAAGATTCCCCAGAAGTGTTCCATGTTTCCCCCAGAGGTTTATTCTCGTCAGGGTGAAACAGCATTTAGACCATCATGGGACACTAAAAGTCTCCACTGGAGTCCAGAAATAATAGTATTGATAAACTATACAATATGTAATCAAACAATTCTGACTGACTGGGCCACATCCATAAACTGATGCATAGTCCTCTAGCCAGTAAGTTCTGTTTATGGCTCCTGCTGTTGCTAAGCGACTGTTTAGCCACTGATATTTTGAAGCACAGCACTCCTTTTGCTAAAATAAGAAATATTAACTCCACAATCAGTACTAAGCTGTCGGCACCGGCGGTACCAGGCAACGGCGCGTCATTTCACATGAACATAACGGGGACAAAGAACCCAGTGCCGAAAAAATGGACACGCAGCCACAGATCTGTAAACTCTGATGGCTGGTCTGTATTTGTCTTTTGTCAATCCACTGAGTTAACCCTGTCGGTCACCCTGTGGGTAGAACATGAGGGTCCATTCCCATGGGTGCCGAAAACAGAAAGGTGCCGGAAGGTGCTTTGGTTAAATGTCCTTTATATAGTATATTAAGATAAGATGAAAATGTGAAGTTGCACTAGGCAACTTCACCCTTTGGTGACCTCAGCAAGAGATAACTGTTCATTGCCCAGAAATCATGTAACGTCCTGCTATCTCTGGACGGCCTGCTCTCTCTAATAGGATACAGCAAAGAAAAAAATGGACTAGGAACAAGATTATTGCAAAAGGGGTTTTAGGAATATTGCAACTGACAATTTCAACAAATTTCAAGAACATATTTAGACATTTATGAAAGCAATTATTACTAATGACTTACAGCATTATGAGAATGTGCTAAATAACAGTAGTGTACAAGACAAAATGACCAAACATGCAGTATGAAATAATGAAACATTATTATATCGGTATATGCAATATAAAGCACTGAGAGAGAATATGGAAATATTCTCCGAGGATATTCTGTGTTTGCGACAGTGTCTTGACCTCTGACCTCTTGTGCCCCACCCCCCTCCAGATCCATGGATGAGGAGCGTTTGCGGCCGGTGACCCAACTGGACCTGCTCTTTGGCCTGGACAAGATGAGGGAGTCCAAGCAGGCCACGGCCGTCATGGCGCCCAGCTTGTCGGAGGTGCCCCTTGACTAAACACCCGCCCATGCTCCACAACAAAGCGATTTCTCCTCCCAGTCATCCAGTCGTTTCCAGCTCATCAGCGTCGATACCTTCTTTGAAATTGAAGCGGAGGCTCCATTACCGTGTCAGAGGTGCCCTTGGACGAACCATTTTTTTTTTTTTTAGTTTATCCAGGAAAGGCTTTTCTTGCACAACCCCGCTTTACATTTATGCAGTAAGACACATTCACACCCCGAAAGCTGTCTCCTACAGCTGGCCACTGATTGGGGCAGATGACAGTTCATTGCCTTGCTCAACGGCACTGCGACCGTATTTATTGAGAGAGGAGAAAGCATGTCTCATCCACTTTCCCCCGCCAGACTTTCAGAGCCTGCCCAGGACGGGAGGGGAAGAGTCGGTGCTTCAAAGACCGACTGAGGTTTGCTGTTCTGTCATTGAAGATTGAAGTGATCCATCTATGGACATATAGGCATTTACAACAAGCACAACCAGCCACAGTAACACACATTTTGGTTGCTAGCGCTCCGTCTTCCTCTTTCGCTGAGTGTTTCTTCACTGCGTGCCAGATGCTCAAATATCAAAGACATTTGTCTTTTCCACTTTCTCGGCACTCCCACGTCAGATTTTGCTTCTATTGTAATCTGATAGGCCAGACCAGATTTCAGAGCGGACAGGCTTGTATTATAACCCCAACCGCGTATGGTGTGGGCTGGGTGTCGGGTGGTAACATCACATCAATTTCAGTAATAAATGTGCAGTCACCAAATCAAAGAACAAGTTGTTACTTTTGTCACCCCCTTCTAAATAGCAGATTGAAGATCCCCCCCCCCCCCCATCTCTTAGTCCTCGTCCTCTCACGCTTAACAGGCTTAGAGGAAAAATGGCTGTCAGATGTATTCTCACTACTTGATTTTATCGAGCAAAAGAATGACAACAACACTGGATGTCACAGTTGGTTTGGTTACCAGGACCATCCACACAGAAGAGGGTGTAACTAAAAACCGCAGTAATATAATGAGAAGTACTTCTCCCAGGCAGTACGAAGTTAAGTAACTATTACTTTTGAAAGGAGAAACTTTTTTTTGTTAAGTAACGAGCAGTGATGTCACGATGAGCATTTGAGCAGTGTGAGAGAACAGATGGAGAGGAAGAGCAGGGAAAAGGAAAAAGCATTTGCTACTATTGCCAAACTGTTACCATTGTTTTTTTTAGATCTGATCCAACATAACGAGACCGCTCTTGTCATCTCTTTTCAGTGCTTGTATGTACACTATGGCAGCATTGTGTCATGGTTAGGCAGACAACTCATCACAGTGTGAGCTTGAACGCCTCCAAATGGGGCCTGGAAAGTCCAACGGCAATGCAGCCAATATCTAATTAA
This sequence comes from Hoplostethus mediterraneus, assembly GCA_034670385.1. NCBI lineage: Eukaryota > Metazoa > Chordata > Actinopteri > Trachichthyiformes > Trachichthyidae > Hoplostethus > Hoplostethus mediterraneus. The sequence goes on from JAXDDW010000002.1 coordinate 327,577, forward strand.
TGTTCAGAGCTGCCAATTAAGACGATCCAGGTGACAAAGCAAACAAAGCGAGTGTCGAGTGGAACCGGGGTCACGGCTAAACCCCCCCCCCCCCCAACATAGGACCCACAGTTTTCTCAACATTTTCCAGTTTTAACACTGGAAAAGCCGGTGGATTTTGGGGCGTCGTAGAAAAGAACGAGCCATCAATTGAAGGCACACGTGTATTTATCACTAATACATGATTTTGAAAATCTTACCACATGGGTTTGTACAGAAATTGGGTGTAGGAAAAGTCTCGGAGGGATATGTTGAAAGCTGAGCTACGTCACATCTAAATGTCAACTCGACCACAGCTTGGCCTTTCTAGTGTTCATATTAGTATGTATGCCTAGGATAGGGGCAGCGATAAGGGATGTTATTATATCGCCATTTTCTCACTACAAAATGACTGGGGGAAAAAAACGTTGCTGTTGTATTTGCACTGTCGATCTTCTCTGCGGCGAGAAGCTGTATCATAGGCGTCCCGTTGTTATGCATGTCTGTGATCGTGAAAGAAAAATATGTTTCAATGTTATGACTTTGCCAAGACTTGCAATGGGAATTGTCAAATCTGTTGAATGGTCAACATGAATGCATTTAATGCTGCTTTTTGCAACACTTTCACATTATGTTCCCATGCATCGACCAACTTAAAGCGGCCAGTGGCCTTTGCCATTGCAATACCTCTAGGTTTTAATGTGTCAGTCACTTAGCTCGCCCCGTTTCCATGGAGACTACGGCTATATTTCCCGTCAACAAACAAGCTGTCGACACGCGGTTGTTTTAACACACTGTCTCCCCTGCCTTCTGTATACAAAGCCGCTCATTATTTGCCATACGGTCACAACATGTGTTCGCGGATCTGTTTTCTGGGACCCAGGCGGACCTCACTCCCACACAGATGGAGCAGGCCGGGGCAACGCTGTTTTCGCTTGCAGTGGCTGGTTATCAGGAGCGACCACAGGGTGGCGCTGTAGCTCCACTGCTACTCGAGCCACAGGTTCAGAAATCAGTGGCGTATGCACATACACAGAATCCAGACCTGGCTCTTGATAGAAAAGGAGAAAAATACTGGGTCGGCGCTCCCCTAGCGGTTTAGTTAGCTTTTGGGCTTCCTTAGAATACCTCAGTGGCTATTTGAGGTCAATGTGTTGCTGAATAAACCAATTACGGCGCATTCATTGTAGCTCGCAGGCGTTTGTTCTCTCTCACCCAGTCAAATAACAGCCCTGTTGAACACTCCTGCAACACAATCATTGCACTTGTTCATCCATTACTTGGCACAGATGTAGTTTGGTTCTTGAAAGTCTGTCTCCAGCTATGTATGTATTATATATGAAATGTTAAATGTGTAAAGTATATTTATTTGAGGTTATACAAGAGTACAATAAAGATTTTTTTCTGCCAGCAGAGCCTCAAGGACATTTCAACATGTTTTTCAACCCGTCTCCGTCATTCTCCTCATTGTGTCTGTCCCCCCCCCCCATGTGTATCACGTGGTTTAATCTTCCCCACCACATAAAACCCAACATGTCATTTTATCACTACCAATCTTCTAGGGTTAGGGTAGATGTCGCCTGTGATTTATTTATTTATTCATTTTTTTAATTGCATTGTGTTTGTTTTGTGGATCCCACAAGACGTAGCTGTGGGAGTCCGCTACTGTAACGGGAGTGTGAATAAACTAAGTGTTGTGTCTGGCTGTCGCAGGCAGATGCTGTATACCCTTTAGGCATGCATTAATAAGCCATCGCTGGGCCACAATCTAGCGCTTCCTCTATCCACGCTGTTGCTATTTGTAGCTCTTGCGTTCTAGCTGACGAAAGACACATCTTTTCCAAAAAAGTCTTTACTTTTCAGGAATAAAGAAATCACCCTTACGCTGACAGCCAAATCATCTTGAAATGACTGAATGGACGTTTGCCCATGTGCTCTAATGTCATGAAATCTGGATTACCTTCTCGTAAGGACTACATGAAATGTTGATGTAGAGAGATTTTTAAAAAAACACTAGAATTACAAGGCAGCAATCAGATACTGATAAGGGCTCCTCTGCATGGCCACCGTCCAAGGTCAGACTATACCACTCATCGGGGTCTAATCTCTGCTGCGTTACTTATCTCCAATCGGTAGCACCTCCACTTCTGACTGCTCTGACCCCATTCGACATCTCATTCATCCCAAGAGGTTTTATTTTGTATTGTTTTTTTTGCTGAGCATGCATTCTCTTTTTTTCGTCCATTGTACCAACTGCGTGAAAAGTGCCTTGCTCAAAAAGGTGCATTGACGGCAGTTGCAGAGGGAGGGAATAGAAACACTCATTCCCTTGCACAGATTCACCCAGCTGATTCAAACGCGCGGCGACCCACTTCTCCAAACGTCAGGCTGCTCTTTCCCCCCGGTTGCTGTACCGCTAACATGCCGAAGCCACGCGAGAAGCCGCGTCTCTCTCCACTAATGGTGAAAACGCAGTAGAAAGGCAGTAAATCATTCTGTTGCCATCCATCTCGTCTAGTCCCCAAAGGCTGATACCCAGTTTCCCTTTTGAGGATAGTACAAGAACTTTCTCTGAATTCCACGTTGAAATTTGGCTCAGGATTTCCCAACGTGAACTCAAATACATCACGAGTATTTTGAGAGGCCCGCGGCGCGGACAGATGGCAAGGTGATATTTACAACTCAGACTTTAATGAGGCGAGTCCTGGAAGTGTTATCCTCCTACTACGTCCTGCCGGGCGGCGTGTCTGATCTCTGACTCAGAATCATCGATTGGTTATTCATAAAGCTATGGATGAGTTATTCACGAGGAAGGGGGGGGGGAGTCAAAGCGAAAAAGCCTCCGCTCCGGCTCTTTCCAATTAGAGGACTTCTCCCGGTCGATAAACACGACGGAAGAGGCATCCGGCGCAGTGCTTCGACGTTCGCCCACACGGTTACAGCTGGCCGAAGATGTCAAAGACTTCCTACGGAGAGAGGGGGGCTCAGAGGTGCTGACCCGGTGCTCTTGACCTTGTCGGGTATCAGATGTGAGTGGTGCTGAGAATCTATGCGGGCCCGCCTCCGCCACTCCGGGACAGTCCGGTGCCATCAGACAAGATCGACCGGCTCCCGGAGAAATCAACAGCAGCTGTTATCCCTGCCACATTTCTCAGCAGGATATCCTGTTGGTTCAAACACCCAACTCCCCAGCCCCGCTTGATGCCCAGGGTTTTATAGCGACGGGAGATAACTCACAAAGCCATATTGCATCACCGCACGAACCGCTGAGCAGCAAAGTAGTCGTTCGAGGGAGGGCAAACTTTCCCAGCCGGGATGTTTTTTTTTTTATGCCATTCCTGCTTTACCGAATAGTCACAGTGAAGAGAGACAGATGGGAGAGAGAGAGAGAGGGATGTAAAACAATGTTCCCCTTTTTGCATTACCGCCTTTTCAAAACCGTCGATGTGTCATATTTATTGTGTTAAATTGTCAAATCGGTGTGTGTGAGAGGAGTTATCTTTCTCACCCCGCCCTCCCTTACCCCCCTTGTGGGGATTTTAGAGCACAGCTTGCTCCAGGAACGTGGGACTTCCTGGTTACAAGGCAAGTCCCCCTCTCTCTCTCTCTCTCTCTCTGCAGGATGTAGAGAGGTGCCGTCGTGCTCGCTCAGTCCCCTGCAGAGCTGGGTCTGGAAGGAGCGCTTTGATGATGCAGGATGTGTTTCTTTTTTTCTTTTTTCTTTTTTATATCTTTATTTGTTTGAACGCCGTCCAAGTCTCACCCTCGCCCACTCTTCGACTGGGAAGTTGTAAAGCGACGACGGCGAAAGGCCCGTGACGCGCTCGACGTCACAGAAAAAAGGTTCAGTCAGCTCTCATGGTGAAGCAGCAACTTTGCCCTGTGCGTTCGTCATTGACTTTATGGGGTTTTATTGAAGGCCTGCAAAAAAAAAAAATCCTGCCTGACGTATTGTGGGAAGTATAAAGGAGGATAAACTAGGTCATGATACGGCCAAACAACCTCCACTATAACCTGTAGCTTGCATCAGTTTGGTACTACTTGCTATGGTGTATACCTACTATGAATTTCATATATTTAAGATTTACCTGAAAAGGTGCCAAGTAAACTGAGCCCACGTGGGTTTACCCTCCACTACATCCTCGCTTGTAAAGGAAAAGCAGATGTTTCACAACTTTTGGGCAGCACTGAAATTAGAAATGGACCTCTACTCCAGTGTTCACCAGTTCAAAATCAAGGTCAATCACAAGGGTGACCTGCTGGTGAATCTTTTTAGCTGAGGTGCCCTGGGGTTTGAATCCCGCCTTTGCTGCATGTCATCCCCATAGTTTCTCCGCTGCCTCAAGCAAAGTCCCCTTTTGTGGACCGTGTGTCATCGCCAACTTTAATGAAAAGCTTCAGTTCTAGGACTTTGTGCGAGTGCAGCCACCATTTGTTAAAGGTGAGTTGCTAGTTTGTGGGGTTTTTTTTCAGTAGTTATTAAGTAACAAGTACTATTCGGACTAGTTCTAACAACCCGGCTTTTTCATCTCGCCTTTCTTCCCGCCTCTGCTGCCTCACCCCTCACTAGATGGATAGGCCAGGTTTGAGGAGGGCCTGCTCCATTAGCCGAAGTAATCGGAGTGTCTGATGGCCGCCGCGCACCAGATGAAAGGTAATCAGAAGGTGTGCGGCTGTCAGCGCGGGTGTTAAGAGCAGGGTCAGCTCCTTCAGCTTGCTGTGGGGTCACAAGTTGGATGTTACTGAGCCTCCCTCCTCGGGGCTGAAAGCTCTCCAAAATCAGAGACACAGCTCATATTTTGTACGAAGTCGAGAAAGATCGTTTGGGGAGTTGGGGTTAGTGTGTGTGTGTGTGTGTGTGTGTGTGTGTGTGTGTGTGTGTGTGTGTGTGTGTGCATAGGGGGAAATTTGTGGGGGGAGAAGGATGACTTGTCACTTGTCTCCCTCAATTATTTCTGACACTAATGCATATGCTGGAGTTTTCCCACAGCTCACTTAGTGATGGGATGTAGTCACAGGAAAATGGAGCCCTTTCTCCAGTTGCTTGAATCACCGTTTACCACCTATAAGGGCATTTCAACAACCAATTAGACTTCCGTGGTTCATATTTTGATTGTTTGCCCTTCAGATCAGCGGTTCGGTTTAGCACGTATTTCACATTGACCCTCAGTTCTCCTCACTGTCTCTCATGCACCTTTTTTAATCTTGCTCCTAAAGTGAGGGGAAACAGAGTTGCATTTAGGCTGCTATCGTGTCAATTGTATGATTTGTGTGTGTGTGTGTGTGTGTGTGTGTGAGAGAGAGAGAGTGCGTGGATGGGTATGCGCATACATGCAAATAAAAGTGTTCTTTACATTTGTAAAGAAAAAAAAATCAATGGAGCACAGTAGGGTAATCTTCTCTATCTCACTCAGAGAATATTCCTTTCCTTCCTTCCATCCTTCCTCCTTGCTCTCCTACTTCCTCTCCATCTCCCGAAGAAGAAAGAAGTCTTAGAATGATGCATCCAACAAGAATATTTGGGAGGCTCGGCACATCTCTCACACACACACACACACACACACACACACACACACACACACACACACACCATTCCCATGTTCTTCTTGAGTCATGTCAAAAGGCAGGCGGTAGCTGTGCTAATAAAGGGAGGACAAAAGCCCAGCGCCCACCAAGGAAAAGCGGAGATGGGATAATGATCACTAATTCATCGTGCACGGGGGGGTCGCGTGGCTCATCTCTCCACCGACACAGGAGCAGGAGGGGATGACTCACTTTTTCCTGTGAAGGCTGCGGATAGGAGGCAGCTGAATGCCCTGAGACACGGGCATCTCAGCGGGATGTCTTTTATTAGCAAATGATGCAAACGCGTGAGTCTCTTGGAAAGGGAAGCGGGATCAGTTCTATCGGTCCAATTAGAGGCCGGTCAGCTAATTGGCGCGCGTGTATACTTCTTGAATCGCCTTCCCACGATAAGCAGAGACCATGAAGACATCAGCCACTAAGTACATGAGCTCCGGGACCAAAGGATGGGAGTAACACATTGCAATGAGTGGAATTGAGTAGTTTTTTTGTGTGTACTTATTCTATATAAGTAGGAGGGATTTCTACTATTAGAAAAGAAACATCAATGTAGTGACGTTATTGAATGATTGAATGATGGGGATGGACTTTTAAAAATTGTTTTTTCATCACAGACATGAATTGACCTATTATTTTGAAAGTTTTTTTTTCCTCTTGTCCTTTTTTCTTCTCTTTAGAAAGATCATTATGTAACAATGTCTGGGTTTTTTTTAAAGTATGTTTTTAAGTAAGTTTAAGTAAGTATATTTTGAGCAAAGTAACTACTTCTACTTGAGTAGGAGAGTTTGGTACTTTTTCCACCTCTGTCCACGTCCATGACCAATCAGCAGGGCAACATGTACACTGGCACATGCTGTCTATCTGGGTAGCTTCCTAGCACTGGCAACGCTGCGTTCAGTTGACTGAAGGGGAAAAGCATCCAAAACATGAGGCAAAACTGACTTCAATTTTGTGCCGACTTGGAAGCTACTGCAGAACTACAGCAGCGGCAAGATGGCAAGCTGCTTCATTCATGTTGGTATGATACACTATACGGAGACCTGGACATCTTTAACTTCAACAATATCCCTGGGGTCTCATTTACAGAACGGTCTTACGATCATTTGATCATCTGAGTGGAAATCCACCTCACTCGTTATTTCTAAAACCTGGAAACTGGAAAAGTTCCCGTATCTCAAGGTCCCGAACTCCCGAAGGTCCCGAACTCCCAAAGGTCCCGAACTCCCAAAGGTCCCGAACTACGATTTTTGTGGAATTTTGCAAACCGTATAGGCAAATCTTGAATTCATGACAAGAAGTTGGATTGGGCTTTCATCCGCTTAAGGATGAACTTCAAGCACATTTATTAAATGATTAAACGAGGGCCTCGGTCCCGTCACACATCATGCATATCAAAGCTCTGTTTTCAAAGGTGCAGTTAATTTCCTTCCCGTGCAGATATTGAATCGGAGAAGTGCTAATGCGCTCAATAAGAGCGGGGGATTTCTAGAGCGACTTCAAGTGGGTTGGTGCTCCGATGAATATTCAGCCGATCACTTGAAAGGGGCAGTAAATGGAGCTCTGGTTGTTGACGGCGCTTGCTTGTTGAATATTCTGCGCCATTAGCAAATGTTTGCAATTATAAGGTTGTGACGTAAAAATTCCCCCCCCCCCCCTTTTTTTTATGATTAAGAAATGAGGTTTCCCAGGATTTCTGAACATAGAAAGAGAGTCAGCCTGGCTGTAATTGTGCTTTATAAGTCTATGCAGACACTGTGATGTTGTAAAGGCTTTTGTGTGCAGTCACACATTTCACCACAGGGGATGTGGCATCTTAAGATCAACGGTATTACAGTGCTATATCTTTAATGTATATTTGCATTGATACCATTTCTATTTTTTCTTATTATTTGCACAATTGCTCTATATATATATGTATTCAGCATCCCGTAGCCTCAGAGGTAATGACAATAGAGAATCCCTAAGAATGATAATGCTGACTCCAGACGAGTTACCTTTTTATAACCTCAGCCCTGCTTCTCCATTTCACTGCTTCCCCTTCACCCCCTCACTCATTTCCTCAGGATTTCTCACCACGGACAGGAGAGGTGAGATTCTCCTGATGATGTAATCAGGAAACGACTCCCGGAGCTGCTTTGGTGACTGCAGCAAGCTACAGTAGTGGTGTTTCTGCACTGCCCATCCCAGAGATCACCTGTCAATCAAGCATGTCCAGTACTGTGACTTTTTTTCTTCATGGATTTTCTGTTGATGAAGTTTGAGTTTCTGTAGGTGGCGCTCTTTTCTTTGTCTGTTCAGCCACGGTGGCTATCGCTGCTCATGCTAACCGCCCAGTTCTTCTATTTACTTGCATCACTTCCTGTGCGCCAAAGCATTTATTTATAGGATGATGGCAGAAATATGTTTTGATGGGCACACCTTGTAAGATTTATGTGCTGTGTTTTGAAAAAGGTCTGTGATTTTGCTTTACCAATAGAAACCCATCCTTTGAAGTAATTTAATCATTTTGCAGCAAAAAAGTTCTTCAAGCACTATTAGAATTAATCATACTCTTTGCTGAAGTGGCACTTTGTCAAAAGCTGAGCTGAGGGCTGCAAAGCAAATGAAAACCAAGGCTTTGCTAAAGTAGATTCGTGGCCAAGCAAGTCAAGTTTTTAATTTCCATGTACTGTAGGCAATGAGCAGAAAGCATAAGACATTGACAATTAATTTCCTGTGTGTTCTTCAGCGCCTGTGAAATGAAAGTATTCTCATCCTTTTAACCCCTGACGTATGAGGATTAAGGAAGCTAAGCAGTAATATATTTTAGAGAAGAACCGGTCCCCCTCGTGATTTCATTCTCTGCATTTGATCTCTATTCTTCTATCTCTATATTTCCCTTTTTTTGTTATTCATGCACTTTCATTTTGGCATTCAATTTTCCACCTTGTTGATTTTTGCTGTTATTGAGTGTCTGTTAGCCTCTTGTCTTCCTGAATGTTGTTGTTAGTTTCTTGGTTTCTGTGAAGGTTAGGTGCCTTTGGGTGTCTTTTCAGTTTTTCTATATCTGTGTATGCACATCTGTTATCTGTTTCTGTGTTTAATAGGACGGCCCTGAAGTGCAAAACAAATGAGCAACCAGAAAACAAAACACATTAACGTGTCTCAAACTGGGAAGGTGCTTAATGAACAATGATTCCTCCTTGCTGATTGGACGAACTGTCTGTCTGTCTGTCTGGGAGGCACAAAAGCCTCTATTTTGCCCCTGTGCAAAGCAGTAGAGGAAGAGGGAACAAGTTGTCAACGATACTAGAACATCACAAAGAGACGGACAGACAGTTCGTCCAATCAGTGTGCAATAAGTACCTACCCTTTCCGGTTTGAGTCACTTAAATGTGTTCTGTTTTCTGACTTGCTGTTGCTTTGTACTTCAGGGCCACCGAAGTCTAATCATGTTAACATGTGCTAATAAACTCCAAAAACTCAAATCCGGCTATGTCAAAAACGAGCTACCTCCCGTAGACCTATCATTCTCCTGGGGCCCAGCGTCGGGGGAGAGATACTGATTTAGCCTCTCATTGTTCTGTCCCCGTGGGCTCCAGCAGCAAGATCTTGATCTACAATGGCAACAAATGAAGACACTCCCAGCGTGTCGCCTACTTCACCACTCAGTCTTTTTTGTGAGCTACGGTACAATAGCAAGATCGATAAAGGTTGAGATTGATTGATGAGGTACCTACTCTTGCCATTGATTGCAGCCAGAGTCCCAGCAGTCTCTCAGTCAAGGGATCCTCCAGGTCTCTGGACTTTGCCGAAGAGTAACTGCATCCGCACCGCCTCCAACCGCATCGCTGCATACCGTTTGATAGCTGATGGCGAGCTGCACCACCAATGATGTTGCAGCGGTAGCCAGGACGTAAAGCAAGCACAAGGATCATGCTTGTCTGCTGGTTGCTCAACTGAAAGTTTAGTTTTGCAACTTTTCCACAGCAACAAATGGAGAATTCCTGGAGTGGCTTTTGCAATGTGATGGCACACACTACTTAAACCAGAGCGAACCAAACCATGTCTCCTGTGAGGAGGAAAACGCTAGGCCTATCCTCTGGTCTGGCGGTCTCCTACCTTGTCTGCACCGCTTTTTTTTGTCGCGGCTGATGTTTGGGGTCCTGGCGGTCTGGTGACTCGTCTCCTCCAGAGCCTGACATTATTTTCACCTCTGTGAGTCAGTGCAGGCTGCCGCTGTGCTGCTTAACATTCTGATGTGGAACAAACAGCCGGCGGCCCACTGCCACGCCCCTCATCGGAGAAAGCTATTTGTCTCTATCTTTTATCTCCCTCACTCTTTCTTCCTCCCTTTCCTCTTTCTTCCTCACAACTTTGATTGGGCTTTGTTGGTTAGTTGCCCTGCAGCTCGGTGCGGCTTGTAAAAGGGAAGCCGCTCAGCTGAAGTGCGGATATAGCCTGCGGTACATAGCCAGTCCCTTACGAAAATCCCACTATAAATATTGTAACTGTGATCCAGCAATAATTCAATTTCAATCAATTTACTTTACTACTACTCTGTGTTTTAGACCGCAGGCAGCCGCACTTCCCATGGCTCATGGCTGCGTTGCATTCTAGTCTACTGAAGTGGAGAAATTGGTACTTGTCTTTTCTACCGTTGATGTTTTAGATAGCTGAACGTTTTTCTGCTATCCTGCTATTTTTCTGCTAACCCTAACCCTGCTAACTAACTCTCTCCATAACCGTCTCTCCAACATACATAAAACATTACATTTATATCTGCCTTTCTTTTTTTGAGGCAAAACCTACCTAGGAGACAGTTCAACTTGAAGGAAGCAATAGCCAGGAAGTGAGTGTGCCAGAGCCCCAAGGGCCACCACAAACTGAAATAACCCTGCTAACTGAACACATGGTCTATGTTTGGCCAGGAATAAGAAAAATACACCACAAAACATCCAAATGCGTTTTTCTTACCAGTGTTAAAGTGTGTTAGGGCGTTGAGTGTTTTTACCTTCAAGTTCCTTGCATTGTGAACATGTACCTAGTAACCAACCTAGTAACATGTACCCTGTGTCATCTAGTAACTGTTTAAGGCCATAGAAGAGCACTGCAAGCACACCTTTTTCATTCTCAACGATCACACTGCACAGCCATTCAGTGTCACGGTGAAAACAAATGGCAACCTGATTAGGCCGATTAGGGGTCGGAGACGTGATAATGATAGGGCCGCGCTGCAAACGGCAGCTGTTTATAATAGAACACGAAATGGCACAAATAAATGGGGACATTAACGTCATAACAGGTTACTCTGCAATTAATATCCAATCCCCTGGACTCCTTCTGAAAGCAGTCAGGCTCCTGTTGTTCTCAAAACAATTGGAATAAAGTGACTCTGTGCGGACGGTGAGCCAACTGGAAGGACTTTAGAACGACTTGGCTGCAACCCCTTTCTCTGCACAGCCTGCCTTGACAGTAATTACAGCTTTGAGAGTGTGTGTGTGTGTGTGTGTGTGTGTGTGTGTGTGTATGCATGCTTGTTTGTGCGTGTTTCTTTGTGCCGATGCCATATTGGAGAGTGGGGCTGGCAGCATAGATAAAGCCTGAGGCGAGGCCCCTCGGAGAAAAGTGTAGGTGCATGGTGCCGCTGCAGAGAAGACCTTTGGAATAGAAGCCCCCCTCTCTGTGAGGAGGCCAGGTGAGCGCGCAATTATAGTCTCATGAAAAGAGACTCCAAATGCAAATGCCTTTCTCTCCTTTCTCCTCTGTCTGTGTTTTTTTTTTTTTTTCCCTCTCTCTTTAATGGAGGTGGACTGCGAGGGGGCGTCTCTTTAAAGCTTTCTTTCTGGCTTTGTCCGTTCCCCCGTTGAGAGAGCGACGTCGCGGGCCAATAAGGAGGAAGATCAGACTTCATAGTAGAGGCGCGACACGTGAGAACAAATGCCCGCTCGATGCCCAACGGCGCGATGTGATAAGTCATCGTTAGTGAACTGCGTGCCAACAGCCGTTAGTCATCGGCATTGTCTGGCCAGTCTTACCTGCCTCGTTTACGTGCTTGCATTGTTTTGAGCGGGCTTTGAGGGGGTGATACCTGTAATGATAATAATGATGCTGCAATATCAATATCAATAAATATATGAGTCATTCATAAATAGAGGCTTTTTTTGTGTTGCTGTCTGCTGTCTGGTCTCTTCCAGTTTGACCTACTGAGTCTACTTGACTCCTCTGGGCTCTATGAAATCTTATCACGGTGTGTTACAAATTTTATTTTGCAGAATTTCTCACTGTTCTTCTAGAGCAGAATATGATGAATAAAATGAAATAAATATAGGTCTATATGGTACATCGCCACAAATGCAACAACTACCACCGAAGTGCCCTTGAGCAAGGCACCGAGTCTGTAGCTGCTCTGTGACCGGCAGTAGTAGGTAGGCGCTTTATACCTGGGCGAGCTCCCAGAGTGTGAAACTGCACGAAAGATTGACAGACTCTGTGTACAAGCAGTTGACCCGCTGGAGCGCAACAGCATATCGGCAAGTGACGGCGTAGACACAAATGTCTATTTGGGCTGCGCGTCTCCGCTGTGACTCACGGCAACTGCTATGTTGTTTTTTGGGTTGTTTTTTTTAATGTAACCTCCCAACACTTCAGCAAAGTCAAACGTAAAATAAGAGCTTTGATTTGTATGCCCACTCACCCTTACTGTCTTTTTTTTTTTTTTTAATGTGATTCATTTCCCCACATGGTCCTCCCTGCATGCTAACCCTCTCTGCCCTCCTGCAGCACTCCTCCACTCTGTTCTCCTCGAGGATACTGAGGAGGATGGGGAGGGAAGGGGGAGCGTGCAGTACACAAATCAAACACTCGTACGCCTCCGAGACGTTTGTTTCAGAGCAGGTCTCCGGGGTGGGAGCACTCCCTGGTAGGGTTTTTAATCTGATCTCACAGCTCTTGCTCATCCTACAGCTGTATTCCGTCGCGTCACGTTGCGGACGGCGTCCACTCGTGCAGATGTGATATTCCGCGTACGATAGGTGGTGTGTGTTTTCAGCAGGTGTGTGTTTGAAGCTTCATCTTTGGGGAATAGGCAGATGTTAATGACCCATACATCTTCTATGCCTCAGTGTATCTATCCTCAGTGATTTACAGTAAACGCGGTGATGCGTGGGTGCGAGTGTTGGGGGTTGAGACGCGCCGGTGAATTCATTTTTATTTATAAGTGAGTCGTCCAGTAAATGTGCTGTTCGGTGGGGGAAAAAACACTTAAAGGAAGAGAGATTTTATATTGCAATCACTGCTGCTTTTGCAATTGACTATACAGGTAAACCCTAAGGTATTAAATGTTCTTTTTGTGTCCCGCCTTACATATCAAACTGAGTATTGCACTGAAAACAAATGTGTATGTGTGTGTGTGCGAGTGTTAATTTCAGGTCTGGCAGATGACGGGCGGGATCGCAGTTGTGTGTCGCCCCCCCCCCCCCCCAAAAGTGAAGCCTGTGACCCTGGAGAAGTGTTTGGTTCATAGTCCTATATAGTCCTATATCTTTCCATTTCAAGCCACATTATACAATATGCCACGCCCACTTGCCACGCCCACAGCAGATCCTATGCACAACAGAACGCCAATCAGGCAAACAAGGATTTAATACTGAACAACAGACTGACTAATAATGTAGAATATATGCTAGTCATTTATTGTAATGACAATGAATGTGCATATTGCAGCTTTAACAGCCATATTTCCTCCATGGCCTCCATCATTGGGTGAATTCAAGAAAAAAAACAGCTGAATTATCCTAAGCGTCTAAAAAGCGCAATGATATTTCATATTTCATGCAATTAAACCTAATCCATGACTAGCGCGGGGTTCAACAGCAATCACATTTCGCTCCAACACCGCTGGTATTGAAACGCTGCATCTGGCGGCAACTACGGAATGGAATTGGCGACAGGAAACCGATTCCTCTCGTCACTTACGCCGCCTCGCCTCGGCATCTCAATCGAGCTTCGTTTTTTTTTTTCTTGCTTAGGGAGTTCAGCGGGACATTCACGCGCGACTCGAAGCGTAATCGTGCTCGGGAAATGAAATAGGACAATCGGGGGAGACGGATTTGCAGATGTTAAACCTCGTCGAGTCGAGTCGACACGAGACACGCGGACCCAAAAGTGATTCAGCACCGCAGTGTCTGTTTGACACTGTTTGATACTTGAACCTGCTTTTCCATTTTTAACATGTGTGCCCTGTCAGCTATTGCTGCTATCAAAGTGACAACCCCCACCCTCAACCTTGCTGTTAGTCGCCTGTTATTTTCATTGACTGAAGGCTTTACCTGCGGTGATTGTGATAACGGCTGCTCTCCTGCTTGAGCAGCAGTGATTATAAGTCGCTTTGCGTTTATAAAAAATGGAAATGTGAATGAACATCGGCGGTAAGGACCCGGACAAGAGGCGCCGCAGCTCCCACTGCTCCCAGATATGATATAATGTGATGTAGCCCATTGAAGTCTTAACAATTCGTCTTCCTTCAAAGAGCATCATTTGTTTTCATTTTGTGCTCTGATGTTGTTTTGTAAGACTACAGGTGTCGCTTTTCTTTTTCAAGTAGCGGAGAGATCTCATTTGAAACTTTTCAGCCGCTCAATGGTGTGTAGACAATTGGATGTGAGAGCATTACATCTGTTTCAATGTGAAGTGTGTGAAGTGGGTGGAGTGGACTCTTCACGCTAATAGCGTCGACGCTCGCTAAGTGGTTTTCAGCTCTGCCGTCAACACGGCGTCTACGATACCACTGACTTTTACACGTCTAGGGAAGGTTTGCCGAGCTCTTTTCCAGTATCATTCCCACTTCACATTTATAGAAATACATGCATGCCTTATGGAGCCGCCCAGCGTAACCACGCTCTTCTACTGTTGGCCGTTTAGCAGCCCCCTTTTTGTGCAATTGGCGGTTAAGTGTCTTGCTCAAGGGCACTTTGACGGTAGATGCATTCGCTTGCCCTGCCTGGATTGGCTCATCTGCCTGGAGATTCTTTATTTGTCTGTCTATTTTCATCGAAAGTGCCCAGCTCTGTCAGATCTCAAAGGGAGCAACACTTTCATACTCATACCAGATAGCAAACTGCAAGGATTTTGTGGTACTTTCAAATCTTGCAACGGGGGAAAGTGTGAAAATGGAGGGTGTCGAACAGAGAGGTGTTATTTTTTTTCATGCAACCGTGTGATTCATCTTTGTAGCATTTCAACACGTCCGTATATCACCGCGAGCAGAAGAGCCCGGCCCGTAGTTTAAGATCGGAGTTGTGTAGCGCTCGCTTTTAAGTCGGTCCCCGATTCACTCTGAAAGATCCGTATCGTCCAACAACTAAACACAACAAGAAATCATGTAGGAATTTCATGCAGCTTTATTGTGATATTCTATCACTTGGAGGTGGAAATGAATCCTTTTTGCCTGCTCAAAATCTACAGGGAAGTCAAGATGCAAGGGTCACGGGGGATCAAATCATGGCCTTTACAACCAGTACGCCACCCTGCTGTCCCTCATGTACTCAGTGACACGTCTATTTGATGAGTTGATTTCGAGGATCTTGTTCCGCGCTCGTTGCAATCAAACACTATTTATGTCACATTGTTACACGAAGTGCGCGTGAAATATGTTGTGAGTGTTGTCAGCCGTGACAACAGAGGACAACAGGGAGGCGGAAAAAACCTCGGCGCTGGTGTCACTCCAAATAATAGAGTGATGCAGATGTCGGTTAAACTCCCTCCCCTGGAGGAAAAAAGAACAAAAGAAACCAAATGTTTACGGGGTGGGAGAAAAACGGAGTGACAGGAAAACATTCTGTGACAGCAAATGAAAGCGAACGATAGTGTTATCCGTGATGTTTAATTTCTCCGCGACATCAACACGGACCGCGAGTGAATTTAGAGCGGTGATGTCAGCCAACCCCATTCAAGCGTCGCTGCACGCTGTCCTTTGGAGGGTGAGTAATGCAGGCCGAGCTATCGGCGGAGGAAATCTCAGCTGCTAAATCTGCTCTCCACTCTCGCCTCTTGCATGCAGACAGGGTCACAAATGGAGACGACTCCAACCTCAATAAATTTGGATTCCAAAAACACACAGCGAGGCTTCTCCAGGGCATCTACTCCTACACCAGAATGCCCAATAACCTTGACCAAAAAATGAGAGTCGCCGCGGCTGATGGTCTCTGCTCTCACATCCAATGTTATTGTGGGTAATGGATGTGGACGATTCGGAGCCCCGTGTACCAGGTTTGGGAAATGGAAAGGAATGGGTACATCAACGGGAGTGGATGGGCTGCAAATTGTCAGCCCAGATGGAGTCCGGCGTAATTCATTACCGAAGAGGGTTTGCTTTGTTTGCTGCGTTTTGGAACAGTGGAATAAAGCAGCATTTGTACATTCGCCCCCCTACTCCCTTGCTTGTTGTGTGTCGGCATCCAAGATCTTTCAAAATCAAACAATGTGCAACAGGGGATCTGTGCACTTAATTACACTTAGCATTCATTGGCAGTCACACTCAGCTGGACTAACAATACTAATATGGCAATAACGTTTCCTGTTATTCGGTATATTGAAAGTTTGCAATGTAATTTTACTGACTTGATACCATTGCACCCGGCAAATAAACCACCCGCCCACAATGTGCTTATTGTAGCTGTGTGTGCATGTACACCAGCATTGTGTGCAATAGGAATGTATTGATGTTAAACAGAGAAAATGAAACTATTCATTATTGTCATATATTATATTCCATTATTGTCCTACATTAATGTAACTTAAGCCAGACTTGGTTTAATAAAACTGCAGAAAAAGAAAGCTTCACACAGAAAAGGAACCAGACCAGCCCCTATTATTGATAATAGGCTTCAGCTCTATTGATTTTGTGCGAGAGTGGGCTTTCTGTGTGAAACCCGCTGTCACCTCACAGCGTGTGTGTGATGCCCTTAATTGCAGATCTGGTCAATTTCGCACCAGAAGCCTATTTTTTGATCGTGGCTGTGGCATCGCCAAACGGAATGTGTGCACTTAAGAAGTTTCACAGAGCAGAGCAGTTCTATGAGTTGCTGAGTGACACAGGTATACCAGTGTCACACCAGTGTACGAACATAGCGTACCCTAACAATGTAAGTTTCTACTTAATTGGTATGACTGGACCCGCTCCTTCAGGTTTTGAACCTTCAGATCAATCAATAACGGACCAGCTCTCTGTCATGTTATGACCGAGAGACCGAGCATCTTGCATCGGTGAGCGTTGAAATATCAAGAAGGAAGCAGGATCCTGTCCTTTGAAGCTTGTGTCTGTGAAGCTTATTTTGCCTGCATGACATGAGTTCAGCCTCCGCAAAAACACTGCAACCCACACAAAGGTCATAAATGGTATATGCGCACCATGGAGCCAGTGTGTCATCAGCAGGATGTAAGCTAAGAGAAGGACAGTCCAGTGTCAAGGAAATCGATACAAAAACAGCAGAACATTATATGACATATCTGATTAGGGGAGAGAAGAGGAGAGGAGAGACAATTTTAATGTGGTAATCCACGAGGTCATTGTTTTTTTATTTTGTCTCCATCTTTGGTGCTCAGGTCTCATTGCTGTGATGATTCTTCGCTGTTCTTCCCAGGGATCACCTGTCAATCAAACAGCATGTCCAGCACTGTGACGTCTCTTTCCTTGGATTTTCTGTTGATGGACTTTGAGTTTCTGCAGGTAGCGCTCTTTTCTTTGTCTGTTCAAACCGGAAACGTAAAGCGCATCACTTCTGTGTGCCAGAGGATATCTCCCAGGAAAGACCTACCAGACACCAGGTGTTCAGAACAGCAAATGTTAAAGCTTTCATGAACTGGCTAGAGGCTGAATCACTGTTGTGTTTTATCAGTCAGCAATAGAGAGTAGCAAAATGGACATTTATTTATAAGACAATGTCACAGATTATTACTTCAAGCATCCTGCTTCCTTCTTGATATTTCAACGCTCACCGATACAAGATGCTCCTTGTCTCGGTCATAATGTGGCAGAGAGCTGGTCCGTCAACACAGAGATTTAATGGAGGAAAGGTCCTCCACGGAGGATCTTTGTCTCAACTTGTCCTTATTCCTTATCACTGACAGCACAGGTGAGTGACTGCACAGCGGTGCATTGTGGGAGTGAACAGAGCTGAGATTTGAGGAGAGTCAGACAAGGTGTCAGGATGAAAAAGCCTTGCACCGGCTTAGTCCACGGATCAGCGCCAATGCGCTGTGACAAGAGGCACGTCGAGATTGACTGCTGCCATAACTGGCTTAGACAGCACGGGAACACCTGGGTGTACTTGAGTCTACGCTCCCAGACCACCTGCACTGCTGTCAGTCCTCACTTGGCACCCTGCTGCGCCGCCGTACCCTTAGCAAACTGACGTAGGCAAGCTGTGCAGTTTAGTTCCTACCTGACCCGCACTTCACAACTTCACGCTAAGTCTAAGGACTGCATGTCCCGGTTAGATGTATGTCGAAAGGGTTTTACGTAACGTGGCTCAACGTGCTGCAATCCTGTAAATGAAGTTATTTAGCCTATGGGGAGGAACCCAGAACAGCCAACGTGGAGGAGGAGGAGGAGGTGAAAGGCCGATCCACATCATCACAACGCAGATGTAAAAGTACACTTACCAGTCTGAATCACAAACATATTGTCCACTGTTTAATGTGTATAGTGCCCTCTACTTCCCTCGGCACGATAAACGGCGTTGCATCTTGAACGTGCACTCTAGTACAGCTGATTCAGGCAGGTGAAGTATTATACCACTCGAATTGATGTTCTTCACAGCAAAGAGGCATTTACTGTCATTTCAGAAGCAAAATAAATGACTTGAGATGAGCAGAGTGCTAAGGCTGTTGGGTGTAAAAGGCGGTTCCATTATCCTTGATCTCGCCAAACGGCTGTTTTTCTCAGAGGACAGAGGAGACCGAACAGATAACAACAACAGCTGTCCTGCCTGGTGAATTTGTATGAGGCGTAGCGAGAGGCGAACTGTACACAAGGTCGGGGAGTGTAAATTATTTGCTGGATTACTCAAAAACATGCCTGAGAGGGGAAAAAGGCTGCTTTTTTTTTTTAGTTGTGACTATTCTAGACGCAATCATCACCTTGTTCACCTTGAAATAATGGTTGACAGTGACTGTAGGTGTTCAAATTGGCGACTCTAAATGAAATTGGACTACACTGAGAGTTCACATTGTGTAGATTTTTATACAGATAGTTGAGCTGGTGCAATCCTGGGGATTACACGGCTGATTACACAGAATCAGTGATCTGTGACGGATTACATTGGACAGTAACCTTATAGAAGCCAATGACTGAGCTGCTGTACATTGGACTTGGACTCCGTCAAGCACGTTATCCCACAAAAATGACTCAATACCTCATTTGAGCTGTGAGTTCATTTCAAATTTCCATTGAGAATTGTAATTTCTGAAAACATCAATGTTAGTGTTATGAGCTTGTTCTAGGTCTTTGGGAGAAGCTTGTTCGAGACGCTCCCTTTCAAATCAATGGACAATTTATGTAAAAAGCTATTACGTGAATATGTAACAGACCAGATCACACACACACACACGTTTCTATCACAGACGTAGTGCTTTAAAACAACAACAAAAAAAAACTCATCTTGTATACGGTGTGTAGGAGGACACTGGGTTTTTTTTGGCAGGCAAGCACTGCGAACATGTGTGAAAATACAAGGCGGGTGAGTCAACACTCGAATACTCGACGCAAAATACATACACGGTGGTAAAAATAATAATAAAATAATTTTTTAAAAATGGAAGCAGAGCGGTATCTACAGTGTTGCCTTTGAAGTGTGTTGGGGTGGCGACTCTCGTGTACAGTACCTTTGATGCTGGCAACGTTAAAATGCATGCATTTACCTTTCAGCTGTTTGACAGAACCTAATTACAGAAAGCTGCCTCCAGAAAAAAAAATTTAAAAAAACAAAAAAACGTTTTTGGCTGTCACTTTGACACGTTGCAGATAACCTCCCCGCATGGTAATTTGCCACCGGGGCCCATCCCCGCAGGAAGTAGCGCAGGCTAATAGCAGACTCTCATACTACGCTTGGCCGGCGGCCGCGGCCATGGGAGGAAGTTGATATTTCAGGTCACACCATGTAAATTGGATTAACTCGTAATTTACGTGTTTACTGTGGTATTTATAGCTTCCAGTTGGTGGGAAAGTGGGGAACAAGGCTACACTTACCGGCCAATTACATCGAAGGGATAAATAACCACTGGGTACGCACGTGCCAACAATGTCGCCTAATGCTGATTTGCTCTGTGATTCAAATGAACCAGAGGGTGACCTTGTGAAGACGTCGGTACTTAAGAGTGTTTTTAATTTTTGCAGTTGTGGTTAAACCAACCACCGTTTAAAGCTGCACTCAGCTGCACTCAGTGAGACCTCAGTGAGACCTAAGAGATGCAAATCTCAGTGTGATTATTCTCTGGTGAAATAAAGGCAAAATAAAATAAAAAAATATATAAAGGTCCAGCTGTCTTATCAGGCTAAATCACAAAGCGGGGCTGCAACAGAGAAGAGCGTCTCGTACCCGCTAATTGAGATCGAATGACCGAGTGACAATCCGGTTTCAGGTAGGATCGCTTCAAAACATCAAAACTAAACAGCACCAAAGTGTGAGCAGTAAACATGAGTCTGATGTCACAGGTGTCTGGGTAGCGAAGTTCAAATTCAAGGTAACGTGTAGCAAAGGCCGTGCGCAAAGGCCGTGCGCGTACACCGTCACGTTGTAGCACCTCATATCTGTTCCCCCATAATGTGTTATCAGAGCTTTACCCACTTAATTACTGGGCCAGGTTAAAAATAGCCGAGCGAGAGCGCGTGTCTGCCCCCCCCCAACCTCCCACAGCCTGTCGCCGCTGCCAATGGAGCCGTTGGGCAGCATATGTGAAAGACTCATCTGCTACTGTCCCTTTTCCCTTTGATGAAGATACCTCCTCACATGTGAACATTTTGGCCCCTCGTCCCGTTAGCGACTCAGAAAGCGGCCTCTTCTCAACGCCCGCACGTCTTAGAGGAGACGCAGGAGGTCCTAGATTAAAATGTCAGCGTCCTGTCTGTACTTCAGGGGTTCTCCATCCTTTTCATTAAAGACATGCGCTAGGCTACCGACCCACTTTTGATACGATTTAATCCCAGGGACCAATGTGGGAAGATTAGTGTTGTTGTTGATTTAGTATGAAATTGTCTGCAGGCCGTCGTATCTACCCTACCCAACCCAAACCCCCGAAACCCCAAAACTAGAGAGCTAAGAGAAGAAAAAAAAAGCTAATAACTTGCTAATGTCAAAATGCTGTTTTCCAACAATAGCCCGACTCGCAGCAATTATGTGAGGAAATCCAGATCGAACTGATCCAAGCCCACCGGGCCTTTTCAGGTCCTGTCAGGTTTGGACATTGTTATTTTGGAATTCATATTTAACCTGGTGAGTTGCCAAACATATTCTTCGTTACAGGAACGGCCTGAGGGAGTTGGTGCAGAGAGGGTGATGCACGTTGACACTGCTCACACCTCATGGCTGCCCTGGATTACCACAGTCTTGACTGTTGGCTGCTGGCTGGAGGCGTTGAAGCTTCAATGCCATGCTCGAGGGCACTGCGCTGATAGACGTTGAGGGTAGAGCCGTTACTCAGTCACTTCCCCCCACGAAGGGGAGTGGATTTTTTCCCCCACTGGTCTGGGCATTTGAACCGGTGACCTACTGACCACAGGAAACAAGACCCCCATAAATGTCAGGCTGTACCTCCCCCGTCTATCTCTGCAGGACAGTTCCAGTCAGAATAGCAAGCAGACAGCTGTCACCTCGTCTCTGAATAAAAGATTTTGCTTCAAGCAGACGGGAGAAGAAAGGAGTCTTTTTTGGGTCACCATCCTCAAATGCATCTCCGGAGTCTCTGCGGCTTCGCGGCGGCACAAATATCATGAATGTTTCAAAGGCGTATAACATGCCTAAAGGTGCGTCTTTATTCCTCATGATAGACCTATCAGTCTAGTCAGCCAGAATGATGAATATTGTTCAACACGCCAGGTGCGTCAGCATTTTGATGTGGACATGTTTTAATGCGGCTAGAGCTAAAGCGACGGGACATTTGTGGATTGTCTACCGTTTTGAAAGTGTGAAAAAAAAAAAAGGGTCTGAATGAAACAGTGCTGCTAAAGAATCTAGAGTTAGATTTTAACCAAGTGTTGCTTTATTTACAAAGTGATGAAACGGGCTGCCATTTCTCCAGCTCGTTTCTGAAGGTAATGACAAAGCAGTCATAGAGAGCAATCACAAAGCAGTCATAGATTTGACTCGACACAATAAATAATTGCAGGAAATTACAAAATAACGCAAGACGGCGACACGTCCGTTTGCAGGAATTGTACAGTATCGTCAAAAATCGAGGTAGAAAAAGCACACGCTGCTTGAAAGATTATGTTTGACGTGGGTCGGTACAGGTCACGACAGAGCTTCAACGTGCTCAGATGGGGGAGTGTAAATCACGAGAGATGATTTGACCACATCCCGTTACGAAAAGACAGACAGAAACACCGTCGACGACCAGGGGAGCAAAAGGTTTTGCACGACAGCGGGGCCTCCTGGCAGCTCAGTGGTCTAAGGCATATACCACTGTAACTGCGACGTCCCGGGAACCTCTGTCACATGTCGTTCCCCCCTCTCTCACCCCATCTTTCCTGTCTCTCTCTCTACTTGCTGACTATTGAATAAAGGCAAAAAAAAAAAAAGGTGTCATGTTAATTTCAGTTCCGTGAAACCCCGTGGTTTAACAGTTTTAGTCTGCCGCACAAACTTTTGCAGTGAGACAATAAAAAGCGACAAACCGTGAAATGAAAATCGATGTGGGTAAAATGACAATTGAAGAAATACCACAGTATCACGGTTTCAAACAGCCATTACATATTGATAACAAAACTGTGATGAAGTACGTGAAAACATGGTACCACTTGTCCACACTATGTCACTGTGTATGCAAGACTTCTGTCTCATGATTAATGTAGACAGTGGCATGTTAGCCAAATGTGCTCCATGCAGACGCCACTGATTTTTTTTTTTCTTTATCGTACATTTTTTAGTGACAGCCACTGGGATTTCATAAATGGATAATGTTCAGAGATGTTGCATTTTAACCTCGTTTTCCACCCGCCCAACCTCGCTCCCTTTGGCATCACATGAAAACAACCTAAACATTTGTGCTACACTTAAAAAGGTTTTCAGACTTGAGTGCTCCTGTTGTTGAATCTCACTCACGGACAACAAACTACGGCCTGAACTAAGTACTGCAACTGGTTTAACCTCTCGAATCTAACTTGATGTCATTCAGTAAAATCAGTGATCAAATTGAGAGTCGTGACTGGAGATGAACTGATACAAACTGGTACCTCATCCTTGGGGTCTGTCTCACAATGCAAGTGTAGCTGGCTACACAAAACCAGACAACCGCGATCCCGGCTAACCGGTCTCAGGAAGCTGGTTATCAACTCTGCTCTGTCCGTGCAGGATTTTCCGATCCAGCTGTGAGCGCGTTCACATAAAAGGGTTTGGGGGGGGGGGGGTTGTCTCTCTGTAACATGGACTTAATGTAAGTAAAGATGAAAGTTTTGATCCCTGTGAGGAAATGAAGTATAAAATAAAATAAGAAATAAGCAATGAGGAATAAAAATAGTAGAAAACATTAAATAATTGAATAATTGTAATAACGCTTGCTGACAATTTCAACACGTTAAGACTGTCTAGGAAGTATGGGAAAGAACATTTCTAACATGTATGTTTGTCTCTCAAGGACAAACTATTAGAATGAATAAATACGAGTGATACAAAAAAATATAACAGCCAGAAGTAACACTGTTGCTGCTGCCAAGGCTAGAGAGGACTGGAGGAAAAGTGCAGATAGTGTAAAGAGGCTCATCGCCGCCCCGTCATCGAAACAGTCGGCATTCTTTTCATTGATACAGTATCATGTCGTCACACTGAGACAAACGCTACAAGCATTTACTATATCTCTGAAATAATAAATCATAGGGGAAAGTAGAGCGCTCTCTAAGCACCCTTCAATAGAAACACCCTGTACAGTTATTTTATTTCTTGTAATGCTTTTGTTCATATTGGATTTTGTAAATTGATTTTTTGCAATAAAGGTTAGTAAAAAAAAAAGGCCACGGGATCTGCTAGGAATGCTCGTTCAACCGCTAATCTCGCTTCGTGAGACAGGCCCCAGGTCTACATCGCTGCATCGTTTTAGTCTTTGCCTCCAGTGTAAAATAGATTTACTGTATGTATACCTGTACAGACCATCATACAGATCTAAAGGTCTTCACCTTCCTGTTGAAGTTAATCTGGAAACAGATCAAATGTTTCGTTGAAGACAGCATGGTGCCACAATACAATGGTTTCTCCTGCTCAAGCATCAATTTAGTAAATATACAGAAATCAAGTTGCTTTCTCCTCCCTTTGACAACCCAGAATGATTGACTGTGTTTGCTTGTCATTTCCTTTGTCAATACATCATCCTACCATAAATCCGGAGCCTGGACTGAATTGTGCCATATGCACAAAAGCAGTGTCAACTTGAATAGCCCATCAAGTACGCACTATGATTTTCCTCCCCCAAAATAGAATGACTGAGTCACACAGACACTGAAGTGACCGAGAGCCACTAACAGTGACTAAGTCTGTGTCTTATCTACAGGCCCACTGTGCTCGGGTCACCCTTTCAGCTCCAAGTGTACAAGCACAGGGGCAGCATATCCCACTTTGGAGAGTCAATCCAGAACACTAATGTACGCTGCTAAACTCCCACTCCTCACACCTTGAGAGCCTCGTGCACGCCCACGGCGGACAGTCGTCGGTTGATGTTGCGATAGCGGCAGCGGAGTAGGTCACGGTAAGTAGAGCGCAGGTCGCGGTTGAAGAAGGCGTAGATGAAGGGGTTCATTAGGGAGTTGGCGTAGCCCAGCCACAGCAGTGTGCGCTCCAGCCAGATGGGCACACAGCTACACTCCACACCACAGATAAAGGGCCTGGCTGTGGACAGGATGAAGAATGGCAGCCAGCACACACCGAAAACCCCCACAATCACCCCCAGCGTCGTGGCCGCTTTTTGCTCCCGCTTGAAGATGGAGATGTTTCTGCGCTCGCGGGTCAGCAGGCGCGACAAGGCGGCGCACTCCTCAGCCACACCGGGCGGCTTCAGGCCATGCATGCGCAGCGCCTCATTGGCCACCGTCTCGAGGCGCTCGCGCCGCGCGAGGTCAGTGAAGCGGTGCTTGGCGCCGCTCTTGCGGGCCGCCTTGAAGATCTTGTAGTACATGACCAGCATGACCAGCATAGGGATGTAGAAGGCTACGGCTGTGGAGTAGATGGTGTAGCCAAAGTCCTGGCTAATGAGGCACACGCCGGCTGTGTGGACGTTCTTGGCCCAGCCGCAGAAGGGGGGCAGGGTGATGGAGGCCGACACCAGCCAAACTCCCAGGATCATCTTCGCCATCAGCTGGCCGTTCTGTCGGGCCGGGTAGGTGAGAGGCCGCGTGATCCCCAGATACCTGGGAGAGGAAGAGAAGAAATGAAGTATTACAGACTATTTCCAGGCAGCTGTTCAGCTTAGCATTATCCCTCTCTCGAAGGGTTGAAAGTGCCTTGATGTGTGATCCGCAAGCCTTTTAATGCCTGCCTCTTGTTTCGAACGCAGCGGCTTAGTTATCTCACAAAAGAGGTCGGCTGTTATCTGAGGGCAGAAATGTCGCACCTGAACGCTCAGTTGAAGCACAGCAGCCTGTCTTCATCGTGATCAGACTGAGAGTGCAGTAGCTTCAAATGCCTATTCATTCATTTCAAAGAGACACACATTTCAATGAGAGGTCATGAGCTCTGAGAGTAAACTCTGCCATTATCTGGAGGGCCATTAGCTCTTTTTTTCTTTAGGCTTAGAAGAGCCCTACAGGCTGA
Source organism: Hoplostethus mediterraneus (assembly GCA_034670385.1). Classification (NCBI taxonomy): domain Eukaryota; kingdom Metazoa; phylum Chordata; class Actinopteri; order Trachichthyiformes; family Trachichthyidae; genus Hoplostethus; species Hoplostethus mediterraneus. Next base: position 353,169 of record JAXDDW010000002.1, read on the forward strand.
CAGAGAGCTATCAGTCAAAATGACAGCTGTGTAGTTTCAAATAGCAGCTGGAGGTGTTAAAACCCCCTCCAAAAAAAAGACAAAGTGAGGTGCAAAAGGCTTGAAAGCGTGCGAAAACTGGAAAATGGCCAGCACTCTCAAGAAACGATGGAGCTGCGCGTTTATACCTGCCTCCATAAGCATCACAAACCTCGCTGATGACGGCTGTGTATTTGAGAGAGTATCTTGTTTCAGATCTGTTGTTAACCACAAGAGGGACATCCGCCAACAATCCCTCCCACTTTAGCGTGGTGCTGTCGTAATCAGGAGGCGCATTCAGTCAGGGTGAGAAACCGAACTACATCACTCCCTCTGTAAGCAGTACACTATCAAATCATCACTTTCACACCTTACCTGCCAATTTTCAGACAATCCTCCCACACTTCTCCTTGCATATTCAGGAAGAACTTATACGTCATTGTTTCCCGGAAGCCACGGGCCTGTACAGAACCTGTACTTGTTTGCGTTGGGCACCCGGAAGACAGGCAGTTATTAATCAAAGTGACAGTTCAAGTCAAGACGATTCAGGCTGTCAAACACAGGAACAAAGTAAACGCACTTGGAAACCCAGTGTTTGTCCTGACCGTCTGACAAACCAAACCATTTGGTAATCCAAGCAGATTGAAACAAAGAGTTATTTGCAAATACTAATCTTCAGTTTGCCACAAGCTAAAGGGTTTTAGGACATAATATCACACACGCCAACTGACAACACATTGCGCCATGGATATGTTATAGCAAAACAAAATCTGATCCGGACCTCATGTGATACAAAATCGGATCATAAGTGAATTTGTCAGGTAGATCTTACATCGTCTACAGTACATATATACACATTTGCGATACTACTGCGTATGTTCAAGCAGGCTGGCGTACAGCACGGTTGCAGCTGCACAGGCGAGTCACGTGCCATGCATTATATCGCTCTTTCCTTCTTTAAGCACCCCTTGGTTAAGGCAGGTTGTTGACTACATACGTTACGTAACAACTCTTGTGTATCCAACCCCCGGCCCTTCAACCACCGTTTACAACCCTCACTTAAAGTGCAGTTAAGCTTTGTGGAGGGGGTGACAGATCGGCGGATGGGTACCCACCATGCTGTGGGAATTCACAGGAATACATAATGGATACACAGTAATGCAACACTCCTCTTTGAATTCATTATTCAATGGGAGAATGGGAGAGGTGCTGCTGGTGTGAGGGGGGGAGTGTGTGGGGGGGTGGGGGCTGGGTGAGGGGGGGAGGGAGGAGGGGTAGTTCTTTACAGCCTGTGACTCATTTCTGGCCTTTTCCAAGAGCCATTTTCAGAAGTGCTCTCTCATTGGACACAAAATCCTCTCACCATCTTCACCGGGAGAAACAGACTGCATGCATTTTAACACTTCATTACACGGGTTCCTGCATGCATTACGACCGGATGAGTTGACGCAAACATCCGCGGGGCTTCCTGTTTATTCTGATTATTTGTTGCTTTTATTTCATTCTGCTATAAGGTAGGACGAGATCTCAACTCTAACGAGCCCCAAGGGGAATTAAGGTTTGCTGCGGCAACAAGTAATATAGGATACGGGCAAAAGAAGCGTTGAGTACGAACAGGTGCGCAGCAAAACCAGGGTCATGTAAACATAACCACAATACACGAGTTAAAGTATGAAAAAGTATGAGTTACAGCAAAATAAGAGCAGAAATACTTGAAAAACAAAATGAAGAATATGTACAATATGAGAAAATATGAAAAAGACATATTTGCAGTACAAAGTGAAAAAAATTATATATATATATATATATATGTATAATAATAATGTAATATATAACAGATTTTTAGGCAAATAACATGAAATTACAGCAGATATACAGCGAACAATGACATGGGACACTATAAACTGCACATAAAAATCACAGCACCCCACAATAATCGCGTTAAAAACCAACAACTCGCTCTAATCGCCTCCCACAAACCACCACGTAGCGACAGAAACAATGAGACAGAAGGACAGCTCACTCGAAACTGGGAGTGAGTTTATTTTTGCTTTGTGTTTTTTTTTTGTTTTTTTTCTTCTATATCTCAGGAGGATTTGGGGCATCCACAGCGGCGCCGGCCCTCGGGGATCACTCGGGCCGCAGACGAACAGTGTGCCTGAGTTAATGGAGAATTCAATTACTTCCGCTAGGCTACCAGCCAGGACACAGTAAAGTGAACTATTTTCTGCACATGCCGCAACTGGCTGCGGTGTTTTGCAGCCAGTCGTCAGTCATCCACTAAAAACCTTTTATGTCTTGGAGGGGATCCACGGTGAAATATTTACCGAGCTGCAGTCGGGGCGGGCGGCGGTTTGGGCAAATTTAGAACAGTTCCTTTAAAGGAAAGAAAGAAGCGGGGAAGGGAGATCTGTTTTTTCCTTTTTTTCCCCCACAGATTGGATTCACTGGAGAATCAGCGCTCATTCCAAGATTGATTTTCCCTATATTTAATATGTGGTTATTAGTTTTATATATCTAATCCCCAAGGCACTGCACTTAAACGACTTGAAACCATTTTACGGAAAAATATCGTTTTCTGTTCCCGTGTATCTGTGCGGGTGTAGCGGGCGCTGAGATGCACACGTCGCCTCAGATCGAGCCACTTTTCTTGACGGATTGTCTCTTCAAGAACTGAGAAGTGCAACGTTGCTGTTTTTTTTTTTAATCCAGCAGTCAGTCATCTGTATTTGCTTTCAAGCTTGGTTTGTTTAACATAAAGCGAAAGGGATTGCCGAAAAAAAGGGAGACAATCTGGAAATGCCCAACCCGTTGCTGGGAAAGAGCAGTTTTACCACATTAGAATGCTTGTTTTCTTATTGACACCCATGTATTTGATGTATTTTTGATATTATACAATGGGTTTTTAACAAGGTGCAACTGGGCTAAAGCATCATGAGCCTCATTCAACACATAAAATGACCATATAAACTTTCATTTAAAGTATGAGAAACACCAAAAAGGCAGTGGTGTTTTTTTACACAAAAGTATTGATGTACCGTATTTATTCTGAGCTGCCCTAGACTGAAGAGCACTACATCTGTCTTGTGAGAGTTTCCCAAATCGCTCTCATAACAACCTCGGCCCTCAAGGAACCTTTTAGAAATCCTACACACTTTCTGAGAAACTGAGCAACCCGCTCTCACATAGCAAACGGAAGCAAAAGAGAAATCCCATCTGTTTTCATTAACCCTCGCTTTTTGTTGTTCAACTGTACGGCAAATCTGATTCTGTTTGAGTGTTTTTTTCTGCCTCATTTCTGTTTCGGGTTAAGGTTCAAATGAGTGAGCGAGGAAAGTGACTTAGTGGCAGAACATCATCTAAAATAAGAGTCTTACATAAACATCCGAAAATGAGTCATTCCTGGACAGATGTACTTCTTCTTCCCTGAGATTTGTCGTCCATTCTCCGACCAACCGCCGCGGCCCAGGCCCGAACCTGGGTCAGACACTCTTCATAAATAATTCACTGACATTTGTTTTGACCTGCTTGCAGCGGCAGATGGTCAGGGATCCACACGGGACGGTGCGATATCAGAAAGTTCACCCAGTCGAAAGTTTATAGCTCTAAATGAATCGTACTGATGCGGCGAACCCCGTCTGTCTGGCATGCAAAAATCATTGTCGCACATGGTTGGCGTCGTGCAGCGAAACTCCTTGGGATTCGCTGCTTGTGTTCCTGTTCCGTAGCAGAAGCGTAGTGAACATGTTTTAGGATTTTTTGTGTCGTTGGTGGATTGCAAGCACATCTGGTTGGCACATCTGGTGAGGTAAGCACTTGAATATGGTCGTGACGCTGTCTTTGCTTTCTGTTTAAATGAAATGTTGTATTGCAAGATGCTATTTTGGAAAAGGAATTCATTCAATATCACTGAAACACGGAGGATCCAGCATTTAAAATGATCATAATTTGCCATTAGCAAATCCATTAGCAGGTACCATTTAATTTTTCATTTTGTGTTAATTCTGTTGTAAGCGTTGGTTAGAGTGTGTTTTTTTTTAATGCTGAACATCTCATTTTGAAATTACATAGATACATAGATATTACATAGATAATTCTCTATGTATGCTCTACATGCGTCCTTGGTCCTCGATGTGGGATATACATATTTCCACCACAGGCGTGTATATTTGAAGGACACACCGCGGCTTCCTGTTGACACACCGCAGCTTCCTGTTAACATCACACCGACTCCTTTATGAAGTCTCTTTTATTTTCCGCTAATTGTTGTAAAGCAGTCGTCTTGGATGATTTATGGCCTCAGCAGTGCAGCACACCACCTGCGTGCCTCAATCTGAGGTTTACTGGTTCTCACACCAATAGATTATAGGCGGCTATTAGTGCCAAAGTGATAAATGGACACACATTCCCCCCCCCGCCCCCCCCCATACCCAGAATGTCCTTGAACACTGAAGCACTAGCTTTTAACTCATTTCTCGTGTTATGCTTGTTTGTTATTTGTTTGTCTGCTTCTTTTGTAGCACTTTGCACTTTGTTTTCCTTGAATGGACTATCTTTATGTGCACATTAATGGTTCATGTGCATGTTTTCTAGCATGCTTGGTTAGACCCTAAAGCATCCTTTAGAGTTGGAGCGTTCTCTTTTGTTTTTCAAGGATATATCCATTAGTATTTTCATTTAAATTGACAAACATAAGACATGAAGAAGTGAAGGAAAAGTATTGAAAAAAGCCAAATTAATAATCCTTTTGATTCTATTGTCTGATTGTGGGATGGTGAAAACCCTCTCCCTTGCCCACCTGGTTTGCTGGTGACAGTGCTGCGTCTTGATAGCAGCCGTTCTGAGGTGTCTGCGCCACTTTTCACAAGATTGCATGCGCTACAATAATTTCAGGGAGTCGCGGCGTTGCAAGGGTCAGTTTACTATGCGTGACCATGACAGGCGCTAAGAGGCTTTATTGTTCGACCAGCCCTGTCAGGCACGCTGCCACACTTAGTGAACAGCATGGCGTCCTGATTTGGTCCTACCGTTCCGTAGCGCGCACTTCCTTTAGCGAATCCGGGCCGGTTATATATTTAGGTATTATTTATACGCAGTCAGTTCTCCAATGGACCTCCACGATGGTGCATGTACATGTGTGTCTCCGAGACTCCCAAATTTCCTTTCAATATGGCGTCTTAAGTGGTGTTTCTGCCCATCATGACTTACATCTGTTCCTATGGGCGACACTAAGAGCCCCAAATCTACAAAGTTATTTAGTGAGGTCCTAAAACGCTCACTCAAATATTAATGAACTCGCTAACTCCCTCCTCATTATTATACAATGACCAAAGCCTATTGGTGGAAGCTGAATAGTTGTGCGCCAGCTAGTCCATCTTCCTCTCTCTCTCTTGCCTGTCCTGCTGGTGTGAGAGAGCGAGTGTGAAGAGCCCTTCCATCTTTGTCACCTTCCCTTCGGCTCTATCGCAGAGTGCACTCTCTCTCAAAAGGAAGCCTCTGAAGCCAAATAGGCTTCGAGAAAGCCTCAGATGTTGAGGGGGGTGGGGGGGGGATGTAATTCTCTGCTTTCTCTGGTTTTACTCCTGACTTTTGAGAAAAAATGTTTAAAGATTTTGGTTACCACAGAGACCACTTCTTTTCATCTGACTCACTTGCCTCCGATTTGGCATCCAGCCAGCAGGCGTATAGCTGAACTAGCTGTGCAGCCCATTATGTGTTATCATTTCAAGGCTTAGCGAACAGAAAAGGACAGTTGAGCTGCATCCAACTTGTTCCTGAGTCATTAGACAATGCCATGTAAAATAAAGGCCAATGTCGAGGTCTATTCTTTTTTTATTCACCTCCTAGTCTTTAACTGACCTTTTATTTTGGGACAATAAAATATCACAGACCTCTAATTCTAACCACAAAAAAAAAGCCCACAGCCGGCAAGAACAAGAAAGAAAGAACACTATTACTATCCTGTCAATTCTGGGGCTTTATCCCAAACTGTGTTTTGCTATGCACACACAGAGAAAGCACTTGTGTCCATAATGCAGATCTATATTATATTATAGTTGAAAGAAATATGATTTCTTTCTTTCACAATCATATTTTCCAGACTCAGAGATATTTCAAATATTGCCCTATAGATATTATCCTCTATTAAAAAAAGTCATTTTGTCAACCATGAACTTCAATTATGAATCTCATGTTGAGCTATATTGGAGATCAAATTTGATATACAAGTTGTGCCCATGACAGCCAGTTACGGCATGCGCCCTTCCCTAGCCATGGAGCAACGGTTGACTCATTTCCGTATTTGAACAGTGTATCCTTGTTTCAACAATAAAATAAACATTTGGAGGTGCTGGTTCCCTTAATGCTCAGATAATACGCATGTGCAAACAACTTTATGTCTACAACCACGATGTGAAAAAGTGCACATTGTTTCTTTGTCCTCCAACCTCACTTGTCCGCCTAAAAAGTACAATAGAAATAGGATTTAATTGGTTTTGTGCTGTTTTTAGATGCTCATGTATGTTTTTGGACAGAGGTTGTGTGTGTGTGTATTTTAAGTCAATCCATAAACCAATATTCTGCAAAACAACAAACGTACTGGTACAGTATGTCAGAGCTGATGTTTCCAGCACATAGGAAACACAGTAAGTCATTCTTCATCAGCTGTGGTTGTAAACTAAATTGAATGTAATCTGATTTTTGCACCACAGCGACATACATCACAACATCGGATATGGAGGAAGAAGCTGAGTTCCTGTTGTAACCAGACAAACTATGATTGATGACAGGAAAATGCATTACAGGAGCAATTTTGCTGCTGTTTATTTCACCTATGAGCAGAGAGGGAGATAATATGACAAAATGACTGAGCCACTTCATCTGTACAATATTTTTGTACAGTATTTGTACATTTCCGGGATTTGTCCCTATGGCAGGCTAATTTCAAACGTACACAAACAAAATACCATCGCAGGTGAGCAAACAAAAAAAGTGTACTTTGCAACCATGATAGGTAGATGAAGATAACACTGCTCTTGTAAACTAAAGGTCAATGTTGAGGCCAAAGCAATGCAGGTATTTGATAAGTAGCAACATAAATCCAGCAATACTGTACTACATTGCAATAAGCTTAATAGCAACAGCTAGATGTGAAGTGAAATAGTACAGAATTCTTGAAAGCTGTCTGTGGATGTAGTGGTAATAGAAATAATAGAGTCTAACAGGAAAACACTTTTTTGGGAGATTGTCTTGTTGGTCAACTTGGCTAAAGTGATGAGAACATAGACACAAAAATCCCAAGAAGATCATTGGCTCTGATGCTCCGTGCTAACACTTTCACATAGAGTATGTCTCCTAGATACACACACATAGGCATTTCTTCAGAGAGGTCAGACCGCAGGGTTTTCTACAGTGTTATGTCCCAGTTTGGGGCCTTGGTCAAGGGAAATTTCTTGATGGAGGGCACTGCAGATGTCATACTAGTCACCTTCCTCCATTTGCCTTTTCAGCTGGGATACCCACTGTAGCTGGTGCCAGGGATTGAACAAAGTTCCTAGACAGCATCTAGTCCAATCTGCTGCTGCATTCAGTTCTCACCTTGTGCTGTGCTGATGAGGAAGGGTAAGCAGGGAAATTCCAGCTCTACTGTCACTTTGGACAACATCCCATATACATTTCCAACAGTAGCCTCGGGTGATGAGTTTGAGAATTGAGTGTGAAAACTCTGGCAGCAACAGAAGGTTGATGCATGTGTGTGTCATAGAAATATGAGGAAATTAACTAATCCCTGCATGTCCAATGGGATTTCAATCAGAGGCTCTGCCTTTGGGAGTATTATACATATGCACAGATGCACGCACACATAGTATGCACCACCCTAAACATACATGTACACATACATACATGCATGTTGCATCATGTTGCATCATGTTGCTGTCAGGTTAACACTTTATATTTTAAGAAAGTTATCAGAAATGTAATATCAGACTAATGATGGTACATTTTTGTAATGTTAAAATCAAATGGTTTTTAATGCGTTTCAATCCTCTGGGGTCATGAAACTTGCTCTACCTATATTGGACCATGTAAACCTTTAATGTACCAGCATGAAAAGTTTGATTTTTTTTTCACAGCAGTACTGATATGCTTCATTTTCAAAACATGCTACTTGCAATCTACAATTTGAGTGTGTGTACGCCATCTCTCTGCTCCATCAATAGGAAACCCATTAACCCACTGTTCTGTAAAGCATCTTTCACCTTTTGTTCATTCTAGATGAATGATCGACCCCACCTTTGTCATGCCTAACTCAAATGTGATTCCTGCCACGTTACCAGCACCATTTTGAAACCCAGTCAATAGTTTGGCCTTTTCCTTCTCCTTTCCCCAGAGATCACTGGGGGAGGAGAGTGACAAGCTCGGTGCATGGCAAAAAAAAAAATCAGACCTCTATCTCCTGAAGGGTTACTAACTAATCCATCATCCTCCATGTCAAATTTCGACTTAACTCGCACAGCACAAGTGCAACATACCGATATTGCTGCTGTGAATGAAATGAAAACTATGTATATCGCCAAAAGTATGTTTTTCAAGAAAAACAAAGCCCATGTGTATATGCATGTGTTGATCTTTTTTTTATCAGGTTTCATGGATCCAAGGGTAACGAAATAGCATGATTTCAATTCAAGCTAAAGAATGAAATACACCAAAAATGAGGTTACATTGTTTTTACACAGCAAAAACACACCCAAACCTAATTGGCCGGAGAATCTGGGGAAATTTGCAGGTTGCTTTTGGTCCATCAACATGACTGCTGCTCTTCAAATAAGACAGGTCACTGGATCTGGTTCAAAAGCTCACTGATTAGTTTGGAAAGTCTGATAAACCAATAAATTAACAAAATGAAAAATGTGATCCCTCGGAGCCGTAACTCTGTATGCTCAAACACATTTAGCAATTTGAAATATTATGTGTTTTTCCGCTGTATATATGCATCATGGTACAGCGTGGTATGGGAGTGACGAGTGCTGCTTAGTAAGGCGCCTAATCTTATTTGGTATTGACCCACTTTCTGTGGATTCTGGTGGGACCAAACATGCCCAGCGTTCAAATGGCAAACCAAAAGATGCTAATACATGCTCTTCTCATGCTGCACACACCATTGGGTACGATACAGTCTTAGCACCCTTTGGTGTTCCAGCAGCCTTTGACGGTGGGCCAGGACCAAATACTGTCATGTTTGAAAGGTTGTGAACCCCTTGTGCAATTATAGAAATTTGGGGTTTTCACCGTGCAAACCTTATTCAATCAAAATTAGCCCTTTCTTAACTAAAATAAAGGATCTACATTTACCAATGTAATGGTTTTTTTAGAGGAAATTGTGCATGTAGTGAAATGATAATAATTTGGAAGGGAATTAGTGCAGGTGAAATAAATAAATGAACCTCCTCTTCCTCCTGTTATTATGAAATGATGAACACCCCCTGTGGGCTTCACAAATGTTTGGTTTCCTTAGCAGCATATCCATAGCAACTGTGCACAAAACATGATGGAAAACACACAATCCACTTATGGAGCAGAAGCAACATATATCTGCAACAAATGGAGGAACGTTGGCACAGGCCTTCCATCAAACCAGTGTCTTTCTTTATAGCGGCCAGGGGAAAGAAAAGAATGAGTCCAAACCATCAAACGACGGCTGCTTTCACAACACGGCTGAAAAAAAACAATTGAGTCCAAATCTCAAATGAGTAGACACTTTATCACCTTAGCTGCGTGATGACTGACGCCCAAGGTAACCACTGCGACACCTGACACATGCTGACACGCTGGTAGAGGGAGGGAAAATGTAGGTCAAGAGACAAATAATACCAGCCACTATGATCATTTTATTTTCCTTTCTCTCTGCTCTCGTTCGTCCCTCCACTCGCGGCTGACACACACGCCAACCGCTCTATCTGATCAAATGAACAGCGAGGAATTGTGTGTGTTTCTGTAATGAAAGCAGTCAGACAGTCGGGCAGGATGTCGCTCCGTTGCTAAAAGCAATTCAGCCGTCAGTCATAACTGATTCACTAACTAAATGCCTTTTCACAGCGTTTCCATTTAATCCTGTTTTTAAAATATTGTCATTTATGTCTGGTGCACAAACTCAAGCTGAATGAACAGGATTTTAAACTTCAATATAATTTCCTATTAAAGAATTAGGATAAGTAGTAGTGTGCCTCTTCTCTCTGAAATAGGCCTGCTCTGGCTGTCAAGTGCCAGATTTCTTTTCCTGCCCCGAGTTTCTGAAATCCCTTAAAGACGCACCGCGCTCAGTAAACTCTTACTTACTTCAGTGTAATACCCTACTGCGTATTACAAGGACATGCTTTTTGCTCCATTTTAGCATTCCTCTCCAAGCATGAGCTGCCTTTGATCTGACCGCGCTGGCTTCGCGGGAGATGTCCAATCCTCCGTAATTGTCAGCACTGCCGGGGCACTGCGGCAAGGTGGACGAACAAGTCACAAGTGAATAGAGCCTGAGAGAGTAGAGCCGAGGCGTCACATCGTATTACCTGAGGATGCGTCAGCTAGGTCAAGTCATCTGTGTCTGGTACTGCGGGTGGATGTTCCCAGCGGCACTGAACAAGCGCTGTCTCTCCTGGGATGAACTCACTCACCAACATCACAAACTATAATCAAACCGTAAAGGACAGGTTGTGTGTGAAGGCTAAGGCTAATCCTAGCGCCATTCTAAGTGTCCTGGCTAGTGTGATTTCCTCCCTGCAGACAGTCAACGGTGCTCACACCTAGTTTTTTTTTTTTTAATCTGACCTATTGTGGAAAAGTTGACTTTGTTGCATTTCGGTATTTGGTACAATGCCTACGCGCAAACCACGTAAATCGCCGCAGGTGCTTAAGGATAGCGTCATAAGACCCTATAAACCTGTTTATGGTTCATTCTAACTAACTACACCTGAGCTAGAAATGTAAGTTTTTCAAATGAAACAGTTGTTTTCAATGGTAAAAGGTGTACTCGAGGCATCCAGCGGGAGCACCTAACTGCCTTGATGCTTCACTCCAAACTTAGAAGCATAAAAGCCTCAAACGAGCCGCGTCCAATGACGTGCAACCTTCGTAGAAAGTGCTACCAAATAAGCTGCTCCAGACACACTTGGTGTGAACGTTAAGTGTCCTATAGGTGGTGTGAGCAGCAGCCAAGGAGCATATCTGGTGCTAAAATAGGTTGCCGGCTTCATCACATGGGGGGGCAAGAGTCCACCTGATCCCCCCGGGCCAAAGGGGCAACTGCATTTTAAGCCAGACCTATATGCATCCTTCATCCACATGTTCATTGAGATTAAGCCAGTATATTTTTTGATTTGCAATTTTAATGAGTTTCTGTCTCTTGAAAGAGCAAGCTCTTCCATTCCTTTCAGTACTATCCACCAGCTTTTTCAGACGGAACTATAGAAAATGAATATCCTTTCTCGCTGTTCCAAATGAATCATTTATAGTTGGCTTTTTGAATTATTGAACATACAACATATTACTCTCGGCGGGGGTAAAAATTGACTCTAGAGAAACAAACTTTTTAGGGAAGTGGGCAGGGGTGAGGCTAAACCTTTCTACAGAGGAGCGTGCTGGGATGCTGGGTGATATATGAGCGAGCTGTCCTACATTGGTTTGGACAGGAGGCCACACAATAGATGTGGGAATCTAACTTCTCCTTCACACACTTCACAATGTCCACACAGGATTTATTTCTTTTTTACTGTGGCTGAATCAGTCCTTCAGTACATTAAGTTCATTTGGCAGCCAAGCATGGAAAGCCCACTTGAAGCGATCGGAGGTGATGAATGAGTACTCATCCATAAGCATGGCTTTCTTTTTTTTTCTCACCACAAATCACAAAGGAAGTGCATTCCTCAATCATTTTGAGGGGAAAAGACCCCAGTCTGCTAACAGCTTTTTGTTGATGGCTGGCACTGACAGTTATATGGTAGATATTTTACGTGGTGTACCTTCCATATTTTGGTTTAGGTGAAATGGTATTCTTGAATGAATGGAAGGGATAAATTCTCACCAGCATGAGTCATAACACATCCTGATTAGCAGACTGTACTCGTTCTGCTGATTCAGATGATGAAAACCTGCAGAGAATGCATCAGTGCCAACCTGCATGTTTGGAAGGAGTACAGCAGTTGTCTAGGGTGCTAGTCTGAAACCGCCTTGCAAAAGTCCAACTCTGTTGAAAAATGCTTTCAAATCAAAATGTTCCATGTCTTCAGCAAATAACCTTGATGACATGTTACATATTAGCGTAAGAACATTTGAATTCCTCCAATAAAGGCCCTTTTAAAACCTCAGCGAGGAGGAAAAATTCCTAATTTTCCCAGATGCTCCTCGGATCGTTTACTGAGACCGGAAATAAGGCTGTTGGCTGCTGAAGCGGTGTCACCAGTGAGTGCAATGAGAAGCTGTTCAGACAGATTTATGAATGAATGCCTCGATACGATTCATTTATATATCTGGGTATATATCTTAACGTGGCTTCCTTAACCACAAACTCACAATGACTGCACATTTCAATTCAGCCCCACCTGAATGTGCTCCCTCTGGGCATTGTAACATGGGATTTGTCTCCATGCTAGGGGGCTGGGACCAATGTGATGTGAAATGTCAAAGATTAGTGCACCAGAGTCTCTCTGAGCATCCACCCAACCCTATTACCTATTGGAATTACAGTAATACTATTACTGTCTCCTATTGGCATAAAGGAGCACTCACAGAGACGATCAATATCCAGTAGAGCACCTAGCCCATTGGGACCGTATACCCCCAACAAGCCCACCTGATCAATGCTAAGCCCATCTGCAGCACGTCTATCAAAGCAATCAGCTTGCTTTTACGCATGTCCTTGGGAATCCCGCACAGCAGCGAGAGCCTTGAATAACAGTAATCATGTGTCTAATTGGCAATTCCCGTCCTAATGAATTGTCTCCGAATCCCGTTGAGAGTCATATGCCAAACACGCTTTCCGCTACTGTGTAATTAACTTGAGTCTGTTTTCATGAAACCGAGCATTTTTTTTTAGGACTGCCTCTGAAAAAGCCTGTGTGGCAATGAAATCCTGGGTGATTAACTCCAGCTAATCTCAAGATGACACAATGTTGTAAAAATGGTCTTACTGAATTGCAGTTCTGAATTCAACAGAGGCTTTGTTGTTCTTGAAAAAAAGGCAGTGATCTATGCAGGCTCCAGCCCCTGGAAGGCTTTGATTTGGCAGGTGTGCACGCTTTCATTTCAAGTTAACAGATTCAAACGTCCGCGTTATCATTTCAGGCATACTCCCTCACAGCAGGTGTCCCTCTGTCTTTGCCGAGCATATGCTCTGAGCAATTCACGTCTCTAATTACGGAGAATTTGCCATCAGACCCGACAGATCCGAGTTCAGCGCGAGCCACACTCCCACTTATTCTCCACAGAATAACAGGGACTGAAGACATCCACGTGAGGTCAACGTTTGGTCAAGAAAATACCAATTTTTCTGAGAGGCCGCACATGATGTCGGATTGACTTTGTTTCCAGACGAATGGATTTTGCGCTATATATTCTTGGAATCGACAAAAAACGACATGCTTGCTTCACTGTCCTCCGACGAGAAACCTGTGTTTAACACCAGGGGGATTGATGGGTGGTGTCCTCTTTACATAATTGCCGACGGAAAGAAAAGACAATGTGCAAGGCCAGGAGGATGTAGGATGCTGCAACAGAACGACGTGCTATTAACCGGCTCCATACACTGACTCATAACTCACACGCTTCATAAAGAAAGGGTCATGAGGAGTGCATGACTGCTGCTGGTGTGTATACATCAAACGACCCGTCCATCCTCTCTCGTCACCGTGACCTCTAACCTAACGTTCTCTCATCTTTTCCCTTGTTGAGACCTCTGTGTGGTCATAGGTCATGTTTGCCCAGCACAAGCGGAGCAGTAACACTGATCACTATCCGGGATCCGGTTCCTCCCTTAATAGTATTAGCTCAGGCATTACTTTACTCCCACTCGTTCAGCGGCTCCCCAAGCAGGCAGCAGGAATAGCTCTGGGTTTAATGCATTGAGATAATAAAGCCTCATGCGCAAGCAACAAGGGGGGCAGGGCAATCTGATCATCAATACAACAACAAGTCTTTGTCTTCGTTGTGGTTTCAGGAGGTGGAACTGTGAGATTGATCACCTGACTTAATTTCAGCGTGGATTATAGTGGGAGCAGTGCCTTGGACACTCAACAGAGCTGTACCTGCTTGAGTGGACCTTGATGGAAGGGAGCGTGCTGCCTTTGTTTTCCCCGTTTTGGGGTGTAAAATCAAGCAGTTTATTCCTGAAAAATCATTGGGTCGGTTTGCACAAATGATACATCAATGTGTCGGTGCAAAAAAACAACAACACTGAGTGCACCAGTGTGCAAAGTGGACCACTGTGCAAACTGCACAGTGGCAGGGAGCAGAGTTACTGGCAGTGTGCTAATGTGCACACAGAAATGACCTGAATAGGAATGTCAGCTACTTTTTGTTTTAGGATTGAATTCAAGATCTTCATGTCATGTTGAAACCATGAGCACAGTCACACATACTTTACTTTATTTATCCTAATTTATCATGCTTGATTTATCTCCCAAAGTATGTACATGGTTTTTGGTATGATTTCAGTGGGAATGATCGTGGGAATGACCTAAACGTGTCTATCACAGTGAGCAGGTGCGATCCATTCATATAGAAATGTCGGGCGATGGTAAATGATATGAAGACGTGCAACACCTCTGAGGTCAGCGGGCGCTCAACCCGAATGCGTAATGGCGCGAGAGAACAACCCATGGTCCGGTTAACCGGGTTAATTAACCGTGCGGTGAATTAATAACGGTCTGCTTATTAATTTTCTCATCCAGTGGCCATTTAACCGCCGTGGGAATCCCACAAGAGCTCTCCATCTGTATAATCTGCCACTCCAGACTACAGATTCTTACAGAGGCAAACACAAAACGACCCATAACTCCTTCATAACCCGTTAGTTCATATCCATCCGACACTTGATCCGAACCTGCCCTAATTGGACAGGCTGTTTCCCCCAACTTCGGCAACTTACCTGTCGACGCTGATCACACACAGGGTCATGATGGAGGCGGTGCAGCACATTACATCCATGCCGATGAAGATGTTGCAGAACACCTCCCCAAACAGCCACTTGCCCCCGGTGAGGTCCGTCACTATGACAAACGGCATCACTACTATGGCCACCGACAGGTCCGCCACCGCTAAAGACACCAGAAGGTAGTTGGACGGCTGCCTCAGCTTCTTCACCACGCAGACCGCGATCACCACCAGCGTGTTGCCCATCACGGTGACCGCTGTGATGATGGCCAGCATCACCCCGATAACGATCTTCTCCGGCCGGCCGAAATCCAGCAGCTGCTCCCCGCACGACTCGTTCCACATGGTTGTGGGAGAGATGGTGACCAGGACGTTGTACAAAAGCTGCAGGGTGCCATTGATAACTTCGGAGATATCCTCTTTCTTGTTAAAGGTGAGCTCGATGCCCGAAGTATTGAACATTACGGCGGCGTTATCCCGGTGGGTTTGCAAGGGACACCTCGCCAGTGTATTCCAATTACGCGCATATTTGATCGATGTGGAACCTGGTTTCGGGTCCTGTGCGGCACTTCGGGGTCCAGCCTATTGTATTTGCGCCACAGCAGAGCGGTCAGCAACTAAGCAGTTTTTTTTATTGGTTTCTCTTGAGGAGTGAGTGATCCGCACACTCTCTGATATGTGCTAGAGGTAGACGCACGGTCAAATCCATAGATCCTTGTACGCAAAACTTCTGCCCAAAGTGAACTGAAGATTAAAAATGAAAAATGTAGCTGCTCTAGAAGTCCGGGTTTCACAGTGCGCTTCCATGGCAGAGGTGGACTATATGAGTTGCGCAAACCGCGCCTCTCCATGTGACACACCGCCTAGGACGCACAGACACCCTGCCATCACAACATACAGTACATAACATACAGTTCCCAAAGTGGAGTCTGGGGACCCCCACGGGTTGTTCCACGGGGTCGCCAGCAAAATGAGGGATAGTTTAATTTCATTATAATTTTACTCCCTAGAGGATAAAATAATGAAAGAAGTCTTAGAGGTTAGAGAAGTGGACTTGTGAACTAAAGGTTGGCAGTTTGAATCCCTGACCTGGAAAATCTAAACGGCAGGGGGAAATGATTAACATCCTTCCCTACATCAATGATTCCCTTGGAGGTGCTGTTGGGCCAGGCACTTATCCAGCTCAGTGGCTGACAGTAGAAGACTTTGCCTGTACTGGGCAGCTCCTGGATAAATGAAGGTTTATAACCAGTTGAGGATAGCACACTATCGCTATGGGGAAGAAGAGAAACCAAGCTGGAATTTCACTAAAGCTTTGAGGGATTCAATTCCAGTTGTGATTATCTGCCTCCCTTAACTTGGATGCAGGGTGCTGTATTTAGTATTATAAGGTGCTGCCCGTGAACACAGGAGAAAGAAAAAAAACACATTTTAGCTAATTTTTTGTTGAATTTCTTGAAGAGACAGGAAATGAACTTTGTGGCATTTTGCCAGTGCCAGAGGCAGCAGAAGTCACCTCTTTATAAATAGATGTGCAAACACACCACCGAGCTGAAAGCCCATTTGCTCTTGCAGGCCAGCGCGTAGACTGTTGCAGTCACCACACAATATGCTTTTCTGTTGTCAAGCATTGATCAGATGACGGTTGCCTTGCCTCCTTATCCTTAAGCATTGACGATAAATCAGTGAAGAACATCCAGCGGTGCTGAATATGCAGGGAGTAAAGCAAGGGGATGTGGGGAAAGCTTCCCAGGACATTGGCTGCTTACATCAACATCCAGGCAGGAACAGCTGGGATGTGTTTGTCCCCTCTGGCTCTGGAGAGGCCGGTGCTGCGTCCCGCAATCCCCCAGTGCCTGTCACTCCCCGCTTGGATGGGGACACCGCAGCCCTGGCCTTTACTCACCATTACCTACTACTCAGCCTGACAGACAGGTGGGTAATGATTATTGTCACATCAGATTAACACCAGTGGCAGTCGTCGGTAGCCCTCCCTGCTGTCAGGGAAAGTTGCCCCATTCACGCTAAGGACATTGGCATTGCATGAATGGAGATGGCGCGGGCTTCCCAAGCATTTGAGGCGAGGTCTCGTGGCTTATGCAAAACAACCTGTCAGCATGTTAGTGTCTCTCTTAGCCCTCTGAAGCTCTTGTAATGAGGAGGGTTAAGCAGGTATGGGATTACACCTGCCTGCTTTGGGGGCCATAACGCTAGATGGTTAGGAGAGAGTGTCGAGCTCAAACCAACTGCTGCAAATTTGTTGACAGATGAAGCAACGTTGCTTGATGTTTGTGGAAAAAGACCACATACACATACAATGTCTGCCAAGCTTGGAACAGTAGAGATGAACTCTTGGGTTTGGTCCAAATAAACCACCGCGAGGCGCCTGAAAATGAGTCTCTGCCCTCTTCCAAGTGAACTGCACTGTGGTTCGTTAGGAGTTAGAATGTAGTCTGAACCAACTACAGGAAATTACCCCAAAAACATGAGGTCTTACAAGTATATTGTTCATCGTTCAACCAAACCGTTCCATGCTGAGTACAAGGAGATGGATGCTGACATCTGATGGCCAGCAGTTATTCTTGCTTGGAAGGCCTAGCAGAACAAAGGGCACGCTGCAGTCTGGACTGATGCTCATATTCAGCTATGTGTTCTTAGTCGGTATGAACGGCAGAAAAAGAAAATGAGAGTGCAGAGATGTCCACAATGCCTGGCTAAAGTTACAGGTGCTGGAATCAGATTTGTTTCACATCCCACTCTCACTCACCATGGGAAAACTCTAAAATCATGGGATGACAGATTACCAAAATTCTGTCCAATAAATGAGCTGTTTGTGAGTCCATGTGAGTTTTGTTTACAAAGCCCCGGTTCACTCGGTGCACACTGTACCGCCGTTCCCAGGCTGGCATCTACGTAGTTCTCAGTATATGAATTCATTTTTCTCTTATTCCTGGGTGGAGACAATTTGTGCACTGGCTTGCACTAAGTGGCATTATAGAGGAAACTTGAAAGCAAGTTTTCTTCCTTTCACTTTTATACGTGCAAGCGCATGCCTCAGTTTTCCCATACAGATGACTTGTTGAACTGCTTTAATGAAGTATGCTCTTCTTGATGCCGCCACCCCTTTCAAAGATGGGTTAAAAACCTTCTGTTAAAACAAAGGACAGCACCCGTAGGCTTAAACCACAATACAGAAAAGCACTAAACTGCATGTCCATTACCTCCAGCTGAAGGTCTTACAATTAAAACATTAAGGATGCAAGAACCAAATATTTTTCTGATCAAATTTCAATCTATCAGCAAGACTCAACTGATGAAAAGTTCTCATCCTTTTTTGTTGGTAATTGAGCGTCTTAGATCAGCCTCAACAGTCACCCATGTTTTGATCACCAATGTTTTCAGTGTCCCTCACCTGCCGAAACGATTGGTTCAACAATGTTCTGCTCTTGTTTCAGGGGATGGTAGGATGGACTCAGCAGGCGAGGAAGCCTGTGTGAATTTGACTGCGACGTAAAGGGAACGTCGTTGTGGATGGCAAAAAACAACAACTGATTGCATCTGCTACGTCTGCTGGGTCCAGTCTTGCACATTCACAGTAATAGAAGATCTATGTAAGGAGGCAAAGATTTGTACTGCTGCACACTCTCAACTGTCCGCACCTCTGGGTTATCCTTTTAACTACTGCTAATATTTGAATGCAGCATTATCAGCACTGAGAATAGACTACCGTGTGCAACATTATGTCCCTAATAATGGGCCTCATTCATGCATAATACATAAAAATTGCACAGAGACCTTTTTAAATATACACTATTAATCTCTGTCCACTTAAAATTAGATTACAATGAGTCCTTGTAAACTGTTGGCATGCATATTGTGTATCTTAAGTAAATTGTGGCACAATAATGTGTCAATTTTCACCCTTTCACCCCAAATTAAATGAAACCTGTTCCAAATGACAATTATCAGAAATTTTTATTTACTCACATAGTGAAAACACTGTTTGATCATCATTTTCCTTCCTGAGACCCCAAACAGGGAAAATGCAAGAACTGTATGTATTTGTATTTGATATATGGCAAGCAGCAATAACCTTGGCAAGAAAAGTGTTGCGGCGGGTGAAGCATATTATCTGCTGCAACAGCATATTTCAAATAATGCTTTTCTCGTTGTTGTGTGACATGTTTTTAGGTTTCGAAAGCTATTGAAATTTGCAGTTGTTTTTTTGGGTCTTGTGTTTACAGTAAATGAATAATCCACGGCCATGGATGTAGAGACATTTTATCCCATACAGGCCGGACAGCAGCGTGGACACAGCACATGACTGAAAGTTTGTGAACCTCATGTGCAATCATGAAAATTTGGAGTTCTTATTTAATAAAAACTAGCCTTTTCATAACTGAAATAAATGATATATAATTAATTTCACATGTTGTTTGGAGGAAATTGTACATGTAGTAAAATGAAAATGGAATTAAGAGGGAATTAATGCACATGGAAAGTGGAAAGAAGTGGAAAGTGAACCTCCTCTTGCATTAGTTCTATCAAGTAGGTCAGTAGAATCAGGTGGTAAATAATTGGGTATAAACTTAACCAATCAAAGGTCAGATCTTTGGGGAGGGGTTTGGTGAAAGAAAAACGCTATGCTGAGATCTAAGGAGCCTCAGAGGAGCTCAGGAAGAGAGGGGAGAGAGAGCATCAATCTGGGAAGGTTAGAAAGTCATATCAAAAAGATTTGGGCTCCATCGGTCCACTGGGAGACAGATAATATAGAAATTGGGAACATTTAACATGACAGAGACTCTGCTTAGGAGTGGATGTTCTTCTAAAATATCACCAAGAGCCACAAGAAAAATATTAAAATGTCATTGTGCATCCGTCAACAATAAGAAGAACACTGAATAGAAATGTGAAGTGAAGCCAGGAAGAACCTCTACTGTCTAGAAAGAACAAAGCAGCCTGTCTTCAGCTTGCCAGAGGCCACCTGGACAAACCTGAGGATTTCTGGAAGTCGGTTCCCGGGACAGATGAGTCCCAAAATTGAACCGTTTGGTGGCACTCGTAAATGTTTGGTGACAACCCAAGTGTCATGGTCTGGTGCTGTTTTTCTTCCTCTGGGACCTGCACAGCTCGACATCATTAAGGGAATCTACAGGTCAGGGGACTGAGACTGGCATTTGCAATCGCTATTTTGGTGTGCACCAGAGTTTGAAAGGAGTTTGCTCTCACCTTTCGGAAACAAACCGAAACCCCCGGGAGTAAATGTGTTCACCCCCGTCCCAGCTCGGGGGCAAAAATACAACAAAGTAAACTTTCCCACTCTGGTTCAGACCAAAGACACTGCAGGTATGATTGCACCCTTAAGCTTCTGCAGGGGACCTGAGGGAGGAAATCACTTCCTTTAACCTGCTCAGTGAGTGTCATGTATCAATTTGTCGTCTCGGTGGCAATATTGTCAACCATGGCTTGGAGCGCATCTCAGTCCTGTTATTATGAATTGGCATAATTGCCTTGGCCGATCAGACGCAGAGCTCAGTCGCCTGTTGGTACTTGATGTCAGGCAGGTTGTGATTGTCCCTCTTCATGGGCCTGGAGAGGATAAACACTGTTTATCTCGTTTTCTTGGCAGTGAATTGCGGATTTGTGACCATGACCTTAATAAAGTGACATTATCTGGCAAGAAGCTGGAGCCGGGCAACAAATAGATAATCGCATCATGAGTTTAAAATGCAAGTGATGAGCAGAATAGAAAAACACATCTGCTGCCTGGCTCATAACAAGTACCTGCCTAGAGAAAGGGCCACTGAACAGCATGTAACAAGAGTATAATAATGTTAGCGGGTGAAAAAGATGGGTAAGCTATGAATTCAAGTCGATGATCACTTTAAGATGAACAACTAATATTATAACAAAACAATGCATTTTCAGTTCCATGCTTTCTTTTACGTAACTTGCATGAGTTTGATACTTCTTACTAAAATGCTTACTATTAAGTTTTATATCAGTTTTAAACATGCCAGAATACTTTGAAACTTTTATTGTCCTAAAAGGCTATGTCTTATTTAGCACGGTATATGGTAAATGAAATAGAAAATACCTGTGGTAAATGTGCAAAAGTTACAAACCCTATTTCCTGACCCATCGCCATAGCAACAAAAGGGTCTTCCAACTTGTGCACCCTAAAAAATGATTTGGCTTTCCTTTTCCTTTAACACGGACTCTACCCTTGACTGCAACGAGCTGCTTCTTTTGCAAGCAATTTTCAGAAAAATTGTTGCTGGAGCCTTACAGCAAGGGCACGCTGTGGTATTCACTCTCCACTGCTGGAGAATCAGTCAAGCCAGTCAAATGTTCCCCCATCTTTCTAACGTAGAGGCCAAAAATGTGAGGAATCCATCTAACAGAGTTGTATAAAGGCTTTAATAGTGAAGGGGTGCTCCACATAGTAAAAAGAGTTCCATCACGAGAGGCTAGGATTACGATTAAAAGAATTTATGAGAGAACGTGTGTGTGCATCGGTTTGGCGTAGACTCCAAGAGGTATAGGGTGATGCTTCCTGGGGGCAGGTAGGCGACAGGAGAACGCCCCGGGGCTGAAGATCTAACCCTTCTGGATCTCTGGTTCGATCCCCGGCACCACCAGGAGGGCGTATTCCTGGTGCTGGTGCTGGTGATCGGAAAATGACTGGTGTCACAGCTACGGTGCCCTCCAACACTGCCGAAGTACCCTTGAGCAAGGTACTTGACCCCAAAAACTGCTCCAGGTGAGCCACTCTGACCTGAGCTGCATGTGTGTGGGGTGATATATATGTGTGTGTGTGTGTGTGTGTGTGTGTGTGTGTGTGTGTGTGTGTGTGTGTGTGTGTGTGTGTGTCAGGGGTGTGCGAAAAATGCATTTCGTTGTCTCTGTGCAATGACAATAAAGTTGAATCTTAATCTTAAACTGAAATGACAGGAACACAGAAGCAGCTGAGGGGGTACAAATAGAAGAAATGGTGAGTGATTGGTTTCTGGAGAGCATTAAAAAGGGGAGGAGAAAGGAGCGTGGGCTATGATGGATGGTCGATGCAGAGCTGGGGGTGTGTTTGGCTCCAGCTGACAGAATTCCAGATTGAATTTACACTAAGCTCCATTTTAAAATGTTTTATTTGATAGAAGCAACCCTCAAATACACTGCAACCTTTTTTTCCTCTTACAACCTGTGGTGTTCACTATACTCTGGAAAAGAATGTAGTGATTGCAGTCTGTTCTTGGGAATTTCTGTCATCCCATGAGTGGCTCTTTCTTCCACGTCGGCCCTATAAAAGGATAAAATATCAGTGTTGCACATGATTCAAATTATATTGCACATAATTCCCATCTATTGCACATCACATCATGACCTCATAGGTCATTTCATTGGGTAATTGGCCGCGTTTTTGGACCAGTAACATGAAGGCTCTAGGCATCCAATTGGCAAGGATGTAGTGGAGGGTAAACCCACCATGACTCTTGACCTCTTTACTGTATGTGTCAATTAGATTTCACCTGATAGAAATTCAGAAGTTCATAGTGTACGTTTATTATAGTAAGTAATCTCTGTTGCATTAAAATAGATACTCTTTTAGTGGATGATCTGGAAAGTAACAAAATGCACATTGGGAGGAGGCACACTTGAGAACTTGGCTGAATAATCTCATTAGTCTTTTTTTAGTTCTTCTTAAGCTTTATTTATCCAGGGCATTGGTTTTGCTGAGCTGTCCTGCTTCACATTCAGACAGTAATGTGTGAATTACCATCTGCAAGCTGCCCAGCACAGGCAGTTCTTCTACTGACTCCAGAGGTGCAAGTGCCTTGTCTAAGGGAACCTCGGTAGAACAGGATGATCTGGGGGTTTGGTCCAGGTAATTGAACCATTTGAATCTCTCTTCTCTAACCACAAGGCTGCTGGCACCTCAAACCCGTCTGTATGTAAACAATTACTGATTACCTCATGTTGATTCAAAACAAGGCTGTGTACTAATCAGAGTTGATACATGATTGGCTACATGCGTTTACATTTTTAAGCATTCGCCTGACACTTGTACAGAGGGACTTACAGTGAGTGCATCAGTAGACAATAGATTCTGTGTCCCTAACGTCATCATGTAAGAGAAGCAAAAAGAGAAGGGAGAAAATTGGAAAGGTTTGGGGAAATGTTTGTCACCTATATACACATTTCAAGTCCCTGTAATATCCCTGTATACCTGTCCTGGAGGTTTTAGCTCCAGCCTTACTCAGACACACCTGAACCAATTAGAGGCTTCAGGTTTTCATGATACTTTAATTGGTTCAGGTGTGTCTGAGTTGAGCTGGAGCTAAAACCTCCAGGACAGAGGGCTCCTTGAGGACCAGATTGAGAACCACTGGTTTAGGCCTCCAGAGCCCAAACAGTCCTGCATGAGGGAAAGCCAGTGTGTCCTTGTGCATTGGGCTGTACGCAGAAGTCACACCGGCATGAGCGGCTCTAGGTTGGTTATTCACGCACCAGGAAGTAGCTCTGTGATTTTCTGAAGTCAACACATAAATGAAATATTTTGTTCAGCGGTTCTCTTACAGCAACACTGTGCTACCGCAGCACTTTGGTGTTATCAGGTGGGCACCGCGGCAGCGCTGAAATGCAGTCGTCCCATCTGGTCACTCCCCGAGTAACTGTGGGTAAAATGAAAGGAGGTGGGCAGCGGAAAAGGTTGCTTTCTGGAACAGCGATTCATTTATTCTAGCAGAGACCAGGTGTGAGCAGAAAATCATCTCCTTAATACTGCTGGGAGCTTTTCGGTGATTACTTCAAATAAGTCCTAAGACTAATTAACAATGTGCCTAGCCAGTGACCTGAAAAACTATGTTAGCTGTTAGTTGGCTTTCAGGTTTGTAGGAATTTTAGAGCACTTCAGTCAGCATACTTGCATGCAGAGTACAATTAGGATGTACACCATCGAGACACACACACACACAAACATGTGCAGCCAGGAACAGAGACCCGCAAGCAGGTAGGGATTTGGTGTCTTGCTCAACAGCACTTTGACAGGGATGGACAAACCCCGTGACCTCCAGGTGCAGCGACTTCTTGCTGGCTTGGTGTAGTCTGGATGTCAAAGCTCACACCCTCTGAGACCCGAAGCACGATGACACGCGTCATTTTCAACACATCTGCAAGTCTATTTTTTCAGACTCAAATATGTGTTGAAAGCGACGCAACCTTTCTTAGAGTGCAGAAGGCGATATCACAGTGGTGGATATTGCTGGTTTTCAGAACTGTGTAGTAGTTTAAAGCTGCACTAGGCAAGAGTTCCTCACTCCATCCTCACTAATTGAGACGACGATTTACATTTTGGTCTCGGATGGAAATCGTCTCCACTGTCTCCTGAAAAGCAGTGAGTGACTTCTGGGTATTGAAGTCCTCAAAATTCAAACAGTTAACTCTCGTTGTCATTTGGGGCCCCATGGAACACACAAAGTTGCCTATAGTGCAGCTTTAAAGGGCGAGGACGCAGCATTTGGATGCGTTTCGATTTAACAGGATGTTTCAACACAGGAAACAGGATGTGGGTCAACAGAGGAAAGCGGGCAGCTTGCACCATAACAAACATGGAAAGTGACTCAGAAGAACTGGATGCTACGCCGCATTCCTCCTCCAACACCTCCATTGGTCATTGGAGAAGGCAGTATCCATTAAGGAGAGAAAGGCAGTGAAGCCCATTACATACTCAGTAGCAGTTGGTGAAGCAATCCACTGTGAAATGTGCATAATCTTGAGCTGTCACACATTTCAGATTCTTCTAAATGAATTATCTCCAACCGCCGGGACACAGCCGTGGTGTCTTAGGAAAAGGGAACAGGGTTTACAGGGGTGAGCGCTCCAAAAACGCGCCACTGTACCATGTTGCCACTTGAAGATTTTATATGATGGGAGAGGGCGGGGCAGGAATCTGTGGTGATCTGTGGGATTTTGATATAAAAACAATGTCAATTTTGTGACATATTATGATAAAGAAAATTTGCTCAATACAGTCAATAAAGTCATTTTACATTTCATTGTGGCTTTAAAGCCAAGAAGATGCAGGCCTATTGTGGTTTGGAAGAATTGAACAATTTCAGTGACTATAGCCGTCTTCACAGCCTTCCCCCGCGGCTATCGCCCTTCAAAGAGGAAATGCTGGAACTGTGTCAGGAGTTTCAATGCGTTGTCCTTGTTCATTTCAATGAATGTTCCCTTCTGTGGTGTGCAGTCTGGCGTAGCCCAATGTGCATGGCACTATCAGCCTGCCAGGGTCAGGAGTTCACTGAGGCTGCCCAAAGTAGAATGAATGCACTCATGTCACTGTGAGCCGCTTTTGATAAAAGTGTCTGGCATTTGTAGTTTTACATTCTATTTAAAGAAGTGTCCACTCCACTACACATAGGTTTTAAAATTGCCCAGGCCAATATATTCCACATAGCTTTTTCATATTTGTCATATTTTCATCATGGGTAACTTTTTTTTATTTGTGGCATTTTGCATACCCAAATAAATAGTACAAAATGCTTGAGGGATGCAAAAAAAACACCCTAAAATTGTCAGAGTTGGGAGCTGAGACATTTAGTGAAAGCAAAGAAGGATTGGCATCATCACTAAAACCTGGAGATTATCATAAAAGTGTATGATTCACAACATTTTGTCACAAGGAAACAATTGACTAGATTTTCACCATATTTATTCCTGGTTGTTGCAAGCATCGCTTATTGACATTGCCCAGTGTGTCACCATTCCAATACATGATTCATTGTACATAGGTCTCTCTGAAACTTTTATTTTATATGAAGAAAATTGCAAAAGGGGACAGAATTTCTACCAATCAGTTGGATTGTATCAATATTTCCCGCAAATAACCAAGTTGTGGTGGCAGTGGTGGTTCGAGAGTGTTTGACGGTGTAGGTGTGTTATGAGGGTACAGCTGGGCTAAGGACATAAATGGTTTATGGTGCGGCAATTATTGTTTGTGTGAAGAAGCATAAAATATCAGCTGCACGCTATAAAGTTGACTCAACATTCAAAAGGGGCAGCAGTAGTGTTGGGGTTAGAGAAGTGGGGAGGTCACAGGTTAGAGTGACTGAGTAAGACTAGTGAATGAGTAGTAATGACTGAGCTGCTTATCGGTCACCAGTAGAAAGCTGGTGGTCTGGTCTGATGGGGTGTGAAACTGTATGAGTGAGAAGCATGGTATTGCTGAAAAAGAGCCTGATAGCCCAGCAAACCTTCCCTGAATAAGTAACATTAAAATGTAATACAATTTGAATGTTATGAATCCTATCAAACAGATGGAGCTAGAAAAATACACGGCACATGATACCCTTTTACCTTAGTCTTTGTAATCTGCGCATGGTTATCCGGTTTACTTCAGCTTGATTGAATTATGAGTGCAATAAAGATTTAACATGTTGAATTGTTTCATTCCATGGGAGCCAGACACCTGCCACAGATAGGACTGCGTGACCCTTAGCCCCTTGAAATCTGGTAAAAAGAATAAACGGATGTCAATGAGAAAATTATTATTATTTTCTTGACTCTTGAGAAATTATTTACATTGTTTTTGTCCAACAACAATTTTTTGACTCAAATGTCAAAATGCAAATATCTTACTTTAAGAATCAGATCAGAATTATTGAGAATCGACTATTTTAGTAGCACTTCCAAAGCACTTCCAAAAAGAGAGAATATAATGAGAGTGCATATATTTATTTATATTTTATATATTAATTGAACACATGAAGAGGAGATAAACATTGGGAGGCATGGTTAAATGTATACATACATGATACATACATTCATACGTACTCTAATTTTTTATTGAACAATGTAAATGTACAGATTACAGACATTGTCAATTAAACAATAAAGCAGGTACTGCATTAATTAAGATTACATGAAGAATCGTGTAAAACAAATTACAGAGAAATAATTAAAAAAACAAAAAACAAACAAAAAAAATAATAATAATAATAATACTGCTCATAGGATTGGCGATCAGGCAATACAAACACACATGCACAACGTTGCAGACATACATGTTGAACCACCAGAGGGCGACATGCATAACGTGACTCCTTATATCATGTAAATTGGCAGTATCAGATTGACAGGTGTAGTAAACCAATGCATTGCTGCAGAATCTGTAGAATACCCAATAGGAGTATAGGAGGGCAGGAACCTCTCTACACCAGGATAACGGTCGGTTGAATCAATTAGATTCATATTTGACTAGCGATCTGAGAAAGTTCAAGGTGAACTGTCTGACTGAGACCCTGTTGAACGATATATTGCAATTCCAACCGAGATAAACACAAATCCAGAGGTTTGTAGATGTGTTTCGGTTGTTTAAAGACTAATGTTTTTAGCTTCAGTTTTGTCGGTTTTTCGCCTTAAACACGTGTAGCAATGACTCCTAACGTCAAGCCTGGAACCGTGCTAAAATAACAGCTGCGCGAACTTTAGCTTGCAGGGGATTTAAGCTAGCTAGCTCTGATGCCAAGTTAGCTAGCAAATAAGGGTGATGAAATAATGGGGTGCCAGTTACCCTATAGAGCTCCTTCTTGATGTACGTTTTTGTGCAGTGCTTCCAACTTGGAAGCACTGTCCAGGCCGGCGAAATAACGGACTATCTTAGCTTGCCCTTGACCACAGACAACGTGTAAATTAGCTTTGCTATCTTACCGGTCACTGTCCCAACACTTTGATTAACTATTGAATGGAGCGGAGGTCACCACAAACTCAAATGAAAAATCTGGCAGTTTAATGTTACCTTGCTTAGAATGTATTTTAAGACTTTGACGAATTGTTGGGGTCCTTTTGATAAACTCGGAAAACTTGCATTCTCTCGGCCCTCCATGTAACTACAGTACTGTGCAAAAGTCTTTGGCACTTAGTTTTTTCTTAATATAAATATGGTCTTAGATGTTTGTTTTCTGCATTAGTGTTTTACATGACTGCTCTTTATGGTATTTTGTTTTTGATATTTAAAAACTTTATTACATTATTTTCATGTCCATTTTAAATTACCAGTGAATGCAGTTTGGTGTGACTTTCTTTCCATGCAAGAGAAAATGTAAAGTGTGATTCTGGGCTACTGTCTGACTTCTACTAGCTAACACCAAGGACAGTGTCACGCTTTAGCCCTGATACAGGACCCTTTGGGAATCTTTCTTGGTATAGGTTTTACCTCTCCCAAAGGCTGCTGTCCTGCGCCATTGACTTTTTTTCCCTACGGAAGTCAGCAAGCTCCATAATGAAAAAACAACTTGAATTTCACTTACCCAAACAGATGCGTTTGTCCAATTGAAGTCTATTCATTTCAAAATAAGAGAATCTGCTACTGCTGCAGATGTTTGATTTCTTACAATGATGCATTTATAATGCATGTATATCTATCTGGACATTGACTGACCTAGCTCCCTTTGGAAGACTGCTTGTGAGACTTAACACTTACTTTCATCATATTTGTGTTTTCCCAAAAATAAATTTATTGTATTTGCAACTCAGACACATTCTATTTGAGAAGTTGCCGGAATGGACCCCAACAAGCCTCCTGGCCTCCCTGGAGCAACGGGCATGCCTTGGCTGCAGCAACAGGGGAGGGGAAGAGGACTCCAGCGTGAAGAGCCAGCTGTAGGACGTGGTCGAGGGCTGCAGCTCTCCACAGAGGGTCCTGGCATAGGACGAGCCAGGGGTTTCACCACCCCTGGTGATACACCTCTAGTGCAATTTGGGCGAGGAGCAACTTCTCCCATGAGTGAACCCTTGATTGGATTTGCTAGAGGGCTGCCTGTGCCACCAGATGATGGAGGACTGGGCAGAGCCAGAAGGCTGCTCCTCTCAGCAGCTGAATCGAGGGTAGGGGTGGCTAGAGGAGCAATCCTGCCTGGTTTGGAGCCGCAGCACAGGCAGGCACCACCATGTGAAACCATGATGCAAGACCTGACAGAAGGGACACAGAGTTTGACAACGCAAGAGCAAGTTGCAGCCAAAAATGTTTGTTTAGTCATTCATAATTTTAATTTGCAGAATATTAACCCATTTTCTCATATATTCATAACTGGTATGTTTTTTGGTGTGTTCACAGGTTGACATGCCTACCCAGGGTCAAGGATCAACTCTGCTGTCAATGTTTAGAGGTATGGGCATTGACCTCTCGAAGACCTCATGGGGACGAGGAACACCGCCAGTGGGTGTGTATTTGTGTCAAACTAAAGATAAAAATTCAGTGGTTCCTCTGTAATCATTAAACAGTGGTGCTCCACCAAAGTCATATAATTTCCATCACTGCAAAAGTATGTAATGTAAATATACTCTAATATAGTAAAACAAAAATAAGTATAAGGTCCTAGTAATTAAAAATAATGCATTTATTATGCTGAAGTATCCAAGGGCAAACATATTTAGCACAGCAACCTGCAGTACATCCTCAACTGGGACCAAAACACCAGCAACACTGATACTGTTACAATGCACAGTGTGAATTATTTTGGTCTTTCAACAACAATTGTCTCTACTGCTAGTGCTTTAACTTTGAAAAACGACTTTTGTTCGACTAATGTAATTATTAATTCAAATTTTTTTTTTATTATGTAATCTTGTTTGAGAAATATCATTTGACTAAAACATTTTATTATTTTTGATAAATGATGAAACAAAACATTTCTCGGTAGTGGACTCAGACTTTATGGTATGTAAGTATCTCTTTTGGGTGTCCATTCCAACACACCCCTGAGGAAGACTTTGGTTGAAATGTCAGGTGTGTACAGGTTTTTGTGGAACAGGTTTTCTATAATAAAGATGAACCGTCATATGATGATATGAGCAAAATAGGTGCATGAGAACCGTTCACGAAAAATTTGAAATCAGGTGTTACATTTTGTTGCAGGGAGGGGGGCAACTGGAGATTCGGAAGCAGAGTTTAAGCACCAGGTTGCCCCAGTAGGTGTCATCAGTGGCCGAGGGAGCGGTGGTAAACCAGAGGAGGTGATGGGCAGCAGGTAGGAGGCAGGGGAGTGACCAGATCCCATTCATTGTTTTATAGCAGGGGCTAAACCAGATTGGATTGTCCTAATCTCATTCAGTCTATTTACAGGCCTTGAAGTTGGTAATCTTCCCTCTGCCTTCGGAATATTATATTCATTTTCTCCACATTTTCCACCCAGAATGTTTGAGTGTATTGCAACAGTCTTGCAACAGTTATGTAGTGGAGCACTTTTCGCATCTATAAATGCATAAGAACAGTTCTCAATTGAAATGAGTTTGCAGGATTCATCAGGATAGACCCGATTCCTCACAGGGGTTATTACTTCTCAGGTCTCAAGTTTCCTCAAACAGTCCACTGTTTAAATATAATCACATTATGTTATCATTAGGGCTGGGTTTTGAAAAAATTATAGCCATTGCTACTGTACCTATTTTTGAAATCACAATCTGGTTACTTGGTTAGAGTTTTTTAAACTGAAGAAATCAATTGAACATGGTCAAAATATATTTTGAAAAGCAGCTTACATGTGCAAATTTTAAACAGAAAATCAAAAAGTATAATTTTTAGAACCGGTCTCAAAATTGAGATATTGGAACCGAGAACCAGTATGATATGGAGATACCCAGGCCTGGCTGTTATTGAATTTGACTTGCAGTTTCCTTGGCCGAGGCTTGTCCTCTCAGACGATGGTGGGGATTGGAAGAGCAGCGATGCCTTTGCTGGGAGTTGGGAGAGGACCTCCTTTACCTCCCTCTTTCCCTCCAGGTCCCAACCAATTTGTTGGTCTAACCTCCGACCCACCAGCACCTCTATGTCCTCAGAGGTCTCACGCAGGTATGGAAGGAATGCAAAATGATTATGACAATTTTCAAGGGCTTTAAAAATACAGAAAAACAAATCATTAGCATCTGAACACTGAACACTGAAAAACTTACCTGAGAGTCTTTGTACACAACTAACTGTAGCTTTGTTTCCATCCACCTGGCAAGCACATTTTAAGCAAGCTTTAGAAATATCACAAAAAATAAAATGCAATAGATAGTAAATAAATAGTAGCTACAATGGGTATGACATTTCTGGGAGGTTGTAGTAGACTGATACTTAAGGCTTTCAAAATATCCAATGACACTTTTGAAATGATGAATAATGAGATTTAACTAAGTCTGAATCATCTTTTTGACGTGTCCCCATTGATATTTATCACATACGTATTGACAAAAAGTTTTGACTGAAATTACCAGTTTCTATTCAGCTTTTCTAATTTCATAAAAATACTTGGATGGAAACCCAGATAGTATGCGGAATCCAATGAGTGAAGAATCTGTATTACCAAGAACTATTACCTAAAAAAAATAAGGTTGAAAAGTATGAGATTTTGAAATGCAAAAAAATTTGTAGGAACGATGCCCCCTCTGATCCCAGAGCTTCCTGGTAGTGAGCCAACTAAGGTAGAGCTGAAAATGGAGGCAGCTCAGTAAGTATAATTTCTACTTTGCTTTTACCATATTTGTGATTTTGATAATATTTTTGCTTGTATTCATTGTTGTTTGTCATGATGTTGTTTCCTTGGCCAGGTCTCTAACAGGTCTTTGTAACCTCTAGGGGACTGAGTAGTCAAATACAGGTTGAAGGAAATAAAGACATCAGTATCTTAGTTTTACATAAATGGTGCCATTGTATTTTACCATCATCACCACGTGAGGTATTGGGTGTTATGTGGTTTTTATGCTGTTGTAATATACCCACATATGTTTTTATATATTTTTCTCTGGTCAGTGAGCCTTTTAACAAGGCTGGTATAAAAGGAACTCCTCTAACTATTGGCTCAAACCACATCCCCATTCACTGCAAGAATGAGGCCGTTTATCAGTATCATGTTGTGTTCACGTAAGTATGACAACATCTCATTAAGTACTCGATGTCTCCTATGTATTCATCCAGCAGTTATTCAGCAGATATTGCTGGAGGAAATTAAAATAAGAGTAGATTTTAGCCAAACTTCCCCATGAAATGTGAAAAGGTGTAGTCCTAATTTAGACTTAAGGTTTTTATTCTGATAGCACTGAAACTTGCAGTAGAATCATAACATGGACCAGAACAGGGAACCAAATCTGAAATTACACTTAAAGAAATTACACTGTATCTTGTATTTCTGGGCCCATTTTATTTGTTGGTGGGTAGTGTATTCTTGTGATTAATTGGCCAAATGTAGATGACGTGACGTCATAAGATACTTCCAGCACAGCTACAATGGAGTTTAGTAGGAGAAACATTTTCAATTATCTAAACCTCAGGTTTTGGTGTCAGTCACGCAGAGTCAAAGATTAAGGGCTTCTCTCTAGACTCACCATTTTGCACCAACACTGTTCAACAATGATACATTGCTGCTTCCAGGTCAGAGGCAAGGTTGAGAGAGAGTGGTTACAAAAAAAGTAAATTACAAAACTTAATCACAAAATAACTCCTGGAATGCATTGAACATCACAGATAGCAGTGTCAGCGTATCTAATGGAGTTTTCCTTTAACTGTTACATAAAATCCCAGAGGAATCATGCTTAGTACCATTCTAAAGCAACCATTTGTTAAATATATATTGATAATTGATAATAACTAGTAATTGGGATGTGAATACCAATTACCTTGTCTGATGTAATCTGTGTTTCCAATTATCTCTTTCAGCCCAAATGTTGAGTCAATGGCAATGCGGTTTGGCATGATGAAAGATCACCGCTCAACCACAGGGGAAGTCGTGGCTTTTGATGGATCAATACTTTACCTGCCTGTCAAGCTGAATGAGGTCGGTATCACAGATGTCCTATCTGGTTGATTGACCAAGGTGTGGTGTGTAGCACAGGTTTGGGTGGTAGCTGAAGTTAGTCAGAATCTACATCATGTATTTGACTCAAGTAAATTAATTTAGACTTGATTTGAATCTAGTTGTGCCTCCAGAGACTCACAAGATTATCTACACAGGTCTGAAAATAATGGAAAATGGTTTGACAGTTTCCAGGCATTGAATTTTCATTGTGTTACATTTTACAGTGAAAAATGACAGAATCCTGGACACAACTTCTTTTTGATCATTTGTGTTATCTGATCCTTGTGCAGGTGGTTTCCCTGAAGAGTTTGAGACGGACCGACAATCAGGAAATAGAAATCAAAGTACAGATGACAAAGATTCTGCCACCCAACTCGGATCTGTGCCTCCCCTTCTACAATGTGGTACTTAGGAGGTATAATAGCAGGGTTGCTACGCTGGTCTGAAAATGTGAAAAAGAATGGAAATTAAGTTTGATAATCTTAGTTTGTATGTATGATATTGTACAGAATTTCTGAAGGGAGTATAGAGAAAAACTTCCCAATACACATATAACTACAAATTTTAGTTATAGATCCAGATATGTGTAAAATCCTATCAAGAAATTAAGGTCTGGGAAAAGCAGATACTTTTGAAATGGGAAATGTGTAAGAACCCTGTAATAGCCCCTTGGTTTATTCCCATCTGCCTTGACATTATATAAATCGCTTTTGGACTTTTTGCCCAAGGTTTTGATAAATGGCTAGTCCAGTGCCAGTTGCGAGAGAAGGGGTCTAAGTGCAGGAGTGTCATGCCAAATAACTAACCAAATAACCCCTCTTTGTTCTCTGTATGATGATGATGATGATAGTAATAAACCTTATTTGTATCGCACTTTTCAAAACAAAGTGCTTTACATAGAATAAAACCGTGGCAAAAAAAGAGCTAGAGCAAATGCAAAGAATAGCAGAAAGAAAAAGCAACAACAAAAAGTGACCGTAATGGACTACAATCAAATATAAAAAATTTTAAAAAAAGGCAAAATCATAATGTCAGCAGTTAAAATCAAGTGCATAAAAATGTGTGTTTAGTTCTGTTAGAGAAGCTAGAAGCTAGAGAGTTGGCTACTCATATTGCATCAGGAATGGTAAGAGAGTTTAGGGCCCCTTATTGCAAGTTCTCAATCACCTTTTGACTTGAGACTTGGGAATAGTGTGAAAAGATTAGTCTGTAGACAATCACTTGTGCTCTGGGGAAGTAGTAGGTGAAGGCCCCTCTGATTCTGACGTCTCTAACAACAGCGCTTGTGAGGACCAAAGTTGAGGCAGGTGGCAGGTTTGTCTGGGCTCCCCAGGGTGAGGCCCAGGATGGGGTGACAGATGCACCGGTGCAGTAGCATCGATAGGGGCAGAAGCAGGGGCTACAGATGACCTCGTGGCTGCAACACGTCTTTGGTCAGTCGAGGGGGACTGGGTGTTTGAATTCTGCTCAGATGACTCACCGTGTCCTATGAAGAGGCCGTTGTAGGGGATGAAAGTGTCACGGCCAAGAGACGTGGCTCCTGACATGCTCATCTGGTGGCACACCTTCCTCATGCCACCCATAACCACCTCCATCCAGGTGGCTGAGTGTCTTTGAAGTGGTGGAGCGACGGGGGAAAGTGCTGACCTGGGCTACCTAAGGGTGAAACATATAGTATACAACAATGTAAATTCCAACAAAAATGGTTAAACTAAATCCAAGCAGAGGGCAAGGAGTAAATAAACCCCATCTGGACATGATGTCGGTGGAGAAGGCATGATGTCATTGATGCATTGTGCTCATTCACCTATCTTCAATTTAAAGCACACTCATTACATTACAGGCATTTAGCAGATGCTTTTATCCAGCGCTTTTCATCAAACGCTGCAGACAGGTCCAGGAGTATCAGGACAGAGGAGACAGCACTCTAGTGGCATGGAGCGAATCTGTCACTGCAAGGAGGGCCGTCTCGGTCGAGTG
This sequence comes from Hoplostethus mediterraneus, assembly GCA_034670385.1. NCBI lineage: Eukaryota > Metazoa > Chordata > Actinopteri > Trachichthyiformes > Trachichthyidae > Hoplostethus > Hoplostethus mediterraneus. The sequence continues at coordinate 388,133 of JAXDDW010000002.1, forward strand.
ACCCACCTTGAACCTGGACTGGTGGGGGTCCAAGAGGTTGTTCTGGTGGAGGTACTACTATATTAAGCATGTTCAAGAGTTTTGGATAGGAAGGGTAGAAGGAAAACCTGTCTGTAGATTTTGACCTCAGAGGGGTCAAGTGTTGGTTTCTTCAGAAGGGGGGTGACTGGCAGTCTTGAAAGCAGAGGGAAAGCAACCAGACACCAGAGATGTGTTTTTGAGATGGGTCAGGAAGGGAAGGAGTTCAGGTGCAGTAGACTGAAGGAGAGGGGAGGAGACCGGGTCAAGGGAGCATGTGGTGGAGCGGCTAGATGTAACAAGGTCAAGGACCTTGTTTGGGGAGAGTGGAGAAAAATGGCTTAGGGCGGGAGGTGAGGAGGGAGGAGAGAGGTCTCAACTGCATTAGAAAATGGTAAATTTTCCCCCTTAATCCTGAAAGCCTATCGCTGAAGTAACCTAATCAGCTAATTATTGTAAGCAAATGGCACCAGCATCCCATTTTAAAAAATAAAATAAAATCACAGCTCAGCATGTCAGAATAGTCAGTATCTCTTTCTCCCTTGTTTTATCAAGGGTAATGAAGATCTTGGGACTGAAGCTAGTGGGACGGAATCATTACGATCCAGACAGTGCAGTTATTCTTGGAAAACATCGGTGAGTATTGGATTACATTTTTGCCTCCAAGAGGCCGGACTAATATCTAGGAGACTTGGTCGCTATACTCCCTTCAAAACCCTGGTTCTCTCTTTTTGCAGACTGCAGGTGTGGCCAGGCTATTCAACCTGTATCAAGCGCACAGATGGAGGCCTGTACTTCTCTGTGGATGTGACCCACAAAGTGCTGAGAAATGACTCAGTCTTGGATGTCATGTTAGTTCACGCTTAAGTTCAATAGCTCAAGGAGACACAGCAGTAATGATAATCAGAATTTGTTATGTTAATTATCACCTTTGGCTACAACCTGTTCACAGGTTGAGGTTGGTAGTGGTTGAGTTGTTTCCTGCTGTCAAAATAATTTTCATGAGTCAAAACGCAATTCATGCTTGTTTTTTATGGTTAATATTAGTTATTTTGCTCATAGCCCAATAACATTATGTTGAATTTTAGCATTTTGTGTACACAAACTAGTTGATTTGTCATTCTGACCACCCATCGACTAGTTGACATGTCAGGAATGTGTCTTGCATCTAGTATGGGTACTATGACATGCTCATACAAGTTTAAACATGCAATATGCCATGACCAAGCCACACAAAGCTTTACATTCATATTAAATGTATGGTTGCATGATGCTCTCTTAAGACTGAGTGCATCTTTCTTCTCAGACAGATTTGTAAATATATCCCACAACCTCTGTAACCCTGCCTTTGGGACATGTGGTTAGAGGTGAGAGGGAGGGCAGCGGGAGGCAACTTGGGAAATACTACAGGCTTATAGCGCCTAGCGAACAAATTTATTTATAAAACCCTTTCAACAGACAAGAGCAAAACTATGACCTTTGACCCCTAATGTCCTCCAGGAAAGTGATGTACCAACAGGGCAAAGAGCGCTTCCAAGATGAATGCACCAAGGAGCTGATCGGCAGCATCGTCATCACCCGCTACAATAACCGCACTTACCGCATTGATGACATTGAGTGGAGTAAATCGCCCAAAGACACCTTCACTATGTTTGATGGTTCAGAAACCAGCTTTGTGGACTACTACAGGTAAGCACATTCTGTTCATTAACTCATAACAACTGAACTGGTAAGTGAACTTTCAAGCCTTGGTGGGGGTTTCATGTACTTGTATTGCTGCAGTATTGGCATTACACATTTTTCTGCCAAGTGCACCTTACAGCACTTACAAGTGTTCTTCACAGCACTTATGTAATTGTTTTCTGACAAAGTGCTACACTATTGTTGTTATATTATGTCATTGCATGGGCTCTAACTTTGTGTAACGTATCCAAACAGCAAAAACTATGGCATTACAATTAAAGAGATGGACCAGCCTCTGCTCATCCATCGGCCGAAGGAGAGGTCCAAGCCTGGAGGCAAGGTACAACTTCTCAGCACTAATTATTTCCGCATGATTACATTCTTTCAAGGCTCTCAGGTCAGACATGATTTCTGTAATGGCAAATAAAGCCCTGTCAAGTTGGCTTCTCAGAAGACCTAACCAGAATTCTTGCAGCAGATTGCCCCCTTGTGGCTAGAATGAACAGCAGAAGTTTCAATATACATATAATTCAAGAATTCTGGTATGCCTTACAAATTATACCAATTTAATGATAAAGCATTTGATCTAATATGATATAACATATCAAGCGGTCTTATGCTTTCCCATGTTGAGATATTGGACTCTGTATTTCCTCTGACAAGCTACTCCGGCATCTGTGATATTTCTTCTATACAGATAGATAGTCTGTTAGTCCATCAGGAGCATAGCAATATACATTATAATAAGGGTAAAGAAGAAATAATATATACAGTGAAAAAATATGTAGCCTAAAATAACTAATCCACATATTCATGTATTGCAGCAAATCATTACGGGAGAGATCCTTCTAGTGCCAGAGCTCTCCTTTATGACGGGAATCCCTGAGAAAATGAGGAAGGACTTTCGAGCCATGAAGGTAAAGTCAATGTGTCAGTACTGCATTCTTCTTCCCAGAGCCTGTTCCTTCACCTCCACAGACCACGAAGCACAGCATCTACATGAAGCAGGACTAGGCGTCAACTGATACGAGGATACTCTGATACTAATTTATTTATTTATTTTGGTTGGAGCTGCCAGTAGTCGACAGTTTTTGCCCATATTCAAGATGTTTAAATCTTATTATTTTCATGCAAAATAATTCCAAAAAGATAAAAAGCATTCAGTGTTTCCCCCAGAATATTATTCTTGGCAGGGTGGAAAAGCCACTGAAACGGTGTTTAGACCAATTGGGACACTAAAACATTCATGCATTGTGTGGAATTCAATACAAATTCTGTATTAGAATCAATCAATTCAGGTTAAGGGCTTCCCATAGACAACCAGTGTAGTATTGATCAATTCTACAATAAATATGTAATCAATCTGCACAATATCCATCATATCAGAGATGGACGACACTGACTGGCCTATTATCAGATTTTTCATAAAAGACCAGTATCAGCCCCATATATCGGACTAACTGTAGTCTGGACATTCACCACTACAATTGCCTACCCCAGAGAGATACTTTCTATGCCACTAATTATTATTAACCTATTCTCAAAGGTGTAAAACCATGAGCAAGATATATCCATAATGTCAGGAGATTCAGGTCTGAATACATATCGATAATGAAAATCCCTGACTGATTACTTCACTGCCCATTCTAGGACCTGACCATGCACATCAATGTGAGTGGCGAGCAGCACACCCATTCCATAAAGCAGCTTCTTAAGAACATTGCCACCAACCCCGAGACCCTGAAGGAGCTCAACCGATGGGGACTGGACATCGGCAACGAGATCCTGGTGGTAAGGCCCTACATTTACATTTGTTCATTTTCAAAACATAATTTATCAATTAAGGTGACCTACTATTTCTTAAAACAGTGTTTCACTTAGGTGATTTATTGGAAAGTAAAAAAAATACAATTTAAAAAAAAAATAAAAAAATAAAAAAATTCTAGAAAGGCCAAAATTTTAATCCCCTTTTTAAATGTTATTAAAAAGTTAAAATGCAATTCAACAGGATCCAATATAGTGGGGTTAAACTGGAGGTAATCTGGCCTCCAGATTCAGTCCCCTGACTCGGAGTCAGAATCAATCACTACTATGGCCCTATCCCAATGCTTATTTGTACCCCTAGCCCTTCGGCTTGGCCCTACCCTTGCAAGGGGTAGGGCTAGAAAATATCTCCCTAAGTATTGGGATCGCACTTCGACACTGATACGTCATCGATAAGCAGACGGGACGAGTTTGTTGTCGGAGATTACTATGGCAACAATGGTATTATCACAGTGACATTTGCCGTTCATCTGATGGAGATAGAAAAGCATGGACGCTCGCGATTCGTTCACAACTTATACGTTTCACGCTACCAATCGATCAAACAAGTCATCAAATAAAAAAGACCACTGCTTCATTACCAGTCCACTTCATGACAGAATAGCAGTAGCGGTGCTCTGTAGTCTAGCAAGCCGCTCCTACCATTACCCTGCCAGTCTGCACTGATATTAGAGGAGCCGTAACAAGTGCAGCAACTTCGCTGATGGACTTTAGTTATATTTCATCATATACCATCAAAGGGGGAAATGCGACATGTAAATATGTCAAAATGCGGGACTGTCATGCACAAATCAGCCTAAAACAATGTTGTAACGTAACTAACTAACGAAGTAGAGACATCGGCATATTAGCGATTTTTTTGTTATGCTTGTTATAAAGAAACGGTCCATAATACATTGAAACGGCATTAAACTTACCACGGTTGGGATATTTTTAAAATCTTTATTAACGAAGAAAATACTACATTTGTGGTTCACTTCGGATGGTAGCGTAGCGGTCCCCATGATCTTCCTGTTACTTCCAGAGATTCGCAGGGCATTCTGGGTAGCCCTTGGTTTGAAGTGTGCCTCTGAAAAATCTCCGTTTGAAGGGCTACAAACCCCTTCGGCTTGGCCCTACCCCTTGGAAAATAGAGTATTGGGACAGCCAAGGGGTGAATTGGGATTCACCCTATGTCTTCCACCCATCCCTCCCCTCCCCCAACTAGCTTGGTGGCAACGAGAAGCCCAGAGCTGTTCTTGACTGTCCATGATCTGGCAGAGTTGAGCAATCACATTGGTCTTGGTATTCATCTCTTATCTGTGCATCCAGACAAGCTCTCTGCTTTGGGCCAGGTCTGTGATAAGACCATAACAAAATCTTTAATTCCTTAATGGATAACTTAACTTAATTAACTTAATTAAAAGTGCATGTTAACATATTAATAATCACACACATACCTACTTTGTTCTTCTTCAGCACAACCTGTGTGGAGGTTAGGCTGCTGTGAATCTCAGCCACTGTCACTGTTAATCTTTTAAGAATCAGAGAGAGGGTGCTGAGGTGGGTCACGCACTCAGGCATGAAGTTGCAGAACACAATCAGGGAACTGTAGAAATGGCATGCTTTGCTCCTGTGAATCTGATGACTGGATATTTTAACAAATACAAAATGGATTACTAGGAACATGAAATTGCAATCAACAACAGGGTTTTTCCTGGCTCAAAATGAGGTGGAGGTGGTTTTTTGAATAGAAAATCACCAAAATTATGCAAAAGCACATTTTTCAAAACTAAGTATTGTAGTATAACCAACAGGAGACCATTGATGTGTGAAGTGATTTTGGGGATACTATACTGTATAACAGTGACGTTATTAAATATTTTTGTAGTATCTCTTTTAGGTGTTGCACTTTTTAGATGGTCCCTGCACACACAGCTGGCTGTACATAGAGACTAATGTTATTTGTCCAGCTCCGAGGATGACTCGTTTTGATGGAAATTAGGTTGTAGTCTACCTTACTACGATGGGAAAGAGGCGTCGTTTGTGTTTTAACGTTTCACTTATGAGTTAAAAAAAAACAATAAATTAGACCAACATTGACAGAAACACTGTCCTTAGCCTACACCGACTTACTTTCCCTAGGTGCTGAAGAGGTCCCTGGTAAATCCTCAGGAAAGGGTCTAGGGCCCTTGAGAGGTGAGCAACACATCTGGTGCCTCCTACTCTAGTTGGGACAAGTGGCCTGTGTCATCTTAAAGCTCCTTCTTGAACTTGCTCTGTTGAGTGGGCTCTTGTGGTAAAATGTATACAAGTATGACAGCTAATTTTCAACATGTTACCTCAGTGTTTCCCACAGGATTTTGTGAGACTGTGGTGGGTGGACCTCGGACCCTCTAGGGGTGTCCGGGGGCATGCTCCCCCGCAAGACGTTTTGTACATTTTAAAGTTAAATGCATCAATCTGGTGCACTTTGAGAGCAAAATTAAGAGGCTAGATCTATGAAGAACTTTGTGCTCTTGTAAACAATTTTGTTACGTTACAGTAACGTTACAACTGTGTAAATATTGGAGTTTGTTGGTTTTCTTTATTGTTGCAGACTCAAGGCAGAACTCTCCCACTGGAGACCATCTGCTTGCAGTCTGCGTCCTTTGTCACCGGTGCTGATATGTCCTGGTCCAGGGAGCTTGTCCGGGATGCTTCCATCAGCTGTGTAAGTCTGGGGGTACATCAGGGAAAACTTCTAGTTGAACTCCATTAAGGACAGACAGATGCTCTCACACAGGGACTTTTTAATTGGAAAGCAGAAAGCCCTACACAGCAGCTTTGTCTTCAGCCTGTGGCATTTTTGTCACCGTTAGTTCATGTAGAGATGTTTTGTGCAGTCATTTTCTGTCCCATTCCCCATCTCTGGTTGCGATAGCAGAGGCCACTGTTATCTTCTATTTGTCCTCTTCCCAAAGCTATCCAAATAGAGTGTGACCAGTTGTCTTCCTGACCTACAGGCCTGTCATAGTTTGAGGACAGGTTCTTTTTATAATTTGTGGTTTGTTGTTTCTTCACCAACTAATCTGTGTCTCTCAGATCCCCTTGACAGTCTGGGCCATCTTCTACCCACGCCGCTGTGCAGAGCAGGCCGAGGAGCTGGTGTCCACCTTTCAGAAGGTGGCCGGGCCTATGGGGCTGCGGCTGGATCGGCCCATTCGCATGGAGCTGAGGGATGATCGCACTGAGACCTACATCAAGACTATCCACTCGCAGCTCACTAGCGAGGTGTGATTATACTTATTACTGACAAAATACAGTGTGAGAATTGCAAATTGGTAGCAGACAAAAGTTCTCTGGAATGTGTAGCTCAGAGAAGTTCAGTAGTTGCCCTTGTGGAGATATAATTTTCTTTTTAAATATAACCTATACCTAACTCTGTAAAGTTCATTATAGACAAAAAAAATTTAAAAAAATGTCACGATTAGCTTGCAACTGTGTACACTAAAGGGTTGCAGGATTATGTTGACCAGCCTATAATTAAGTCTGTTTTTTGCATAATTTCTCTCTTTCACATCTTGTATCAGCCCAACATGCAGCTGGTAGTGTGCATCATGACAGGAAACAGAGATGACCTGTACACCGCCATCAAGAAGCTGTGCTGCATTAAAAGCCCCATCCCCTCCCAGGTTTGTCATGTTGGTCCAACTGTTCATCCAAGTTCATTTTAATCTGTTTTTGTCAAAGAGTTGGAGGCAAAGGGGAAAAGACTGAGTGAAATTTTACTGTTCACAACATAAACTACAAAACAAAAGTATGTGGACAGTGCTCGTCGAACATCTCATTCCAAAATCATGGGCATTTATATGGAGTTGGGATTTGCTTACATTCAGCTACAACGGCATTAGTGAAGCACAGAATTATCTAGAATGTTGTAGTGTTAAGATTTGCCTTCACTGGAACCAAGGGGTGTAGCCTGAACCATGAAAAACAGCCCCAGACGATTATTCCATTATATACATTTGAAGGGGTGTCGGCATACTTTTTGCCATGGAGTGTATTTTCCCCTAATAAAGAGTAAAGAGGTTTTCCCCAAATATTTATTTTTAAGCAACACTGGCTTTCGCTTTTTTTTTTTTTTTATTACTTGTAGGCCATCAATGTCCGGACTATTTCCCAGCCACAGAAATTGAGGAGTGTTGCACAAAAGATCCTCTTGCAGATGAACAGCAAAGTAGGGGGAGAGCTGTGGACAGTTAATGTCCCTCTGGTGAGTATTATTTATTAATAGGGCAGGAAGTTAACTTTTTATCTCCTGGCTACAGTGACTGTTATATTCCAAATTGTACCATCAACTTTCAGTATTTTACCAACTGCATCATTGGCTTTTTTGGGGGTGGGGGGGGGGGGGGGTAGGAGTGTCTTGAAACTCCAGTGGGTGTTTCAAAACCTGCAGTTTTTGTGCCAAAACTGAGTACAGGCCAGAAAGTGAGTTTTGAAAGCTAGACAGAAATCTTAGCACATGGCCAAATAAAAGAGTCTCTATCAGAGATTCTATCAACCCCCCACAGTTCTGGCCAAGATACAATATCTTCTGAAATAATTGGAAATTGAAACAACTTTAAGTCTTCACACAATCTATTGATTTACAATAGCACATGATCAAACAATAAGAATAAAAATAAAATATTTTATAGTTTCAAAATTGAAAACTAATGATTATTGGCACCCTTTGGAACAATTCAAATCAGTTTTGTTGGAGGAAATAGATTCTCATTTGCAGTGTAATTCAACTCCCCTGTGACGCGTTGCAGGTTCCCACATGGTATAAATAAACCAATTATCCATTTTAAAGTCATAAGAGTTTGTTCTGCTTCCTTGGTCATCTGGGGAAATGGTTAAGAGAAAACAGCTACCTGAGGATGTCAGAAAAACTATTATCACTAAACCAAACCTTGGTATTCCTGTTTCCACAGTTTGCACAGTTTGTTATTAAGAAGTTTGTTGCTCATGGAATTAGGAATCTCCCAGGACGTGGTGGTAAGAGGAAAATTGATCTCAGATGTTGTCGAAGGTTGGTGTGAGCCATTGGAAATATACACCTTGCATGACATCCAAACATCTCAAGGCTGACCTGGAGAGGTCTGGGGTAATGGTTTCAGCCCGTACCATACACGGGATACTGAACCAAGAAGGGCCTTACGGTCTGAGGCCACAGAAGACCCCACTGCTGAAAGAGAAACAAGAAGGCTCAATTGATCTTTGCCGAGACCCACCTGGACAAACTTAAATCCTTCTGGGAAAATGTTCTGTGGTCTGATGAAACCAAATTAGAGCTCTTTGGCAATGCAGATCAGCACTTTGTTTACAGATGACGAAATGAAGTTGTTTTTTAAAGAAAAGAACAACGTACCTACAGTCAAATACGGTGGAGGTTCCATAATGTCGCAGGGCTGCTTTGCTGTCTGGACTGGATGTCTTGAACGTATTAAGGGCATCATGAAATAAGAAGATTACCAAGACATTTTGGAGTGAAATGTGCTACCCAGTGTCAGAAAACTTGACCCAAAACACACGCAGGAATGGTTCAAGAGATGGTTCACCAAAGGCACGCAGGAATGGTTCAAGAGAAAACGTTGGACTGTTCTGAAGTGGCCAGTGATGAGTCCTGATCTCAATCCCATTGAGAACCAATGGCGAGACCTGAAATGTGCAGTTGGTCAAAGGAATCCTTCAAACATTGAAGAACTGGAGCTGGTTGCAATTGAAGAGTGGAGAAACTGCCAGCAGAATGGTGCAGGAAGCTTGTTGATGGTTACAAGAAATGTTTGGAAGTAGTCATTATTACCAAAGGCTGTGCAATTAAGTATTAGAAAAGGGTGCCAATAATCATGGCCATTTTTCAATTTTGAAGCCAAGATTTTGTGTATATTATCGTTTGATCATGTGCTGTTAAATCATCTGCATAAAATGTAAGAGTGCCTATAATCTTGGCTAGAACTGTATGTAATGGTTTGTGCTATGGGGCAGTAAGAATCCTACCCCAACAGATGTATATTTGTGACGCACTGTACAGTGTATAAATTGGAGAACGATATTAGAAATATAATCAAACTACTACACAGTGTCTGGACAATGCAGCCCATTTAAAAGCTAACACATCAATAACAGCTGCATTGTTCATATTTTATTAACCAATAACTATATACAGACAAAACTCTGTTAAAGTGTATCAGTAAGGATTTAGTGGAGCTCACTTTTAATTAAGTATAAGTAAGTTTGAGTATAGAGGTAGTACTAATTACTGTCAAGCCACTGTGACTTGTGTTTATCTGTTGCCTCGGGGTGGCTACAGGCCGGTCAGACCTTGAGGCTGGGATGTGGTCTAGTTGGTAGATGGAGGCAAGCTGGCGGCTGTGGAGGTTGGCTCTGAAAAAAGCCTGTTATGTTGTGCTGTTATCAGTCATTTCTGCTTGAAATGGAAGGTAAACGTGCATTTGGATATCATTTTTTTCCTGTATCCATGTTATATATGGTAAGGTTCGCTAACGTAAATGCATATGAAAAGTGATGCAGTGAAGTTGCGATATTTGTTTTAAATATTAACAAAAGACTCATGTAAGATTATTGCTCACACAGTCAGATATACCGACGTTAAAGTTAAAATGACAATGAAACTGGGTTAAGTTACCTGTGCATGCTGCTCCCAAAAATAATGCAGTACTGCTATTGGTTTTTATCTGTGTTTCGGTTCTGACCAATTACAAATCGGTACCTAATTGGCAGTGGTTCTCGATACCTAGCCTTACATGACAATAGTACTTTTCCCATTTAGTGAGAGTTCAACAACAGAGGGCACCCTAGTGAGGTTTTCATTATTTTGTCAATAACAGCTCCTGCTAGACAGCAGTTGTAGTAAAGGTTGCACCCTCATCATACTGCCGAAGACCAGGATGCACAACCACAGTTGCATATAAGGCTATTCTAACTGCATTTACATCCCAACTGATCTAACACTGCTCATTTAAATGCAAAATCATATTGCAAGGCACAAAAGTGGATTCTAAAGTGTTTACAAATTTTCCTTGGAACAGTATTATACCAATGTTACTTCAGTCCATGAGAAAACAATGAGCCTTTGCTTCCCTTCAATAGAAAAACCTGATGGTGGTTGGAGTTGATGTCCACCACGACACCAGCAAGAAGAATCGATCAGTCATGGGCTTTGTTGCAAGTGTCAACAGGTAAACTCAGTGTTTACGCTTTAATTTCATGTAGCATTGATGCTTGGGTAATATTTTAGTGCCACAGCTGCCCCTGCTTTGGTCCCACACTGGTTCTAGTGCAGGTTGCATTTCTTAAATTTCTTTCCTTGGATAGTTAATCATAATAAACTAGGGATGCTCTGATCTGGATTTTATGGACCGGTACTCATTGCCAGTCTCATGTAAGCAGAATCGTCTGATGCAGACACTGATGTATGCAACAATTCAGATTCATAAAATGTCAACAGGTTCTGGAAAGGGATTCTTTGAAGCATTGGTACAGAAAGTCACACACTCTGTGGTGGCTGAAATCATCACAGCCCTCTGCCAGACTGGGCACCCAGCATGAATTAATATTAATAACCTATGTAGATGTGAAACTCATTCACTTCAATCTGCAGTAATTGAATATACCCACTAACTAGCCTGCAGCCTCCAGTCTTATGTCAAAGCACTGCCCAGACTGCTACACAGTGTAAACTTGACCACACCGACTAAACCAGTACAACAGATTCTGCACTTTTTCCATATGTAGATGTGTATATATATATATACAGGTGCAGCTCAATAAATTAGAATATTGTGGAAAGGTTTTTTCAGTAATTCAATTTAAAAAATCAAACTCATATATTATAGATTCATTACACACAAAGTGAACTATTTCAAGCCTTTATTTGTTATAGTTTTGATGATTATGGCTTACAGCTAATGAAAACCCAAAATTCAGTATCTCAGAAAATGAGAATATTACATGAGACCAATCAAAAAAAGAATTTTTAATACAGAAATGTCGGCCTTCTGAAAAGTATGTTCATGTATATGCACTCAATACTTGGTCGGGGCTCCTTTTGCACGAATTACTGCATCAATGCGGCGTGGCATGGAGGGGATCAGCCTGTGGCACTGCTGAGGTGTTATGGAAGCCCAGGTTGCTTTGATAGTGGCCTTCAGCTCGTCTGCATTGTTGGGTCTGGTGTCTCTCATCTTCCTCTTGACAATACCCCATAGATTCTCTATGGGGTTCAGGTCAGGTGAGTTTGCTGGCCAATCAAGCACAGTAATACCATGGTCATTAAACCAGTTATTGGTACTTTTGGCAGTGTGGGCAGGTGCCAAGTCCTGCTGGAAAATGAAATCAGCATCTCCATAAAGCTTGTCAGCAGAAGGAAGCATGAAGTGCTCTAAAATTTCCTGGTAGACGGCTGCGTTGACTTTAGACTTGAGAAAACACAGTTGACCAACACCATCAGATGACATGGCACCCCAAATCATCACTGACTGTGGAAACTTCACACTGGACTTCAAGCAACTTGGATTATGTGCCTCTCCACTCTTCCTCCAGACTCTGGGACCTTGATTTCCAAATGAAATGCAACATTTACTGAAAAGAGGACTTTGGACCACTGAGCAACAGTCCAGTTCTTTTTCTCCTTAGCCCAGGTAAGACGCTTCTGACGTTGTCTCTGGTTCAGGAGTGGCTTGACACGAGGAATGCGACAGTTGTAGCCCATGTCCTGGACACGTCTGTGTGTGGTGGCTCTTGATGCACTGACTCCAGCCTCAGTCCACTCTTTGTGAAGCTCCCCCAAATTCTCGAATGGGTTTTGCTTGACAATCCTTTCAAGGCTGCGGTTATCCCTGTTGCTTGTGCACCTTTTCCTACCACACTTTTTCCTTCCACTCAATTTTCTATGGATATGCTTGGATACAGCACTCTGTGAACAGCCAGCTTCTTTAGCAATGACCTTTTGTGGCTTACCCTCCTTGTGGAGGGTGTCAATGACTGTCTTCTGGACAACTGTAAAGTCAGCAGTCTTCCCCATGATTGTGTAGCCTACTGAACCAGACTGAGAGACAATTTAAAGGCTCAGGAAACCTTTGCAGGTGTTTTGAGTTAATTAGCTGATTAGAGTGTGACACCGTGAGTCTACAATATTGAACTTTTTCACAATATTCTAATTTTCTGAGATACTGAATTTTGGGTTTTCATTAGCTGTAAGCCATAATCATCAAAATTAAAACAAATAAAGGCTTGAAATATTTCACTTTGTATGTAATGAATCTATAATATATGAGAGTTTCACTTTTTGAATTGAATTACTGAAATAAATTAACTTTTCCACGATATTCTAATTTATTGAGCTGTACCTGTATATATACAGTATTTCCATATACACAACATTTATACAGTTCTGGCCACTTTTGGTCTTGGTCTTCAACAATCTTCATACAATCACATAACCCTATTTAACAGTACATGATCAAATAATAAGAATACAAATGTATTAAAATCTTTTATGGCTTCAAAATTGTGGTTATGGCAATGATCATTGGCACCCTTTTCTCATACTTAGCTGCACCTTTGGCTATGACTACTTCCAAACATTTCTTGTAACCATCAAGAAGCTTCCTGCATCTTTCTGCTGACAGTTTACTCAATTGCAACCCGCAACAGTTCTTCAATGTTTGAAGGATTCCTTTGACCAACTGCACATTTCAGGTCTCGCCATTGGCTCTCAATGGGATTGAGATCAGGACTCATCACTGGCCACTCTAAAACAGTCCAAGGTTTTCATTTGAATCATTCCTGGCTGCATTGCTGGAGGACCCATAACCTTCGATTGACACCCAGTTTTCTGACACTAGATGGCACATTTTGCTCCATAATGTCTTGGTAATCTTCTGCTCTTAATACGTTAAAGACATCCAGTACCTGAGGCAGCAAAGCAGCCCCACAGCATTATGGGACCTCCACCATATTTGAGTGTTGGTGGGGTTTTTCTTCTTGCAATAATCTGTGCCAATAATCATGGCCGCTTTTTGATTTTGAGACCATAAAAGTTTGTTTTTTTATTCTTGTTTGATCATGTGCTTTTGTAAATCGATAATTTTTTGTGGCCACTGATCTTATGACGTAGAATGAATATCAGCAGCTAATCCATCAGAGCATTCCTATAATAAACACATCATATGATTGCATTTTAGAGGTAAATTAGGCTCAATTATACTGTTAATTTCACATTTTCTCTGGCAATGTAAATAATACTCTTGGAAACACTCCAAGTTTAGTGTCCATTTATCATCTGAAACCTTTCTTCCCTAGTACACTGACCCGGTGGTACTCCAGAGTAACTTTCCAGACACCCAATGAGGAAATCATCAGTGGCTTCCAGGTCTGTCTATTGGCTGCACTGCAGAAGTACTATGAGGTAAACATGACCAGCAGGCATCCAGAGATGGTTTTGTGCTTCCTCTGGAACCATATCTACCCATGTTACCCAAAGACCAAAGTCAGCTAGGACCTTCTTTTCTATGTCCTCATTCTCTGTGCTATTAAATTATTTACTGTCTCAATGAAAATACCCAGTGGGAGGGAGAATATACATCAAATCATTAGTTCTGTTTTTAACCCTTCGGACCCCAATAGAATTCTAGAATGTTGCGACACATTACTGGGAACAAATGTTTGTCTTAGGAAACATACAGCTCCAAAACAATTCCTCTTTAATGTGGTACCAAATATGAATAGAATCAAATCAAATCACATTTATTTGTATAGCCCTTAATCACTGTTACAGTCTCTAAGGGCTTCGCAGTGCCCAACATGTGAAACAGTAAATGGTTAGTACACGACATCCCCCAGCCTTAGACCCTCAACAGAGGACAAGGAAAAACTCCCCAAAAAAACCTTTAGGGAAAAATTGGAAGAAACCTTGGGAGGGGCCACTCAGAGAGGGATCCCCCTACCAGGACGGTTGGGTGTGCAATAGATGCCGAGTTTGGGCAAGCAGTGTATACACAATGCATAAATGTTTATTATGGTGGGACATCCAGATCTGATGGTGGGGCGGTATCACAGCAAACGGCAGCTCAGTCAGTGTCATCATAGGACTAGGGGACCATGCAGGCGCCAACACTGCCCAGATAAGAGAACGCAAACGCCCGCTCAGTCAGCATCATCCTAGGAATGGGGTACCACGCAGACGCCAACTCTGCCGAGCTGCAGCCTGGAGCAGATAGGAGACACACCCACACACACCCATACACCCACTCTCACCCACACAGACAAACATGACCAGCATCAGTGGACAGGAACAGCTAGACCAGGAGAATAGGACATGTAGGCAGGATGCTAGTATCCATCGGCAGGAACCTGAGCTAGGATGAGCAGAGAAGAGACTGAGCCACTCCCTCAAGGCTGGTCAAATGATAAAGAGAATAAATGGGTTTTTAGCCTTGCTACAAGGCTACAAAGCTACTTCTGGGTATGTGGATGTACAATGCACCAGCCTTGAGTTTGTTGACGCTTGTTTGATTTCTACCATATGATCTGGTGTACGACTACACACTGTATTTCCCTATGGAGGGCTTTTGGGGCTCTGCGCATCCTAATCAGTGCATAATGTAATTTCCCTAAGCAGTGAGGTGTGCTTCCCAAGTACCTAATAAATAGAAATAGAAAATAGAAAACCTGGGTAGTTTCCATGAGCAATAGCTCTCGGAAGTGCAGGGCAGAAACACCACAAAAATGACTGCTTATGACTAAAGCCAAATCCCAATTCACCCCTTGGCCCTACCCCTTAGCCCTTCCCCTCTGTTTTGCGCGTTCACGTGAAGGGGTAGGGGTGTCCCAATTCTCTTGGGATTGAGGGGTAGGGCCAAGTGCTAGGGCTACATGGCCCTCCAAACGGAGATTTTTCAGGGGCACACTACAAACCGAGGGCTAGGAGAAGTCTCCCAGAATCACCTGTGAATCAAATGGAAGATCATGGGGACCGCTACACTACCATCAAAGTGAACCACAAATGTAGTATTTTCTTCGTTAATAAAGATTTAAAAAAGATTCTAACCGTGGTATTATCTTAGTTTAATGTCGTTTCAATGTATTATAGACTGTTTCTGTATAGCAAGCATAACAAAAAATCGCTAATATGCCGATGTCTCTACTTCGCTAGTTAGTTACGTTACAACATTGTTTTTAGGCTGATTTGTGCATGACAGTCCCGCATTTTGACATATTTCCATGTCGCATTTCCCCCCTTTGATGGCATATGACGCCCGAAATATAACTAAAGTCCAGCAGCGAAGTTGCTGCACTTGTTACGGCTCATCTAATATCAGTGCAGACTACAGGGTAATGGTAATGAAGCAGTGGTCTTTTTTATTTGATGACTTGTTTGATCGATTGGTAGCGGCAAATGAACGGCAAATGTCACTGTGATAATACCATTTTTGCCATAGTAATCTCCGATAACAAACTCGTCCCGTCTGTTTATGTAAACGTCATCGATGACGTATCAGGGTTGTCCCATTTCTTAGGGAGAGATTTCTACCACTACCCCTTGTGACTCTGTTCCGAGGGCCAAGCCGAAGCCGTAGGGGTGAAAATGAGAATTGGGATTCGGCCTAAACATGTTGCCACAATCAAAAAATGAGCAGTTTGCAGTTTGCTTAAAGTAGTCAAAATGTATCCACCCCTCCCAAAGTTAATTGACTTTCCGCATTTGAGGTAAGGATTTTAACTGAGGATGTGTCTCTCTTGGGTGTTGAAAGTCCATCTTCCTTGCTAGCCTACTTAATGTTATCAACCAAAACTAGTGCGTGGTACAGGGTGCTGTGTGTAGCTCTAATCAAATAACCACACAGCTTGTTGTGTCATCTTTTATACATTTTCTATATTTATGTGAAGAAAATTAATATTTTTATATTTTTTTCTTACCCTCCCCTAAAGTCAACACTCACGTATATGTCCTTGTGTCCAGGTGAACCACAACTTACCAGAGAAGATTGTGGTGTACCGGGATGGTGTATCGGATGGACAGCTGAAGATGGTTGAGCTCTACGAGATCCCACAGTTGCTCAAATGCTTTCAGACCTTCCCCAGCTATGAGCCCAAGCTAGTCTTCATCGTAGTGCAAAAGCGCATCAGCACCATCCTCTATTCCTGGGTTGCAGACCGCTTTGGCACCCCTCCACCTGGGACTGTTCTGGATCACACCCTCACTCACAAAGACTGGTCAGTTCTAGTCTATCACACTGATGAAATGGTCAGTAAAGCCTCTTTGTAGTCGGGAGAGAAAACTAGCAGGCTACAGCTGACTGCTAAGTCCCAAAATTCATTTGAGCTGTCTCTAAGAGGCTGATAAAGCAGACACGTTTCAAGTTGCTTTCCAAATCGTCAAAATGAACCAACTCTTGTATGTTTAGTGCTTGAGACTGGCTGTTGGCATTGTTGTTGGTTGATCAGTAGTCATCAAACTGAGTAAAACGAAAAAGCAAGCTTAAAGTGTCTATTGAAAAATGTAGACTAAAATCATGGATAAACCTAAGCAGGTTGCCTTCTTTGATTTTTTTCTATTTGTGTGATGTCATCAGCTTAGCCTAGATGCTGGGAATTATTGGAAATTTTGAATGTACAATTTATAAACTTTTTGGGTTTGATACTAAGCGGTTATATAATGTCCGCTTCGCAGACAAAACAGGTGCCGATCTTGAAACTACCACTAAGATAGTTTTTCCTTGTTTTCAATCCAGGGTGGACTTCTACCTGATGGCGCATCAAATTCGCCAGGGTTGCGGCCTTCCTACACACTACATCTCTGTGTACAACACGGCAAACCTCACACCAGACCATTTGCAAAGGTAATCCAAATTAATGGACATAACTGCTGCAGACATTGTCTTGATAATACACGGTTATCAATCTACTCATCCATCAACATCTTAGTCCAGTAAGTATGAATTCACTTTATGCAATAATAGCTATTGCATTAATGTTACCTTGGTCCCACACCAGGCTGACCTTCAAGATGTGCCACTTGTACTGGAACTGGCCTGGCACAATTCGTGTTCCAGCACCGTGCAAGTATGCCCACAAACTGGCCTTCCTATCTGGCCAGTACCTGCACTCAGAGCCAGCCATCCAGCTGTCAGACAAGCTTTACTTCCTCTGAGCTGCACCAGTCAATTACCCAAGCAAGAGCCACCCAGCCTTCAGGTCACAACAAATCCAAAAATATGACTGGCTGGAAACAAAACTCACCTGGATTAATGAGGGACTGTGATTGGCATGTAGCACTTAGACTTGTAAGGATAGATCCACATTTATGATTACTATAAGCAGTAAGCTTTTATGGTATGTTTCCGGAGAGGCCACCTCCCCCCTGACAAAACACTCATGGAACCAACTGTTGATAACAGCAACAATTTGTTGTATTGCGTTATTGCATTGGAGTTATGAAAAACCTCAGGAAACAGTTGAGTTTAAAAGGAGTATGGAGAGTCCAGGCTTTATAAATTCTGACTTGAGTTTTCAACTTTATTTTCCAGCCATTGTTCCTATGGCACCATTGACCAGTGTCTTAAGTCCTGTTTGATGTGGAAATGTTCAGATCCTTCATGTTCAGACAGAAATTTTGTTCACAATCTGTGTATCATGCTTACATGTTTATGTAAGAGATCCAAAATATAGCTTTCAATGTAGTGGGCAGTGTGGACCAGTATTATTTATTTTTGCATTCCTGCTGTTTATGTTGCAAATAAAGGGTGTGATTGTAAAGGTTTTCATAAAACATGGGTGTCTGTTTTTCTTCTCAGGCTGCACGTGTCTCACCTATGCCCCATTGAGAGAACCTTGCCAACCTCTATTCAGAAATCTGGCAATTGATTATGCCCTTATAAATCATAAAAATTGCATACCCTCATAATTGTGACTAACGATTTTTTTCTGAATTAAGATATTAAATTCGGCATACACATTATCGACTGAGCAGCACTTGGTTAATAAAATCTCACCTTTTTAGGGGGGGGGGACATAATTGAGTCAAAAATAAAAATTTTGGAAACTGATTACGCCCATTTCAGTGGTGATGCATTGGGTCATTTGAAAGATATTTTGTATAGGAAGTGGGTACCTAGCATGAAATAAACCCCCCACCCCACCCAAAAAACGAAATCTAAAGAAAATTCAGTAAAACGAAAATACAGATTAATGGACTATTCCTTCTCTGGGGAGCTGCTGTGCACTGCATTGCTGAAACCAGATTAATGAGTGGACATAGACACACACTCATGTTGATGGGGAAGCAGAAAGTGTAATTCCTAAAGGTATGTGGTGCAATTCAACACAACATCAAACCGTTTAACAGAGTTGCCACAGGTTGAGCAAAGGCAGGTATCAAGTGTGCTATTTGCCTACAAAGATAGTAGGTTTGGGTGCCTCTCCAGGGCAGCAGCAGTCCTAATATACCACTATGACCATCTGGCAGAGTTCCTAAGCCAGAATCCTCACATCAACAACCGCCTAGCCTGCCTGGTCAGAGAAGTGATGGAGCTTCCCTACCTCAAAGTGGTCCTTGTGGTGTTTGCCTGCCTGGGTGTGCACTTGGTGGAGCCATTCTATGCCAGGACCATAGAGAAAGATGCTACCCATACTCAGCTCAGGGTGTTCTACAAGGGACTGCATACATGCTTGGGCCAGCCAATCAGTGACGACTTCACAAGGTTCACAAAGCCTGAATATGCTGGGGTATCTGATCTATTCAGTGGCGTAAAGAAGACCTACAAGGAGGAGGTCCTGAACTCTGTGTCTGACCTAGCTGCAGAGCACTTGGAGGAAGTGAAGGGAAGGCTGACCAACCTAATGCTGCCCCACCTACAGACTGTCCTGGCCAGACAGAGGAGGGACTATGGAATTGATGAAGAGGCCTTCAAAATGGACTACCCCGTGAGCAATCAGGCGAGTAACATCGATGGAACCCCCGTGCACAACATTGGCATGGAAAGACAATGTGGCAAGGTGGACTACAGACTGAGAAAGCTAATCACACTGAATGCAGTCAGCAGGTCAATCATCTTGCACAAGAGCTGAGAGCTGGACAGCCTCCCTCCTTCAGGGGCTTCAAGGCAGCAGCCCAAGCTAAAAGGGAGGTCGAACTCAAATGGAGTAAATACATGAAGGAGAAGTTTGAGAATGGGGCAGAACAGAAACAGGAGATGGCTCAGAGAAAAGAAAGGAAAAGACTGGACATGCTGGACACACTGAAATCTAGTTGTGGCCCCTTCACAGACAGTGGAGAAGTAGAGAAGTTCCTCATAGATGGTTTTCTGGATGACAATGCAAAGCAGCAGAGGATGAAGCTGGAGGTCCAGATCGCCAGAGAGAGCACCATGCTTCTGTCTAGAGTTGACCCCATCTTCCGAATCCAGGTGACACTGCCCAATGGGAAGAGGAGGATGAAAACTGCACAGGAGTTTGGAGATGCCCTCATGTCCTACCTGGGCAGGAGGAGTGACAGAAGCACTCTGGAATATGAGAAATTCCAGCAAAGTCTTGAGAGGCTGGCATCTTCCTAAGTCATTTCCATGCCACTGTGACTCAATAATAATGACAAATTTATGTTTTCTGAATGTTTTCAAATTGAAATTAAATTGTTATTGTTAAAGTATTCTGAATGAAGTGAAATTATTCATACACTAGTATTAGCAGGGGAAAAACACTAGTCAGTGCCTACACATGGCGGAATAGCCAGAAAACACAGTTTTTTTTGTGTTTTTTTTTTATTTTAAAGGGGTGGGGGGTTTATTTCAAGATACAGAGTTGGTTTTGGTGTCAAACTTCTTGTATTAATAGTGTTAATCATTTCCCAAATGGGCGTTGTCAAATTCCGACTTTCGCCCCCCCCCCCTACCTTTAACATTATTTCACCCGTCTTTCCAGAGTCTTCTCCCATCAAAATACACAGTGGACCCTTCTCCAGCAAGCAGTATGAACTAACTAATAAGTTTATTGAAATAAAATGTTGTTTGGTGGATTATGCCTAGTTTAATTGTGGCTCTTAATGGTTCACAAAATGTCTTGTCATGTTTTATAACGTTTGCCTACTATTAAATTGTTTGACCGTTGGGCGTAACATTATCTCTGTAAAATGAGAACGGAAGCTAACGGGCCACGTCTTGGCATACTATGCACAAGGCCATCATGCCACGTTACACACCGAAACCTAATTATTATACATTAGGTTTCGGTGTGTAACGTGGCATAATAAACAGGATCACATATTTGTTTCACGTTACTCTGCAGTCAGCTAACACTGAGTGAAAACAGCTGACAGGAAACTGCCACTTTCACCGGAAACGGGGAGCAGCTATTATTGTTGCCTGAGAGCTGCGGTAATGGCGGTGTCTCGTCGCTCCTCGCAGCAGCAACAACAGCAAAGTACCTTACAGTCTCCGCCGCGAAACTGCTCTCTTTCGGCTGGTCCACCGGGCTCTCCGCCGATGGCTTTGCTGACCTCGGCTGTTGTACCCCCGGAGAGTGAACGGGAATGCAGCGGTGGAATGGAGATAGCTTTGGCCTCCCCGGACCTGCCAGCCCCTGTCCTGGCGAGCAGCGCGAGCTCCACCACAACAACCTCTGGCGGGGGCAGCAGCGTTTCCAGCCCCGGCTCCGGGGCCGCCAGTCCCACTGACAGCGGCAGCGGCATTGGCGGGGCGTTCAGGGAGTTGTTCGAGGCCTGTCGAAATGGCGATGTTTCTCGAGTAAAGAGACTTGTCGATTCGGTAAATGTAAACGCGAAGGACATGGCCGGCCGAAAATCAACCCCCCTTCATTTCGCTGCGGGTAAGCTTAGCTAAGCTAATGATGCTGTGTAGCGTTTGTTTTGAAGCTAACGTAACGGCTAGCGCACGTTCGGTAACATTGCTACCAACTCTTGTTCGACGTGTTCACAATAACGGCTATTTACTCTTGAGAATCCCAGATACACGATACAGTCTGCAATAATATCTCACTAATAGCTAATTTAACAATATTTTTCTGAGTTTACTGAGTAACGCTAGGCCTAACGTCACAGTCGTTAGCTACCCCCCCCCCCCCATCAGATAAAGCTTGTCTACAAAAATACAAAACTGTCAGTTTAGCAATATAATTAAATAACTTTTTAACACTTGAATGTTTTGACTGTATAGAAGACATCTAGATTAATAAATACAGTACTATCTATAGTGATTGTTGTGTATTGTGGGGGGCGGGGTACTTAAACATAACTTATGAATGAGTTTGTTTCTATAGGGAGAGGTTTCCAAATTGTACTGTTAATTTAATTTTCCACATTCTGAAGTCGTATTGGTGGTGCATAACTGCTTTATGAATAGAGGAACCACTGAGCCAAAAGGAATTTTAACCCCTTTTTAGGATTTGGCAGAAAAGATGTGGTGGAGCACCTCTTGCAGACAGGGGCCAATGTGCATGCCAGGGATGATGGAGGGCTCATCCCCCTGCACAATGCCTGCTCCTTCGGCCACGCTGAAGTGGTCAGTCTTCTCCTGTGTCAGGGTGCAGACCCCAACGCCAGAGATAACTGGAACTACACCCCACTACATGAGGCTGCCATCAAGGGCAAGATAGATGTGTGCATTGGTAAGGCCAAAAGTATAACTTCACTCCTTGCAGAACATTTTAGAACACAAACCTACCTTTTCCAGCCAATCATTTTTCAATAACTGTAGGCAAACCATTATTAACACGTCAAGGAGTAGAGTATGTCGCTGGATGCAGAAGTTTTTAGACCAGGCTTTTTAAAGTATGTGAGTGGCAGTGACAAGGATGGGAATTTAAAGCTATGCCACCAGCCAAATGATTTTAAATTTGGCCTCTCTACTAGCCACTTTGCTGGGTCACCAAAAAATCAAAAAAGGATGCTGCTATTAAAACGGTGCAAGTGACTGTTGAACTGTGGAATACACCAGCCATTGTGGTCAGTGGATGAAAATGTTTCTGCCCCACTACAGATATCCAGGGCAGCCAGAACTGGTGGTTTACCCTCCATGCACTATTATGGAGTGATGCTTATTGCCAAAGTGAAATATCACATTAGCACTTTGAGCACTTGGTGCATTAGGGACTTGTTTAATAGGACTAGATGAATATATCATAATTTGTTGTTTCCAATGTCTGCCTTGCATAAGTGTCAGTATTTTCTCCCTTTTTTGGCGGGGGATGATATTGCACTGATTAATGTTATAAGATGTATTCCTGCCATTAACTGGATACTGCTGGATATTACCTCCTTGACATTTAAGAATGTAAGCCTTTTTGTGGACAAACAGAGTTTATTTGGATTATATGTGGTTCTGGTGAGGGCTTTTATAATGACTGATGTGGAACACACAAAACAGTCGGTGCATTAATGCTCCCAATTGCTGACATTGGTATCTGGCTCAAAATTGCTACTTTTTATTTTGTTTCCTCTGTAATTTTAATCCTTGGGAGCAATCTTCATTTTTGGTTCCACAACTGTCGGGCCCCAGTTGTGCATCCAGTGCATCTTGCAGTTCTAAAATTGTACTGTTCCTGTGGTGATTCACTACTGCTTACTGAATACAGAGGAAACACTGTGTTCAGGACTTGCACAAAAATTGATTGTTGTCAAAAGATCTCTAACTATACCTCCATTTCTTTCCTCGCTCAGTGTTACTCCAGCATGGGGCCGATCCGAACATCCGAAATACTGACGGCAAATCTGCTCTGGATCTGGCTGACCCTTCTGCCAAGGCTGTTCTCACTGGTATGTCCCTCTCATCCACTCCTCTCTCACATTTCCATTTTAGACATTTCATCGACGTTGTTATCCAGGGTGACTTACAATGAGTACAAGAGTAGAATAAACCAGAATGCATTAGAAGTAATAGCAAGCAAAACCACAGTGCCCTGACTGTAGATAGAAAATTATTTCTGTCCCTCGGGTAATCAGTATGATGGCGAGGAGCTAGATAAAGAAACAAGGAGGTATAGTTGTTGTTCTCTTGTTGGGGAAAGATGCACACAGGCTATCCATGTATTTGTGGGGTATAGCTACCTGCTAAGTGCTGCTTTCTGTCTTTTTGTTAGCATGTAAAAGTGATCAGTTCTTACCATTTTACAGTCTTTCTACATTGGAGACAGGCAAGTAAAATACAGAATAAAATGACCTGGTTTAGATAGTACTCCACAAGCACAGTATCTACCCTGCTGGTTGTTTTTCCCACTTAACTATGTTGATTTTATGATTTGTTATTATTTCATGACTTCAAAACACAGTTACCATAAATAAAATCCCTGAGGGTAATATCACAAAAATGTCAGGCTTATTTCCATTGTGGTCCTCATCATACACACATTCAACATTGGAATTAACATTTGTTTTCCTCCAGGTGAATACAAGAAGGATGAACTCCTAGAAGCGGCAAGGTGGGTGTCAGTGTGTCAGGACATCATGGCACAGTAGTCTGTCTTTATGTCCAAACAACTGCATAATTTCACTTTCTCCACTATGTCATGTTACAATGTAGCACTAATTCCAGAGAGGGCATTGTTTACTGTGATTATGGGTATGAGGTGAAACAGTGTTTCCCCAGGCTTAATCATAACAGTCATACATATTTGTATGGCATCCAATGAAAACCTTCCGTTAGAGTCAGTTCAGCTCAATTGCTTCCCATAGATAACCAATTGATATTGATCAACTCTGCAATAAATATGTAATCAATCAAACTGCATCATATCCATCATATTGGAGGTGGACGACGTGGCCTGGCCTGATATCCAATTTTTAAATCCATCAGTCTAACTAATCACAGCCAATTTATTTTTGCTAAAGCACAGCTAGTCCAACGTTTTTGTATATTTTGATGAAGGCGGCTTGATGACACTTCCCCCGTCTTAACTCATGTTCTTCACCACGCGATAACAGGAGTGGAAACGAAGAGAAGCTCATGGCGCTCCTGACTCCGTTAAACGTCAACTGTCATGCCAGCGATGGCCGCAAGGTAAGATGCCTGCCCACACAGAGCGCAGATCTGTCATAACACCTTAGAGACTGTATTTTGTGCAGGGTTGCAAATTCTTCATACTCCAAAAATTTCCCGACCAAAAAAATGTCAGGAAGGTAGAAGGGAGAAAACCCCCCACCATCCGATTGTGGCTGGATTAGTTTCTGTGCTGTAATATGAATTTTTATGTCATTGGATTAAAGGTGTTTAGCAGGGACCGCCTTAACTTGGCCAAACTTCTGTGCCGTATACAGAGATGGAGTTTTTTTCCCCCCTTAATGATGCATGTCTGACTCTGACAGCAGACCCATCTCTTTTTTTTTTTGCTTCCGTCATAACATCTCTTCCTTCGCCCCACCTACCTCCATTAATCCTCTGCTGTGTGTAGGTTCAGTTTGTCATTTCCACGTCCCCCTTTTTCTGTTTGGTTTATAAACTTCAATTGTGTTTTCACATTGGTCCCAGTTCATTTTGGTCTAGGTTATTTTGTTTCTGTAATTATTCATTCCTTTCATTTTTTTTATTGGAGGAAATAGACACCGAATAGTTTGTATTGAGGGTCTTTTAGAGATGGGTTTTGGTAAAATCAGGTACGGCGTTTTGCAGGATGTTTGGACTATGTTGTTCCAGCCTGCCAGGTATCCCAGCAGCAACGTTTCTCTTCCCTGCCATAATCACTTTTCCATGCCCAGGGCTGGAGCAAAACTATTTGAGACCTAGTCTTGAAATCCATTTATATACGCAAGTATAGTTTTAGATGGACATCATCATAGACTGGGAACTTGATTCAAGTATAACAAACTATACCAGAACTTTGTTGAATATTCCATAATATAAGTATGTTTCTCAGCACAACGTGTTGTGCCTCCTCAGGACACTGCAGCAGTCATACTGGCATCCAGCTTTAAATATATGCAGTGTCTAGAGGAGCTAGAAGACACAGGGGGTTCATTTTGTCATTTTTTTTTTTTTTCCTGTGCGGATGAGCCGAGTAGAAAGATAAAAGGCGCCATGGTGGAGAGCACTCTCCACTTTATTTTCTAATGTCAGTGTTTAGCATTGCTAATTTTGGCATATGTTTTGGATCAT
Organism: Hoplostethus mediterraneus; assembly: GCA_034670385.1. NCBI lineage: Eukaryota > Metazoa > Chordata > Actinopteri > Trachichthyiformes > Trachichthyidae > Hoplostethus > Hoplostethus mediterraneus. Next base: position 413,785 of record JAXDDW010000002.1, read on the forward strand.
TTTGTTTATGCATTTCACTCCCGTGTCCTGTTTAGCACTGGCTTTATTTACTCCCACAGATTCTGTTTCTTTGGGGGGGGGGGGTTAGTCCTTCATGCATTACCCATCACCATGGAATTATTACAGCTCAGCCTCTGTCTCTTAGCTAGCAAGAAGGCCCTGCCATGATCATTCACTGCTGTAACCAAAGTCCCTTGGTAGAGATATTTAATCCCCAATGGTTTATTTCATACATTCCTTGCCAAATGTCTCACTCCCCTTTCTCATCAGTAATAGCGTTACTCCTTTTCCAGTTTCCACAACACTTGTCTGGGATTTAACCTCTGGGCAGCATTAACAAGTCTTTTCACCACACCACAGAGACAACGGGTGGACGAGAAGTCACATTGAGCCCACAGCTATTTACTCACTGCACCTTGATGTCACGTTGAATTTAGACCATGTTTGATAGATCAGACCAGCGGTTCATAACTAGGACCTTGTATTTCATTGACTAAAGGGAGGATAGGATTGCTGTGAAAAAAGATACTATCATTTTGTAATTTTTGTTTCGTTTTGTTTTCCGTGTGACTCTGGCAACATTTGTCGATCAGTCAACATCCCAAAAAATGCTGGTAAGTGCGACCTTGATAACGGCCACTTGATTGATGCACTGTTGTGATTTTTTTTTATTCCTATTTAATCCATTTTATTTGACCAATAAGCTGGCTGTCACTTGTTAATTGCACATCATGGACCTGGGTGTACTGGTCACTCTCATCTGTCCCACCCTGATGCTCCTGTGTGTGTGTGCGTGTGTGTGTGTGTGTGTGTGTGTGTGTGAGAGAGAGAAAGTTGGGTTGGTGTCATGGTGACAACTTTTTTTATTTGGAGAGGAGCTCAAAATTTCTCCATTGCCTGCTTTCTTCGCGTCTGTCCTCTGCACACTCACCCACACTTCCTCCAACTTTCAAGTCACTTGCTCTTAAGTCGATGTCTGATTTTAACTGTTTTGATGATCATTACTGCATGCCCGAAGGCCTGCCCCCCTGCATTTTGTCAATCAGTTCTTGAATGTGTCTCTGTGAAATTTGTGTCCACTTCACATCCCCTGTTGGATCAGTTGTTATTCAGTAATGAATGGAAAGCTACATTTCACCGCTCATTCTAGTGCTGTGCTGCCATCTATGCTAACGAATTGATCTGCTTTTGATTGCTCATGTCATCAAACACTGAATGATGCCACCCTGATTTGATTCTCACTCTTGTCCTGCAGATTCTGTCACTGTTGACTTGTTGTTTTTTAAACAGTGGGCTTTCTGGGTTTTGTCTTGATACCACTGCATGGGAATTGAAATGAATGTTTTTCCTTCCTTTTTTGATTTTAAGCCTTAAGATTTTAGGCCTGAGCTAGACTTTTGGAGTAGAGAATGAATGCTAACTGGAATCAGTTTTGCGTCTTTGCTTAGATTAACATTAATTTGTTCGGCTGGAACGAATCCACGTGATTATTTTCTTAATGGCCTGCAGAGACGTATACTAAACCACTCACCTAGCCTGCTCATTCTACCTCCTTGCATTCCCACCCAGCCATTTGGAATGAAATATTTTTAATTAACAGTTGCACTAGTGACTACTGACCAGCCAGGGCGCTACTTATGTCTGATTTTTAAGCGTCTAAGACATAGGATTTTTTTTTTTCCATTTTTGCTCACCTGGTTGTTAAATGGTAGATAACGTCGATAAGTATTGAGGTTGATGCTGCCTGGTGTAGTTGTCACTCGCTCAGATCAGATGCAATAACGACAGCCAATGAATTTTGTCACCGGATTTGTCCCAGAACTCGATTGACCTTGCATCATCATTCGCCATTTATCTGCAACTCACCGAGTGTAGCCTGGCTCAGCACATTGCTTCTGGCCCTAATCAGCCGCTCCCATGGCCATCCTCCTGAAGGTAGTACACTCTGAACCAGCCAATCGGCTCTGTGTTTTGACAAGCTGCCCTCTCTTCCAGTCCACCCCCCTCCACCTGGCCGCTGGCTACAACCGGGTCCGCATCGTTCAGCTCCTCCTCCAGCATGGAGCCGACGTCCACGCCAAGGACAAGGGGTAAGACGCAGTTCAGAAATAACCACAGCTAGACTGCAAACACAGACGATCATGGATATTTGATAAGTAGTAGAGTGTGTTTGTCATAATAAAGACACTAACTGACTGTTTTGTCCCTGCAGTGGCCTGGTTCCTCTTCACAATGCTTGCTCCTACGGTCACTTTGAGGTCACAGAGCTTCTGCTCAAAGTAAGGCCCGAACAGTTAAAAGTTCCTATTTTCAATTTGATCAACAGATGAGGAAACGAGAAGGGAAATTAAAGGCAGCGGAATACTTACAACAAAGTCTTAACTTACCTGGAATAGATGCATGTAAATCGGTGTATACTCGCTGTGGGTTTGTATTCATTTATTTATACTCTACACCAGTGGGGGTGCATGAAGATCAAAGAGGTAACCGTAACCTGGGGAAACCAGAAAAAGTGGTGACAAAAGCTCAGAGGAACACAACACCACACAAGGATCAATCAAAAGAAGCCTTTTGATTGATCATAAAGGTGCAGATATCCTCTAACAAGGATATGGAATGGAGATGCCAGCACAACCAATTGTGATATTTTAGACTACTTGTAGGCGGTCACACAGTGGAGGCTAGTGTGTGAAGAATTCAGCTAGTTTGGCCAGCGAGCCTGCTCACACAGTTGAGTCAGTGCGGCTAAAACGTGCAGTTTTGTCTGTACAAACCCACCGAAATTCATCTCTGCAGCAAGTATACTTATATACTATATAGTACGAACAATATAATATACTTATTATTATTCTATATTATTAATATTGTTCCATGTTTAATGTGATTTATGGGCGAAAACCACCAAATCAAAAAGCTGTACGTTGCTTGCACTGTCCCCCTGTATCCTGGCCTCTGATGTCTTTTTTTTCTTTTTTTTTTTTCCTCACCCCGTTAACTCTGCAGCATGGAGCTTGCGTGAACGCCATGGATCTGTGGCAGTTCACTCCTCTCCACGAGGCGGCGTCTAAGAACCGAGTGGAGGTTTGTTCGTTGCTGCTGAGCCACGGGGCCGACCCCACCCTGCTCAACTGTCACAGCAAGAGCGCCGTGGACATGGCTCCCACCCCAGAGCTCAAAGAGAGACTCACCTGTGAGTTTATACACACACACACACACACACACACACACACACACACACACACACAGATGGAAAGACAATATACATTAGTGTTGGACTGATATATTAGTTTGCTGATAAAGTAAAAACTAGGGTCGCATCAATATTGGCCTGTTACCAAAAATCATCATATTGCATTACAATACAATTATAGGAAAACTTAATTTCTAATTTTGTAATTTCTTGGCAGGAAAATGGTCAGATTTGAAGATATTAAATAACGGCACGAACAACTGCACTCAGAAAAATGAAACCATGATAGTGCATGGCATTACCCATTTACATTTTCCTTTTTCTTGCCTCCCCTGACACGTAGATGAGTTCAAAGGTCACTCGCTGCTGCAGGCTGCCCGGGAGGCCGACATGGCCAAAGTGAAGAAGACCCTGGCCCTGGAGATCATCAGCTTCAAACACCCTCAGACCAATGAGACGGCTCTGGTTAGAACCCATGTTTTTATCTGGGCTGGGCTCAAAAGCACTTTCAATCCACACACAGTATAACATGGGCATTTAAACCGCAATTCACACAACGCCGATAGAGCTTCTGTTCTCCGCTTCTTCACCAATTTGATTTGCGATTGTGTTTATGCCAAAAGATTTCCAGATTTAGAATTTTGAAGTAAATCAAAATCTATTGACTTGAAAGCGACTTGACGCCAACAGCTTTGTATCACTTCGATTACTGTACAGCCGATGAGCCGTAGCTTTCACAGAACCCACATGTATATGAACACATATGTAATAGATTATAATACTTTGTTACATATACATACTTGCTAGTGGTGCTAAACACAGTTTCATAACATGTTGAATTTGGCAAGTAGTGGCTGCTGTCCTGATAATGTTTAGGGGCTGATGCATACATACAGTTCTTAAAAATTGTTCTTCAACCTTTATGTTTTGTAATTCCAATCCTGTAATGTTATTGTGTATTGCAGCACTGTGCTGTGGCTTCGCCCCACCCAAAGCGGAAACAGGTGACTGAGCTGCTGCTGCGTAAAGGCGCCAACATCAATGAGAAGAACAAAGAGTAAGACCATCGCATTTAGTTTGCACATTTTAAATTGCTTCAATGCAGAAAAGAGATCACGTATTTGCTAGTTTAACTAGTTTAAATGGCGGTGAAAGGAAAAAAATGAATGGAATTGCCAAAAGCCAACAGTATCTGTACACTGTAGCAGATAGCATAGCTTTTATGTATTTCTCATTCTTTCCTTCTGATCACCTTATAGCTAGCTAGCTTGATCACACTGGAAAATTCTAGCTTGCAGGGTGGTATTTCTCATATATGGTAAACATTTTCCTACCTTTTATCTTTTTCTTTTTTTATTTATTTTGTCTTTGCAGCTTCATGACTCCCCTGCATGTCGCTGCAGAGCGAGCACACAACGATATTCTGGAGGTGTTGCAGAAACATGGAGCAAAGGTCTGGCTATCCCTCGTTTGCCTTTTTACATTTTTCTTTCTGCTCAGCCTGCTGGTCAAAAAGAAATTGTAATTTAGGGGGATAAAACGAACAAGTAGCAGTTTCCCATTCCTCAACTATAATCCAGGTGCCCTTGAGCACCAAATCCCCAATTGCTTCAGTGGAGCTGCTCAGTGGCCAACAGTACTGACTGTGGTTATACTGAGCAGCTCCCAGTTGTGAATGTATGTAATTTATTGAGTGAATTGCAAAAAAAAAAAATACAGTCTCAATTTTGTAACATGGCTCTAAAACCGTTTTAATGCAGACTGTTGCCTTGCTGACAGTCTGTAGAGGCAGACGTAGGTACAGCAGTCAGTCAGACTCCAAGGCCCCAGAGAGCAGTCAACTGAAGACTAGGAGAGCAGACAAGATCAGTCAAAAATGAGACAGGCAGCAGGTCAGTGGTAGAATTTAATCTACCAAGCACATGTGTGGGTCTCCAAAGTGAAAAACAATCTGCTGTGATTCTGTTTGGGCTATATAGTGGTTATGTCTGATGCTGTCTGCCTAATAATAAATAATAATGATGGAGATTGTTTTAAGTTTGTACAGCCTGTTATTCACTAGATATTGATAGGAGCAGGTTATTGAATCAGTATGAGAGTAGTAAAATGTTGGTGTTATCTCGCTCAGATAATTTGACGTATCATCCCAGCTTGTGTGTACAGAGCTGAGAATATCTGACGAAGGCCTGCGAGACAACAAGAGTTTGCACAATGAGATCAATGTTTAATCCCTACACCCCACTGTCCTCGGACTCCAGGTGAATGCTGTGGACACTCTGGGCCAGACGGCCCTCCACCGAGCAGCTCTGGCAGGTCACATCCAGACCTGCAGGTTGCTGCTGAGCTACGGAGCCGACCCCTCCATCGTATCCCTGCAAGGCTTCACAGCTGCCCAGATGGGCAACGAGGCCGTACAGCAGATTCTAAACGGTAAGGTACTCACTGGCCTTCTGGCTCTGATTGGTCGGTAAATTTTAAAAAATGAATAACATCAAGTTTGTAATATAATCAGAACTCCCTCTTGTCAAGGAATATTGGGCGTTTTCTAGACTGCTAGAGTCAAGGAATTTCAATGAATGCTCTTGCGATTTCATTGAATATTAGTATTTTAAACCTGGTTACAATGTGGGATTGATGCTCTGCCATCGTCATGGAATTTGACATCATGGTTGGGAGTCCTGTATGACTGGAGTTTCAATTGACCGTGATTATTGACTTTGTCTTGAACTTCTCGCCGTTTGTTCAGAAAATGTTCCCACCCGTAACTCTGACGTGGACTATAGATTTCTTGAGGCGGCCAAAGCCGGGGACCTGGACACAGTGCAGGTAAGTTCATCATTTGTTCTGTAGTTGTTTTGTGCCTGTGGTGGTTGGGGGTAATTTGGGGATTTCGCTTCATTTTGGTGTGTTGATGGCAGCCCTAAAACTGTTCTTACTGGGATACGTTATTAGAGTAAAAACACATATTGTAATATTGTTGATTTCATTTTCTCTCTACCAGTCGTGGTGATGATTTTTGATTGATTGAAGTGTTTTGTTTTTTTTAGCTCCATTTTCATTGCTTAGTGAAGCTGCTATCACACCACTTCAATTCAAGCACCTGCTGCTCGTCACCACAAGAGCAGCGCCCCCTCTCACTTGTTAAATGAATGTATTTTAAATCTGCGTAACGTTCCTAGTTTCTAATTGTCGTGTTGTCTCTGCGCTGCAGCAACTGTGTACCCCTCAAAACGTGAACTGCCGTGACTTGGAGGGCCGCCACTCCACCCCTCTCCACTTTGCGGCTGGTTACAACCGAGTGGCTGTGGTGGAGTACCTGCTACACCACGGCGCTGACGTCCATGCTAAAGACAAGGGGTGAGTTTACCCTCACTACCATCCTACACATGGAACCAAAACAGGCCGTTACCACCAACTCACTCGGGTGTGTTGTCTTAAATGATGTCATCTGAACTCAAGGCCTCATAAGGTCTTACTCATGGTTAAATACAGAATTTAAAGGCTCAAATTTAGTAAAAATGTTTATTTTTTCGTATGTTTTTCCATTGCGAAATTGATCTTATATTTCATTCAACTAGTATTTTCAAGTTAAGTCTTAAATTTGATGAATCTTGCAGGCACACTTATTGCATATTTGAGCATAAATCCTATAGCTAACAGAATATTGAAACTACAGCAGGTGGTTAATGCTTCACTGTCACCAGCAACATGGCATTAATGTTTTCAGACCAATTTATTATTTTAGGCCAGGCATTACTCTGCACAATGCATCGAGACTCGGTTGAGAAGATGTTCACCCCTGTCTTTCCCTCCCCAGCGGTCTGGTTCCCCTTCACAATGCCTGCTCCTACGGTCACTATGAAGTGGCCGAGCTGCTGGTCAGACACGGAGCCTTCGGTCAACGTAGCTGACCTGTGGAAGTTCACCCCGCTTCACGAGGCTGCAGCCAAGGGAAAATATGAGATCTGCAAACTTCTGCTCAAAGTAGGAATTCCTCATGTTCACCATAATCGGTTCTTGATGGCCCAGCCCTACACCCTGTAGTTATAGTTAAAATGTACACATACACACAGACCACATGATGCAGAAAAGTAATACCCAAAGCCAATAAAAGCATCAGAGCAGCCTGAACATGTATATATGCAAGTCTGTTAAAGAACTTTGCCAGGGTAAGAATTCAACAAGGTACCAACATGTGTAATAAAAAAAAACCCTCTTGTGCTCTGCAGCACGGAGCAGACCCAACCAAGAAAAACCGTGACGGCAACATGCCTCTTGACATGGTGAAGGACGGAGACACTGACATCCAGGACCTGCTGAGGGGCGACGCTGCCCTGCTGGACGCCGCCAAGAAAGGCTGCCTGGCCCGCGTCCAGAAACTCTGCTCACCGGAGAACATCAACTGCAGAGACACCCAAGGGCGCAATTCCACACCACTACACCTGGCAGGTAAGGAATACTGGCTGCTTCTACATTGTGTGGTTTTGTCTTCCTTGTGTTCAATTCATGAACAATAACTGACTTTTGTAATTGAACATAGTCTTTCAGGTAATAGACAATGACATGAATGCCATAGTTGTTGTTGTTTTTTAGAACTCGTACTTGCTGTACTTGTGCGGAATGATAGAAAGTAAGGAGTTTCATCCTTCCTCCTCAGCTGGCTACAACAACCTTGAGGTGGCGGAGTACCTCCTGGAGCATGGGGCTGATGTCAACGCCCAGGACAAGGGAGGCCTCATCCCACTCCACAACGCTGCCTCTTATGGGGTTAGTCACAACAACAGAATCACAATCACCAAATGTAATGTGTACAGATATTTGCAATTGTAGAGTCTGCCTATAATGGCCACGATGCAACACGGACACAATAGCTTAAACTCCTCCATTGTATCCAGTGCCTTTCACAAAAGATTGTGGTTGGTTGCTTTTTGATACACTCAGTTCCATCTCCCTCTGTTTTGGTTGACTGACTGACACAGATTTTTTTTGTTTGTTTTTTAGCCGGTTTTCAGTATTGTCAATATCTGACATTTTATGCCGATATTCAATGTCTTTTGATGGGTACATTCACTATTTTCATGGCAATTTATTCTTTTTAAAAACATACAAATAGTGTGCTTCCACCAGGATTGTGTTATTGGCCAGAGTGGAAACGCCTCATTGTGGGACAATAAAACTCCATTGAAACCCAGGATGATCATGATTATTATAACAAAAACATTCATGCCTACTTGTGTGGAATCCAAGGAAAATGTGGCATTAGAATCAATTCTTGTTAAGGGCTTCCCATTGACGACTAGTGTAATAGTGACCATTTCTACAATAAATAAGTAATCAATCAAACTGCATCATATCAGAGGTGACTGGCCAATATGTGTTTTGTTTTGTTTTTTACTGAAATATCAATGTAACCTTATTTTTACCCGTCATTACTGATGTTTTCCATGTCCTCTCTTCCCCGCAGCATGTTGACATCGCTGCCCTGCTGATCAAGTACAATACATGTGTGAATGCTACAGACAAATGGGCATTCACACCTCTCCACGAGGCGGCTCAGAAGGGTCGTACCCAGCTGTGTGCCCTGCTGCTGGCCCATGGAGCCGACCCCACCATGAAGAACCAGGAGGGCCAGACCGCCCTGGACCTGGCCACGGTAACGGCTCTCCACCCTGGACACTTTTATATGAATTTTCCTTATGTTCAAGATATAACTAGAACAAGTTATAACTAGCTATTGAACAACAAAATGATGTATTTGAACACTGATAAATATTGGCCATATGACAGGGAATAATAGAAAACGGCAGAGATGAGAAAGTACTTCAGTATAATACAGCTCTGGGGTTTCCATCCCAACTCCCTGTCCCTCCAGGCCGACGACATCCGTGCCCTGCTGATGGACGCTATGCCGCCCGACGCCCTGCCCAGCTGCTTCAAGCCCCAGGCCACGGTGGTCAGCGCCTCGGTCATCTCCCCATCCTCCACACCTTCCTGCCTATCGGCGGCCAGTAGCATAGACAATCTGTCCGGACCCCTTACCGAGCTGGCTGCTGCCTCTGCCTCTGGAGCGTCCGGAGTGGCGGATGGAGCCACGGGGACTGACCGCAAAGAAGGAGAAAGTGAGTTAATCTTGTGAAGTTGGGGATTTAGGATGTGGTTCTTCTTTGTTGCAATTGTTGGAACCTAAAAACAAAACTTCTTTTCCCTCAACTCTGCTATTCTGACATGCTCTGGTGTGGTTTGTGTTGTAGTGGCAATGCTGGACATGAATATCAGTCAGTTCCTGAAAAGCCTGGGCCTGGAGCACCTCAGGGACATCTTCGAGCGGGAGCAGGTCAGACCATCACCCTGGCTATGTCCTAGAAATGATCAGTAGATACAGAATCCTAAAGCTAGAACTCTGTTGTGTGTCTGGGCACACATTTCAAATTAGTATTTTTCTGATGTCTACTCAATGAAATCCAGACATTTTAATGTGTTCATTTGTCATTAGAGATGGTCTTTGTCAATATGTTCAAAAAGGGGTACTGATTAGCAGACACTGAATGCACACCACAAAACCCTCGATCCATTTGAGCTGTGTATGTTTTTGCCTGTTGGGGGAGCTGTTGCCCTGTGGAAATATTATTCTGCCTGGATAGATGACTTCAAAGTCACAAAGAGAGTAAAAAAAATTGCATCCCTGTATCAGAGAGGGACACTTGGGCGAGGGAAAGAGTCCGATAAATTCAAAAGTCTCCAGCAGCTTTCACGATGTTACCAGCCAGCTTGGTTGTTAGAACACAGTTGGGCCCCTAAATGAGCTGGTTACCTGTCAAAGTGGCTGCTTGGTAGAGCAGAACAACCGACCAGCCGCTGCCCACGGTTCAGACCATTTGTCTGGTGTTAATTTCCCATCCTGTTGTGTTCCTCCTATTGCCAGATCACCCTGGATGTGCTAGCCGACATGGGCCACGAGGAGCTGAAGGAGATCGGGATTAACGCCTATGGCCACCGCCACAAGCTCATCAAGGGCGTTGAGAGGCTTCTGGGCGGCCAACAAGGTAAGGAGGCGCCCTAGGGTTAAAACTGACACTGTCCGGTTGCGCCAGAAATCACCTAGCAAGGGGACTTCCAGTTGGTGCTGGGGGATGACTGTTGCATTTTCATGTAGCTAATGTAGTCAGATCTACCCTAAAAATCTGGAATCAGTTTAGACGGCTTACAGTCATTCCCACTACTAACACCACTGTGTGCAAACACTTATTCTCTACCTCCTTCCATGACCAAGCTTTCAAAATTTGGCATGATCACAGCATCAAAGCAGTGAAAGATATTTTTTAAACTTTTTTTCATCAACTCAGAGCTATAGTCGGCCCACATCTCACTTTTTCTGATATTTGTACCTGTATTGTTTTTTCCTCAGGTGCCAACCCATACCTGACATTCCATTGTGCCAACCAGGGCACCGTCCTCATTGACCTTGCCCCAGACGACAAGGAGTGCCAATCTGTGGAGGAGGAGGTGGGTACAGCTCGCTCTGTGCTCTGCACTTGTGTTTACAGTAGGGTTTGACCAGGTTTTGAAGCCTAGTAACAATATTTTTGACTGAGGCTGCAGTTGTTTTTAATTGGACCATTTTCCTACCAAAAAAATTGGAAGTATTTTATCCTCGTCAGGGTGGCAAAGCCTCTGAGACAGCATTTAGACCATCTTAGCAGTGAACTCGCCATTGAAACCAGAATAATGAAATGGCTTTAGGTGGATCAGCAGCTCCTTAGTCAGTAAAACCTGCAATGAGACCTGCCTGCCCCTGGATTGACACCCCTGAAGCTGTTGAGTAAAATTATATCAGTAAAACATGTATTTATATATTTTCTGTCTATTTTTAATGGGCAGTATCGGTCCAATATATCAGCCAACCAATACATCGGCCGAGCCCTAATTTATAGATTAGTCCGTGCAGGCAACTGCCATTTTACCTACCAGTAACAATGAGTAGCAGTTCCCCCATTGTCCCTGTTTTAACGGCCAAGTATGTTTTTACAACAGGTTGGTTCTGGTTGGTTACATGCTGGTACAGTTGACAAAAACAGCAAAAATCTTCTGACATTATTCTGGTGGCTGGCTGTATGTCTCCCAACCTGGTCAAAGTGTTACGAGATGATAAAAGGTGTCTTGTTTTTGTTCTGTGTGCGCCTCAGATGCAGAGCACCATCCGAGAGCACAGGGACGGAGGCAACGCTGGTGGCGTGTTTAGCAGATACAACATCATCAAGGTCTGAACCATGAATGTGTCTTTTGTCATGTTTTATCTTGCTGTTGCTTCATCCTTGTACCTGTCATTGAATTTCTCTCTATGGGTCTAACATAGAAATGTAATGAACCAGTAGCAATCTGTCTCTGTTTGTCACACCTGCCAACTTGTACTATTTTGATGTCAAAACGTTGGTACTCTGTAATACGCCAAAAGAGACAAGAGCCATAGTCAAGAGTAGTTCATTACCATTTCATATCATAATAATACAGAAAACAGACTTGGTTCTTCTAAGCAAGGTGGCGCTATAAATTCTAAGACTCAGGAGGCTCAGAAGTGGTAGAATACAACTATCACCTGAGCTCTACATTTGTATCCGCAAGTAAAACTGACGGACGACAATTAAATATGTTTGTGTTTCTTGGAAGGGAGGATAGCAGGATATCCACTGGTACCTAAACAGTCTATAAATGTCTTAACTTAACAAGTGTGTGTGTGCGGGTTCCTTCCTTTTCTTTTCTTTTTCTGATTGTCCATTGAATGTTGTGAGGCAACAAGTAGTGCCTGGTCTAACAGTCCTGGTCTTGTGTTGTGGCCCACAGATCCAGAAGGTGGTGAACAAGAAGCTGAGGGAGCGCTACACTCACCGGCAGAAGGAGATCGCGGACGAGAACCACAACCACCACAACGAACGCATGTTGTTCCACGGTAACCACGCCCACATCCAACCATCTGTTCGCCTGTCTCTCGCCAAGCGTGGTTGTTGTTCCCTTCATGGTCCGCTCCTAGCAGAAACCAACTGAAATGTTGTCTTATATAGCCACTGATCAGTCTCTTGATCTTCCTGGAGGGATTTTCTCCCACTCCTCCATACAGAACTCGACCAACTCAATGAGGTCTCACATGGCCGATCCAAAACACGGAACTTCTTCTTCTCGTTCCTCCAGGTTCTCCGTTCATAAATGCCATCATCCACAAAGGTTTTGACGAGCGCCACGCCTACATAGGAGGGATGTTCGGAGCAGGGATCTACTTTGCTGAGAATTCCTCCAAGAGCAACCAGTACGTCTACGGCATCGGAGGAGGCACCGGCTGTCCGACACACAAAGACCGGTCCTGCTACTTGTGCCAAAGGTGAGACGCTACTGCTTGATGGAGTTACAAAAAGCACACATGGTAGGGTTAGACCAATACATGGGGCCGATATTGGTCTAAAAAGTGATTGCCAGTCAGTATTGTCCACCTCCGTTATGACGCAGTTTGATTGATAACATTTATTGTGTAATTGATCAATACTACAATGGTTGCCTGTGAGAATTCCTTAGCCTTAATTGATTATAGTGCAGTATTTTGATCAGATTCCACAGAAGTAATACATCGTATTAATGGGGTCCAAGCCCCAAAATGATGTGAGAGTGAGAATATAAGCTTGATTCATCATTTTGGAAAAGTTGGGATGTGAATTCGTTGTCCGCATCTGTGGTGCTCGTTGGATATACCAAGGGACTGTTTAGCCAATACTGATCTGAGAATCATGGGGGTGGTCTCATTCTTTTTCAAAGAGTCGATAGAAGATAGTAAGCTCCCAAACACTACTCACAAGTCGAATCGAGCGAGAGCCCTTCCATGACCGGTGTCTTGTCTCCCGCACTATCAGGCAAATGCTTTTCTGCCGAGTGACCCTGGGGAAGTCCTTCCTCCAGTTCAGTGCCATGAAGATGGCCCACGCCCCCCCGGGACACCACTCAGTGATCGGGCGGCCCAGCGTCAATGGTCTCGCCTACGCGGAGTACGTCATCTACAGGGGGGAGCAGGTAAGCACAGAAACAAAAAGCTCTATTTCCAGAATCCTGTTTGGAGGGGGGGGGTATTACCTGAAGCACATCAACCTACTTTTGTTCGTTGACGAAGTTGCTAAAGAATTTGAAAAAAATATATAGGAACCCCATCATGTGTTACTAGTTGGTTAATCTACTGCCGTGTGTTTTCCTTCAGGCCTACCCAGAGTACCTCATCACATACCAGATCCTTAAACCAGAGAGCGCAGCCCAGTCTGCTGCAGGAGCCGAGCAGAAGTCCTAGTTATATATACACACACACACACACACACACACACACACACACACACACACACTATACGCACACAAGGACTTTGTGCTTATTTGCTTGTTATTTTCTCCTTTTTATTGTAAATGCCTAAAAAAATGACCTTCCTTTTTATTTGCGCCACACAATTCCATTCTCTAGTCCAGTAGAGTACATGGTGACCGGTGGATCATGAGGATATATGCTGTAAAATAACCTCCTACTCGTGGTGATGACCCGTCAGTCTCCGGTTTTTGCATTGGCTGCATGTTAATACAGACGCATGTATGGCCCAATAGCGTGCGTGGGTTCTTTCACTATCCCCTCCCTCGCCAATAGGGAGGATGCTTGTAGAGACTATGCAGTGTCAGCATTTAACAGTTTGCCACTCTTTGTTGCCTCATCACGCCTTGTGACTATGAAGAATAACACACACACACACACACACACACACACACACACACACACACACACTGTCAAACAATGCCTGTAACCTGTGTACTCGTACTACTACTGCCCCACCATTTCTTGGTTCATCCTGTATAGAATGGCCTCTGGTGACTGTGATTTTAATGCTAACCTATAACACTACCGACAGGTAACAGTGCATCGTTGCTATGCTGTAAATTAGACTTTTCACTCTGAAACATTACCCAGAACACTACGATCATTGCTTTTTTTTATTTAGTTTTAATTAGGGGTGTACTTGCTGAATAGAGAAAGGGCTCTCTGTCAAACCATAGGAACTGAGAGAGAGACTGCATTCACCTACTTGGACATTATATTGTTGATTTTTGGACGAAAGAAGGTCTGAACTCGGTAACACTAACCTTGACATGCACTGTGAGGCATCGTGATCGCATAAGAATATTCTACATGTGTGTGAACTCTACGTTGTGATCACATCAGAAAATGAAACTCATTTTAAAGGTCTGCCATGTAATGTAATTTGGCTGCTATAGGACGGTTGTCTTTAGAGTTGGCCAGAAAGTGTTAAGACGTGCTTGTGATGCTTTACAGTGACTTAACAAGCAACACCTCAAGCCAAGTGTCGCCGTGAAACTCCTCTCCATCTATCGCCATGGTCTTACTCAGACATCCCACACATAAGGATTTGCACTTTTACATAGAAAACCTATTTAAGTTATTTTGAAATTAATTTGCAAAATGTTATGGGAAAAAAATGTTTGTACAGGTTGTGTAAATGGATGTATAACTGATAACTGTCGCTGTTTAACTATCTTTTTTTTTTTAGTTAAATTGTAAATGACGTCTAAATTTCCTTTCATGCCTTCTTAATTCTCCTGACTTTTTTTTTTTTTTTTTTTGAATAAACGTCCCAGTAACAGCTCCTTGGTGTCTTTTTATTTTTTTTTATTATTATTATTTCAAAATCTCAAAGCATGACCATTGCAGTGCCATTCCTTTTGTTAATCTTTAATTACACTCTTCACTGTATACAAGACATTTGGTACGATATCACATGAAGAACGTAAAGGTACAATGTTACAAAGCTAATAGCCGCTATGCAGTGTTGAACTGCATGAACATGACGTGATGCAAAGAGCCAACAAGCCAATGGTAATAATACCTTGAACAAAGATATGATGGAGAAAATATCAAATGAGTGGATTAAACCAACACCCAGTTGCAAGGAAATCCGAACACCACGTTCCCCTCTAAATGCAATAGATGGTCATGTCGGGCTCCAGTCAGCCCTTTGCAGTAGCATTGCCGCGTGGAGGAGGCGTTGGTGATACTGCTGGGCCTGCATGGGCTGGTGTTTCAAACACTATGATTGGCGCCTGGACACCAACATTGGGGGTCATAAGGAAGTTGTTTCCATAGTGCGGAGTCGTTTGGGCATACTGGCAGTACATGGGGTTCAGGGAGCAATAGTACCAGGAAAGCAGTGAGGCGTATGAGGGATACATGCTGCTGGTGGGGTTCACTACGGAGGGGTACGGGCTGTACGTGGCCATTCCTTGGAGAGGATGATGGGACGCGGTGTGGTCATGGGTCACGTAGTTCTGGACGGATGGGTCAAGAAGATTGGCGGCGACTGGCTCTCTGAAGATGGTGTCCTCAATAGAAGCTGTCTGTAGTTTAAGCACAGGGAAGTTAACAGATATGAATTGTAGTGTGGGTCAACTGCTCAAACATGGATTATAACAGGTTCCAAAAGTTTTGTCTTATCACCCAAAAAGATGTGGACAGACTAGTTTGAATGATTACCTCAATGGCCAAAGCTCCGGCTTCCCTCTCATGAGTTTCATGCAGCTAATTGATGACAACAAAAAAAAAGAGTTTCTATGGGAGTACAATACAGATAATTTACAAAATAGTGGAATGAGAAACGTCCAGTTGAACTTACTGGAGTTGCCAGGCAAAGACAAAGAGGAGCGAGCATAAGGATGATGGTCTTCATCATCAAACTTTCACCTGATGGTGAGGAGTCTGACATACAAGCATACAGTACATTTCATATAAAATATTTTGAAGGAACACAGAGAGCAGAATAGCAAATTCTATATAAAAGCAATTTGGTAATTCAAATGTCACAGATTTACCCTTTGAAGTTGTTTGATGAGTCCTTGGATCTTCTCGGTCTTCTTGGCCGACCCCTGTCCTCTTCTGAGACTCTCTCTCATTTGTTTTGCCCCAATATAAAAGCCTCTTTTTATCATCTATTTCAGCCAATCACAAGATCCCACATGAGGCGACCACATCATCAGCATTGTGAAACTTTTGATTGCATACCTTTCGCTGACTTGCTTGTCTTGTTGGTTTGATATCAAATTATTTTTTCGGGGGTTTCAATATAACAACTTTGTTTACATCGAGAAGGAATTTCCCACAGCATAACAGCTCTGCGCACTTAATCTGTCCCGAACAACAGCAAACGTCTCCTCCCTCCTCGATCTGTTCTCACCCTGGACATATTCAATGACAAATACAGGGTATAAAAATGATTCTAGGCCACAGACCTTTTGAGATTTGAAATCGTAACTTTTTGCCAATTACGAATGCACATTTTCATTTCAGATCAGTTGTGTTTTTATCTGGCATCTTGATTTTTTTAAGGTAATATATTCTTAGAAGCCTCTTGGGTTTTTTTCAATCTGACCTGCAAAGTATGTATTTTTTCCTCTTCTTCTACTTTATCATCCTTGAACCCTTTGAGTAATTAAACTAAACATCTCTGCTGAACCTCGCCCTTTATTTCAACACCACTTTCTTCGACAAATGCCTTGCCAGGACATTTTGTTCCCTTGCTGTTCACTTGCATCTGCATCAGGAGGACAATGGTTTCCCCTGAGGCCGTGTCTAGAGTAAGACTAGGGAGAAAGTGTTTCATCAGTCACCACCGATCCCAGACAACAGGACAGTATTTGAGTGTAGTGAAGTTAAAACAGCAGATGGGTTTTATTTCTGATGGCACAAACACATTTTGTTACGAGCCCTAGTCTGGTACGCACCTCCACGGTTGAGGTTAGAGATCACCACAAGCCTCCGGGGGAGTGTTGTGATGGCACGACTGACTCATTTAATTACAACAGGATCAATTTTCACTCCTTATCCATTTTGGTGGGCTTAAAATGCTACATCTGCGTCTACTATGTGGTTCCTTTATGGAGACAAACTTTTCACTTTTTTGTTGTTTTTTTTACCACAGTCTAATACATGTGGGTGTACACAATTCTGATTGGAGAATTTAGCAGAGGCAGAAGCATTTATAATTCCACAGCTCATAAACTATAGAAGTAATTCTGCCAAGACCTCACGTGGAACATTGATTAGATTCATATTCATATAAGGTAAGACAATAAATACTACTGCTTCGTTAAAATATTGTCTCATCTGTGAATCCCTTTGAATGTTTTATTTGGTTTTATTATCTATCAGAAACCAAGAGACAAGAGATTCCTACATCTGCAAAGATGAAAGTGCTGGTCTTCGTGCTGGGGCTTCTCGTCACCAGTCGTACTGCTCCAGTAAGTGGCATTTCGCCCCCCCCAAAAAAAACAACTAAAAAACAATCTTATCACTCTGGTTTTGAAGTTTGATCAAACTATGTCCTGTATTCTAGGTTCAGGAGAACCACGGGAGACAAGAGAGCTCTGCCAGCGAGGAAGAGGTGATCATATGCTTTGTATTGCAGTAGCTTATAATACAATAGAGTAGACTGGTAGAATGGCAGCACAGAAAAAGTAGTCGACCAGGGTGTTTTTTTTACTAATATGATGATGCATATAATTGTGCATTTATTAATACGTAGGATTTGATGTTGCAATCTTTTGTGCCAGGGTTCGCACAGAAGTTCAGATGTCAAAAGAATGATGCACTAACCCGTAAATGGTGACTGTAGAGGAGATCTGTCATGAAATCTACTACTGCTGAATACATGAAACACTACTGTTATTATTGTTATCATTTGGGTATTTCATGCCCACTTGAACATAAGAGAGTTGGCACACGACATGCCCTGGTTATTATTATTATTATTCTTAAAATGTATTCAGGCTGAAAGTTTACAATGCTCTTTTTATGTTTGCATGCAGAGCCGAAGTAACGAATCTCCATTACTTCCTAAACTCCGTCCTCCCCCTACTGTGGTTATCAACGCCATCCCAGACTTTAATGCTAGGCCATCCCTGAGTATGCGCCCCGCTGTTGGCCACCGGTTTATTGTCTACATGACCAACCCAGCTCAGGCAAAACCAGGCACGGCTTCACCAACTGTACCCCCCAAAAGAGTGGCAGTCCCACAACCAAGCACGGCTTCACCAACTGTACCCCCCAAAGGAGTGGCAGTCCCACAACCAGGCACGGCTTCACCAACTGTACCCCCCAAAGGAGTGGCAGTCCCACAACCAAGCACGGCTTCACCAACTGTACCCCCCAAAGGAGTGGCAGTCCCAAAACCAGGCATGGCTTCACCAACTGTACCCCCCAAAGGAGTTCCAGTCCCACAACCAGGCATGGTTTTATGGCCTGTACCCCCACAAGGACCGTTTGTCCCACAACCAGGCATTGGTTTATGGCCCGTACCCCCACAAGGAGCGTTTGTCTCACAACCAAACATGGCTTTATGGCCCGTACCCCCACAAGGAGCGTTTGTCTCACAACCAGGCATGGCTTTACGGCCCGTACCCCGACAAGGAGCGTTTGTCCCACAACCAGGCATTGGTTTATGGCCCGTACCCCCACAAGGAGCGTTTGCCCCACAACCAAACATGGCTTTACGGCCCGTACCCCCACAAGGAGCGTTTGTCCCACAACCAGGCATGGCTTTACGGCCTGTACCCCCACAAGGAGCGTTTGTCCCACAACCAGGCATTGGTTTATGGCCCGTACCCCCACAAGGAGCGTTTGCCCCACAACCAAACATGGCTTTACGGCCCATACCCCCACAAGGAGCGTTTGTCCCACAACCAGGCATGGCTTTACGGCCCGTACCCCCACAAGGAGCGTTTGTCCCACAACCAGGCATTGGTTTATGGCCCGTACCCCCACAAGGAGCGTTTGCCCCACAACCAAACATGGCTTTACAGCCCGTACCCCCACAAGGAGTGCCAATTGCAGTGGCCCAACCGGGCATGCCACATGCGGCCAATCGTCTGCTAATGTCCTTTGGTCCCCAGATGGCTCCCTTCAATCCATATGGAGGTCTGACAGGGCGTCCAACCATTGGCATATCTCCCCCCATCATTTTCCGAGAGAGGGGACGTCCAGAGGAGATCTCGGTTGCGTCTCCTCCAGAGGAGCAAAGGGATCAATCAGCATGTTGTACTACTGTATGATGTCAACTGATGACTTAAATCTGAAGACTTTGTTCCTTCAGATATTTTAGATGCTTCAGAGGAAAATGCATGCAGGTCTTACTTTTAGTGAAACTGCAGTTGATTAAAACAGATTATTTCATTTGAAATCACTCATATTAATGCATGATTGTGTTGTCGGCTCTCTATGTCCTTCACGTGTATTTTTCAAATGAATAAAAATAAAACACATTTTATTTACGCATTTTGATTCAAACTTTACTTTGACTGCATCAAAAATCATCTTGCTATATCAGCGATTTGTTTTTTTATTTACTTGTTGATGAGGGACGTACATGTGACGTTACAGGTCTCCCACAGTCCTCAGCGGTAGTAAAGTGACCTCTGTTGACGCGGCTAGCTGTTAGACCGAGACTATCAGCTGTAAAACAATGGTTCCTCCGGTAGCAGTGTCGCCCTTGATTAAGGTTTGTGTTGTTGAACATACTTTCTATAAGGCTACTCGTGTTGTACTATGAAATTAACCGTTTTGATTAGTTGACAAGCTACCTAGCTAATGCTAACCTGCTAACGTTAGCGAGTAAGATATGTGTGAGCAGCAAATTAAGGGCAAGCAAAAAAAAAAGTAACGTTATTATGCTGCATTTGGCCGGAAGAATGAATAACATTTGCTAAATATTGGTATGTGGTAAGATATGTCCAAGTTAAATATAGACATAATCGTGTTAAACGTGCAAGATACACCGACTGACAACACCTTAAACGGTGTAACTGTATCACAGTCTTGCATGGAGAGAAACCCACAAAATCTGGCAAACGTGGCTTTGCATATCGGCAAAAGTGTCCTCCTCGTAAAACATGACCCAATACGGATCATCAGTATTCATGTTTTTGGCAAACATAATCCACCAAAACGCAATTGTATGAATAAAACTTGAGCTTTTCGAGTTGGTCCACACTGCCGCCTACCGCCCACCACTGTTTTGGTGGAAGAAGATGAAATTGTCATTTAGTTAAAATACGTGCAGTTTGGTGCATTATATCTATGCCGAATGGAATAGTGACATCATTGATTTAGAAACAGTCCTATGTCACTTTTCTGTCCATTATTGAATGGATTTGGGTGTCCCGTTTGTATCGGTTGTAGCCAACATTGTACCAATCAGTGGTCATACCACACTAAGGGATTACTTGACTGGCATTCATTCGCCTTGTTTTCTCCATTACAGACAGCAAGGTATTCAGCTTTAATTGCTGGCATCATCTATGGTAAAAGGAGATATGGTGAGTTATTCCTGAATTAAATGGCCTCCTAAATCCTATACTTTTGTCATTGTACACAGTGTTCTTTGCTGCAGCTGTGCAGAGACCAACATAATTCATATAGCAACATTTTATATTCCACTGATGAGCTGGAGTAGCTTCGGCACATCTAACAACAGCTTTCATGAAGGGGAAACCCAATGGCAGTGGTTCTCAATCCTGGTACTCCAGAGCCCTGCTGGGTTTTGTTTTTTTTATCCTTCCAGGTAGTTCATTGCATTCACCTGCTGTCCCAGGTGTAAATCAGTGCTTGATTAGATGTGCTTGATGGATGCTGCCGAAGTCGGAAATCCCGACTTCCTACCAGGAAAAATACAATGGTGCTTAAAGTCAGAATTCCGAGTAGGCTGTTGTTGTTGTACTGGACAGCTCCCAGGTGTGAATGAGTGTATCAAATGTGAAGCAAGTGCACTCAATTTTCCCAGGATAAATGAAGGTTCAAGTGGCGCTAGGCAATTTCACACATTGGTGGCAGCAGTTTTGATTCGTCACATCCTGTGGGCAGAGACTATTTCCCACCAGTGACCATACCAGGCACCAGAATTTAATTTGGACAAATAGGGTGAATCTCAATGTCTCAGTTAGCGGGGTTGGGGCGCTCTTCTCTGTTGCAGCTCCACTTTTTTAGGCTGAAACCACTGGTGTATTGTCACATAATGAATGTTGCTTTTTGAAACCAAACCCCTCATCTGCTAACCCTCAGATGAACTGAAGCCTATTGCTGCTGAGGAGAGGAGGATCGAGGAGGAGGAGAAAAAGGTCCGGGAGGAGAAGGAGCGCATTGCTAAGCAGCTAGCAGAAGGTAGCCTCATCACCCATAGTTACACAAGTCTCACATTCCACTTTCATATGTATACATCTATATGTTTAGATGTATGAATGTAGTCTAATGAAATTGAATTCTGCATGAAGTCAGAAAACAATTCAGTGTGTAGTTATTTGAGATGAGAAAACTCAAATTTGCTGAACACATTTATTTTACTCTTTACAGCAAATGAAGATACCATTCTGAAATGAAGTGGTCTACTATGTGAGGATCTCCACGTCCTTGTGCAACTTCCAACCTCTTTATTCCCCTACCTTTGAGCAACTAGGTCAAAACCTGCCCACCACTCCTCTTTTGTGGATGTACCCACACTTTGTCGTCAGATACAGTACTCTGTAGCTAGCTACATGAAATAACTGCTTATTTGAATTCAGCATTGTAATATTGCAAATACAGCTACACTAAGTTATTAAGTTCATGTTTGTACTCAACTGAATGTCAAATACAGAACTATGGTCACTTACGTTTTTCAAGTTTAAGTTTTGCTTTGTGTGTGTGTGACGTTGGGTTGTAATATTCAAAGTTCCTCCCATCCAACTGATGCAAATATTGTAACTATGAATTACTGCACAGGTAAAAGATATGTAATATCACAGGCATACCTTGTTATTTTGCAATTTAGTTGGTTCATTTTCACCAGATAGTTGTCAAATCAAGGGGTAAAGTTGTTGTTTTTTTAATTTGTCCCCAAGTTTCCCCAAAAATGGCTTGTTGGTGTTCCTCATTGAAGCCACTATGCTAACAAGCTAATGGAAAACCCAAGGACAAACTTAAAGTGGTTCAAGTGATAACATTGCTCTGCTCTAATAGTAGTATGTTACTCATGATTTGAATGTGGCCCAAGTATATTACCTGCACAGTAAATGGTCAGTGTTATTCGTTTTAGAGTTCTGCTCGGGCTGTAAAGTGTTAGTTGACAGCCGGGACAGAGAAAATGAAGTGCTGTAACAAGTTAAATTACTGGATGATGCCTCAAATCACTATTCACGTACATGGGGTATGCGTAATACCGAGGTATAGATTAAGTTATGGGACTTGTCCAGTTCATTTAGGGTGAACTGACATGCTGGTGTATTTCAATTGCCCTAAACAATTTCATAGAGACATGTACAAATATGGACAATGACTTAGTTGGTACCCAAGTTTGGAATGCCCATACAAATATGCCTGGGCATTTTATGTAGAAATCACTTTAACCTGGTTCAGTAGTTTCCAAAAGAGTTTTTGTTGGGACAGTGTTGCTGTGGTCAAGGGGCTGAAGCTAAAGCTAATATCCCCAGGGTCTATATAAAGCAACAACAATGCTATTACCCTAAATATAGTTGGACTTACTGGTATGCTATGTGACTGTACTTAGCCCACACCTACTGTATTGTACAAGAATACCTCCTCAGGATCTGTAGGGTGACTACTGAGCAGTACGGACAAAGAGTTCAAAAATTGGTCACTGTACTCATTTACAGTGAGTAACATTTTTTTTTTTAATAGACTTGGATACCATCAGCAATTTACAAGTACTGACAAAATCCTCTTCGGTTGAATCTAATGAAGCAATAATGTCTGCAAAGCAAAGGAAATCCCTGTAGTATCGGCCTAAACCGTACAAAACTAACCGATGGCGGGTGAGTTGTTTGTGTACCTCCCCACTTATAATACTGTGAAGTGATTCGCCGAATTAAAAACTGATTGACAACTGGTTCAGGCGGTGTATTGGTGAAATAAGTTTTTGATTGACAGAGGATTGTATGCCTCTGATTGGCCAAACAAGAAAATCATTGACAGTTGACACGCCCACTCCCCGCCCCCTCTCAAATCTCCGAGATACATACTTGACAAAATCAGCCAAGGTTGTAGAGATATTCAAATCAAAATGCTACTAAGAATAAACTTTATTGCTCTTTTTATAAACCAGTTAAAATCTAATAAAAGCAAACAGTATGAATTAAAACAAGAGAAAGGGGTAACAGTAAGAGCATAAAAGTGTAAATTTTAAGAAGTGATGCAAAAGATATTGACAGATCTTGACTGACAAGGCAAATTGCATTCCTAATTGCAGTTAGCTGACGGATTACATTCTGGACAGCCAAGTCAGGTCCTGAGAACCCATGCACCCCTTTGCTGGCGCGTAACTGGTGTCAGCCGTCCTGTGATACGCTTCAACTGCCTCCTGTGTGACATTTAGTCTGGGATTACAGGTCTAGGACAACAGTAGATTACTTAACCAATCAACAACAGACGGGGAAGATGGCGTAATGCCACGTGTCAGTGAGGTGAAACTTTAATCTTGCATTAGAATTGTATTATTTGTCAATGGGTAGATGTTGCTTCTTGTCCACAAAGTGAAAATGATGCATTTCAAATCTATTTCAGATGCCACCAAATATTAACGTATAGAATGTGATTTCTTTATAAATTCTTTATTTCAACAAGAAATGTTGAATACTCTCCTGTATCATTCCTAATTCAATCAATGTTCATGGAGACAAACAATTCCCAAAGTCAAGACTCATGTCATCAAAATGTTGAGCCTGAGACTGCATTTATAAAATGCACGCCAAACTGTTTTTATATACCTTTTATACCCAGGTGACAAATGGGCTTTACTATGGAAACCCATTTCCGCCAATGTGATGGGAAAAAAAAAAAAGCTCCTGTAAGTCATTATGAGAAACCTTTTCGAAATAATGACATAGTATCTCAAAATAATGACTTAACAGTATATATCTGATTACATTTTCTGTTTAGCTTGGTTAAACCACGCGACTTTGTGATGGTAGTCAAAATATTGAGAAAGTTTCTCATTATTTTGAGATACTAAGTCATTATTTCGAGAAAGTTTCACATTATAATGACTTACAGGATCTTTTTTTTTTTTCATCACATTGGCGGAAATGGGCTTCCATACTTATTTCTATATTTTCACTAACAGCTATTAACCAGACAATCCCCCTGTGAACTTTACGTGCTTCTGCAGTTTTCCCCATTATTAGTAGAGCATTGGGGTAAGTATTGAATGTTCACTAGTGCCACATGAACTGAAAAGTATATTTAATAATGAAATTCAGTGGCGTACTACTGACATTTTCAAGTGTATTCCTTGTGGCTAAATATACTCCTGTTGTCATGTAAACACTGCAGCAGCATGGAGGGTCAGGTTAGGCCTTGCCCTGGACATGTGCCATTATGTGACCCTGCTAACCATTACATAAACCCTATATGATGTATGCAAGGGGTCAACAGCTTACAGCGGGGATTTTTGCTAACTGGATTATCTGTAGATTTAAACCCTGCATTTAGGTCCAAGAAGTGAAAATAATCAGTGAGCTTGTCTGCGCCTCAGGTATATAAGGCTCACGCGCCGTCTTCTTGCCACAATTCGAGACATTTCAACGGAAACCTTTTGCAGCTTCGGGCCTACGCATCAGGTAAAGGGGTTGCCGCTCCACTTGCCAAAACTGTAGTTCCTTTTTCGATCAGTAGTTATCCATTTTAAAAAAGCCCTATCAGACAAATTAAAGTGTGCTTGATTTGGGTTTCTTCGCAGAATGGACTTCCAACTGTTTGCCCTGGTGGTGGTTTTCCTGGCCTGCGTGGAGCAGAGCCTGGCCTCCTGCGTGGTGGACAGCTTCTCAGTCAAAGAGGACTTTGACCCAAAGAGAGTGAGTACAGAAAAATATGTATTACACTTAGAAATATTGATAAAACCAAAAATGATAAAGCTTAAAAAATTTGTGTAAACTCTTTCACAAATAAAAAGGTGGAACAATTGACTTAAGACGTGTTAACCGTACATTATATCTATCCAATATATTCTATGGATGAGTCTGGAAAACTTCATGTTCATCTCTCTAACTTGTGTTTTTTCTGGCTGGCAGTACTCAGGGAAGTGGTACGCTCTGCAGAAGAAGGATCCCGAGGGTTTGTTCCTGCAGGACAACATCTCTGCTGAGTATACCATTGATGATGACGGTGCCATGGTGGCCTCCTCCAGGGGCAGGGTCACTCTTTTCGGGTGAGCGAACTGTAACCATTGCTGATTATCAACGGATTCCAATTCAATGCATGTGTGAGATTCTGATTGTGTTTTTTTTTTCTACTTGACTGTTCAGATTCTGGGTTGTGTGCGCCGACATGGCTGCCCAGTACTCAGTGCCTGACCCCAGCAGCCCCGGCAAGATGTTCATGAACTACCAGGGACTGGCCAGCTACCTGTCCAGTGGCGGTAAGCCTCTTTACTAAACACACACACACACACACACACACACACACACACACACACCTCTAATTTCTTCCCCTCCGCCCTTCCAGGTGACAACTACTGGATCATCGACACCGACTATGACAACTACGCCATCACCTACGCCTGCCGCACCCTGAAGGACGATGGAAGCTGCGAAGACGGCTACTCCCTGATCTTCTCTCGCAACCCTCGCGGCCTCCCCCCTCCCATCCAGAGGATCGTCCGCCAGAAACAGGAGGAAATCTGCATGGCCGGACAGTTTGAACCCGTGCTGCAGTCCGGTAGCTACCCAGTCTTTCACATTCTGCTAAATAAAGAGACAAATGTTGATCCTATACCTCGACTTACATTTACAATTCAGGGATTTAACCAACGTTAAATCCCTGCAACAGCAGAATAAGCTTCAATTCCTGGATTGGCAACATTACACAGAGCCCTGCTAATAGATGTAACAAAAATGTACGTGTCTTTAGGATGATTACTGACTTTTTTCAAAGGAATATGTACTCCTAACTTTAAAGTTAGCAGCACAGGCAAGTAATTTATCTCCACAGTTTGAGATCGGTAAAAGGTCATCCCTGCTTTGAAAGGGCAAATGCCATTCAATGACAACTATTATAATATTTTAGCCCGAGTATCCTAGGTAACGGTTTAAAATTCTCTATTTCATTAAAACCGACCTGACCGTCATCCCTTCTCTTTTCTCTTGTCAACAGGAGCTTGCTAAACACGTCCCGGGTTGGAGTTTGTTGTGCAACCCTGCATCAGGTTGGATCGGTCATCCTGCCCAAGATGGACAGATCTTCTCAAAGATACAAGAAGGGGACTATTAGACACATTACGCTAAAGTTTAACATCTGCTATGTCCTCATGTAAAAGAAGAAAAACATTGGGTAAATCCAATACAATTAAACAACATAGGTGGTGTAGTGGATGTGGTGATATAATTGACCACGCAGCATTGTCACATTGTTGGGTAACATCTGCCCTATTTCATCACTCTGTATTGGTGATAATAAATTTTGTAAAGAAACTTGTAGTAGTTGTCCCTGTCTTTGTTATTTTGAAGCTCTGTGCCTGAATCCACTTCAGTTGGTACATGATCAAACTTTTACTCATCTACTGTGCAATGGCAACAGAATGCATTCACATTTCCAAACAGGAAGCATTTCAAGTATTATAAAAAAAAGTAAAATAAGGAATTATTTAGAAAACATTACAAAAGATTGGGGATGCACCGATCCCATTCTGATCACTGATCTGATCGTGAATTGAAATGATGCATTTTATTCCACCAACAACAGCGCTATCGTGTAAAAGTGTGTGGCAACAGTAAAGTGTCAATCAAGCACTGTGTTTAACAGATTGTTCTAATGGCTGCATGGCATTTTTATAGTTATTACATGTTAGCGTGTGCTTGCACCTTCTGTCCAATACATTCAACAGTGTCTAATATGGATGGTAAATGGACTGCATTTATATAGCGCTTTACAGTATATGCCTCTCATTCACCCATTCACACACACACTCACACACCGATGGCAGTGAGCTACCATGCAAGGTGCTTCCTGACCATCGGGAGCAATTTGGGGTTCAGTGTCTTGCCCAAGGACACTTCGACATGTGGACAGGAGGAGCCGGGGATCGAACCTACGATCTTCTGATTGGAGGCCAACCCGCTCTACCTCCCTCCTACCTCCACATATATAGGCTATGAAATTCATAACATCAGAAATGAATACATGTGATTTGTCAATGTTTCGTAACAGATAAAAGTAGGAACTGAATACGACAATCAAATACTGCGTTTAGAAAGAAGTGAAATGAGCAAAGTCTCTCACTGAAATTAAACACACCATTCTTCACTCACTTACTGTCAAATGGCACATTTGAAACGGTGCTTGGCCAATCACCAATGACCGCCGATCAGTGCATCCCTGCAAAAAATATATATTTATACTGTACAAAAAACATGCGTCGCTGCCAGTTGAAAACCTTGTATATCCAACATATCAACTGTCCAGGAACTCGTGGTGGCTAGCGGTCCTCTGAATAGCTCTCGGCCAGCGAGTACCACCCAGGCCGACCCCAGTAGTCCACAGCTCGGACTCTGTACATCCCACCAACGTCCTGGTTTACTGTAAAATATAACATGAAACATCATAGTGGGAATTTTGTATCTTTCTAGGATGGTGCTCCTGTGTTGCACATGGGACAGAGCAAGGCACTTGCACCAAAGGGTTAGGGGTTCAATTCCCACTTGGACCACCCATGCTGAAAATGTATGGACTTCATGGTGTTGTAAGATGCTTTGGATTACATTGTCGACCAAATAGTATGTGCTACGATTTGTATGTGGGTTGTGATCAATTCACACTTCCGGCAATTTATTTTTTAGAAGAAATATACGAATAGTGGTTTATTAGCCAATGATAGTATGAGTATTAATTCTCATTCACTGTCCAAATTGAGCCCAAGCTGTGATTTTTATGTCATCTATATTAAATTATGAAAAGATGTATTGAAAACCCTTACCGGGGGAATAGACATATGAAGTGAAAATAGTGTCCTGGGTATTAATTCTGTGGAATTCCTTGTGGTCCTTGGAGAACTCCACTTCAAATGTCTTGATGCATCTAGAAAATACAAAGCAATCAATTCCACTTTTTCTTAGAGACACAGGAATTTAATCTTCCTCTGCTGTGGCACTTAAATGAAGACATTCTTTACTTCCCCCAGAATCACTTACAGTGGTGAAAAGACTGATAAAGAGAAAGTGTGTGGTGGACTTACTTTGAATCAACACAGTGATCTGACCAGACAATCAGGACTTGGCCTTTGGTGATCCTGATGAAGCGTAATCCATTAACCTGATCAAAGATCAAAGATAGTCAAGTATTGATGAGAAGGAATTATATTGCAAGGTAATAAACAAAACAAACCACCACCGTCAACTGGTGTGTGACGTGGTACTGACCTGGTCTGGCACGGCCTTGGGCTGGGAGCACACGTGAATGAGGAGGACGGAGGGCACAGGCAGCTTGGCCTTCAGGGTCAGAGTGTCCCCTGTGGGAACCGGCCAGGGTCCACCAACCTCAGGGTCCTGACAATCAAACATGGATTCATTCATTACCCATGTTACACCAGGCAACTGGAATTGGTAATAATAATAAACTTATAAAGTGCTTTACAAAGCATTTAACAATACACAGGATATGATGGAAAGATGGAACAATCCCTTTTGCCACACTCAAGGGAGAACTTTTACTTTTACAGAAGTCAATTGGGCTGTGCTTCGGCCCACAAGGGGTTAAAAGGTCTGATGTAGCTGGTGACCAAACCCTGCTGTGTCTTAAAAGTTATCAAGGAAATCTTAAAATCAATTCCAAAGCTAACAGGCAATCAGTGTAGAGTTGCTAAAATGGGAGTGATATGATCCTGTCGTCTTGATTTGGTATTTTGAACTAACTGCAACCAGGAGAGGGAACTCCGAAGCAGGAATAGAGGGAGGTCAGCAAAGGATTGAAAAAAAAAAAAACTCACCTTGGAAATATGTTTTTAAACTGATATAAGCAAGACTAAACAACCCTCTTCACCAGATCACTAAACCAGACGTCTCAATCAAATACCAAGCAAATAGCACACAGGCTTAGCAGGGAGGTTAGGAGGGCCAGACTAGAACAATCTCTTTCTCAGATTTTTTCGTTGAGGAAATTTTGAGACATCCAGGCTTTCATAAATTGATTACAACAGACACATGATGTCTCAGCTCATAGCACAGCAACACTGCCGGTAAGATGTATAAAAAAATGGAGTGCTTGGTCACCGACAACGCAGTGTCTCTGGAAAGGTTAGCTTGCTCAAAATGTATTGTCATCTCATTGCCATCTACTGATTAGCGCCCCAATCTGACAGCAACCTTGATGTTCCTTTATACAGTACCTCCATACTCCTGAGCTGTCTGAACTGCTCTGCTGATGGGTAGTCAGGGCTGCCCATGCTCTGCCACAGCTGGTATGGGTTGGTTACATTATTGTCCAGGTAATATGTAACATACACAAGCCCTAGAAAAGGACCAACATGCATTACTGACATGTATATCTTACTCAATAACGCAATTTCAGTGGAATTGTCTTCTAAAGTTAACCTAAAAAAAAAAACTAAAAAAAAAAACAAAACCCAAAAGCACTGATCCAACACTAAACCCACCCTTTTGTCCAGCCAGTCCATTCAGTGAGACAGTGATGTCATCGGTGTGGGTGGAGGTGCTGTTGTCATCACTGTTGTAGACCAACACTGCTGCCTGCCAGCTGTCTGAGCTGCCTGGTATTAGAGGCTCGTGGCTGCTGGCAAGAACCCCCACAGTACCGGTGTTGGCTGCTGCCGAGTCCAAAACCCGAGCCAGGACCTGGGTCTCTCCTTAGGGTGGAACCGCATAAATCCTCTCAGACAAAATCTTATCAAATGAAATCAATTTGGCAGTCCTTGATGTCAAAAGGTTTGGGAAGTCCTGGTATGAAGTATTCCCCCAATACTAAACAAAAGTCACACTTACTCTCATACTGATTCCAATTAGTATTAGTAAATACCAATATTTAAAAAATACTTAAAATAGCTTGTGTCTATGTTAGCTTGTCAGTCCAGGGTTTGGCATGTACACAGTTTAGAAAGTGCATACATTTATTGGATACATCAATCATATGTGAAGTGTTTTAAGGGATGTGATCAGTGACACAAAAAAACAGCAGCAATCTCCCATTAAGAATAAAATAGAGTTGTGTGTCAAAAAATGAAATTTGAGAATAAGTGAAAAGCATCTGTTACATGCTAGCCAGCTGTGACATCTTGACAAACAAGATGCCACCGATGGCAACCGGCTACAACGAAGTGTAATCACTGAGCACAGAACGGCACAAAACCAGTCGCCTTATCTTTAAAGTTTCGAAACGTGACTTGAAAATATAATAACCAACAACTGTAGTATTACCATAGTAACATACCGTGACCTATTCTACAGTTGAGAGCACCTCACCTAGCAGAGCCAGCAGGCCCATGACGGTGAGGACGGGCTTCCTGATCAGCTGGACGTGGGGTGGCTGGGTGTTGTTGACCTGGAAGCGGGCGGTCAGGGTGCGCTGGGTGAAGGGGTGTGGGTGGTAGCTGAGGAAGGCATTGTCGTTGCTGAGCAGGGTGTAGTTGATGGTGCCGTTACCGTCCGCCAACAGCAGATGCTGATGCTGGCTGACTACCTGGTGGGAGGAGAGAAGACTGGCTAGGTGTGTAGAGCGTGTAGAGAGATCTTCCAGGGTTCAAATGTGATGCACTGGGAACCATTATGTTTCCCATCCTGGACTCGTCCATCCCTGAACGTTACCTTGACTACCATGGCAGCGTAGGTCACATCAGCCCTCCATTCTTGTGGCCTGGACCAGCCCACCAGTGGATCGGCCTCGTCATTGTAAACCGGGAGGCTGCGGAAGAGGGGGAAACGCTCCTGAATCTCTCCCACTGTCTGGATTTCCTGTTGCAAGATGGGCAAGGAGTAGCCTCCTCCCTGGAAGACAGCAAAACATAAGACAGATGGGGAAATCTGCTTCCAAAGAAGTGCTTCGAGCAGCGTCAAGTGGTTCTAATGCCACAACTTTTTGGTAGGAAATGTAGAAAATGGGAAATGTTTTTTGGTTTGAAGCTGCCGATTGCAGAAATTTTGTTCTGATACTCAGTAACTTTTAAATACATTTCCAAATTTCCAGATCTGCGTAGGGGCCCAGTAAAAACCCCACCTTCTTGTGCAGGGCGATGTAGTCCAGCCGGACCCCTATCTCTCCGGTGAAGTAGTTAGTGCCGTTGTAGCAGTGCTGCAGCATGGCCCAGCAGTATGGTGAGTGCGGGGGAGAATGACAGGAGTCTCCTGGACCCCCAAACCTCAGGACTCTGCTGGCTGCCCGCAGGCCCTCCGAACAGGCATCATAGTAGTTCAGGAACCCTACGGAGAAGTAAGAGAGAAACCATGGGTGTAGTGATGGGTGTAGTGATGGGTGTAGTGATGGGTGTAGTGATGGGTACAGCGTGGCGCTAACTCTGCTACTAAGGGCTTCCGTTCCAACGGTGACCAGTATGGCTTTCTCAAGGCCAATCCCGATATTTTTGGATTGAAGCTGCCGATAGCATTGAATTTGACCACGTTCATGACAAAAGAAGTTAAAATAAAGTATAAGTATTCAGTGTTTCTCCCTAAATGTTATTGTTGACAGGGTGGAAAAGCCTCTGAAACACTATTTAGACCATAGAATACTAGTAAACAATAGTATACAATATGTAAACAAACTGCATCATATCGGCCATTGACTGATGTATCGGTCTAACCGTGTATGCACTCAGTGCTATAGGGTTCAATTAGCGTTCACCAAATGGCATATATACTGTATATGTACTGCTCAAAGAAATTAAGGGAACACAAGAATATGCCTCCCCAGACCATTACTGACCCACCGCCAAACCGGTCATGCTGGATGATGTTGCAGGCAGCATAACGTTCGCCACGCCGTCTCCAGACTCTTTCACGTCTGTCACATGTGCTCAGTGTGAACCTGCTCTCATCTGTGAAGAGAACGGGGCGCCAACCTGGCGAACCTGCCAATTCTGGTGTTCTCTAGCAAATGCCAATCGAGCTGCACGGTGCTGGGCTGTGAGCACAGGTCCCACTACAGGACGTCGGGCCCTCATGCCACGCTCATGGAGTCTGTTTCTGACAGTTTGGCACGTATGGATGTGCCATCCTGGAGGATCTGGACTACCTGTGCAACCTGAATGGGCTGCAGGTACCGCCTCATGCTACCAATAGTGACAAGGGCACTAGCAAAATGCAAAACTAGAGAAAAATCAGTCAGGAAGGATAAGGACAGAGAAATGGTCTGTGGCCACCACCTGCAAAACCTTTTCCTTTTTGGGGGTTGTCTTGCTGTTGCCTCTCCTGTCCACCTGTTGTCACTTTCATTTGCACCAAAGCAGGTGAAATTGATTCACAATCGTTTACGCTTTCTAACTGGACAGATCGATATCCCAGAAGTTTAATTGACTTGGTGTTATACTGTGATGATTAAGTGTTCCCTTAATTTCTTTGAGCAGTTTATATCAACAAAAGAATGCATTTCCCTATATAATGAGTACATCTGAGGATATTCATTTAAGAATAACTGAAATTATATATTGCATATATGTGTTAGGGTGCATTCTGGGTTTACCTTGAAGTGACACAGTAACGTTGTCAAAATCGTGATTGTTGGGCTCATTCCATGTTTCAAAGTTCCACTGAGAAACGCTTTCCAAGCCGTACCTGTCTGTAATGTAGAATGAGTGAACGTGGTTTAAACAAAAGCTGACAGAAATCAGCTGATTTTATTTTTTATTATACAAATATTTATTCTGTATTTATTATCAAATGCTATTGTTTGTACAAATCACAGTAAAACAACATGATATACAGAAGGCGGAGTATGCACATCTAAAAATCAACCTCATCTCAGCGATAATCTTATGTCAAACACAGAAAAAGGGGAGGAAAAGTCGCACAGTGAATCTTTTTTTGAAAGTTTCGATCTGTACTGCCTAATGAAGCCCTACATTGGGTTGAAACGTTATAGTAAAGCTTACGGGGAGCAAGATTTGGTCAGAGGTCTTCTTTCCTTTTTTCAGACCTGAGTCAGATATTATCCAGATAGTCCTTAGCATCTGTTTTAACCCGTTTGGGGTGCCAGATGGGTGGGGTTTGCCACATACAGCAATTATCAGTTGTCAACTGATACTTCTAAGCAGGTTAAAACAAATGCCAAGAATTATGTCTGAAAACACTTTGTGACCCAGGTGTGGTCCCTGTGTACTTCACAGCTCACTCACCAATGTACCTCTTGGCTATGAGATAGACCAGATTTCTCCACTCCGCCACTTGTCGTTTGTCCTCAAAGTCAGTGAAGTAGTTGGAAACACTGCCCATCAGTTCAAAACCTGAGATCCAGCAGTGCACAAAATAAATTACATTAGATTATAGGAATTTAGAGCGATTTACAAAGAGTTAGGGCTGGCCGATAAGCCAGAAATTTACCAAAATCGGCATTAACGTCTTCTTACCGACGGGATGAATTCTTCTGGACACGATAATGTGTTTTTACTGAAATAGACAGACGAGGCGACTCGGACACATTAGACAAGAGGAGGCAGAACTGAGCAGACGTTCTGGTGCACATTATCAGCCAGCACAGGCCTCCTTTTTACCTTAAAAAAATCTAGACTGACAGTGAAATGAAAGTAATATTATCTAATTGTTTTTTTAATTTATTGCTGTATTTATCGTTATCGTGAGAAATGGGTCAAAAAATCGTGATAAAGATTTTTGTCTGTATTGCCCAGCCCTGCAAGGATTGCAACAGTAAAATATGTTTCAATTCCTAGATCATCAAAATCACAAGCAATAGTTAACCTTTTACCATACACACTTTTTTAATGTTACTTCTGCTGTTCTTGCAGCAGTTCCCTTTATGATCTTGGATTCATGAATTTGAAAAACAGATGACATCTAATATAATTAATACTTAAAATATATTATGACGTTGTGATCTTATATTACGGTCACCCAGGCGTAGGTGGAGGCAGTGCAATACCTGGTCTTAGTCCATTAACCCACAAGAGGTCTATCAGCTGATCCAATTTAGTGAAGTTGTACCGGGGTCCACCCTCAACATCTCTGCAACGGTCAACAAAAATCAAACATTTCACCATCAAACTAGAAATCTCCAA
The DNA here is from genome assembly GCA_034670385.1 of Hoplostethus mediterraneus. Classification (NCBI taxonomy): domain Eukaryota; kingdom Metazoa; phylum Chordata; class Actinopteri; order Trachichthyiformes; family Trachichthyidae; genus Hoplostethus; species Hoplostethus mediterraneus. The sequence goes on from JAXDDW010000002.1 coordinate 448,261, forward strand.
ATTATGCCAAACATGCCTTGAAGAACAGAGGTTTCTTTTCATATCAGCGTACCATGGCAGAAATCACTCACCACACCCCCATCTGCAATACTTGAACACACAAAGCTACAGAATATTGAATGCATCTCTGTGGAGTGATATGAATAGTCTTGTTCTGCCTTTTTGCACTGTGCACGTCTCTGCACCTATACTACCAAGACCAATTTGAAACCTGATTGTCAGCCTGCTATTCCACTTACTGTGCTGTGACCAGCTCCAGCATCCAGTGTATCCTGACCTGCTGGATCCCTCCATGGGGAACTGAGCCCACGTAGGCCAGGTTCAGCTCCTGGTCTTGGCTCAGATCAAACTGGTGGGCCTGGGTGTGGGGGAGAGGGGGGCTGAAGACAGAAACAAGCTTTAGGATTAATGTTTATCCAGTTGAAAGGAGGAGTGCTCTTAGCTATGCACCCATGCCTCAAATCGAGCCATGTAATAGGACATTCACTTCAGCCCGACAACGTCACGCTAATGTCCGTTGAAACATCTGGCAGTTTGATGTTTGTTATATAATTGGAAGAACATAATTTAATACCGCTTATAAATAATTAGGACCATATGTAGGTTTGGCATAGGAATGAACGCCCAATCAGCACTTCACTTCAATAAAATTAAAACTTGGTTCTCATGGCTACCGCCCACCACGCTGTGTTTTGGTAGAAGATTGTGGGAACAGTCGAACTAATTGTTAAAGTTAACATTTTATTAAAATAAACGCTGTTTCGTGTATTGTATGAATGCCGGATTGAACAGTGGCTAACATTTATTCGCAAAAGGTCTTAAGTTATATTCTACCAGATGTCTACCTACCTGCCTATAAAAAAAGACAACTTTACACTAACATCATTTGAATGGAGTCTGGTGTACCTGCACGTAAAGGGGCTAGACATTCACTGGAAATGTACTTTTTCGACTTACCAGAAGCCAGTGCTTCTCCAGAAGTGTTTAAGATCCTTTACTGGTCTCTCCACATCCACTGTGATTACATACGACGAGGCCAAAGTTTCGCTAATGTTCATCAACAAAGCTACGACAAACAAGTTCTCCACCGCATATCTACACCTGAGCATAGCTAGTACCTGGGCTAGCTTAGACAGCTAAGTTAAATTAACGTTGCGGAGTGGACTAGCAAAAGACAAACACCACAACACATAGCCTGCGGGTGCATATGGAGAGCCCTAATATTTTATTTGAGTGTTAAGTGGCTACATCACTAAAATACAAGACAGAAAGTCAATGTTCGTTTGCACTGCGGTAACTGTTAGGGGGCGGAGTGGTGAGCCGAGAATGATGACGTGTAATATATGCGACTCACTCTGGTGTTCCCGCAGAAGCAGTCAATGCAGCGTCAATGTATATATGTCAATGCCCAATGCGTAGAGCAAAAATACATAGGAGAGAGAGAGAGAGAGAGAGAGAGAGAGAGAGAGAGAGAGAGAGAGAGAGTGAAGTCAAGTGTTTACACAGTTCTCACTTATTTGTATTTATATATTTTTAACTGCAATGTCCACAATTGTTCTATTTTTATTTGAAGTTATCTTTACTTACCTGTTTGTATTTCTAAGTAAATTGTACCTACTCTTATTTATATATTTGATTGCAATGTTGCAATGTTACAAGGCTCTGTTTACACATTTCTTTATTCTATTATATATTTAATTGTACGTACATCTTTTGGTTTTTATTTCACACTTACTTTGGCAATGTAAACGTATGTTTCCCATGCCAATAAAGCCCAATTGAATTGAATTGAGCGAGAGAGAGAGAGAGAGAGAGAGAGAGAGAGAGAGAGAGAGAGAGAGAACAAAGAGAGAGTAAATAAAAGGTATTAAATTGTAAAAGAAAATGTCCTGAGGTTTTGGTCCTTGGTCCCCCCCTAATAGTGATAGAAGGTTTTTGGTCCCTCTGCAGGTTGAACATATACGCCCTGGCACCTACTAGGCGTGGGTAAGGGGAGATGGAGGTGGGGTGTTCAAAGCCTCAACTTTGTTTTGACTCAGTAGCCCCCTCTAGTGGCAAGAGTGCCTCTCGCTTATTGCATCTTTTGCTATTTCTTTCTTCCTGTTGCTTTTTATCTTCTGCCATCCTCTTTACATTTACAGGGTGACAACTACAGACATGGGTTACTGATATTACAGAATCTTTCTGAAGAGAGAAAAAGTTGTGAAGAGTCAGTGATGTGCAGGACAGAGAACCTCCTCCTCACCAATGAAACCAGAGAGAGACAGAGAGAGGATGCATTGGACCAGAATAGGAGGAGGCCCTACACTGTCCTACTCTGTCCTACACCTCCACTACACATTATGATTGACATCAAACCATAGACATTATTGACAACACATTATGAACATTATTATTGACATCAAACCAGAGACATTATTGACAACACATTGTGAACATTATTATTGACATCAAACCAGAGACATTGACAACACATTGTGAACATTATTATTGACATCAAACCAGAGACATTATTGACAACACATTGTGAACATTATTATTGACATCAAACCAGAGACATTATTGACAACACATTGTGAACATTATTATTGACATCAAACCATAGACATATTAGTTCCTTATTTCAGATCTCATCACATGATGGGTTGGTTTTCCTCTTTAGGTCCAGTAATGCTGGAACTTCCAACCAGAGGTGGAAAGAGGAGTGAAAGATCTGTTTAGTCAGGTACCACTTTGATTTGACTTGAGCAGGTTTCTAGACAAGTATATTCTCTCTTCAAACTCTGACTTGAGGAAAAGTCAGAAAAATGATTTGACTCAATTAAAAGTAGCCGTCTTGTGTAATGTACTGTGTTCACACTAACATGACCTTCATGTAGAGTGTTACATCGTTCCAGTGTTTCAGCCACTTCTACTCTGCACGGTAAATATTGGGAAAGTATCTAAGTTAATGTGTAGCAGTAAAAGTGCAGAATAAATTTACCAACTTGATGTTAAACATTGACACCAGATAGGAATACGCTCAATGTTGAATGACAAGTTAACATTGAGAGGTTAACTGTTGTGTTAATTGGATATTTAAAGGGATTGAAATAACTATTTTCTCTCTATTCTCTCCATGTCTCCATTTTCCTTTCAGTTTTCCTCCATAGCAAACATGGCAAGCTGTCCACCCAGGGAGTCCAGTAACTTTAAGATACTGGAATACCTTGGAGAGGGGACCTTTGGTACTGTAGCCAAATGTGAGAAACTGGACACCGAGGAGATTCTGGCCATAAAGTTACCAAAGAGTAGAAAATGTAACTTTCTGGCCAAAAAGGAGGTGGGTGATTTTACTGTCATGCAAACGAATATGTTACATCTGCTCTGATCACGTAAACTACCTGTTGATAACATCAACATGTCAAACTTGTCATGTATCCCTAGTTGTCCATATTGAACCATCTCAGTTGTCTGGATGTGGATGAGACCAACATTGTGAAGTTCTATCAGGACGTCAGGATGAACGGTCAAACCTGTCTGGTGTTTGAGATGTTGGACATCTCCTTATTTGACTACATGGAGCAGAAGGAGTTCAACCCTCTGCCACTAAACGTCATAAGGTCCATCATCCAACAGGTACAGACGCCATCAGACAGGAAGTAAATTCAAAGCTTCAGAATGTTCCACTGTAGTTCATGCTCTATATTCTATGACCGACTTTGTCCCTGCAGATGGCCACAGCATTCAAGGCCCTGAAGAGCATCGGAGTGATCCACGCAGATCTGAAGTCGGACAACATCATGCTGGTGGATCGTCTGAGAGAGCCCTTGAGGGTAAAGCTGATAGACTTTGGCTTGGCCCTTCTGAGGACTGAAGCCGAGCAAGGCCCTAGAAGTCAGCCTCTTGCCTACAGGTGAGATCTACTGGAGAGGGATTGCAGTTTCTCACTTCTCCTGTAAATACATAGCAGGGTGTCTGTTTCCTGTCCATACCGGTGAGGACAAATGTTGAATTCAGGGCTACATAAGTCTCAGCTGTTGTGACATTCTTCTACTGATGCCTCCTTTTTTCATTTCTACCATGTTTCCCCATGTTGTATTATTATTCCTCAAAGCACGACAATGTTTCTGATTTGATGTGCTGCTGTTCTTCCACACTCAGGTCTCCAGAAATCCTTTTGGGGCTCCCGTTTTCTGAGGCCACGGACATGTGGTCGCTGGGCTGCGTGATGTGGGAATTGTTCATCAGTTCATCTACATCACTACTCTTCCCTGGGGAACATGAACATGACGTGGTCAGTACCTTACTATAACTGGACTCTGCTCCCTTTCTACACGAACCCTTAATTATTGATAGCAGTAGCTACTCTAAGACCAGCAGATGATGATCACAGCAGACAAGTAATAAAACCATATGAAGTCCTGATAGTCTAGACTGATGTGATCCTGTGTTTTGCCTCCAGATGCGATTCATCATCGACCTCCTGGGTCAGCCAGCGGACCACCTCCTGAATGCTGGGAGTAGAACAGAGGAGTTCTTCATCTTCAGTAGAGCTGGAGGCTGGAGGCTCATGGTACCACAACACCGCTTTATTGACCAAATATTATTTTCTCTTGAACATTTTCTTGAGAATATTTATTGTCAGTATCAATCAGTAATTCATCTAAAGTGATAAGACGTTTACACGTTACCTTAGACACTAGAGGAGTATAAACGCTTGTCCACAGACTACAGGGAGTACTCATTCAGATCTCTGGATGAAATGACAGAGGTAGGTAGTCCAGTAGGTGGTAGCTGCTGAAGACATGGAATTGGTTGAATTCATGACTTCCATCAACCTTTTTGTGAGTCAGGAAGATGATTCCACTGATTTCCCGTTGGACTTTTCTCATCATTTGGTAATTTAGTTCAACCTGAAGGAAGAGGACAGGGCTGAGCTCGCTGATAGGAGGCAGTTTGTTGACCTCCTGAAACGAATGCTCCAGATGGATGCCAGTGAGAGGATCACACCAAGTGAAATCCTCGCACATCCATTCATCGCAATGAGCGACCTCACGTGTGTGTAAAGTGTGTGTGTTTGGATGTGTGGCGTGAGTCCTTATATTGCTGCTTTGCACATCGGTTATCAGACAAGGGTAGGCGTTGTAGGTGAATGATTCATCTGATCAACTGATTGATTGATTGGCATGCTTGTCCAGTGGGAAGTCTTGCTTCCTGGCTATGAGCATAACTGTGAGTTTGTCCTTTTGGAAGGTACCTGAATGTACCTGTACAACAAATTTGAGCTAGCAGTATATGTTAACTGCATGTGTCCTCATTCAGCAGCGCTAGGGGAACTTCCACTCCAGGTGTCATCTTGGTTCAGCCAATGCCAGACATGGCCTCCAATGAGAGAGTGTCTAGCCCCCAGGCTGTTCTGGACCCCAGCTCCCAGTCCATCTATGAACTGGCACAGCCGGCTGTGACACCTGAGGGGACTCCATCGCTGGACACCTCAGAGGTAGGAATCACTGCTTGCTCATTGTCAATTATAGCAATAATAGCAATAATGTACAGTTGAAAATTCACTCAACCAGGAATGAATGTGATTATTGTTAATAGTACTAATCGTCTCCTCACAGGATGGACTCTGCTGTTGTGGCCACCCCTTCAGTTCCCCTGGGCAGCTCTGTTGCTGCGGCCAATTAAGCCTAATTGCAGCCGGGCCCTTTTTAACCTGTGTGTGTGTGTGTGAATGGGAGAGCGAGAGGGACGCGCCAGTGTGAGAGGCTGGCGGCGTGAATGTTTGGAGCCGACGTGGACGGAGGATCCGGTCGGCTGGAGCGGAGAGGAGAGCAACGGGTGAGACGGCGCGGGAGCGGGCCGTGTCCTGCCGCGGCGTCCAGCGGAGGTCTGGGGGCAGTCGGGAGCCGCCTGCAAGGGCTGCCCAGCCGGGGTTGGAGTTGAAAAGTGTCCTGGAAGCCTGGCAGGCTGGGCAGCCTTGGGGCTTCGCGGCTGGCCCACCGGGACCGGGGCGGGCGACCGGCGGAGGAGACTGCGCCGACGAACAGCTGCCGTCGAGACCCGGGCCGTGATATTGCGGTGTTTGCAAATAAACGGCCGTGCTGGCTATTAAACTCTCCACCTGCCACCTGTCTCTGTCTGTCCCGGACCCCGGTTATGTGGCACCTTGCCACAGTCACTTGAGGCATTGACTGTCCTCTTTCGGTTTTTAGAGGTCAGCAAGCCCAAGAAGAAGAAGAAGAAGAAGAAGAAGAAGAAGAAGAAGAAGAAGAAGAAGAAGAAGAAGAAGAAGAAGAAGAAGAAGAAGAAGAAGAAGAAGAGAGTCAGACGCTTCTTCTCCTGGTTGAGGAGGGCATTTTGCTGCTGTGGTTCGGCCAAGGTCTCACCTGGGGAGTGAGACCTGTGGTCTCTCTGTAGTTTTTTTTTCTAGCAGAACACCTGAGAACTACACTCAGAAAATATTCACCCATTCATTCACTCACCTACAACAAATCTGAGCTAGCAGTAACTGTTAACTGCATGTGTCCTCATTCACCAGCGCTAGGGGAACTTCCACTGAAGCACAGCCAGGTGCCATCTTGGTTCACCCTAACTCAGACATGGCCCCCAATCTGAGTGATGGGGAACCTGAACAGGACAGGAACTGCCCCCAAATTAGGTAAGATTATTTCCTCCGGAGCTCCATTCCCCCCTCAGATGAGGATGGAAGAGGAGCGGAATGGTCCAGTTAGGCCATAATGTGAGCAGATCAGGGACCATGTGCATCCATATGTGAAATTTGCAAGATTTGAGGACAAAAGGCATTAGCACGCTAGAAGTGCAGTTTTTGATCACCAATATCAGGACGGACTTGTTCACTTTGAGCACATATTGGACTCTGCCAAATGACATCAAAAACAATGGCGACACAAATACTGCTCTTAGAAATTTGAACTTAAAATGGTGTGTGTGTGTGTGTGTGTTGCCCCCAGGCGGTTCTGGACTGCTGGATAAAAACACCTGGCTGTGATAACTGAGGGGACTCACTGTTAAACTTAGATCGAGACAGAAGTCCTTTTAAATCAATCATGAATTACATGAGCACATTTATTAGCACACAGAAGACAATACAATACAATACAATACAATACTATATAATACAATACTGAGCGCTCAGGAGAGATACGCATACATGGGTAAAGCATACGGATCTCTGCCATAGAAGCATCAGGGCAAAGTTTATATAGCTAAAGGAAACAATAAAGGGATGAATATGCAAAAGCGCTATCTACTAGGGGAAGGACTAAAAGCTGACGAAAAGCATTGACGCAACCAGTGAGGTCACAAGGTTGCACGGAGCACATATCTGGGTACACGTGGCTTAAGGAAGTAATGGGGGAGGCTTTCTGGATGGTACCGGCCCCTGGGCGAACCGTGTTATGATCTGACCTGACTTGTGGCCTGCATTACCAGGCACCAGTCGTTCTCCCAACAGATAGTTTAGGCACAGCCTGTCCTCCCAGCATATGATATGCGACTATTGACAAGACATGCACCCAGACACCTCAGGCGCCTCACCCTGTGTGATTCAACATGCTAAGGCCTAAGAAAGAGCAGCATCTAAAGAAATATAGGGGATAACAAATATAGGGGATAACAGTAAACAAATCAAGATACCTAAGGTAAATTCTTCCACACTCACAATCACTGGACACCACAGAGGTAGGAATCTCTGAATGAAAAATGAAAAATTGACTCAACCAGGAATGAATGTGATTCTTGTTAATAGTACTAATGGTCTCCTCACAGGTTGGAGCTCCAACAGCAAGCCCCACTGTGGGTTCCCCTGAGCAGCCCTGCAGGCCCTCCCTTGAACAATGACCTGATCCACTCCACATCTGGTAGGATATTCACCTCCACTTGTGTCTGAATTGTCAAGTCCTTCCACACTGTAGTTGATTCCAGCAAGGTCGCTTTATTGTCCTCTTTTGATTTTTAGAAGAAGCCCTAGAAGAAGCAGAAGAAGGTGGATGAGGACATTCTGCTGCTGTGCGACCAAAGCCGAAGATGTGGAGTGAAGTTCCCTATGGAGGTTTTTATTAGCCAAACACCTGAGAACCACTCAGAAAATATTCACCCACCCTTGATCTAAGACAGAAAACATTTACAGATGTAAAAGTGAACATCTGAATGAATGTGGTAGCAGCCGTACTTGAAACTTTCACTTGGCAGAACAAATTGAATCTGCCACTGCAACTTCTCAGATGGCGTCTTGGGCATCACAAATCTGCACATAAAATTGTTGCAGAGAATTTGATGCCCAAGTGATTAAATCTGAGCAAATACATTTCAAGTGTGCAGCTGCTTCTCTGACTTCAGATTATCGGGTGGGTGAATATTTTCCGAGTGTAAAAGCCATCATCAAGTTCTCAGGTGTTTGGCTAGCAGAAACCTTCATAGGTCTCCCTGTGGGTGACACAGCGGCCCAGTGGTTAGCACTGTGGCCTCACAGCAAGAAGGACACGGTTCCTCTCTGTGTGGAGTCTGCATGTTCTCCCCGTGTTGGCGTGGGTTTCCTCCGGGTCCTCCAGTTTCCTCCCACAGTCCAAAGACATGCAGGTCAGGTGGATTGGAGACTCTAAATTGCCCTGAAAGTGATTGATAGTCGATCTGTGTTGGCCTTGTGATGGATTGGCGACCTGTCCAGGGTCTTTCTCTGTCTTTCACTAAATAAAGCCAGTGGGTCAAAAACAAATTCACTGTTGTCAGTTGTGTGTTTTAGCAGTAGCATATATTCACTTTTATTTGAGCTTTTATTCAGATGTAGTTAGTAGAAGTGGAATGTTTCTTTCCAACAGATACTCTCTCGCCATCAAATGGAAACGTATAGTTAACTTAATCCAAATGTTAATGCAAAGTGGAACATGAAGAAGCAATCCAATAGCATTTTAATTTTCCACTTTTGCATGCATCATTTGAGTCAATGAGTCAATATTCATTCAGAGAATGACTGACAGGTTGGTAGACCATGGAAATGTTATGCAAAAGGGGGTGTTGCTTCTCACTTTTCACATTTGAATTAACATTTGAAATTTGTTAACCATGGGACATGAAAACAAAGCGGGACATGTCATTGAAAATGCTTTCAAATGGCTTTTTCATTCACATTTTATTTTCCAATCTGCACTAACCTTTGGATTAAGTTAATTATACGCTTCCATATCAAACATGCATGCACACACACACACACACACACACACACACACACACACACACACACACACACACACACACACACACCTGGAATAAAGTTAAAGACACCCAACTTTTCCAGTTATTTTCTATTCTATTCTATTTGACATTGGTCTAGTCAAGCTTGTTCTTTTCTAGCTTTCCTCAGCTTATCAACTGATTGCTTCAGGCCACAGCTACTCAGCAGGGAGTGTGTCTTTACTAGATCAGAAGATGTGTAAGGTCGCCGTGACACGAATGACAATGGTCGCAAAATCCAAAAAAGTGATGAATGACCGGTGTTCAGGGTAAATGAAAATGAAATATAAAAACTGACTCACTGAAATCGGTTGAGAAATGTAAACGTTACAGTGCTTTTCATCCAGAACAACCACAGCTCCCCGTTTACTTGTATTTGTTTACAGGCTAGTCTTGCCCAGACCAATATGGTGGCGACGTTTATGTACAATCCACAGGCCAATGTGGCGTCTATGTATATATGTCTATGTATGTCCCTGCTCACGATGCATTAACTGGTAAATAGGAAAGCTGGTAAATGAGAACAAATTATCATAATTTTGAGATACTAAGTCATAAACAAATGTAGCCTATTATTTATTACAAATACCGACCACCTCAGGTGGCATCTAGAACGAGAAAATATTGTTCGCTTCACCTTTTATATGGTGGCTATAAATACTACTCACCTCAATTTTTGATGTAAAACTAAAAAACACAGCTCACCTCAGCTTTCAGGTGGTGAATACTACTATAAAGTACAATTTATAATAGAGTGGTAGCTCAGCAAAAACTTCTAGGTCTTATGGAAGCTCTGACTGATACTAATGGTTATTTCTTTATTTCTCTGCTACTAACATAAAACCGTCCAACCAGAAGGGTGCTGGCAATAACATTAACGTTTTCATTTGTGGAAGTCAAATTCAGCAGGATTGTGAGCTCATTAGTCCATACTTATATGGTTCTGTTATATGGTTTTATAAGTTCTGTCATATCAAACTTTATTCCATGTTTATATAAAAAAAACATTTTAAATAGAAAAACAAGAGCATGCAGATAAAAATAAAATATAATATAAATATAACATAATGAAACAATGCAAACATTTTATTTATTTATAGGTGAAGAGCAGGACTAAATGTAATCTGTGGATATTATTAAAACATATTTTTTGTATTTTTTTCTTGTCTTCTATCAGGAAAATCTATCAGTTTTTCTTTTATACACTTTTGAAGAGGACTACCATCATTTGCTAACATAATAATGTGGTTTTCTGAAAACAAAAGCAAATGTTTTTTAGGAGTCCACATATCAAGCAGTTATGTCTCTGTGCAGTGCAAGCAATGCAGGGAAATAAAGAATAATATAAGAACAATAAAGAATTTACACCTGGTTTCCCAGTCAAGCATTTCATAGTCAAATAAGAAATCAGTCTGGGTGAGGACTTCTGCTGCCACAGCAAATGTTGAGTCTCCTCGTCGTCCTCTCGGCAAATCTCACTTTGCCTCGATTCTTCATGTTGGCTGTGTATTCATTTGACTTGAGTTTAGAGTAATAGTCTGAGAATTTGTTGAAGAGGATGGATATGGGCAGGCCGTTGAGGATGATTCCAAAAGAGATGCAGATGAACGCGAAGATGCGACCCAGTGCGGTCTCAGGGTAGATGTCCCCATAGCCCACTGTGGAGATGCTGACCTGTGGGGGGGGGGGGGGGGGGGGGCGGGGGGGTTGGACGGGTAAGAGAGAGAGAGCAGTCAGGGCCCATGCTGAACCTAGACCTTAACCTGAATAAGGCCAATAGCCAGGTTACTGTGGCATGTAAAAGTAGCCATGAATAAACTGATAAACATACTTTAAATGCATTTCATACTTTGTCTGCTCACCTCCCTCTTTGACTGAGTACTACTAGTTCACTTCACAATAAATGGCACAGGAAATGATTATCCCAATACTAATACAAGAGTGAGCTTGAGACTCCTTACAAACAACCTGACGTCACAGGATATTCTACTTTTTTTGACTTGAAAAATGTATGCACATGATATCTGGAGTATAAGTTATTCTAACATTGACCCAAGTCACTGAGTAATTGAGCGACTGGGTTAAGTTATTGTCGTCTACCTCTGATACAATGGCTATGATTCATAATGTTATTTTATTTTGCTGTATCTTGTTGTTGTCCTGGGTTCCAATGGAGAGTTGTAGTGTCCCAAGGTCTAAATGCTGACAATAAAATTCTCAAGGAAACGTGAATACTTTTTTAAAGATATTGAATATCGGCATAAAATATCATTAGCTTCACAGCTATTGCTTTTGTCAGCTTTAATTAAATATTGGTAATGCCTTTTAAAAATCACTATTGGTTGAACTGTAATTACAATCTACCTTGACTTCTTCCATGCCAACCATTCCTTTCCTTTCCTTTCAAAATGCGTACGACTATGAGACTTACATTTGTTCATTATACACCTACCGAACCTGACTAATGTCCAATAAATGCTTAACCCTGACAGAGTTTGTGCCATACTGTTCCCATTGAGCTACACACACACACACACACACACACACACACACACACACACACACACACACACACACACACACACACACACACACACACACACGCACACACACAGTGAGGTGACACAACCAGAGGAGGAGCTCACCTCGTTGTGCTTTTGTGCCAGGTATTCTTGTAGTTTAATCTACTAGCATTACAGAGCTGAGACACCATTCAGGGACGTAACTCTACAGCTGTCAAACATGTTACCTGTCCAAAGACTGAACTGTTAAAAACTGAACAACTAATGCATGTTATCCTTGTATAGATTACTTACGGCTGCCCACCACCACGCGTGAGGAATGCTGGTGAAGTTGGTCTGTGGCATGTCATGCTCCACTGTGTAAACCATGGCAGAGAAGCTGAAGATGCCCATGGCAATGAAAAGGAAGAGGCAGCCCACTTGCTGGTAACACTGACGCAGGGTGAAGCCGAAAGCCCGCAGGCCCGTCGAGTGTCGCGCCAGCTTCAAGATGCGAAAGATTCGCATCAGTCTCATGATTCGCAGCACTTGCCCCAGCTTTCCCACCTGCCCCACTGCCTGCATGTCAGCCTCATGCTTCATGTAGTTTTCCTCGTTGTCAAAGAACTCCAGGATCAGCTGCAGATACTGAGGGAAGATGGCGATCAGGTCCACGGTGTTGAGCACGCTCCTGCTGAAGGCTCTGAGGTCAGGTGTGGACACCAGACGCAGCAGATACTCCATGGTGAAGAAGGCAATGCACATGGACTCCACGTATTCACAGTAGGTCTTCCCGCTGAGCTGACCTTTGGGGTTTGTATACTGCATCTCCTTCACCGTGTTGAGAGTCATGGCCACCAGGGAGAACAGGACAAACAGGCTGGAGGCCACCGCCATCAGCTTAGCCAGGACAGAGGAGAAGGGCTTCTCCATCAGGTTCCAGATGATCCGGCGCTTGTGGCCCATGAACATGTCTTGGAAGAGCTCCTCGTTCTCCTCGATCGCCACCTCAGCCTGCAGCTCCCTCTGGATCTTCAGCTGCTCGTTCAGTTCATCCTGCCTCTCCTCGAAGGAGATGCGGCAGCAGCGGTGGGTGTTCTTGATCCTCACCCCCCAGTAGTTGATCTCCTCCAGGAAGTTGCGTGGGCACAACTCGTCCTTGATCCACAGCACCCCAGTCCTGTAGAAGTTGAAGATGCTGTGGAAGACGTCCGGGTCCCTGTCAAAAAAGTACTCGTTGTTGGTCACAGTGTAGTCATCGCACAGGTCCAGCTTCATGTTGTGGTCTGTGTAGGTGGCGAGGCGCCCTATTCTGGTCTTGGGGTACTTGGCAGCCATCCTGTAGGCTATCTGGTAGGACTTCCCCCCAACATTGATGTTGATCATATAGTTTTTCTTGGCAGCTGAAACCTGTTTGGAGAAGGTCTGTGGCGAATCGTCATCCTCTTCATTTTCATACTCTGCGTAAATGTCGTAGATGTCCCTGCTCAGATCCTGCATCGAGTTCCACGTCTTGATGCAACTGTCCTTGACAAACGGAAGCGTGCTGTCCGCCGAGCCTCTCCGGTCATCATTTGGCCCTGTAACTTTAAAGTTGGGGTACAGGCTCTGTCTCCTGCTCCACAATTTGCGCGCCATGCTGGTGCTCCCCACGACGATGCCCCAGGCTACACGGCAGACAGCGCGCTCAGACCTGCCAGCGTTACTGCTGTCTAATACCCCCTTTGCTTAAGCATGGAGGTCATGAGCAGGATGCCTCATGGCCCCATTAATGTTGCTGACTGAGAGGATCCGCGTGCTTACAGGACGCCTAAATACCATTATCCTCGCTGAGCTCCCTGGCAGAGGAAACAGTGGTTATATGGCATATCTCAACAAATGCCCCTCATGAAGTTACTTCCTTTAAAGTTAATCTGTAAAATAGTGTAGGAAGTTGATATGTGAGTGATTTAAAGACAATAAAAATGGCAATCAATATTATATTCATCACATCCATCTATGATTGCATAGGCACTGCACTCTTAGTCATTAATCTATGTGTAATCCCCATAGATTACCCAAAGGAAGTCATATTCAAAGGCTATGATTGGAAAACACCACTGCTTATCTTGTACTTTCATGTTCTCTGGGCAAAAACAATACAGCACGTGTGATGATTTTTGTTGAAAAATTCCAAAACATAAGGCGGCTTTTATTTCAGTGAATTATTGCATTTGACTATGACTTGCTTGTTTATTAGTTTGCATTGCTCTACTAGGACCCCCCAAAACTGAAGGGGAGCAAAGAGGGAGTGGATACATAAAAGAGGATAAAGGCCTTAAACATTAGCCTACTTCGCGTTTGGGGGGTGTTGCAGAGTTTTGCAGGCGTGAAATGAGCCACAGACTATTACAAATAATCTGCTTTTCATGTTTCATGTCAAAACGACACGGACATGTCAGCTGTAAGGCTATGACCGTGTCGGACACCTACGGAGTGAAACACTGACTTGACTAACAAGCAGTAGCGATTAAAAAGGTGTGCCTTTCAATTCAAAACAAGTCATCTACCTTACATGTCTTCGCATGGGATGTGAATCCTCTTATTGGATATCAGATTATTGTCCTGACGATTAAAAGGGCGGCCTGACCAGAAGTGACATTCTACAAGGCCATTGGCTTATGACATTATTAACCACATACTAGCCTTTATTAACCCCCTCTTGTGCCAAGCAGTGCTAACTGGTTAACACAATTAAGGCTTTAGCTTGTTAAAGCAGTGACATTGAAATAGAGCCGCCAGACTTGTTAATGTAGGGTGTCATGAGAACTACGTGGGAACTGGATTTGGCATGCACACCACATGGGAGGAGGATGGGCCCAAAATGAAAGACGGAAATCTAAACATTTGGAAATTGACTAATATTGTTGTAAAGGTTTTTGACTTTTTATTTGCCTTGTAGCTTGTAAGTGATGACGTAATAACTTGTCAAAATGCGATAAAATATCTCTCTAAATCATTCAAAACTGTAATAAATCCTGATAATGCAATATTTTGTCCCATATAATGTAATACATTAGTTACTGCATTGCATTGCATAGTTACTACATGCCTTTTTCCCCAAGGATAATTTCATACCATTGGGTACATTTGGGCTGATATTTGTGTTGTATTTGGTTTAGGGACAGCGACAAACACAAATATATGATTTGCATTTTCAGCACAATAATTTAAATTTAAGCCAATTTCCATCACTGATATTTTGATATTGCTTATTCATGACTTGATATTGTTTTGGTAAATGGGTACTGATTACTAAACTGATCCTATGTTTAGTAAAGGCTTCATAACAAAAGACTATGCATAATTTTGAAGATTATAAATGTTAAAAACAGAGATATTACCACCCAAGTGGTAATATTTGAGCAAAGAGAAAGACTTCACAACTCACAGCGAATTTTACTGTGATGCTAGCAACCGTTTTGTGAGTGGTGTTACATTTTTTGAAATGATGAATATCTCTTTTTGGAATTAATTCCATTGTATTCATCATCCACTCAAGAAAGAACAAAATAGTGGCCATCCCTGCAATAATTCAGTAGGCTAAGGCTCATACTAGTGTTTCCCCCTATATCATTATGCAGCAGTAGTGGCTGCAAGTGATCTTGTTTTTGTTTCCACATTTCTTCCAGTTTTGATCCTAGTTTTATCCCAAAATTATTTCTGTATTTCTCCATACTATGATAATGAGGCTGTCAATCAAACACATGTGGGTGGTGTTTAACACATTATTGGTTGGTCATTGTCGTGGTGCATTGCTGGTGATTGGATTAGCCTGATTTAGCTGACAGCAAAACAACATTGTCTGCAACAATCAGTCCCTGCTGCATCGTCGATGTAGCTTGACAATGAGGCTCTACTGTAAATTGGCCACTGACAAGAAGACGGACAGAGCAAATAGTTGTTATATGATTAACATTGTGACATCCAGAGAATTATGAGAAACACCATCAAATGAAGCAGAAATGGCTTAAAAATGATGATAGAATGGACATCTCCAAGCATACATTTCACTGGGATTAATGCCATCTGCTCCCAAGATCTTGTGTTTCCTGTCAGTGACTATTGTTTGCAAGATTTACGGGTCAAATTCCCTTCAAAGCTGCTTAGTAAACCAAGAATGTAGATTATAATCACTGTCACAGAACATTATGTGGGTACAATGGGAGTTGAGTACTTGGCATCTGGCAGCAATCCCTCCTCTCGTATATATTTTCTACTATTCACATCTGGAAAACCCAAACAGACTTTCCCTCACACAAAAAAGGTGCACTCATCCTGACCTTTGCTGATGTGCTTACTGACATACAGGGTACAGTAAAAATGATGTGACACTGGGCATCCTGGTGCAGGTAAACCCTGAGTAATGCCAGCTATCTCCAGCAGATGGCGCTATCAGTGCATATTCACTGGCAGAAAGGCAATCCAAGCCTGTCTCTATTCTTTTTTTTTATTATTGTATATTGATCCTAGCAATACAGTAAGCTGTAAGTTTATTTCAAAGGCCAGCATCATCATATGAGATATTGGATCAAAGGTAGAATGGTTTTCCTCCTGTAAAAACACTGTTTACCAAAAGGTTTTACAGTTGAAGCAATGGACCGTCTACCAAAGAAAGAGAAATATCTAATAACTTTGTAACTCTACTCTCAGCCAGGCCATGACTATGCAGGTAAGTTAGTAGAGGATAGTAGAGCTGAAATCTTCAACCTAAGGAGGACGTGATGTATTTTTCCTAATATATGTTTTGGCCCAGAAAGCGGCCTGTATATTATATCTTAAATGTTAACCCTAACCCTACTAACCCTAACCCTACCACAACAACAAGTTCATGCCCCTTCTCTGGGGGGGTTGTCAAAAGGCATTCTGGGAAACCTAGGAAAACACTAACTGAAGTAGAAGATGAGGCAGGTTGAAGGAAAGAAGGTACACCAAGAAACACTTATACAAAATAACTCCTGGAATGCATTGAACATCACTGATTGATGATACATCAAGAATATCTAACAATGTAAGAGGATCCTTTTAAGTCACATGACCTCCCTCCATCTCTGTAGTTGTGCATTCTCAGTGTTTTTCTAGGTGGTCTTACATTTTTCCAGTTTTGACATTCATGTCATGCAGTTCTTCTAAAGTCATATAGACGTTGGACTTGGTCTTCTCTGAGTGATGCTCCTCTGTTGGCTTTCCCCCCATGTGCTGCTTCTTCTCTGGGTGAATATCAGCCAGGATGAATGTGTCTTTCCTGCAACATAAGACATAATAGGGTTACAGTTAACTGTGGGGATCGCCACAAGGTTCACCACCACATATAACAAACAAAACAAAAAAGACCCTATCCTCACATAACTTACATCAGCTTGATACTATTTGATTCATTGCATCATGCGGGGGACAATGACACCTTTCGGTAAAATCAATTGCTGTGAAAGTTGCTCTTACCCGATGAAAGTCGGCGTGGGTGGGTTTAGTCTCAGGCGTCTTACTACATAGATGCTGAGAACCATTTCAGGAACCAAGAACACACAGCACCAACCCAGACACAGCCAAAAGGCATTCTACAGAAATGAAGACACACTCAGTATGGAGTTGCTGGTCTGCTCTCAGTGACATTTAGAGTACTTATAACCACTGACAGACAAATAAACCATTAGCATTGCAGGGTATTTTAAAACTGAAGAGTCTCCCATTCTCTCTCACATCCTCTTCCTCTATTGAGCTGAAAAAGCACTACTACATCATGCATGATCATTCATTACATCTATTGTCAGCCAGCTGAGGCTTTGACACTTGCACTTTTCTTTGCTGCTTGTAAAATTGATCATACGCAGTAGGAATTGACGCTCATTCTGTTGCTGCACCCATTGCAAGTCAGCTAAATTCCCAACATGTAAAATATGAATGGAATGAAGATATTTCACTCACCCATGGGTCGATCACATTTAGGCATATTGCAGTATAGACATTGTCCACAGATCTTAGAAGGCAGCGGCAGCCCATAACCTCATCCAAGATCTACAAACAAGAATAGAATCACCAGTTTAAAAAAATGGCCATAGGAAGTGTTATTCCACTGAAGGTCATCCACACCATTTACACACATCACTTTGAAAGTCTAATCAAGACAGGATGGGATAGTGGTTGACAATACTCTCTTTACACAGGTATGATGATTGATATTCTTATTCTTATTTTTTTTATTTTTTTCCTTCTTCTTTTTCTTCTTCTTCTTCTTCTTCTTCTTCTTCTTCTTCTTCTTCTTCTTCTTATTATTATTATTATTATTATTATTATTATTATTATTATTATTATTATTATCCAGTTTAATGGATCAAGGCTTTATTGGGTAATATGCAGTGGTGAGTGACAGAAAAACTGGGAGAGAAAATAACAAGTGCAGTAAAAATCTTTTTTACTTACCACTTTTTACCACTGAATATGAGACTAAACAACTCATTTAAAACATTTTTTGCACCGTACATAGTGTCATGTGTGTCAACGGTCCATTGTGCAATCGTCTGACTGGCTGTGTTGTGGTCGGCATTGCTGCTTCACCCACCGAATGACGGGCCCAGTCCAAGTAACGTAACAGGAGTTGCTCTGCTTTCTCTAGGATGCACTGGGAGACCTGGGAGAGGACGAAACATGAGCCATTTCTCCAGGACAATGATTAAACGAGGAAGTCCACAATAAAGTCTGAGCTTTTTCTTACATTTGCCACGATGTGAGGAACCTGGGCCTGCATTGCCGCTTCAGTTTGGTTGAAACCACTCAGTGTTTTGTCAACATTAGCCTACAGGATTAAAGAAATTCAAACAACTGAATTTGATATAGACACACAGGCCTGCGTGCACAAAGACCGAGAGAGAGCTACAGGAAACAGAAATGTCTGAGCAGATTGTTTGTAAGGTACCTTGTATGTTTGGCTTATGCCCTTCAAGGCCTTGACACTTGCTTTCATGGTTGCCTGAAGTGATGAAAAGGTGGGTCAGCATTTTGACACTGTAAGGATCAAATCCCCATGAGAAAATCAGAAACTTTCTCCTTATTTAAGTCCCGACTCAAGATGCATTTATTTCATGCAGCTTACAATATGCCTCAGGTCCCTTCATGCAGGACAGGTTTACCGTGTCCCTGTTTACAACCTACCTCCCACTCATTAGCGATTTGTTCTGCGGTCGGCCTTTTGTTGCTCTGCAAAGCATTCTGTGATCTTAGCATGTAAATGTGACTTGACAGGAGGAACATACTGCATCTGCTGTCTGCTGGCCCACGAGGTCGTGCAGCTGTCGGGTTTTCGCTGCTTCTTGTTGTAGGTCGGCCTTAATCACAGCGTTCCCCTGCCAGAATGGATGCATACGCTGTTAATTACTTTGCACACATCTTACCCATTAAGTGATGAGAACATTGACACCAAAATCATCCACATGTCATACTATGCTGAGAGATAATAGTTGACTAGCATTAAAGTATAACTACTGACCATTTAGTAATAAAACATTATTGGATTCTATTACACGACCTGCAGATTTTATAAATAAAAAAACAGAAATATTAACTCATATATTAATATGAACATCATCTGCTGTGCAGTGATTTATAGCTGTACAGTCTCCCATTGCCAAACACCTTCACTTCCTATGGAAACAGGGAAGGTAGTCCCTGGTAGTCTTTTTTTTCAACACGGTGTATGCTAAAGTATTAGCATGGAGCCTACTGTCACTCAAAATATTGCATGGTAACATGTTAGCACTGGAGCCAATGATCTACCGGGGTGATCTTGGTGTTTATGTTCTCAGAGTTGGCGTCTGCGTGGTCCCCCACTCCTAGGACGATGCTGACTGAGCTGCCGTTTGCTGTGATACCGCCCCATCAGATCTAGATGTCCCACCATAATAAACATTTACGCATTGTGTATACGCTGCTTGCCCAAACTCGGCATCTATTGCACACCCAACCGTCCTGGTAGGGGGATCCCTCTCTGAGTAACCCCTCCCAAGGTTTCTCCCAATTTTCCCTAAAAGGTTTTGTGGGAGTTTTTCCTTGTCCTCTGTTGAGGGTCCAAGGCTGGGGGATGTCGTGTACTAACCATTTACTGTTTCACATGTTGGGCACTGTGAAGCCCTTAGAGACTGTAACGGTGATTAAGGGCTATACAAATAAATGTTATTTGATTTGATTTAATTCATCATTTAACAGGTCTGTGCCTTTAAAAACTCTGTCAGGCAAACACTTACAGGCTGCTTGGCCTTCTCATCAAGCTCTTTGGCCAACGCAGCAAGATCTCTCTTCATCACTGGTGTGGTGAGCTGAGATGGAAATATGAGTGGAATGAGGAAAAGTGCAACTCTTCGATTAAGGAAATAGTCACACACGGACGCGCACACACACACACACACACACACACACACACACACACACACACACACACACACACACACACACACACAAGACACAGTCAAAGAGACAGCTTTGCATCTTTTTTTTTTTACCAGCAGTGTCATCAGGTCATAACTGTAGCTTTCCAAGCCAATATTTCTGAAGTCCCGCAGGCCTTGTCTGCCTTTATCAGACAGCAGCTTCAGATTGTTCATGTTGATGGACATGTTATTAGCAGTCTCATTGAATCCATCCAGATACTATAGTGAATAGAGATGGACAGGTTCTTAGTAACAATCAATGTATGGTTTACATGTACTATGAACACCACTTTTGTTTCGCTAGAGACAATGCTTCACTTGTCTTATTGTATTGTCTTATTTTGGTGCTTTATGTTACGGTGCTCGTTGTATATGTATGGAAACATGACATTTATGTTGAAAAGCAATAAAATAAACGACATATAAAATACATAACAGTAAAAAAAGGAGTTGCACGATGAGTACAGCTGCAATTTCTTTTTTGTACTATTGTTTTTACCCTCTATTCATCTTGTTTCTCAGCAGTTGCTTGGAAAAGCGCTAGTATATACATACAGTTCATTATTATTTTAAATGCGATTTGTAAAGATAACAATTAGACCAAGCCAACACCAACCTGGGTGGAATTGAGGAAGTCTTCCAGGTCAAACTGCTGAGTGATATTCATGCTGTAGAACATGGAGCGTCCTGTCAGACAGCCTCTGGAGAAGCCAAACAGTGACAGTGACAGAATTAGAGTGGATCAACCAATGGTGAAAAAAATTGGCTGAGACACAGTTCTGATGAAAGACATTGTATGAGTGTACCAGGACTCACTGGTAGATGGTTGACATCCTGGGATGGCTTTGTGTGGTTTCATTTCCTTGACTGATGAGACTGGTGAAAAGGTCCTCCTGCTGATCCAGGACCTGCGTAAGACAAGCCGTGTAATTAGAAGATACCAGTTCGTTCAGTCATCCTATAATAGCACAACCTGCTGTGCAAAATTCTAGATCTGCAGGTTGGAAACAAGTCCATCTAGTAATGATTGAGAGGAGAGTGCAATACACCCGCAGTGTGTATGCTAAATTAATATATGTACATTGAATGTGAATAATGCATTTAATATAATAAGTATCTTACTGTAAAAACTTGTCCACTGATGAAACTCCGGCAACCCAATGTGTACGCATTCCCCCCGCAGAACAGATTGACAAAGACCAGGATGATGAAAAGCCAAGAGAAGGCACAGCTCACAATCATAGCACTGTGGGGAGTAGAGGAAAAAAGCTCAGGGACTTGAATTTGAATTTGAATTTATTTATTTAAACAAGGGACAGTGTACATTAATCAAAAGACCTATTTAACATGTAAATGTACTCGAATTAGCCAAAAAGCTAGTTTCCATCGATAGTCCCTTTTGCCAGATGGTGATAGGCATCCTAGAGCATGAATTAAAAATACAACTACTTTGTTATACAGACGAAACAAAAACAAAACAAAAACAAAACAAAAACATTTACAATACAATAGACAAACATCACTGAATACATGTTTAGGCGCAAGTCATCATAATAATTTAAAAAGTGCATTCACAATACGCACGCACACTCTCTCACACACACGCACGCACACCCACACACACACACACGCACACCCACACTCTCTCTCTCACACACACACACACACACGCACACCCACACTCTCTCTCACACACACACACACTCTCTCACACACACGCACATCCACACACACACACACACACGCACACGCACACCCACACACACCCCCACACACTCTCACACACACACACACACACGCACGCACGCACACACACATGCACATGCACACCCACACACACACTCCCACACACTCTCTCACACACACACGCATGCACGCACACCCCCCCACACACTCTCACACACGCACGCACGCACGCACGCACGCACGCACGCACACACACACACACACACACACACACACACACACACACACACACACACTTCAATGCTGACACTGTTGGTTCTCAATGAGCCACTTTTTAACACTGTGCTTGAATGAATAGTAGGATGAAGACTCTCTGATAGACTGGGGTATTGAATTCCATTGATGGGATGCTTTGAATGAAAATACAGCCTGGCTAAATGTACTTTGTACTGACTTAAATGTTGGATTCATCATTCATCTGTCACCCTGGAAGGAACAGAGGCAGAAAAGCATCATGGGTGGTGCACCATGCCGGGGTTTGAACTACTTACGCTTGGAATAAGCCGAGTGCCGTTTGTTCCAGTCTTGCATTTGGGTAGCTGGAGTGTACAGTCGGGTTGAAAAGCACAGGCAGCCCCATGGTCAGGGCAGCCGCCATCAGCAGCACTATCACCAGAATCACAAAGCAGAGCATAACTGCGACTGCCCACCTACAGAGAGAGCCAGAGGACACAATAAGACAAAGAAATCACAATGAACTGGACCAGCGATGTTCTTTTTTCTTTTCTATTGTGTCTAGTGAAAGTCTACTGAGTTTCTGGTGATGCAATAGTGTGAAAAGTAGTCTATAGATATTCAATGTCTGGGTTAGGTGTTAGAAAGGTGTCAGGTTAGGGTTTCATAGTCTGTAGAGATGCGACAAATAGGCAAGTGACACTTTGTAAACCATTTACTTTTGGTCAATAGTTACCAATAGACTTAAAAGTTGATTATTTGATATTTAAAGAGATATTCAAGATTTACAATATTTAATCACATTGTTTGAACATATTTGTATAACTTATAACTATAACTAACGGTGAAACCAAAGCCATATTGAACGTGAATTTAATGTTGCAGATATAATTTCAGCAGGTCACTTTCAGGGCCAAAAAAATATATGTAAAAAATATATCTCGCACTCCTTTGGTTGACAGTTTGAGCTCTGCCGCACTGTCGGATCCACCCCGATCGGTGAAAACAATGATGTTTAAAACAACGATGACGCCCCCTATTGGAGATGGGAGGATACATCAAAGAGAGAAATTCTCCACCTCAAAATACCCTCTGTCACCAAAGTGCCCTGAGACTCCATTGTGTCAGCTAGCTAGTAGGCTAATCTCCAATATGTTGTCAAATGGATGTGTCAGAGGTTCTGCCTTCGCTCTCCACCGATCAAACTCGGCATTTTTCAAAAGTATCTGCTGGGCGAGGAAACAAGCTGAAACCGTGTATTTCATTACTCTTTAAAAGCTTGCAGTGGCTTCGTGGAAATTCCCCATCACCCATGTTTGATTAGAGTTTGGAATTTAGATGTAGATAATGTAAAAACATCTAGGGTATTGACCGGGCTGATGTAGGTACAGATCAACTTGCATTCATGTGTTTGAGGTTGCTGTTTGCCCTGTCTAATCAAATACCTCATCACTGATCTCCAATCAGTCACATGGGACTAGAGTGGTGTATAAAGAAGCATACCAAGCTGAGGCATCAATGTGTTGTTGTTTTTTTTAAACCAACACATTTGAGAGAACAGTGGAAAGATGCATCATCCTGACAAGTTTTGTCAAATACAACACGTGTGATGGACGAAGTGATACAGCCCTGAGCAGCTTCACTGGAGTAGTTGGGGGCTAAGTGTCTTGCTCAAAGGCACCTCAACAGTAGTTGTTCCTTATGCTACCGCCACACCAGAAAAGTGTTGAGGTAGACTAGATAAAGTGTTTTATGCCAGGGATGTGATCGTCCCAGATCTACCTGATGTAGTCGTAGTAGTCTATCGGCCCTTCAGAGCGCCGGATGAAGGTTCTCAGCCGAGATACAAACTCAGCGAAAGATCGTAGGGAGGGGAAACTCTGACTGCTGTTCCTCAGTGACTCCTGGGTCCTATTCAGCTGCAATATGAGAGCTGGTGGAAGACATTCACAACACTCATGTAGGCTAACAAAGAGAGAGAGTGAGGGAGGAAACACTTTCAGTGGCCACTCATTTCTACGTGTGAAGAGTCTAAATTGAGCTGCCCACCATTTGAAAAGTAGAATAGCTACTCAAAGAAATTGCTGAAATTGTTTGCTGTCAAGTTAAAGCCATCATAGAAGAATTGTTGCCACTGAAATAATAAGTAATACATTTCAGTCTTTCAAAATGGATATATAGCACTTGAGAAAGTGTATATTATATTGTCCATCTCACCTGCTGTAGTAGGAGCGATTTCATCGGTGCAAAATTGAGGAATTCCTTGGAAGGCGGAGTTACCCTGAAACAAGTATTATCAATCAGCCAATAACACACAGTGACACAGTGCTTCCTGCCACAATGGCGCCACCCACCTGGTCGTACTGTCTCTGCTCAGAACAAAACTATTTCTATGCCCTGGATTAATCTGTACATCTGCACTTTTTGCCGCAATCTGATCTGCTGCCTTTGCACACGACCTGAACATATTTCTGCACATATCTCCCATCTGAAAACCGGACAATGTGAACAGCTACACACATGTAAATCTTATAATGTGGAGAGCCACCGATGCACATTTGTGCAATCTGCATATATCTGCTCTTACACTTAAAGTCGCAAATCGGAAACTGCAAACTTGTGTTCATTTGAAGAGTCAACAGGGTGAATACTGTGAGGCCAATTGGAGCTCTGTGTCAGTATGATGAAGACACTGTTCTTTAATCTTCTCTGTATTTCTTTAGCGATGTCCTGCTGCGATGACCCAATTTCCCCTCAGGATCAGGAAGACCCCCCCCCACCATCTTATTTTATCTTCTGTTATCTTGTCAGCATGACCGTTATGCCTCTGTAGGGGTTACTGTTTCATTACTAATCTGACTCACTTGTTCTACAAGACCGTCAAGATCACTTTTGGGAGGCATTGAATCCAGCTTCTCCTTCACACTGGGGATCTGAAATGTATTGGAAATATATTGGCAAAGAAAGACATTTCTCACCAACTATATTCAACAGACAAAAACGTAGACTAATAAGAGCAGAGGGAAGAACATCGTCAGCTACATTATGGGTTTCATGTGATATCCTTTGGGTCCGCCCAAAATAACTCAAATCAAATACCAGACTGTAGTCGGCATCGGTCTCCAGGTTACTGGAGTCGGGAACATCACAGGTGGGGCATTTCTTTAGACTGTCCAGACGACTCTGTAGTTGGAGCAGTTCCCTCTGCAGGACGCCGTGTCTGCTCTGCATGGACGATCTTGTTGTCTCAATTGTCTTCAGGTTATCAGTGGTACTGGTAGCATCTGTGGGGTTACATACAAGACACAGGGGCCCACAAGGAAGTATATTTCAACACAAACTATATTAATAATGATATTGACATGACATATGTTGTTGTGTCATATGTAGTAGTGACACATGTTTTGCCCAGTGATGCTCCAGATGCACCATGAGGCAAATAAACACCAATATCAGCAAAACAGCAAAAATCAATTATATTCTCAGAAACACTTTCCCTTAAAAACCCAATCCTCATTTAACTCACATATGTTTTGATACTACTTACTATGATGTATACTATGGATTATGAAGATTTATGTCGGTCTCTTCCACAAATAAAGTGGGTAAAGTGAGTTTAGGTAGGTTTAACCTCCTACATCCCTCATTTTGTAAGAAACTACAAACATGGCTGTATTGAAAAGGCCACATCTTTTTTGAGAGGGTACATACACAAAGATGAATATCCCTGAACATAACATGAGAGTGACTTATTTTTGCTACCTTTGAAAACATACGTCAGTATCTGCTGGGTGTATACCATTGTGTTGTTTTTGCTTGCCATGTGGCTTATTGTACATAGCAACTAAAGCATGCCAGGAAAGAAAGCAGAAGGCACACCCAGGGCTGACGGTAATGTTCCATAATGTGACACAAACACTTGTTGTACGTTTTCAGCAAAGCGTGTCAACCACAACAATGAGGTTGTCTTCTGCAGCTCAACGCACCTCGAACAGCAGAGGCCAAGTGGGCGAGAACTCCTTGGACATCACCGCTGAAAGACGTGACTACTGACGCCCCGATGGCATCACCAGCCTCTAAAAGCACAAATGATATAGATTTTTTTAATATACCTAAAAAATAAACATATAATAATATATATATATATATATATAACAAAAATATATAATAATTCAGTCAACCAATCACCCTTTTTATTACCACGGAGTCTCTTTGACATTTCTGATTTGGGAATGTTGTACTGCTCCACGATGGTTTCCATTTTCTACAAAGAAAATAAAACCAATAAAAAAAAATCTAATTTTTGTGAAGACATCATGAAGGCTACATTACATGGATGGTCGATCACTGTTAGTTATCCATGGAAACTCAGTAGTAGGTCTAGTGCAATAAAAAAGATCAAAATCCATTCATACAGTAATCAGCACTCACTCAAATTCACACACGCATTGATGCACACCTAGTACATACACCCTGACATTAGGGCTGTCAAAATTAACGCGTTAATCCAGATTAATTAATTTGCATGATTAATTTGATTAAATATTTTAACGCAATTAACACATGCGCGGCGCACAATGACTCAAAATCCCACAATTCCACTCACTGGCGCGGATTGGTGCTCCAACGCTATCTGGCGGCAGAAAAAACGCGATAAAGATGGACGACTCTAAACATCATATTGGTCCTTCTCGATGGGAAGTTTGAGTACAAAAAAACCCAAGACGGGACAATCGACCGACATAAATTAGTTTGCACACTCTGCAGGAAGGATATTTGCGAGCACTGCTGGCTCGCAAATATCTCTCCTGCAACCACCGGAACGTGTGAGAGACCGTCAGTCGCAGGTAACATTGTACATAAGAAGCGGTCAGCTCTACTCTCCGGTAATGTAAACAAGTTAGTCTGTCTCAGCAGCTGGCTAAAAGATGAGTAAGAGGGCCACATTAATATGGATATTTGTTTGATTAAAAAAAAAGAAAGAAAAAATGTGGTTGGTAAATATGGTGTGGTTGATATGTTTTATTTTTTTAAATTTTGATATCTGGACACCATATCTGTTCTATAGTTTAAATAAAACACATGTTAAGTGTATATATCGCCTTCTGTCATGAGTCTTTTTGCCCCCACAAAATGAAACACAATTAATAATGAATAGGTATTAATTGTGATTAATCTAAATTAATCCACAGCGGCCCTGTGATTAATCTGATTAAAAATTTTAATCGTTTGACAGCCCTAATATATATATATATATGACTATGTGCTCATAACTAACTAATGAAAGAATCGTTAGAGCTACTTTTTATTATGTTGTGTCAGACCTGAGGGATGGATTGCAGAGTGTCCTCCATCAGCCCAACGTTGGTGTCCAGATGCTGGAGACTGGGTGGCATGTTGGCTCTGGTTCTGGTATTGGTGGCGAAAGCCAGAAATACCCCGATCCTATACAACAGCCATATGAATGAGTGAGTGAAGGATACCAACCAGATATCAGCTGTTTTTTTAAAGGACAGAAAAAACAGGCCAACAATGTAAGTGAATTGAACTGAGGCGCCTTACAGGAGCAGGAGTGTGATGAGAACGAGGCATCCCGACACTCCGATGTCCCTATAATATCTTGATTGTGGCGTTGGTGACTGGCTGGTTGTATGAGCTTCCCTCCTGTGAAAATGCTGCGGGACCAAAACTGCACCAGCTATTGGCATGAACAGCAGGTAGAGCAGAGCCAGGATCAGACACACCAGGTATCCTGCCTCATATCGCACCAACTGTTGACACAAAACAAAACACACTACATAGGATATATCATGCACTATCAGTCTGTGTCTAGCTCTGACAGTGTGCTAAATCCACCCGTTGTCTGAAATTGTCTCTTTTGCAGGCTGGGTCAAGATAATGATCTTGAGTCTTGCAGGAACAGCAAGTTCAAGATACTCAGGGTATCTATATAGCTGGCTTCACAAAACCAAACATTAGCGATCCTGACTAACCAGTTATCAACTCACTTTGTCAACCCATTTTCCATCCCAGCTATGACAGCATTGGGGTTTGTAACAAATAGCCAATCACATGCAACATGGACAGGTCCAGAGCAGCGGATTCAACATAAGATGAACCCATGAGGACATTAGGTTGTTGTAGCAGCAAAAGTCAAATGAAAATTAAGTTCATTTCACTTTATGTATTTTCACAAACAGCGAAGGGAGTGTAATAATTTTTCTTTTCCCTGAAACTTCAAAACCTGGACTATAATATCATCCATAAACAAACCATATATCCTCTACTGTGTTTAGGTATTCTGATGGAGAGTCCACCCTACACTCCCAAATGTTGAACAGATTTTTGCTAGTGTGGCTACTTATCCCTACACACCATACACTTTATATGTATTATTTTATATATATATATATATATCTTTTTTTTTTTTGTACTTAATTTGATTCTAGTGTCTTTTGCACTGTAGGTAGGGCTTGTAAGTAAGCATTTCACTGTATAGAACACACCTGCTGTATCCACTACATGTGACAAATAAAATTGACTTGACTTGACTTACACCAAACAAACGGGTTGAATACTTATGCAAACTTTATTTCTGTTATTTTAATTTGATCCTTTCAACAATTTTGTTTTCACTTTGATAGAATAGGGTGCTTTGCATAGAACTCAGGCGAAAACTCCTAAATATTTTTTTTTTAAATGACTTAATAGCACAAGAAAATGTGCAAAAGGGGGTTGAATACTTTTTCAAGGCACTAGTGCATACATAGTGTGTCAATACACTGCACGCTGTGTAGAATCCACTGTGTTCAGTTGCGTGAGAAGCAGAGCAGTGAAGTGATAGAGGTGTGGTGTGAGATAAAGAAATGATCCACAGGGGTGATAAAATTGCAAAGCATTCATCCATCACTAAAGAAATAACTCACGATAAGTCACTGTTTGCACTCAGAGTAACACAGATAAATAGAAAAATATATATGTGTATGTTAAACTAGTTAGTAAAATAGTTAATTCTGTGGTGATTAATAAATATTTTTTACCTGTAACATATAGTGTATCTACCCTACAGGGGAACAAATTCAACATTTTCCCATACCTTGGAAAAGTCTTGCGGTTCATTCCTCAAAGCCTTAGCTATGACAGCTGAAATCAAAAACATAACACATTGCAGTTATTTTGGAGTAGTGGTGGTATGTATACAGTGTTTAACTTCTCTCACCCTCTCATCTCTAGATTATTTTCTGAGACGTGACAAAATGGAACTAAGAAATGAGGCAAAGTTTCAGTGTAGGGTGAGTTGCCAATCACAGAAAACGTCTCTTGTCACTTACCTTCGGGGAAAGGATTTGGCTGCACTGTCTCCACAAAGGTGCGGGCGAAGTTGTACAGGGGCCCCAGGCCGTCCTCGGGCCTCAGCACCCTCTGGGCTGGAGGTCGGGTGAAGGAGAGGAAAGGCTGGCTGACGTTGTCGTCGCTGAGGCAGTGCTGAGTCGGCTCCGGAGCACCGAGGAGGAACCCGGACACCGAGAGCAATCCGCAGAGCAGGAGTCTCATCTTTGCACTGGGGGGCCCCGTCGAGAGTAAAATGTAATTATAGCACGTGAAATTGAACAGTATTGTGGTTATGATTGGGATATAATTTGGATCTGGATCTAATTAATGGAGTAGATTATAATAATCATACCAGCGCATCAGGCACAACAAATTATTCAGCATCATGATGTTCAGCTGAGTATCAGTTTTTGGGGATCCATATATTGATTTTAAAGCAAGTATTTTACAGTTTTGCTAAACTGTAGACAGGCAGGCAGATTGATAAGGATTAGCATGGGGAACCGCGTTTGCCATAAATACACTCTACTCTAAAAATGTGTTCTACATATAGCAGAACCCTTCTTGGTGCCATAAAGAACCCTTTAATAAAGGGTCTCTGTAACACCATGCACAAATGGGTCTAAATAGACCCTTTATAGTGCTGTAAAGAACCATTTAAGAATGCATGAAATGCTCCAAACTAGCAGTATTAAGAAGAAACTCACTGGGATATTTGCTTTTTTACTTGAACTAATCAGAGAGTTCTTTGAGTGATATTATAGAACCAAAGAACTCTTAAACAGTATTCATAAGCGCCCCAGCCAGATCTAGCTTGAAAATAGGCCTGCATCTTACAGTCTACAAGTAATAAGCTTTATGTTACCTTCGGTTGAACAGACCAGGAGGCTCCTCTACAGACTGCAGACTGTGCCTCAGTGATTCTGATAGATTTTCACTTCACAAGCATACCTGGAAGGGGTGTTGGAAACCTGTTGTCGTGATCGTGTGGATCAACAGTGACGACAAGAAGGAATGCTGCTTTGGCTTGAACATTATGTAAAGAGGTGTTTTTTGAGAAGATCCAACACGTTCCAAGGCACCAGCTCTCCTTAGAATTATTAAAAAGCCTTTTATTATTTTGGTTAATACATAGCAAGATTGCATCATCCCTTGGACAAGGCCTTTTAAAGTTTGAAATAATTTACTTTTAATTATAGCATCTCCATCAGGCCAATCAGTGTATTTTTTTGAACATCAGAATACATTCCCCCCAGTTTCGGCAAAAAGTTTCTTTAAAACAGCCAATCAGGTTATAAATGTAGTCATTCAAGGTCCCACACTTTTGTGAGTTTGTTTTAAATAGATGTACAGAAGGCAGAACAGTCACACTACTGGACCCTGATCAGTCGACAACACCAGCTCCTCTAATTAAATAAAATGAGATAAACCCACAGAACTGCAATGATTTAGGCCACATCTATTCAAATCAGCACTACTGGCTGTTAGAATGTTTGAGAATGTTGTCATGGATATCAGCAGTGGTTCAGACTCAGGGAACATTATGTGTTACTATGGTGATGACATCATTTATCTTCACATACTGATGGCAGCCACTATAATGTATGTATAGCATATACATTCCAACTTTAAGTGCCTCGTGCACTCTCCACAGTGGTCGTTTCCATGACGACAACATCAGAATTCCTATCTCCCCAACACAGCAGCAGAGGTAGCTAAACTGTACTCACTTTCCCTGATGCGTCTTAAGGAGGAAGGCTTATTTTTATGTATGTCAATGATATTAATTATTTTTTAGAAACAAAAAAGGTGCCATAGAGCCACATTGGAAACATATCAAACTTTTCATTGGC
Source organism: Hoplostethus mediterraneus (assembly GCA_034670385.1). Lineage (NCBI taxonomy): Eukaryota > Metazoa > Chordata > Actinopteri > Trachichthyiformes > Trachichthyidae > Hoplostethus > Hoplostethus mediterraneus. The sequence goes on from JAXDDW010000002.1 coordinate 479,560, forward strand.
GGGCGCTGTCTGGCTGGTCTTATCTCATATGTTTATGGATGTTGTAGTCCACTATAGCAGTTGGTCTCCTTTAGATTAATGCTGGACATTATCACCAAAAACTACAAACACAGAGCTGGCGCATGAGCGGCACAGTGGGGCCTGAAAGAGAGGGAGCTGCGTCAAGTTAGCTAGAGTTTTCCAGCTTTACGTCGGAAGTTAGGTATTTGTTCCTTCAAAATAAGCGTACTGCTTAAGAATAAGCATTGGCGTGTGCAGAAAAACCATACAACACACAGTGGACTCGTTAGATTCAATATGGAGTACAACTGTATCTGTAAAGTAAGCAAGCACAGAGCATCTCAGGAGTGGCTTATTCTGGTTGACGTGACACCAGGTAGAGGCTCCTCTGGGAACAAACCTGCCACTGATATGGGTTAAAATTTGGTTTCAGACATATTTCCAAGTTGTCTGCTACATGCTTTGCGGTTACAATTGTCTTTTTGTATTTTTGGCATCTTGCACAGGCCTGTACAGCTATGAATATATGCTGTGAAAAGCGAATTTTTGAAAACACAACGATTATTTCCATTCATTAAGAGATTGCTCCTTAGATATATTCTTTATTTTCACTTTGGTACCGTGTCTTACGCAAAACATTGCAACATGCTCGTCAATGGTCTTATTTTGAAAATAATGACCGGAAGTCATTTTTAATTGTAGATGGTCTCTGACACTGGTAAGAAAACCTGCTTTTAAAGGGAAATCAAGGTTGTTGAGGTCTGTGGTGGACACAGCGGGATCGAGGTAGGTGAAACTGGTTTTCGTGTGTGGACTAGGTAAATACTGTCAGTGTTCCGGTGATAACATGTCTCTATTTAACGAGCTTATCATTTAGGCTAGCGGAAATGAAGTGGCGTGAGTGTCAAGTCAATAGAGCTGGTTACCAGCTGCAAGCTAACTAACTAGCTAGGCTAACGACAGCTGGCTGGCGAACTAAATAATGTTCCTCCTTTTGTTTGGTTGCATCAGTAATCTATGGTCTGATAAACAGCAAGAATAATGTACCTCTTATTTAAAAACACATTGTTTTTCACAGTTTTTGTTAGCCCTGCAAGTACTGTAAGTTATGTGTGCATAACGTTAGCCACTTAACTGTTAGGATGCTACACGACTGGTTGTTTTAGCATAAAATAAGAATAGACGTTATTGGGTACAGTTTGGCCATAACCGTAATAAGACATTAGCTTTAACGCTAGCTAATGTTGGCGTATTAAATGCAATTGAGCAAGGTAATCACCAGCTAGCAAAGCCATTTCAATTACTAATGATTGACAAGCGTTTTGATTGACCTGCATGTCAACCACTTAATAAATCAGCCATGTCAATCAATCAGTTAATCAGTCAGCTGGTCAAGAAGGCAGTTCATTAATGAGGTATTTGCAGTGGGAGCACATACCTTAGCTATTACACCCCACGAGAAATTGTATCAGACATTTGATGAGCAAATGCAGTGTGCTCAACATTCACTTCACATAAGCCAGTGGTTCCACAACTGGATCTCCAAATCTATAAAACAAACATTTCCATAGGTGGACTGTAATATCGTAATCTTGGAGGATTTTTGTTGGAGATGGTGGTTGGTTTACCGGGGAGAATGAAACCTCTCCTCAAAATAGTCATTTGAACACATATCATTGTGTTCAAATGACTTCATTCATTTTAATGAATGAAGTAATTGAATTAAACTCTCCCGTATTTGTCTGCGGACTACCTGGAACCCCTCAAAGAAGCTAACATTCCTATATTACCAACAGTGCAAGCAAGCACCTAGTAGCCTACTAAGGAGTGCAAGGGTCAAAGCCACAGCCAGTAGTTGTCTCAAGTATTCCTGTGTTTCTACAATAATCCTATATGATAGATGATACAATAAAGATTTTATGAAAACTATCCTAACCTTTTTATTTTAGACGGTGTTATTTGTGAGTGTGACCTCGCTTGGACAATAAGTGCTCCTCGTTATTGGATTTGCCTGAGAGTTCATTCTTAGTTCAGTGTGTAATCCCTTTTGAGCGAAGCGAAGGTCAGACTTGTAACTGTACACTGCCAAATGATCCCGCTGGTGTTGTCTTGTGTTTTTTTTTTTTTTTTTCTCCACCATAGAGCTGACCTTGATTGAATCCTCATTGTCACAAGTGTACACTTTACACAGATCTGTCAGGACAGTAGTACCTTTTACAGCTCCGTTGCTGCTGTTCATATCTTTTTAAGAGGCGCTTGTCCTTCTGTCTCTATGTTTGTATGATAAGGGCTTTTGTCATTTAATGGGAAAAAAACACCCTAAAACTCTATAACTTTGTTATTATTAATGTACCTATTGATGATGTATTTGAGTTTCTGGACCTATTTGGTGGAAATGTTTCCTGATACCTGTGGATAACCGGCTTATTGAGATATTTTACAAATTGACGAGCTCTAACGGTGTAAGATTATCTGAGGGTGGAGTTTTACTTTAATAACATTTCTCTGTCTTCATTCAGATTACTGCTGGTTGCAGGGCTCTCCAGAGCAGAAGTGGTGTGCCATTCCCCTTTCGTCCTCTCATGCCCCCCCCCCCACCCCCGTGTGTTTCCCTATGTTTTAGTGACTTACCCCCACCTGATTCCCCCTTGTGGTCTCGCCTCTCCTGCCCAAAGCCCCCCCGTCTCCCCCCATGCTTTGGACAAAGCCAGCTCACTGCCACCCCAATGACTGCCTGGATCGTCCTGCCTGTCAGCCTCTCTGCCTTCTCCATCACAGGAATATGGATAGTGTGAGTGACATTTCATCCTGACTCTGTGTGAAGTCTGCTGTAGCATTGGAGCATTAGTCTGTTTGCGCTATAGTAAAGGCATAAATTGACTTGATGATTAGATTAGATGAAACCTGAATGATCCCCGTGGGGAAATCGGGTCTCTGCAGCAGCGGAGAGAATGATATACATAAGAATAGAGCAAATGGAGTGAAGATAATACAACAGGAGAACATATTGAGACTATTACAACAGCTAGATAAATACAAAGCATGTGGCTATGCAAGTGTGCATTGTTAGCTGTTCACATTATCAGGTATACAGATGGGAGAACTAATGTACAGAGGTGTGCGTAGACATCCAAAGGTCTATTCACATTATCAACAATTACAGATAGAGATGCCATATGAACAGATTGTTAGATGATATTGGCACAGATCCTTGTGCTCCGGTGATTATCTCCACCTATTTTGCTGAAAGGCCCCTTTCCTCAGGCCCGGTGTAATCTTCACTGTTGCTAATAGTTCAACTTGTGCCATCATGGGTTAGGTCACTCAATATGTCATGATGCTCTGTGTTTTTTACATTTGACATTTCTTATTTTTCATAACTGTGTGCTCTTTCCCCCACAGCTATGCCATGGCTGTGATGAATCACCATGTTTGTCCTGTGGAGAACTGGTGAGTGATTATTTGGTATGAGGAAACTGGCGTTAAAATCTAATATGTCAGTGTTTTAGATTTTTAAATGTAGACAACCTCATTCCTCAGCTACTATTGGGGGATCATTTACTAAACTAAACTTTTGTGTCCCCGGCTGCAGGTCTTACAATGTAACCTGCACAGAGGAGCTGCCCCGACCAGGCTTCCCCAAGACATGCTGCACCATCCAGGACATCCCCCTCATCAGGTCTCCTGTTCTACCCCTCCGCCTCTCTGCACAGTTCTTTCTCTATGTATCTGCAACACAGGAAGCAATTGTCTATCAGCGAAGGCCCCGAGGAATGAATTAGCACCTTGTTATGTGGCGGCGCTGTGACAATCATTAACCCACATGCTGCATAAGCTGGATTTGTTCAGTCTGAAAGTAAATCTGAAAGACCAGGTACAGAAGTGCATCATGAGACACACTGGCCTTTGTTCACACAATGCATGTAGAAGTAATTCCTAAAGCTTAGTTTTATATTCAGATACAGGCTAATATCATATGGCGGTGGTTTCACATGCATAGCCAGACAAAACAATACAACAGTAAAGATGTCACCCCCACCCACCCATGAATTATTCCCCTTCTTGGCCAATCAGTAAATCAACGACAAATGGTAGAATATGGTGTACATTGATGGTCCTGGAGACAAATGTGCTGAGTAGGGATAGCTGGACATGTCACCAAATTGGGAGATGTGATGTGTGTGTTTCTTAATATTTTTCTTTGGGCCAATCTGTGTAATTCGTAAAATGCTGGGGAGTGCAGGGTGAGGTGCATCATTCCACCAAGTCTCGCCAAAATCCGATCAGGGGTATCCAAGATATGTTGTGTGACAGATCGGCGAACAAACAAACCTACGGAGACCGAACCAAATTTAAAAAACAAAACAAGGAATCAGGAATCAGTTTCAGTCATGTTTTACTGTAGTCTCTCTATTCACTTAGTACAGTAAATGTACAGAAAGGTCTTTTGCGTTTGTGGCAGTAGTGCAGGCAGTTTTCACAGTAACGCATATTGGCTGATGGCACAAGGACAACATACACGGCAAAGGCTCAGTGAAAGTCATATGACCGACAATAGACTATCCCTATGGAAACATTCAGATCACGGTCTCTTTTAAGCATCTAGGATTGTGAGTAGAGTTTACGGAGTTAATTCCTGTAATAATGTTCTGTCTCCATGTCCCTGTTGGTGTGTCCTGCAGTAAATGTGGCTCCTTCCCACCAGAGAGCTGCCTATTCAGTCTGATCGGCAACATTGGAGCCTTCATGGGTAAGGCCTCAATCTACACACACAAACACCTGGCAGCACCTATTAAGCAATAAGTGAACCCAGGTCTTTATACCCATTTCATACACATGACCCAGGAATATTATGGTATGCTGATTCAGGTCCGTGGCCTTTTTAGTTGCCATTCAACTCAACTTTATTGTCATTCCACCTACACAATTACACGTCTTGGTGTCACGGCACATTTCAAACGGTGCAAAGACAATACAAACAACAATACAACGCACACAGTGCAACAAAACAAAATGGTGCAGTGCAGTTTAACAATAGTAGTATAAAGTGACTGGCGCATTGAATTCAACTATCGCAGTTTTAACATAGCACAGTTAGTAAGTGGCTGGGTTTAAAGTGACTGGCGCAGATAGAAATGATGTTGCTGGTAGAGGGTGATGTTCAGCACAGTGAAGTAGAATTCACTGGGGTGCGTTGAGAGACTTCTGTTCAGGGACCGTTCACATGCTAGTGTTGCTTTACAGTATGTCTGCCACTGTAACACCCATAGCAACAAAAATGAGTTTCACAAAAAGCTAGCCCAGTCACGACAATCCAAACCATATGACGGGAGACACTTTTGCATCTCATGTGTTTGGAAGCTGTGAAGATTCATAGTTATTTAAGTATCAAATAAAATATAACTGTATGAGAATTCTGTGTAAGCCCCCGGGGCTGCGCTTTAATTCATATGCTAAAAAAAATGAAAGGTGGATTGTGGCTCAGTCTCAAAGGTTAGATCCGTTGCCACCCTCGCTTAATTGAACATTTAAAGCTATCACCTTCTGCTCTTTAACACTAGAGCCAGTGTGCGGTATAGGAAGAGTTTAATGTTAGTTTACTTGTGGCCATAATGCTGCATGGTGGCTACATATGCGAGCCGCTTGGCTTCAGTAGATGCAGGGGGGCTTTAAATAGCCTGTGCTCTCTAATCAATTATGGATGTGGTCTTCCTTCCACTTCCCCCCCCCCCCTTTTTTCTTCTCCCCCACCATCATTCGTCATGACCTTCCCCCATTACTCCTCTTCCTGTCTTGTTTAATCGCCACTCATTTCTGTCCCCGTTTTCTCCTCCTGCTCTTTATTACATCTCTCCCACTTTTTTTTTGTTGTCTGTTCTCCATCGCTCAGTTAACCTCTCCCCCCTCTCCCTCTGTATTTCCTTCTCTCTCACCTCATCAACCCCTGTTATGTTTCTTTTCTCTTTGTCTCTACCTCTTTCCCTCCATTCCTTTCCTTTGCTCTTCTCTTACCATCTTTTGTCCTGGTCGTTTTGACCCTTGGCCTCCTTACAATCGGTTGTTCGTAATGTCGGTCATCTAGGAATTTAAGTGAATTTTAACTGTTGCACTCATTGTAACTAACTCTGGATGAAGGTGCATAAATGCCCTAAAAATGTAAAGCTGAAAATGGATGCAGGCACATACATTTGTGCACCTGCTCTCATTGTCTCATCTTCCAACAAAAATAAAGTGGTGTACAACCAAGAGCTTGTACACCACTGACTTAACATTTTGGAGACCGTGATAAGGACAACAAAGCTGAATCCTCCCATTCTACCAGCCAGGAGGAAGCAGCTAGCCAAACGAGCATGACATTTGTGCAAACTCTGTGACAGAAGCCAAACTGAGCGAATCTCTGTCCTTGTGATGGTTAAAGATATGCAAGGGTCTGAATCCCGTAGAGAGCAGAAAATGATGTGATTATTTTTGTCCATAATCTGCTTTAGCCTTTGTAAATTTCAGCATGCACCAAATGTTCAAAGATTCAATGTGACCATTAGAAGATGGACTTTTGCACACCCCTAGTCCCAAAATACTTGACTGGGAGAAAAGATGTCTCTAGCCAAATGTTGGTTTTGGCGGGGCTAATCCGATTCCCTGCTTTGGCTTCTTCTTCGTTTCAGTTCATATTCATTCAGTGGGAATGATATTTAATAGATATTTTGAAATGGGAAATGAGAAGGTATCTGCTGCGTTTTCCGGTTTGCTGCTGTGACTGACCTTGATGCTGTGGTGCTGACTGGTGTGGCATTTTTAGGCCACCGTGTGAAGGCATGTCTCTTCTGTCCTGCAGTGGTGATGGTGTGCCTTCTGCGCTACGCCCAGGTGATAGAGCACAGCCACCGGTGTTGGATCAACACCAGCGCCCTGGTGTCCGGCTGCACGAACGCTCTTGGCCTGGTCATGGTGGGCAACTTCCAGGTAATTATGCCTTTTTGGGATGTCTCTTCTGCCTACCATCATGCAGGGTTCTACAGTGCTTCCATTTTAGCAGCATTTAAACCAGCAAGATGTTTCCGCCAGGTATAGTCAGCGTTTGTTTCTAATGGCACATATCTCTCAACGTGATAAAAGTGGAAAACAATCAACAGTGATGTAAAACGGAAATACAGGAAATGAGCAAAATGTCCCATCACATTGGAACGGTCCTTTAATGACCATGGCACCGTGGTAAAAATTGGAATAATGTGAACACGCCCCATGACCGTATGTTCCCTCGGCAGGTTGACCACGCCAAGTCTCTCCACTACGTGGGCGCTGGGGTGGCGTTCCCCGCAGGGCTGCTGTTCGTGTGCCTGCAGTGTGTGCTCACCTACCGGGTGGCCGAGACCGCCCTCGACTACTGGATGGCCCACTTCCGGGTGGCGCTGGCGCTGGGTGCCATGGTCTCCCTCGTCCTCAGTATCCTTTTCTTTCCACGCGAGAGAGATGGGGGGGGGGGGGGGGGGGGATATGAATCTGTCTGTTTGTTTGAATGATGTTTTTCAGTATAAGATAATGGAACATCTCAGATATGCATACCATGTAGACAGTATGGAATAGTGAAATTCTCACCTCCATGATATACTGTATATACACAGACACAGAGAGAAACAAGCACAAGGAATGGAGAGAATACAGTAATTTGAATGAATAGATAAATAAAGGAGGGAAACAAGAAAAAAGAAGACTAAAGGGAGTTTAACATAGGGGAGGCTGGGATGACGCTGTGGTTCCTGGCTGCTCTTCAGGTACATGGTTCTTTAATAGTAATGAAAAAGAGCTCAGCACCCCAAAGCCAATTTAAAAAGCCTCTTATTCTATTGGCTCTTTAATAGAAGGTTACACACTTTGACTGCAGTTAATCAGTCTTGGACTTGCATTGGACCCCTCTGTTTCATAGCCTAATGTTTGTAACACATTAATTTCCTGTAGTCTGGGTGTAACTTTACACCTTAAAGGTCCAGTGGGGAACCTGAATCACAGCACTCGACTACATACTTCTTTCAGGGTTCCTGGAAAGGAAATGGAATGTCTGGATCCTGTCTGGGAAGTATGGAAATGCATGGAAAATAAATTTGATTGTTTGGAAAGTATTGCAATTGCACAAAAAATAGGGTTAAATGTTGTGTTGGTTAGTGTAGCTTTTTCTAAGTACGCTACTTTTCTAATGACAAATACTACTGTAGGAGGAGATAAGTTCTGTTGATGTTGCAATTCCTACTGGTCACCCATAGAGGTCACTAAAGGTAATGGATTACTTAATGCACCTTTTTAAAATAAGTCTTAATTATTTAACTTGCAGAAACCTGTAGTCCCCCAGTATTGCCCTGCCACAATCAGCATATAGTATATTAAATGCAGACTCAAATCTTCAATTCCTTTCGAGAAAATTAAGGGCATGAAAAAGTGTGAAATATTTACGATAGACAATTTACAATAGTCGTGCAAGAACCCCAATCTTTTATCAGTTCCACATTGACTGTTCAAGTGTTTCTTAAATTAATATCACATCGTCTTTTTTTGTAGATCTGTAACTTTATGGATTCATATGGAAATTCATATGGATTTTAAAGAAGTCAGAAGTTACTCAGTTGGCCCCTGTGTTTCATATCTGGTGGAGTCTCTCAGTCATCGATTTAGTGGTGAATATGGGCATTTTTCTTCTCCATCTGAAGAGGGTGGGGTGTTGTAGAGGATGAAGTATGTTGGAAGAGGATGTGTGGGTGGAGGTGTAACTGCTGGCTCCCAGCTGGCACTGCAGCTGCAATTGCTATTAAGGTGCATAATGTAACATGAGGTTCTGTCACATTGGTGCAAGGCTGTCAGAGGTCTTCCTCCTCCTCTTCCCCCTCCTCTTCCTCCTTGTTGCTGGGAGGGCTGAGAGACAGATGCTCTGCTTCCTGCCTGGCCAGTTGAGCTTGGCCATACTAGGAGCATATAAGCCTGCCAGCCTGCTTGATTCAGCCTCAAAACAGGATCTGCAGCAACATGGCCTCAGCATGCTTATACTTATACAGTACTGATGTTTTTGAATTGGACACTAAAACCGTTTTTTTAATAAAAGGCCAATATCCGCTCAATATACATACAAGAGATGTTGCTCCTTAACCTGCCCCCTCCCTAGGCGGCATCTTTTTCATCCACGAGAGCTTCGTCCTGCAGCACGCCGCCGCCATCTGCGAGTGGGTCTTCACCGTGGACATCCTAGTCTTCTACGGCACCTTCACCTACGAGTTCGGCACCGTCACCAACGAGACCATGATGGTGGGGCTGCAGCAGACTCTCCACCACGGCTCCGGGGTCATTCTGGGCCCCGGGGCCCGGGCGGCAGCGCTGGGCGGGGCGACCAAGGGCCTCAAGTCCCCCGGGGGAAGCAGCACATCCACCCATCTCAACTGCACCCCGGAGAGCATAGCCATGTTGTAGCTCTGCATCGCCGCCCAAAGGCCCGAAACGTCACCGCGGAGGTGCTTCGCCAGCCCCCACCCGTAAAGGGAGACGCCACAGGCAGCGCGAGGAAGGAGGGGAGGCGTTTTGAGATCCGTAAGAATTGGACCGACACACCAGGTTATCGTGTCTGTATCGCTGTATCGGTTTTGTCAGTGTTTTCACAAGCCGTCCGGTTAGCCGCTGCAGCCAAACCTCCCGTTGGATCCGCTGCAGTGACACTTTTAAAAGGGGCTGAATGTGTGGAGCCGAGGGCAGCACTTGATCCACAGATGTTCTGCAACGTGGGCGTTGGCTTTGGGAATCAGGCCTGTAAGTGTTCACTGGGTTGGTGCTTTCTTAACGGGGACATTTTCGTTAGTCCACTGTGGCTTTGGCCAGCGTTCATCCTCGTTGTCTTGGCCGAAAGAGAAGAAAGTTTCTTCGAGCCACATTTCTTTTCTTTTTTTTTTTTTTCTTTTTCTTTTTTTTTTACTCTCTCACCCCAAACACTTTTTCACAGACTATCCAATGCTTGTTGTGGCCCACCCTCTCGCTGATTTGACCCCTTCACTTATCTCTGCACGCCACACTCTGAATGAGAGAATAACCGCGTATGTTTGAGTTTTGAGTTTGTACTCTAGCATTGTAAGTAGAAAATATTGAATGTCTGAAAAAGTGAATACTCTAGCTAGATAACAGTTTTGTAACTTTGACCGGCTGTATGGACATGGCCTTTTTAAATTCATCTATCAAGTATAAATTATCAAATGACTGGGAAAAAAACATTCACATAATTTGACTTGACAATTGTATTTGTGAGCACAGTATCCGCCCAATATCTGGAATAGAAACCCCATGGGCAGGGGATTTGAATGCTAATTTTTATGGTATTGTTTGTTTTGTTTTTAAAAATATGTATCTCTGTATTTTGAGCCACTGCATTTCTTGTTCTCTTCAGGACGTAATCCATTTTGACATGTGAGTGTGGCATGGTTGCATAATCCTGCTGGTTTGTCCTGCCCTTATGTTGACTGGGGCTGTCTGCATCTCAATCACGTTTAACTGAGAAACTCTTAATTCTTCTTCCTTTTTTTTATTTCATTCCACTCTCCCACATGTTACATGAAATATTTACATTTCAATTATTATTTTTTGTCAGGTGCAATAATTGCCATTTCAATTTACACTCCAGTGGAGTGAGCGATGCCTTTTTCAGTGAAGGGATTTGGGGTTTACCCAGGAGAAGTCGAACACAGGGCTCTTTTCGTTTCTAATGTACAGAGCGGGGACGCTTGAACAGGCCTACTTCCTGTAGGAAAATGAAAAGGGTGAACCCATACAATCCATCAAACCCATTTACTCACAGATTTAACATGGTTTTGTCCACACTCAGTTTACGGTGGACTCAAACCGTTTGATTCCAGGCTGGACCCTTGGAAGCCTTATTTGAGTTTTGAGGAAACATTTTCTGTAAAGGGGGACGTCCCACGTGAAGCCTGTTCAATGAGTTACAGAGGTATCTTAGTTCAGACGAGCTGAGTTAGTGTGAGTGAATATGATGCCTGTCGACCTTGTGCCATTAACCCAAAACAAGGCAATATCAAAGTTGTATACAAGACACTGTTGTGAAAATCAAACTGCAAAATGTTTTTTGTTTTTTTTTATGCTTGAAAAATGATTCTTGTTGCCAACTTCTCAACAGTAAAGCGGTTGAGAATTAGTTTAACACCATGTAGGTGAAAGCTCAAACTAAAGCTGGCTAGTGCCACCTTGAGGAGAATTACACTGTTGGAGACAAGTTATTCTTTTAGTGGGTCCTTGCTCCTCGTCTGGGATCAATTTCCGCAGTATGTTACATAACTCATAATGCAGTATTCTACTGTATTCTACCGCAGTATAGTACTGGTACATTTTAAACTTTGTCTAACCACTGGATGCCAGCAATACACATTTTTTAATTGTCACGTCACCTACCTCTGTTATCATCTGTGGGCTTGATGTTGTTCCAAGGCAGAAGGCAGGGTTCCTACATATTTCCCATCGGGAAAAATGCCGTACTTTTACCAGACTTTAATACCACGCCTGGATTTGGACCAGTGTTCAGTATGATAGTGGCTGGGCAACATGGCCGCCAATGAGGCCATGTCACTCTGTAGCTGAAGCTTATTCTCACCAAATACGTGAAATGACAGTGGATCTCCTTTAAAACGTGTAGTGTGCATCGGGGCTGAACAGGTCCTTTCTATACTGTTCAAGATGTATACTGTGTAAGATGTGTATTGCAAATCCAAACTTTTCAAGGCCTGCAAATTGATTTTTTCCAGGCCTTGAAGAATGAAGGCCTGGAGGAACAGCAGCTGTGTCACATGGTTTTTCTAGCTCCTACACTTCTTGCCAAAAATGCTGAAATCTAAACTGGGATTTTGATGGGTTTTGTGTATCAGCTGCAGGTGAAATAAATGGGATTCCTTCCTGTTCTGTGATAAAACGCTAGCTCCTGTGTCTGCACTGATTCTTTTAGCCTTATCCCTCATCCTGTGCCAGGTGAACATGTTCAAATGTTTTTTTTTGTTGTTGAATCTTTTGTTCTGATGTAGCCAATTTTACCATACTGTAAGAGTCACATGGTTAGACTTCAACTGGCAGCTTGTATGAGCCCATACACAGGGCTGGGTTTATTCTGTGATAGCACCTCTATCTTCCACTGGACAGGCCAAAATATAAAAGTGGCTTTACAATGTTCTTTTTCATTTGTGTCAAATATTTGCACTTCAGCAAATAACAATGTTTTGTTCATGAGAGAATCCCACTTACAAAAGGATGCCTGACCTGTAGATGTCTTGAACCCTAGAACACAATGCAGAAACAAATGTCTATAAAAATGTCTTTTTTTTCTTCCATGTTTGAAAACTATGTAAAACATGTATTTCACTCAATTTGATGGTAATAGGAGTCAGTGAAATCCCAAAAACAAGGCAACACAGAGTATTTTGTTTCCTTTTATAAATTCTGTAAATATGTATGATTTGTCTATCATTTAGGTATTTTCTTTTGTCAGAGATTTATATTCAAATATAAATAAAAATGATAAATTATTAGGAAATGTTTTGAGTGGTTTGTTCTTGAAGCAAAAAGAGAAATGCTGTGTTAACATACCCAGGACAGTACAATTATCAACATAGTACTGCTTAATAGACAAATCAGAGTGACATGAGATCTGCCGTACAGTACATGTAATATATACATAGTGGCATAGCAACATACCAAAGTGGAGAATTCAAGCTTCGGATATTTTGTGATGAACAAAGTCTGCTTATTGCCGATGAGACTAGAAACTAGTTTTGTCAGACGAGATGACGTCACAAAGATGTAACATTTGGAGTAAGTCATTGGTTTACAATCATTTGACATCCAGAAATCTTTAAAAACAAATGGAGGGAATGAGCTTCCATATAAAACCGGTCATTTCTAAACAGAACCTGAGGAAGAAACGCTCAACTAGACCATCAGTGACAAATAACAGAGCCCCTACGGTTTGAGAAAAACCTTCAGACACTGGAGGTCTCGTCGTTCAGAACTTGTTCTGCTGGTCAATTTCATCCAGCCACTATACGGTATCAACACCGTTTAAATTGTCTGCATGGGGAATGAAAATCAAATGACTTCACTTTCAAGGGAATTGACAGTGGAGGCAGAGAACATTTCTCCCCTTGTCTAATTAAGGGTGACTGCAAGTTTCACTTTTAAAACCTTTTTAACGCCAGTTAGAATTAAATGAGACCAATTTCACACAGGAAAAAAACAAACTGAAAACTGTAGAGACTAGAATATTTCTTTGAACAGACTTTAGCACACCAAGACCTTTTGCAACTGAATTTACAACTTAAAATCCAACATTAAACTGTATTCAAGACCTCGAGTTATAATATGACTTAAAACATTTCAAAGACTTTAAGGACCTGCAGTCACCCTGTAATATCTGTATCCAAAGGTCACAAATACAGATGGCATATCCATTGCGGTGTTTCCCCTGGGAAAAGCATTCAGTCTGGTGAGAGGCCCAACGTGGACCTGGGTGGAAGAGTTACACCAGCATGACAACAGAACTGCAAAATATTACAGGAGCAACACAAATGGAATAGTAAAATATGAAGAAAAACAAAACAGTAAATGGGAACATGATTTTATGATCAGGGTTCAAGCCTCCAGCCACGTTCCTAGGCCTGATAGTCAGAGAAAACAAACCGTAACGTCACAGGTTAGATCCCCGCAGCGGCCAGCGTGTCCATCAACAGCCGTGTATCCGTGTCGGCGCGTCCTTGAGGTAGACGCTGAACTCCCCATGTCACTCAATGGAAGCGGCTCTAGATAAAACAGCATCGGCTAAAACAGCCTAAACGTGAATGTGGGGATGCAAGGTAGCCGGCGTGGCCTGTAGTACCCTGCATAGTATCTGGAGCTTTACGCAGTGGTCACAAAAAACATGGCGAGAGGCAACGCTTTGACAGAAATCAATGCAAAACTTATGGGAAACATTCAAACTGAAGGATGAAATTAGTCCGTATTTGCTCGATCAATTACATTGTGTGGGAAAAAATAACAAGAGTCACTGATTATAAGGCAGAGGAAGAGATTTAAAACCATCCTGCAAACTGGCTTAGCATTCCTCAGATTGAATGATTCATATTAGTCAGGAAAGAGAACCCAGCTGAACAGATGTTTGTGCATGTATTTAAAGCTCACAGGTATATCAAAAAGGGAATAGTTAAAAAATACTTAAAGCATTTTCCATCGTCGCTCCAACCGAAGACTAGCAAAGTAAAAGGAAATTCTACAGTGTTGCCATTTCAGTAGCGTACCTACCGAGAAACATATTCATGCTACCTAGTGGGGAGGGGGGAAAAAAAGAGCATGTCCACCGCGAGATTCAAAGTGAAGATTGGCATTTTCAATTTGCAGATCATGTTCCACATTTTTTTCCCAAGATAAAATGTCACTGTAGAGCCCTGTGCCATAAATTGCACCGTAGCGCCGAGATACTGTCAGTCGTCATGTGTACATGGCTCCATGTAGGTCCTCAAGCCTGTGTTCCCTCTGTTTTCTTCTCTCCTGGAAGAGAGAGAGAAAAAAAAAAATCCACTCAGTCTTGAGATCTTCAAAGACAAGTTAGTGTGAGAAATAACTTTGCCAAAGCAGTGCATACTTGCAGACCCACCTTGTCTTTCTTAAACTCCTCATACTCTGGATTGTCTGTTGGTAATTCAAGCCGACACAGCGGACAGGAGTTGGTCTTTGAAAAGGAAACATCAAAAAGGGTCTCAGGACTTTTTCTTGCACATTTCCACACGGTGTGAGGAAGCACGGTGCAGAATGAACATTTGAATTATTATTAGTATTATTATTATTATTATTATTATATGTGTGCCTGACCTTCCCCAACCAGGGTAGTATGCAGGCTGAGTGGAAGAGGTGCTTGCATGGCATCTCTCGAACCGTCTCTTGTTCCTCAAACTCCAGCAAACACACGGGGCATTTGAGACCTTTGTCTGTGGGAAGAAAGATAGGCAGGTTGAATTTCTGTAACCTTTATCTACCCAGCAGGGGTTAACTAAGCGTTCTCTTTTCCAGCAACACCCTGCTTCACATTCATACAGCTGCACACATTTGGAGAGCTGCACACAGCTGGAGAGTTAAAGGAATAATCCCCACTCTTATGTACCCTTTACCTTCTTTGGTGTACCCACTTTCCCTCGACCTGACATGTCTATTTCTACTTCAGTTAGTGATGCCCTCCTTTTCCTAGAATGCCTTGCGACAGCTCCTAGAGAAGGGGTTTGAACTTGTTGCTGTCACTCAAAAGTGGGCATATGGGCAAATAAATAAAGTAGAGCCTAACCGATATATCGGTTTGGCCGATATATCTTGGCCGATCTTTTACATTTTTTATCTATCAAAAAGTTATTTCTGTTTATTATTATTATTATTTTTTTGCTTATAAGTTCAATGTTCTCAAATATAGAAAACTTAATAAAATATAAGTTTTTCAAATTGATTTGAAAATGTTGCACTTTTTGACAAAATATCAGTCAAAACATCGGTAATCGGTGGGCTAGGACTCTCCTAAATCGGGATCGGCCCCAAAAATCTGGCATCGGTCGGGCTCTAAAATAAAGTGTGCTCATTCAGCTGTGGGTTTATATGTGAAGGTGGAGAGGGCAATAGTGAGAGTGACAGCATAGTAAGAGAGAGAGTACAAAACACATGTCTTGTGGACTGCATTGCATTCTGGTCTATTGATGCTACTATCAGTGGAGAAATTGGTATCTCTTCCTCTTCTACAATGGATTTCTCCATGTATGATTGTTGAACGCCGCTCTAGCAAGAAGCCCTTGTTCTTTGATTCAGCAGGACTGACACCAAAACCTGATGTTCACTGATGATGTTTTAGACAGCTGAAATGTTTTCTGCTATCAAACGTCATTGTAGCTGCGTTGGAAACATGTGACGTGCCATTGTCTACATTTGGCCAGTGATCCACACAAATCAGAAAAATACACCACAAAACAACAAAATAGGCCCAGAAAGGCCAACAGTTGTTGGCATAGCATCAAAAACACATTCAGCGGTACTGGAGCCAGTTTCTGTCACCTGCTTGCTCTGGGGAAATAATGACCACAGAAAGGGTCTGAACGGCAGTTTTGGCAGCCGGTGGAGGAAGACGTTGATCCCAATCCGACAAGTCGAATGCCCCCGAGTCAATGTCCAAGCCCTGCATTAATGACCTAGACACAAAGACAAACAGTCTGTCAGAGCCTGGATCGCCATTAATCAATACAAGGTTGGGGTGGGAAATCAACACAAAGATCACAGTGCAGCCTCACCTGGCCAATTCAAGTAGTGCATTCTGGCGATACTGTTCCTCAGGGTTGGTCGGCTCACAGTCATGTTCTTCAAAGTAGGATGCCATTCTGGTTCAGCAAGCCTGTGTCCCCCTTGCCTGAAGATGCCTGGAAGAAGAGATGGATGTCAAAGGCTCACACCCAGTCTACCACTGATATTTATTTTTACATTTTAGACCGACTTGGTGAGTGATTAGGAGTCCTTGTTTTGCTCAAGGACACTCTGAGACCTTCCAGTTACAGGATGCTACACAAATTCTGTTGTTCCCATTGTAGCTAATTAAGAGGTGGTTATTTAAAATACATCCGAACCGGATATCAGCGATTAATCGTGATTCACTCATCAACTACCCTAATGGTTTGCTGACCAACTCGCTAACAAAGCAAGTTTCACATCTGACAGCACAAAGTTGGCTCTGGTGATCGATAGATGCCATTCTCTCGTATGAAGAAAAAGGCACAACAAACTCTAACCTACTCAACTCTAATCTACTCATCAATTCAGCATACGTATAATTCACCGAATTGGAATTATTTAAATAAAATGTCAGATTTTAGAACTGGCTCCCCTGTTATCACAACCAGCTTATTCCACCAAAATACACCGCCGTGTGCGGCAGAGAGCAGGGTCATACCGTTTTTGAGCTGAAAATGTATTGAAATAAAGTGCTGATTGGTGGATTATAGGAATGCCGATTTGAAAAGTGGCTATTTACATTTCACAACGTGTTTGTAACTTATTTTAAGAGGTATTTAACCTGTGCCGACAAGCAAGGACATCTTAAATTGTCAGGTTTTTGAATGAAGTCTCGTTAACAGGGCTACGGCTATGGTTAACAAGCTAACACACTGGCTCTGGCTATCTACCGCTATCTTGCTACAGCTGGTCAGCCTTTAGGCTTCCTATGTACTTCCGGTTTTACAAAAAGACATAAAGTACAGTAGAAGGGTTGGTACACAAGCATATTGTCAAAAAAACCGCTTTAACAAATTAATATTCGATTCTTGACCAACAAAGTTGACTCACCTGAACTGTTAGCAACGGCGAACGCTTATCATTCTTCCGGGTATGACGAACTAAAACCACGTGACACTTTTTGTCCAATCACAATAGGGAATAGGGTCAAAATAATGTTTAATAAAAAAAACTGCTTCATTCAAATATATTTGACAACGTAAATTCTAGCATGAATAAATGATCATATTCTGATGAAACCTTTTATCTACCACCCAAAAACACCCAAGTACCTGACTATGCCCGACAAATGCAAACCTCTAAAATAGTAACAGAAATGTCATTAACAGCAGCAATGAAAATGCTTCCTGTAAGACATAATCAGTCTCTGACAATGGCCCCTGTAGGGATTAATAATTATGGCCCTTGTTGTTTCAACTGCCTTTGAATCACCATGTGGTCAACTGCTCACATCAGTTCCTTAAAAACGCATCTCCATCCTGTGGGCTTGTTTTCTTCACAGAAATCCTGTACAGTATTAAAACCATTTTGAGTCAATAATTAATTCAATGTCCCAGACCCTGGGTAAGCAAAGGAGCTCAAAACCGACATGCTGTTGCCACCTACTTCAAGCTAACAATTAGGCCATACTGATTTTCTAGGACAATAAGGTAGGAAGAGCAACTGCTGGATAGCATGGAGTGGTAAGAAAAGAAAAAGTTTGCAGTTCTCTCAACTCGATCTGGGCCTGGACATCTAGTGAGGTACTGAGCCAAATATATCTGCCACACCATGCCAGAGTTATGTGGAAGAAACTGGCTCACAGCTTAAAGTCCACTGGGGTAAAAAGCAATCTGACCTTTATGCTGATCAAAACTAAAGCAAAACCAGTCCTCACCTCCCACCAGTCATAAGGAGAGACTGATCAAGATTTTAAAGGAAAGGATTCTGGTAAAATGATTGATATTAATTTTGGCATTCATTTTACTAAAAAGGAGGTGCTATTATTTTTTTCCACAAGGGCTCCATGTTTGTTTGTCAAAGGCTCATGTTTCATGTTTGTTTCCATGAAAGCAACAGAAATAATAATAATCAGAAATAGAAGACGATAAAACCTCTGTGTTGTCATATCACATCATCCTATATCTATTAACATATTACTATATTACATGTACTAAAACAATAAACAATATAAACCTCTTTTGGTTATTGTCCTGTCTGTAAGAGCTTGTCATTGACTCAGTGTTGGGTAGGTTGAGTGATGGAAACATGTTGGTGGTTGAAAATGATTTTTGACTACTGCAAACAGTTTTGTAGTTGTTGTAATTGTTTGTTTTTGACATGCACTGTGCATTATAGCTTTGCACAGTTTAAGATGAAGAATAACTTGAACACAGAACTTACATGAAGCCACAACATAAAGGCTTTAAAGAGAGAAAAAGATACAAAAAAAACCCAAACATACAAAACAAATTAAGACAACTTGCAATTCATTCATCAGCAGCATTTGTACACTGTACACAACGCTCACTTGGATGTAGCATGATATTCAGCAAACAGCATGGACCTGAATGCACATGTAGGACTAATTAAAATAAATCTTCATGACGTTGTTTCCACGGGCAGGTCAATGTGGTTTCAAAATGCTACGGTAACAGTTTGAGACTTTGAAGAATTTGGTTTCCAAAAGTTCCAAAAATAAATTTCCATGATCACAAATAAGAGGAACTACATTCGGGTGTAAGATTTCTACGGTTGGACTGGTGCATGTTCCCACTCTGGGATGGTCAGAGACGTAAACCTTTGAGAAAGACAGAAGAAGCAGCTGAGCTATCGATGGTACCATATGAACCGATGACCTACACACGAATGAAGAGTGGGACCGATGCACCCTTAAATACCTCTAAGCACCTCCGTCCCACCTCCGTCCAATTCACGTCCTTTCGTCCTAGTATCTTAATTTCCTTGGATGCCACTTTCATCTGTGCTGGCAGGGGAGCTACTTTGCTTTCACGGCGTCGACAATGGCATAGATTATAAGTCCAAAAACGACGGCTGCCACCACCACTATGATGCTGATCATCACCACTTTCATCTTCATATTTTCGCACATCTTCTGTTGCTTCACCTTATTGGTGGTCTTTTCAAAGGCTTTACTCTGGAGAGAAAAAAAGACACAGAGATGACACAGCGTGATAATTTGAGTTGTTGACCCAAAGACATGATAGATTATAACACAGTAGCAGAAACTGTTGTTTTCTCTCTACAAAGACACTCAAATGCCAGTTTGTGATCCCTGTGTACCCCTAACCCCTTTTCGTTGTCATCGGCCGTCAACAGCTTTCTGTGCTTCCTTGTTTCCCTACCGCTGTCATTTTGTTTCATGAACAGGAGTTCTGCCTGGCAAGTACAAAAAGGACCAGAAGTTGTTACAGCCAGTCAAAATTCCCACTTCACTAAAACTTTTATCTGAAAGACAACAGGAATAAACGTCTGTCTCAAAACCAGTTGCATCCATGGTTGGGTTGATGGTAATCTCTGAAGTCATTTGAGTGAGTTTTTCTTTTTGGTTAGTGCTACCTGATTAGTGCCTGCTAGCAACGTTATTAAAGGAAATACCAATGCAGCAAAAAATCTAAATACATAGCTTATTTTTCTGAAAACTCTGTAGTTGCATGAGATCACTATGTAGTATTGTAGCAATCGGAGCACCACCTGGTCAGGATAGAGCGACCCATTGACCAAGTTGTACCCCTAGGAACCATGGGATGAATTCCAGAGCTGCTTTCTTAGTTTCTCCCAGTGACCCTCTCAGATCAGCAAGTCCTCTGAGAGCTGGTCAACAGTGTGCTGTAACGGACCGACAGGGGCAACGTGGGAACGAAGTGACCCACTTTCCGACCCCCGGACGGACATTGGCCTCGTGGCATGTCCTGGACTCGCTGTGCCATGCCCAGGGAGACCGGGTCACTTCATTCATCTTCAAACAATAGGAAATACCTTTCTAAAAATAGCCCCATAAAACACAATCAGGATGTAAATTGTACATTTGTTTTCCTTTCCAGCTCCACCTAAGGTGTATTTATAGACCTCAATATGACATTTCCTACTTTTATTCCCTAGACTCTGCTAGACGCTTGTGGAAGGGGCCTCTGTGTGCAATTCCCCCCGATCATTTGCCTTGTCCATTCAACCCCAGAGCGTCGAGCTGAGTGAAAATAGTTTGGTGCGACACTGAACAAATGACGTGTTTCTCTGAACTCCTCCCGCATACCTTTTCCAGCAGCTGATCAGCCCTGTTCTCCAGTTCGCCCAGTTTGCCAGATCTCTCATTAGCCTTGTTCAGGTTGTCCAGCATGATGACCTTCACCTCCTCCACGTTCTCCTGGGTCTGCTGCAGGCGGCTCCTCCCATTCTCCTGTCCAAACAACAAGCGGTTAATGAATGAGACGTGGTGGAGATTAGGCCAGTGGGTTTGGATTTTTGTAGGTACAGAGCTTTTTGTGCTCGCATTGTTCATAGTTTCCAAGAGAGAGAGAGACAGCTGGTTGACGTTTAGACCCTGTAAAGAACTGGCTTTACGAAAACCTGAAAAAATTTGTTGATTGGTTGATGACAGCAGGACATGGAGAGTGAATGAGGCCCCCAGTCCCTTTGGGCTTTTACATTTTTTTGTGCTGAAGGTTTTTAATTAATGAGACAAAATGGCCATTAGACCAATTATTCTGGGTATCTGCAAGCAAAAACCCTTTTTGGTGCTCAAGGTGTTTCATACTTTCCAATAGAGAGCAAGTGGGGGGTTGGAATACTTTTTTGTGGTAACTAGTAGTTTAAATTAATCATTTTTAAATGATAGTAAACTATTATTAGTTACTGTTTTAAATTACAATGTTGTTACTTTTAATAACAACAGTTCCATTTTAAGGTACTAAACTAAATGAAATAACTAGTTACTTTTAAAAGTAAATTTCCCCAACACTGGATAATAGTGAGCGAGTCATGACAGGCACGCAAAGATGGCAAAATGAAATCAGGGCAGGGATCAGGTTTCCCCTGATCATGCAGAACACAGACAAGCATCAGTAACCTCCACCTCTAGTCTTGGGAAATGGCAGCACCCGGCAGCTCCGACAAATAAATGAGCACAACTTTGCCAGGAACAACAAAAGAGCAGCCTCCCAGATGCCGCCGATAGGCCGCGGATTGATAAGAACTTAAGCAGGATATTTTGAGAACAGCTCGACCCCTGAATGGTTCATATCCTGAGAGGTTTCTCCTTGACATTTGCCCTCTGAGGCAGGGGGAGGAAGCGGGTGTCTCAGAAGTCACTGCTCTGATGCCGAGCAGGTTGGCGAGCACAGGAAACCAACAGACAGAACAAAACAAGCACGCTCTCAGCGTCTTCAATGGGTTCATAATTCACTGCCGTTTCCTGTGCAGACTTACATAAGCAATGTATGCAGAAGCGCACAATAGGCTGGTTAGCGAGAGTAAACCTGGTTCATAAACGTCAGATGATTGGTGGACACTGGTTAGTCGATGCCCTAAATCCAGCTGCCTCATTTTTGCCCCACTAAATAGTTCTGATAGTTGAACAAGTCTGTTTAAAACTGAGCCGGCGGCGTCTCAACACAGGAACTGCTGCCCATTCCAGTTTCCCTCCTTGCTTCCTTCCTTACTTCACTCCCTCCCTCCTGCCTGGATGAGTGTACCTGGCATATTTCTGGCAAACCCCTCTCACATCACACTATAGGATGTTTATTTTAAAACTTGGACCTCAAGATTCGGCCATACGAATCCATTTTGCAAGTGTAACATTTTAAAAATTAAAAACATGTGCCATGTCTTTTTGTTGTTATTTAATGAAGAAGTCTTGCATTTTCAAGTATTATAACACCTTATTAATAAGAGCATGGGTGGTGGTTATTAATGCTATCAAGAAGGGATGTAGTCTATACTGTTAAGTGTAACAAATATTTGAGAATTTAGATGTGTATGAAATGTATTTTTTTGGCAAAAATGTATTCTATGTAGACATAAAAACATGTAGAAATATATTTGTGTGAGTTGAGTGTCCAAAATCTTATATATTATGATATATGTTATATCCTATCATATTTTATAATGTATCATTACAGTACATTATGATATGATATATTATATGTTATCGTAACATATCATATAATACTATATCATAACATAATGTACCATAACATATGATGATGACATCATAATATATCATATCACATAGTATTATACGTTATCTTATTATATTATATTATATATTATGCTATGATATATATTTTTTCAAGTAGACTGCACTGCAGCTTTTTCTTAAATTTGAATTGCTAAAATTCATGTATTTTAATTACATAAATGCATTGACAAACTATTTTGTAACTTGCTTTGATTAATTTACTGATATATAAAATATTATTTGAATACAAATTTTTTTTTAAATGTAATTTATTTGGGCAGAATAGGTGTATACAATAGGTAACCTTCGGTGACCCGTGTGCCCAGTATTAACTATGAGGACTTTGCCCGCTGGTACAGGTTTCCAACAGACCTCATAGTGAGTCATTTAAACAGTGGTAAAAGCATATTTTTCTATAGCCTATTACCAATGATAACTTTTCTAAACATTTCTCTATATACTCTATATATTTCTCTCTCTCTCTCTCTCTCTCTCTCTCTCTATATATATATATATCTAAGTCACGTACAAGAAACTGACATCCACTCACCATTGCTCTCACGTCTGTAGCGGTGTTTCTGTCGAGGCTGTCACCGGACGCAATGCATTTGAAGCACGGCTTTAGTCAACTTGTTCTCACGGTAAACCACTTCAGCTGTTGTTGTTCCACCTCGCTGGCTGCTTCACAGTGTTGCGGTTTTCTTGTTGTCTTCCTGAAAGACCAGTCTTTCTGGGGGTTTTACGTCTTTTTCTCTCTCACTTTCACTTCTGTTGCTCGCTGTAACTGTGGTTTGTTGCAGACTCCCACCTCCTATTTTGGAGTCGCCAAAGCTCAGTGTGCTGCGTTCAAGGTATTGTCGGAAATCGCTCAATCATGAAGGTAGAGCACATGCATGCCCCAACAAAGTGGGGAGTTTCTATGACTGGGGCACCCAAATGTCCTCATATCATGGGTGTCATTTTGGTATGAGAAGTTAAGGTACTCATCATATCTTACTCTAACTGAATCCAAAATGTGATCTTGTAGTTTTTATCATTAGAAGAGAGCAAAGATCAAGCAGAAATTGACAGAAATCTATTTGGAAGCAATATCTTAAAAAAAATGTTTCTTCTAAGCTGATAGTTTGCTGACCTACGTCTAACAGTTTATTACACTGACCAAATAGAAATATGAGTAATTGCTCCACTTTGTCCCCAGAAATGTAGTGAATATCAACAGGTAAGCTTGGTATCAAATGATATCAGATTGCTATAGGGTTTAATGAATGGACGCCCAGACAGATATGCATTAGGGGGTGGCCAGACAGATGGTGTAGCAAAACGTTGGTCCATATTTTTCAAAAGTTGAAACAATTTGAACTTTTTCTGGACAGCAGAATACGTAATTATCCATTAACTGTTGTCTAGCCTATCAGAGACAGCGAAGGTGGAGCTCGCCTTCATTTAATAATGGCAATAGCCATTATTAGCCACAGCTTGCGCTTTGTCAAGATCTATGTTTCTGTGTGAATACAGATTATCCACCCTCTTTTAAAAAAAAAACCTCACCGCCATTTCGCTTTCTGGAGAATGGCAGATTCATAACTTTATACTTTTCATCCATTTCTGTCTCAGACCAACATGATACGATTTTGGTTTATATTTAGATTGAGTGTAGAACTACACAACTGCCTATACTGTAGGTCTAACAATAGGTGAAAGTGAAATCATTCTGCTAATTTATATGTACAGTGGTGGCCAAAATTGTTAGAACACCTGACAGATCTGAAAATATTGACCTTTTCTTGCCTCCAAAACATGATTTCATTTCATAATGGTCATGAAACATGCAGATGGTTGCTCTGAGCACAACAAATATCAGATGAAGTGAGTCCTACTGTTTTTATCCACTTTTAACTTTAATATTTGGTATGTCCACCTTTTGCAGCAAGTCAAAAGAATCACACAGCTGTGTCCTAAGACTCTTGCATCACCATCAATTCAACCACGATCACACCTGACAATGATTACACAAGTAATTTGACTTCTTCTGTGAAGGAACATGATTGTGTGACATTGACAGTGAAATAGGCCTAGCTTGTTTTTTGTAAGGAAAATGACGTAAATCTCCTTATGATGGCTCTATTCTATGGTTTATAGAGCATAATGATGACTTTGTATATATTTCATTCGTTTTATGGGTATTTTAATGGCCAATTGAACAAAAACAACTGAAACCTCTTAAATGTATGCCAAGTGTTCTAATAATTTTGGCCACCACTGTATGATAGTGAAAGGAAGCCGTTCCTCATTTTGCAGAGAGCATGGAAGTCATCAAGCGTGATCAATTTTGTCTTCCTCATTTTATAATTGCTGCACAAAGCAGCTCTGTGCTGTTTGATTTCCAAAATAAAACAACAGTTTACTTATTATTCCCAACCAAAAGCACTTAAATAGTAAATAGATAAGTTGCATTTACACCCCACAATTTGGATGTACAAATTTATGTGGAGCACTTGAAGGCAGCAGTATTATGACTTTACAGTGACATTGTTATCTACTTTTTGCAGCAGGGAAACCCACAAAAATTACAAAATACATAGATTATGAAATGATTATGAAAATAGCCACATAGGTTTACACTTCACAATATAGTTTTTTGTGTGAGAGGTTGTTGGTGTCTGACTCTTCATCCACTCTTCTTCTCAAACAATCCAAGCAGCCCATTTCCAGCAGGACTATGCAAATTAACTGCAGAACACAGTGTGCTGTGGCCACTGATGGGTGTAACCTACTTACAGGCAAGATCTTAAGAAGGTTAGTGCTGTTCCACCCTTACAGAAATCACTATAATACTCCTATAATATTCCCATAGGGAGTTACAGTGCGTCTGTGGCACTCAACAGTGAGTTTCTAGTGACCTTATTGTACTTTATGGTACTTTTTTATTTCCTACTACAGGATTTCTGTGGTCTATTTTTTTTTTTACGTATTGAGACCTATTTTCTGTTATATTTGTAAAGTATCCCTCCAAAATGTGTTATAGGACTACTATTGCTCTTTTTTCATGAGAGCAAAACAATAGTGTCTTTGTCTTGCAGTAGTGTAGATCCTTTGTGGATTGGAAATATGTTATGGTTGCACAGAATACTCTACTACGAAGTATGCCGACTCATTTGATATGACGAAAGAGTTTCTTTGTGGGTTTTCTGAAGCGGGACAGACACAGAAGAGAGGGACATTAGTGACTAAAGGCAACTGTTGTGCATTGAGGGCACTGTTGACTAGAGGCTCTTTATCTTGTGTGTTATTGTGTGTGTGTCCCTGTCTGATAAGGGGCTGACGAACACAAAACACAACTCCATTGTAGCTCAACTGCGTCACTTAGACACACAATTAAAATTCTGTCCCGGCAATCTTTCACTGTGTATTCAATATGCAGCTATTTGCCGAATGACACACGCCATCCACGGACTTCATTAACGCCTCTGCTTACGGAGAAGGTCACGACACGCTAACATCATCATACAATGTCAAGTTTAATTCACAATCCGCTTGCTTCAGTCACTTATTATTGTGACAGGTGCATTTGTGAAAACGAAACCAAAAGAGGATGTGAAGGAATAGAGGATTTAAATCAACCTACAGAAAACCCCTAGAGGTTTGATGAAATATCTGAAAGAGGAAGTAGGGTTATGGACACGCTCCTTTGTAAGAGTTAAAAGCTGTAGATTACGTAAACTGCGTATGAAATCTAACAACCTTCAGTTGGTTGAATGGAAAAAGTAGTGAACACATCCTTGCCGCAGCTTAAGAACACTGACATTTTTCCAGGTGAAGCTGTTTGCATGGTGTTACCTACTGTATTAAAGTGCCATTTAAAGGGTAATTCCGGGATTTTTCAACCTGGCCTCTATGTCCACAAAATCGCTTTTCATACCTTTAAGTAGATCCCAAAAGTTTCTGAGTTTCTCCGGTCCATCGGCTCAACCGGCAGTCGCGTAACGGCGGCTCAATGGCGGCAACGTAATCCGTAAAGGCATACTCGGCCGGTCAAAGTACGTCCACTAAAAGTGCTTGTTTTTGTCACGGACAGGCTCAGATTTGTTATTCGTGTTATTATCCAAATGTCTGACAACATTATGGAAAGGGTCGCTACAGAAACAGCCCGGAAAACGAGGACGGTGAAAAGGATACAAAGTTTATGAAAGCGAGAGGGTTGAGTTGTTGCAGGAAGAGGACGGTTGATACGTGAGTCGGAGAGACGAGTTTTGAGTTTTGAGTCGACCCTCTCGCTTTCATTAGTGGACATACTTTGACCGGCCGTCTATGCCCTTACGGATTACGTTGCCACCATTGAGCTGCCGTTACGCGACTGCCGGTCGAGCCGATGGACCGGAGAAACTCTTGGGATCTACTTAAAGGTATGAAAAGCGATTTTGTGGACATAGAGACCGGGTTGAAAAATCCCGGAATTACCCTTTAACGTATAATCCAGTTAAATACTACTTTAAGATGAAACCTGACCCCTGTGGGGAAATGGGGACGTTGCAGCAGAGGATAGCAGAGCATAGGATACAGCAGAAAAATAGAATAGAAATAACAATAGACAAAAGGGTGGGTATTAAACTTAAGGCAATTACAATATTAGGTAGAGCAAAAATGAAAAGTATGTGGATGTAATGTGTCATATTTTTCCCTTACCTCGTGTGTAATTGATTCTGCCATAAAGACTTTGGTCATAAGAAATATGGTAAAAATGATTTGTTTTTATTTCCTACAAAACCCCGATGACTTTATTCTCTCCATTACAATCCATCACTGAGGTTCTGGCTCATCCGTATCATTCACCTATCGTTACACTGAGCAGCCCAAGTTAAAATGAGATGGTGCTTCTTTAATAGTAAAAACTACAGTGTGAATCTAGCACCCAGAACACACCTTCTGTCAACATTGACTTAATGATAACCATGAATAAAATACCACCGATTACCTGCCTTTATCAGAGCAGAAGCAAGGAATAGCCTGGTCCTGTGATCGGTTCCAGTCAACAGACACCTCAGGTCTTAATGCATGTGAACAGCTGCTTTTAGATTTGGCTGTTTCTCCAGTTATCTGTAATGTAGCAAAGGCTAAAGCTAAGCTATCATTACCTACCACTATCATATCATTACCTATCATTAGGTATGAATGCTATACACAGTAGAGCTGAACTAATATGTGGAGAAGATATTGGCGTTCTATCAAAAAGTTTGAATATCGGCACAAAATAGCAACTATCGAAAATTATCCAAAAGTGATTGGTATCTGTATTGAAAACCCCTTATCAGTCAACCCCTTATATGCATCCGGTTCATTTTATTGTCTTATTCTTTAAATTAACTATTTGATTTGATAAGATTTGTAATGATGAAAGCCAGGATGAAGTGAGAGCGTTTTCCTAAATGAGGCCCCACGTGAGAATATTGGTCAGCCAGAGTTGTCAGGCTCAAAGATCCGACCAACAAAAGCCTTCTTCTGGGCAATGCTGCCCAAATACAAAGGCCATATTCACCAGCCTGACCACGCTCCCTGTCCATCATTGTCTAACACTGGTCCATGGACGGTAGACTCACATCCGCATGACTACGATAATCTGAGGCCAAGCTGATTTCCTGTCAGTAATAAATGGGCTCTGTGTTGGGTTTAAGTGTAAGGCTGTTGTCCCATGAACTCATCTGGACTTTTGTCATGTGAATACAATCTCAATACATTGCCTTTGTTGACAAAACAGCACAGTCACAGTGATGGGATGTGTTGTGTCAACATGACAGAGAGTCAGTCTGAGTATCTGAATGTATTCAGACCCTTTAGCTCTGCTAGTTACCATCAAGTTACGTTCAGATCTTTCCACTGAGACAAATCAACGGAAATGTAAGCAACACAGGGAAAATGTGAGTGGACGTGCAGATCGGACCTGGTTGCTGCATGTGGTTCAAGAGGTTCAAAACATCATTTGATTGATTGTTTTATTCTGAAATAATTATATTCTCATAGCAATTTCCTTTACAAAGCACTATAAACTAAACAAGCAAAAGGGAAGACGAAGAGTGTTGATCACATTAAGTCCTGTAATATTGGTAACATTACAGCCTGTGCAAGAAATTGTACTGAAACCAAATAATGGAATGAGAAAAACCTCAAATGGCAAAATCCCAAGTCCCATGTTCCCCTTGGTAGTTTCATTATTAGTAAAAAAAAAACCACAAAAAAAACAGAACAGCAGCTGGGGAATCCCCTCTGATCTACTTCCTGTCTCCTTACTCTCTGTCTCCATCTTGTGACAATTAAACAAATAGCAAAAAAGGAAGAAAAACCAACAACCAAGTGTAAGTAAATACTTTTTATTGTATATCAGATTAAAACCTTTAAACACCATAAATCATCAAAATATGAACCGTGTGAATCCTATTGGTCAAGAATACAGCCATGAATGCCTTTTCATCTAGTAATCACATTATCAAAGTGGAATTTACATCATTTTTAGGAATGTGGATTCATAATGACATGAATAAGGACATTGGGGGAGAAACCCAAACTGGCCTGGTGACAGATCCACCACAGCTGGAGCTGGTGTGAACAGAAAACAATCTTGGCCCGGCACAGCACGGATCAGGTCAGCATGGGTGTGTGAAAAGGGAATTAAATGTGCCCCAGAAGTGGATTTTAAAATAATAAAATAAATGAAGAGTTTTGTTCCAACATGCAATGTCTACCATTGGACAAACGGGATATCTGCTTTTACAAAATGATTAATAGCAGGGTGACCTGACTTAAGGCAACTTGGTGAACTGTCCCACCAAACGTTTGTTTTAGATTAAGCACATGAAAAACAAAGACCTTTAAATAAATAGCCTCTAAAGAATATATACTTTCATTATCATAATAGTTAAAGGACTGTTGCAAATATACAAACAGGTGAGAATGCGTTGACTATGTACAAGCCATAATGTTAATCGTTTTGACCTCTTCAAGTTAAACTTGTATTGTAACAGTAAGGGGTCCCCCACCCCCATCTACACAGAAACCATCGCTGTTCATTAATCAACATAAGAAATAACTGGTTAAAAAACATTGCCCTAAGAGGAAGGTTTGACAGCCAGAGGTAAGACAATACTAGAGGACACAGGAGTTGAAGTTTTTGTTCCAACATCCAGCATAAAAAGAACAAAGAAAAAAAAAAAAAAGAACAAAGTCACACCTGCTCTTAATAACAATTTTCTGTATGTTTTTGAAGAATAGTACTTCACTTTACATCCTTGGCTGACAAAATTGTCACACCTTCACAGACTGGTTCTCCTATATTTTAGAGATATTTAATAATAAATGTCAGGTATTGATTTTTTCCCCCCTGTAAAATTTTAAATAAAGTGTTTTGTAAATGACTTCTCCAGTAACTTCAGAGCTTCGGAGCCTATTGCCTTACATGGACCCAGCAGGGGGCGGCACCGAGGAGCTGTAAATGATCTTTCTCAGCTGGTTGGCTGGAAGAGCCTGATCCTCCAACACTAGAAGCCTGGGAACCTTCATCGGCCTGAAAACCGGCATGAACAGCTCCCCTAGGTGGTCTATTTATTGAATCACACTGTCAAGGCCATACCAACCAAAACAGGCAAAATGTGTCTCTTTGCATGAAGTGATATTTCCAGAAACCATCTCAGCTAAAACACATTCAAACAATTAAACAAGAGCGGTTAAAAAGATAGACGAACAATTGTGGACAACACACTGCACAGCACAAATTCACAAATCTGCAATTCTGTTGCGATCTATTACACCCGAGGCCCATATTGCTGCTGTTGTACAAGAACCATGTTACTGCACTTTCAGTGTTTTTGGGGTGTGTGTGATTCACAGAGGAGAAAAAAAACAACCTCTCACCATACACATGCCACAATGCTACCGATTAACCTTTGACCCATGATGAAACTCAACAAGCATAGTGAAAGGAATAGGCTACAAAAACAACAACCTGGCTTGTGAGTGCAAAGCCCCACCATTTGTTTCTTTTTTGGTACTGTTGACACTCGTTTTTTTTTTTTTTTTATAACCGTACAATAGCAACAGTTAATGTCCTTACTTTGTAAATGTGCAAAAAAGTGATAACATTCAAGACACGGAGGGTATCCAACAGAGATTGGAAGAATCCACATTGACCATTTGCATCTATACACATTCAACTACACATTCTGCAAATATGTGCAGCTATGGGATAAAAGTGGCCCGCTGACTTCCTCTTTGTCATGAACAAATAACTGTTGGTGGTCAAACGAACGAGGGCTGACAGTAGTGCTATGAACCATCCTATCGTTGCTGTCTGGTAAAGATCTCAAACCTCCGAAATTAATTACAGGAATTCAGAAAAGCAGAAATCATACGCTGTGTTTTGAAAGGGTTTCATGACCCAAAAGGTCCTAAAACTTTCTAAATCCAAAGCATGATTTTTTTTTTTTTAAACCCCAGCAAAAGCATGAAAGTCACCAGTAGAAATCATAGGAGTCAACTTGGAAGTTACAAGAGTTTCACCTGACAGCAGCGAGTTGCAGAGCCTCTATTTTGTGTGTCCTGTGGATTATGAATGTTTGATTGAGTGTGTGTGTGTGTGTGTTTTACGGCTTGAGGGTGGGACTGACTATGGGTGGCACGGGGGCGCTGACAGGGATGACTCCGGTCGCCAGCAGGATGATAATGAGAACGATGATGAGGACGATGACCACGATGACCACGATGAGCTTGACGTTCTTCCACCAGTAGGAGCGAGCCACTTTTTGGGATGTCTGCTTGAAGCCTTGAGCCTTTGGTTGGACAAGACACTCCGTTAAAAAGGAAGACAAGAGTTTCTGGGAGAGTGGTGAGAAGTTCACAGTGCTCTATGCTAACACTTTAACATGTACACTTCAACATAGTGTATGCTAAAGAGTTAGCATGGAGCCTACAATTGCTCAACAAGTTGGATGATTTTGGTGTCTATGTTCTCATCACTTAATGGTTAAGCTGACCAATGGGACAAACAAGTTACAGCAGCAACAATATGATACAGCAAAGAAAATAGAAAATAAATAAGAATATTGCCAACATTAGAATGTGATGGAAAAAAAAAAAAGAAATGTATGAATCAAAAGGTATGAAAAAAGATACAGCATTAGTGTGTGCCAAATAACACTATGCTGTTATCTAAGGAGACCTCAGAAGACCTCAGGAAGTGAGTAGCCTCCATTGCGACATCTGATGTCATTGTGCATCATTCAACAATAACAAGAATAGAAATGGCTTCGTGCAAGGGAAGCCAGGAAGAAACCTCTACTGTCTAAAAAGAGCAACGATGTCCGTCTTCAGCTGGTCAGAGAAAACCTGGACAAACCTGAATATTTGTAGTTTCTGTTCTCTGGACAGACGAGTCCAAAACTTGCAATCAAAACTCTCACCACCAAAATAACCCTCTACGAGTGGGAGAAAACCCCTCCAGGAAGATGAAGAGACTGATCAGTGATCAGTGGCTATAGGAGACGTTGACTCCAAGTCATTGCTAAAGGAGGTGCCACGAGTTACTGATTGAAGGAGTTCACATGTTTTTGCACACAGGTATATCTGACGTTTTGTCAAACCAGTTTTGTTAAAGTATAAATTTCCCTCTATAACATATGAAATAATGACCACCTGTAAGTTTCACACACTTCAAGCATGACAGTGTATATTAGGTACGAATACTATTGAACGACGATTGAACGACGTCAGTCTGATACATCAAAAAAACGACTCCTTCCTACAAAGGTGAATAAAAAGAGTCATCAAATCGATTCACTACTGTCGGACAGCCCGAAAGAATCAAGTGGGTTTGAAGAGTCTGTCTTCCCATGACTACTATAAATGCTTGTATGTATCTTTGAAGTAAAAAAGGATGAATTCATGCTTTTTGAAAATATAATGCATTTTTTCTATTGTGATTATCACGCGTGGTGTTGTACGTCACATGGTGTTACTGACCCCTGCTTGCAGATCCTCTGACTTGCCCATGAGGTCATCCAGCCTCTCTCCCCGGGCCAGGATTCGGTCCACATTCTGGGTCATGATGTCTTTGACTCCATCTACCTGGTCTCTCAAGGACTGGACCTTGTTCTGCGGCACTGGCTCCACTTCACCCCGCTCCTGGAGGGGGGAGAGAGAGAGAGAGAGAGAGCGAGAGAGAGAGAGAGAGAGAAATTTGGCGGGATTGCGGGAGGGAACGAGGGAGGTTTTGCACCAGTGATCTATAAAAACCGCATGCTTCAATTTAATGATCATACATCCACTCCTAAATGTTCTTGTGGGTGTCAACTGGATTTTTGGCAAGGTGCGACACTCGCCAAGTCAGTCCAAATTTGACCTAGACCACCTATCATTAAAATCAAGCAAAAGTCTCCCATACTTTATTTTGAAGCGTTATCTACAAAACAACAAACCAATAAATTCACATCAGCGGAGCATTCAGGACCAATGTTCTCTCCAAGCTGATAGTTCGATGACCTACGTCTAATAATTCACCACACTGATCAAATATCTTGTTAGTTAACAGTCAGGATCATGAGTGAATATAAGTGGGTTTGGAAGCACTGGTGGTAAATGATATTAGATGCAGGGCCTTTAGCACATCTTTGAGTTTAGTCAATTGTTGCCACAATTTATTCACTTATGTCTTTTATATGAACTGTGATGTGTTTTTTGTACTATGCAGTGGCCCAAGACAAATCCTGCTTTGGGAGACAATAAATCTTAACCTTTTTATGCGATTGACACATTTGTCAGGAAGGATATATCTACATGGAAGGGAACACCTTCTCCATCTTGAACCTGGGCAAATAACACCAGTATCTGAGGAGGAAGTCAAATGATGCATCATCGGGCACATATTTCCAGTTGATAGTTTGCATGACGACTGCCATTGTGCCTCGAGAGTCCTTCCAGTCCCACCGGTGTCTGCATGTGACAGCACAACCTGTTGTCTTCTGCATCGCTGGGAACGCCTACTACTGTGTGTCTGCACTTAGCCAGGAAGATAAGCTATCCTGTGTGTGCGCTGCTCACAAAGGCAGCCTGAATTAAAAATGTAGGATACACATTTAATGCTAATGTTAAATGCAGTGTGACAGCGTAAATGTGTGCGTGTACACATAACCTCCAAGTCCCATGAGCCACCAGCAGACCGTAAACAAAACAGTCTCCAGGAAACCAACAGTGCTGCATCGCCACTCGCCTCACTGCAAATGTACTGTACACAGACGTCTCAGTATCTTGCCTAAGGTTTGTTAGCGCCTGGATGAGGTGTGATTGTTTTTCAGAATTTTATCTGAAATTTTGGCAAAATCTCAATGCTTGTAGTAATTTGCACATCATGCCAACACCTAAGGCTCTTGAAAGGCTGAATGGATTTTGATAATCTACATCAATATCTGTCCTTCAAGGGCTTCTCTATCAATTCATCATTTTTGTTGAAAATCAAAAGTTATGGCACGACATCTCCCAGGTGGGAGTGATTTTGTGAATTCTAGCAGTAAAAATGAATCGATTTCCTAATTTACAACTAACTAATTTACAAAATCTTACAACAAACTAGATTTCTTGAAGACCAAAATTCAGGTTATGTGCGATCAAAATTTCTTAATGATGAAACAATACCAAAACAACAACAAGCCTCCTTTGTTCAAACAGGTTCACAGTAATAGTGGCCAAAGAATTTATTGAACATTAGCTCTTAAATCTCAACTCTTCAAAAGACGTCAAACTACCAGCCAAACTGCTTGCCGCTATATTTGCTTTTGATCTTATGTTTTTTAATCCCACTTCATATTACACATTTACTCCTCTTTTAACCTATTTACTCTTGAATGCATTTCCTATGTTTACATTACATATTTTACTACTCTTGTTTTATTGCCTTCCTGTACAACACTTCTTAAACTTTGCTTTGAGATAAGCGCTACACTGATGCAGTTTATTGTTTCTTTCTCCCCCCTTTCTTCCGGCACCAGTTGCTCTATGAGGCTCACTGAATGGCTGACAGCTATCAAATATCAACTCTCGCAGAAAGTGAGACAGAACAACATGTCCAGCACAAGAATTTAGTACACCGATGGCTACATGAAGTATCAGTTCACTGATGGCTATAAGTATCACTGAATGAATACGATACTTTATGTAGCAATCAGTATACTAGATTCTTGTGGACATGTTGCTCTGCATTCGTAAGCCATGAGGGGAATCTATTCAGCATTGTGTTGCTCAGCTGATTGATTTCAGGAAGTCCAGTCATCCGGTAAAGCTTGACAACTCACCAAAAGATGCCTTGTACAGATACTACACCTGCAAATATTTAGCTGATGCACATAAGGAAGTGCTCTCGAAATTTAAATTGAGATTAAACGTTTGACCACAACTGGCACACTGTAAAAGCATAGATTTCCATTGACCTGGTAGCAATATTGTAGCCATATCAAAGCCTCAGTCATTGAGTCCTTATCTAGTCAAATACGAAATACCGCAATCTTTTTGAATTTAACACCTATAGACATCGGACAGGGTGTGATATTTCATTGAGTGAAGTCGCATTTCCTTCCTTTAAAGCCATCCAAATAACCTAAATATGATAATGAGGCTACAGGCTACAAGAAAACAGTATTTGTATGTTAGCTTAACCCTTCCCATCTGCACAGTTGAGCCAGTAGTGACATAGTTCAATGTTTTCCCTGGAGCTCCAAGGCTAGGAAGGGAATATTTCCATACCTCTGAACTTGTGGTTCTTAACATTTCAGCAGAGGAAGCAGTGTCATATGAAATAGACCATTCCCAACCTTTCCATGTCAAGGACCTCTAAACAGATACACAATTAAATGAAACTATCTTTAATTTTGCTGTGGAGCACCTGGGACCCTTTCGAGGACCC
This sequence comes from Hoplostethus mediterraneus, assembly GCA_034670385.1. Lineage (NCBI taxonomy): Eukaryota > Metazoa > Chordata > Actinopteri > Trachichthyiformes > Trachichthyidae > Hoplostethus > Hoplostethus mediterraneus. The sequence goes on from JAXDDW010000002.1 coordinate 514,998, forward strand.
TTGTCTGTCTCTTGCATGGAGAACAAATTACACCAAACTCCATTCAAAAAGCTGGTAATTCAATGCTTCATTGGCTATAGGAAAAAGGTACATGCATGGTAGAACATGACGTAAGACATTTTATTAATCAAAAGTAGCCATTCTTCAATTCGGCATACATATAATGGGCCAGAAAGCATATACTGTCAACTTTTAGAACTGGTTCACCTATTAATACCACAATCTTCTTCCACCAAAGTATACCGTGGAGGACAGTAGCGAGCAGTGACAACCAATTACAAAAGATAAAATAAGTGCTGCTTGGTGAATCATCTGCATGCCGAATTGAAGAGTGGTTCCTAATGAATCAGAAAACACCTTACATCATGTTCTACAATGTCCAGATCTTTGACGATAAGAAAGGGAATGTCACATTGGCAGAACCTTTATTGGAGTTTGACTTAAAGTTGTCGCATTGGGGCTCGAGGCCCAAGGACCCCGCTGGGAAACAGTGAATTAGACAATCTAGCGTTAGAAAAACGGGGGGGAAACAAGCTATGTTATCACGCAATGGTTGAAATAAAGAACAAAACAAATGAACGTTCAGTGTTACGTTATGTATAGTATAAAACAATCCAGGGCCCAACGCTAGACCGTTTTACATTAATGCTGAAGTGTCTGACTCGTGAATATCAGACTCGGTGGAAAACATTACTCTTTGCCACAGTGGCTGTAAATAAGCCATTTTGTTAGGCTACCCTGGGTCCGACTAACTTTCTCTCTCCAAGATAAAAAGTTAAGCTGAATTATGCAACAGACATGGAAAACCTACACTTTAACTAAGACAGAAGTTAAAAGATAACTTTATCTATCAGGAAATACACCTGTTGTTGTGCATCCCAAAACATGGAGACGGTGGAGGGGGTTTATAAACAACAAAAAACACTATCAACCAGTATCACCTACCGGATCCATTTTGTGGAAACAATGCCCCTTGATCACAAAACGACGGATAAATTTTCTTTTAGGTTGACGGTGATTTTTGAAACCTTTTAAGACCTCTTTAAAGACTGAAGAGTTTGATGCTCCACCAAAACGATTACGTTTCCTCCTCTGTTTAACTTCCTGGTTGTTTTTTTTCCTTCAAACTAAATTCCTTCGCTTCAATTGTCATATTTACCAGAATAAAGAATACATTTTCCGGTCATAATTTTCAAAATAAAACCTTTATTCAAGAACATATGTGACGACTGTTTTTGAGGTTGTGTTTTCTGGGTAATACAAAACCAGTACCAGTGTGAAAATGAAGCATATATTTAAAGAGGAATCTATAGTTCATGAAAATACGATTGGGCCTTTTTTTTCTTTTTCAAAAATGTATTTTTTTCACAGCATATACACAAGACACTGTACATACAGGGCTGTCAAAGCTACATAAAGAAAGACTCAATTCCAAAACAATCAGATGTCGACCGCCTTGATGTTCCAGTATATGATGCCAAGTCAGCCAGAATAAGCCACCACTGAAATGTTCTGTGTTTACTTAAGATAAGATAAGATAAGAGAGACTTTATTAATCCCGCCGTGGGGAAATTCACGTTACAGCAGCTCACAACAATAGAAAAACAGAATATAGAATAGAATAGAACATACAATATACAATATAGTGCAAAAAAAACAACAACAAGTGTGCACTTACTTTACAGCTAGATATTCATTCCATATTACATCTAATAATTTCACTGAGTATTTTGATGTTATTTTATTTTTATGTACGCCGCAATACGTGCTTATTCTTTTTTTAAATACCATGCTTCTATTTTGAATGCAAAGGTCCCTAATATCCGGTCTTATTCTGTGGCCTCTGGTAGCTTGACGTAGCTCTTATCCCTCTTCTATCCTCCGAATGGCGTCATACCAAGGCGTTTCCATGTGCTGTCTGTCTGCCTATGTATTGAATCATCAATCAAACTTGTCAAACAGTTTCATACCACTAACACTGTATTCTTCTTGGCTACAGAAACAGCTTTTAACATGTAAGCTAGGTGTTATGACATCTTTCAACATTCCCAATGCACAAACAAACTTGTGAGGATTTAGCAAAAAGTTATACTACAAACCCAGTATGCATTGTTACCAAGCCAATATACCAGTATACTATCGAACCACCATAACAGGAAGCATACTACTAACAAACAAATGCTAAAAAAATAAAATAAAAAGCAATATATGAACATCAGTAATGCAGCGGTATCATTTGATCTCCAGTCAGTGTATCAACAAATATAAACAAAAATGTATTAATGCTTTATTCACCTTAAAAATCGTGCTGTAACATAAATTGAGTTTGATACTACTTGTATATTATGGATTTACCTCATAAAGCATAAAGATTTATGTCAGCCAAAAAAGGTCAACTCTGAAAATATAAATAAAAGGTGGGTAAACTGGGTTTAAATGAGGTGTTATGCAGTCAGAGGAGTGTGTTTATATATTATATTATTATATCATCATGGTTTAAAGTAACTGTTATACTACTATACTATACTGTTATGTGTGTTATACTTTGCCACAGCTTCCAACATGATCCAGCCAATCAGAACTGAGGACCACCACTATCAGTCTTATAATGGCATGTCATTCCATTAAAAAGTCTGAATGCTACAAACAAAATGGTCAGATTTCTTCTGGACCACCATTATCATATAATATAATCCTAATCCTAATCTATGAATCAGGTTCTATTCAGTTATATTTGCAACATCCTTCAACCCTTCAGTCACATTAAACCACAAGAAGCTTTGTTCTGTCTTTTTTCTCACAACTGGCAGGATTCCCACACATTTCCAGATCTTACAGGATCATTTCCATGTTATGTCTGATTCGTGTGTGTCCCAGGGCAACTGTGACATGTTATGTAATTCCCGGTCAAATCACCTCAAATCAATAGCACTTTGTTTTATGTACAAAGCCCCTTTTGTCACCACTAGTTCATTTCATCAGATTCAGACTCCTGCCAGGCCACAAATACCCATCTGTCCATCACATGAACATAAAAGGAAGAACCTTAGATTAATGTGCAATATGATGGTCATCTACCACTGTGTAGCTAAAGATCATTCCTGCAGCAAATAACACAATAACCCCCCCCCCCCCCCATACTTTTCCAGACTATTTGTGCCATTCCAAAACTTTTCAAGACCTGGAAATCATCAAACTTCCAGACCTGTCTAAGAACTCTCATAATGGTAACACTAGACAAGGGCCAAATGTTTTCATTGTTATTGACCCCCACACATTTGGTCCCAGGCGTCACCATATGGGAAGATTTTAGTTTAGTATTGAACTGTTGGAACTGTCTACACTGTAAGTGAAGGAGCGACTCCTCCCTGCCCAGCAGCTCCTGCTGTGTTGACGTCACACTGACTCAGTCCCACCCAGCCAGCAGCACCGACCCAGACCAACCGGTTTTACTTGTATCCACGAAGTCTGTCAGCGCCTGCTCTGTAACGTCAGACCACTGAGGCACAAGCAGCTGTGCAGTATTTCCATTTTGGAAAGCAATGGTTACGCATTCGTGGGTGTTTTTTCTAAAATACAGGTGATTGCATCTTTAAAAATACTTAGTTAATAACTTAGTAACTATCATCTGGCATCTTTGTTCCAAAATGAGTGTTAATACTTGCATGCAAGCAATCATTTTCTAAAAGTAAATTACACCTGTTTCAGATGGGAGGATGTGTATTTTTGAAGGCCGATCACAATATTTACTTTGTGCCAATATTCAAGATCTTTAAATTTCACAATTTTTATGCCAAAGAAATTAAAGCCCTGGATTCTTTTTTGCCAGGTGGGATGGAAAAGCCTCTGAAAGAGATCATCTGACATCTCCATTGAAACCCAGGATAATAATGATATGTATACTTGTGTTGAATCTCATCAAAATTAATCAAGTCAGGTTAAGGGCTTCCCACAACCAATGTAGTGTTGATGAATTCAAAAGCAATTATGTAATCAAAAAAACTGCATCATATCAAGGTTGACAACATCGACTGGCCGTTATCAGATTTATAATAAAAAGCCAATACCAGTCTGATATATCCCTCTAACCCCAGTGGATCTGTCGTTTTGTTCTGGACTTCTATATACACATACCGTGCAACATATGTAGAAAAACCTTTTTATTCCTTTTGATCATGTACATGTGGTGAGAGAAGGACATTGAACACATGGATTATCTACATAAAAGGAGCAGCAGCAAAAGTGTAGAATAAAATTAAAGACAAATGTTTAAAACATTATTCAGGGAAGTGAAAGTGTACACATTTGAAGGGTCACTTATTACAGATGGTCTAAATACTGTAAAAATGTTACATAGTTCACAAAGTGAAGGAAACACTGTATACTATACACAGTAAAAAGGGAGAGAATAAGGAAAGTGAAGAGAAGAGCATTTGATCTCCATACATCCCACCACCATCGCTCCTCAGTGACCTTGTCTGATGATGATATCTGACATGTCATCGACCTTCACCAGCTCCAAATTCTGTTTAAAGAAGGAAAAAAACAGTTTGTATAGTTTACTCACTGTAATAATTTAATGAGAGGTTAAAAACACAGATTAAAAAATAAATAAATACTGCCAGCTGAATATTTGGAATATATATACAGTATATTGTAGGTTCAGGCCATCTTAATGTTTCAGGTTTCTCTTCGATAAATATTTCTCAGTGTCTATGTTGAAGTGCTACATTTTCTTTCAAAACCTTTCTTGGCTTCTCACCATGACTGTTCCATTTTTTTTATAACCAGTGTTTTACCTACACACCATTGCCAGTAAACGCCCGGCTTTTAAGGTTTGAATCGGCGTGGACACTGACCTTTTCATTGGCGAGGTGAAGCAGAGCGACGAACGCCAGCGGCACAGACAGGTTCTGAGCCATCGTACTGGGCAGCCTGGACCGACAAGAGGAGGGTTAGGGGGGGAAAGAGAGGTTTCTATTCCATAATTCATGCCGTCACACCGCAGCGCCTTCAAAGGAGAGTTTTTTGTGCTCGCTTGGTCCACAGCAGGGTTTAAATGATGCATGGAGGGCAAAAGGCACATCCGCCAACACTATGACCCCCACAGGCTTCCCATACATTATCCGGTTTAAAACTACATACTTTTTTCCAAACCTGGATTGGAAGAGTTTGGTCAGCTTGAGTATTCTGACAGTGGATGACAACTACATCAACTAGGCCATATCGCTCTATGGGTGAAGATTTTCACAACATCAAAATATGGAAAATTACAACTATATCAAATGTAGTTTTATGTACATATCAGAAGTAATGCTTTATAATGTTTTAATGAACTTTTCAAGATCTGGAAATGATCCAATTAATATTTTCCCACACATCTCCAGACCTGAATAGGAACCCTGAGCCCGCAGACTACAGTGAAAATGTGTACATCATACAGTTATCTCTAGTTGCCTGCAACACTAGCTTTGTTAAGTGCTATTCAATCATTATTATCATTATTCTTCATTACTGCTGTGCCACGGTGGGCATGGCAGGGGTCTGCTGGTACCTTTGAAGCAGAGTCTTTGTGGTCTGACTGAAGACTTTATCCCCAGGCACCTCTGATGTCTCCACAGTCTCAGCCTCCTGCAGGGAACATGAATGGGTGAATAATAGAATAGAGTTGGGCACAAAACACACATGCCCACACACACAAACATGTAATTAACAGGAAGCTAACACCAGCCCTATGCTGCTAAGTCTCTGGATCTGGCTGGTAAAGGTCTCTACTCTAGCAGCCATTTTTGGATAGTAACAAACCATTATTCTACTCTACAGACCTAGTAGGCTGGTGAATAGCACAACTGTCTGGGGAATCTTGGGACTTACCAGCTCTAAGGCCTGTAGACAAAAAGCCGGACACATGGCAATTCAAACTATATAGATTTCCAAAACGTACCTCTGTGGGTTTTTCTGGGCTCCCAGTCAGAAGAGTCCACATGCTGTTCTTGAGTCTCTTCATGTCCATTTTCTTGGCTGTCTTGGCATAGTTGATCTCAATCTTGTTGACCTATAGGAATAAAAAGCACATGTAAAAACGCTGTGCTGCAAATTCAATTCCAATCAGTTCGTGCCATGAGGAGTAGGATCTTAGCCTTTAGGTTTCAGAAATATTCTCCTCATGCTCAGAGGGTCTGGCGGTAACATCAGGCACATGTTTACTGTGAACTAAGGATCATTAGTTCTAGTAATGTCATAGTTTACTGATGTCATGTTACATAATTTCTGGGTAATAAAGTCCTTTGAGCTTTCAAGAATTCAAACTCATGCTGGCAGGCCTTTAAAGTAACACTGTCTTAATTATCACCAGAAGCTGTGAGCATAGAGAAACTACCTCTGGAAGCTACAGGCTATCACCACATCGGCTCTCTCTCTATTAAGACCATCTGACTCTCACCCTCTGTGGTTCAGGCACCAGGTCGTCCTCCCCGTAGGTGGAGATTCCCTCCGGGTCTTGTGAGGAGGGAGGTACGCCGTCGACCGAAGGCTGCGTGTCGTCGGAACCAGCAAACCCTTCGGCATCGTCATCACTGTCGCTGCCCTGGAGAGAAACATGGAAGAAGAGATGTCTCAGGGCTGGAAATGAGACACGGCGTCCCTGCAACCTTCGCTGCTCAATTTCTATGACTGACATTTGTCAGCGTTTATGTTCAAATGTTAACACTAAAAGAATCTGTGCAGCTATCACAACCTACTGTATGTAATCTCAGGGGGAATATGGGCTCGGAAAGTTACATTGAAGACTTTTTCACACCTCAACAAGAGCGGCAGCTAAATGTCTAAAATGTAATCTAAAAAGGTGGTTTCAGACCTGAAGACCAGGACAGAAGTTGGCTGTGTCGTTGGCGTTGTTGTAGTCGTAGTCTCCGATGCCTTCTCCTAGCTCTCCAGACAGCCTCTTCTGGCCTTCTTGACACAACTAGGATTGACAAAAGCAAAAAAATGTTCCTATTACAAATCACACCGATTAGTCCCATTAATTGGAATTAAGAGTTAAAGTTTGTTTAGATCATTCAAATGGCCACGTGTCGAAACCCAAAAACCATTGTGACTTCCTTTCAACATTTAGGTGGTTATTTGGGATAAGGGCAGTCAGAAGCATTGAGCACAAAGGCCCGATTGTTCTGTGGTAATAGACACAGTACAAACATCAACTAAAAGTAGTCACTGCTGATGCAGGTGAATCATAGGGGCGACTGCAACATGTTGAAGATTCGCCATTTAGTGTAAAAGTGTTAAGTTGATTTGCCCAAGAATTGTGAAGCTTGTCATGAAAAGCCATTGCTCGACTCCCCATAGGCTTGCTCCCATTCACTTACCAACAGCAAGTGGTTACATGTTTCTGATGTTTCTGTGGGGATTACCCAAGAATGCATTGATGCTCATACTGGTATTGGATATCAGGCAAATACCCCTAAAATTGGGTATTGGTATCAGAGAGGATCTCAAAGATGCAAAGATCCACATGTAACAAATCAAAAAAACTACTAACACTGATTTTTCTTGATTTTCGTTTCACTGGTAGAAGGTTTATAATGTAAAAAAATATATATATCTCTATCACTTTTGTTCAGTGACCCCAAACATAATAGTCTATGTTGTTCAGTTTAAGTAATGTATCTGTATTCTACATCTGCCAATACTTAAAAATGGAGCATTTGGCATCTCTATCGGCAGTTGAAACAAAGTTGTATTGGTACGTCTCTAATTTCAACCACTTCCACAAGCCCCGCTAGCAGAGTGAAATCTTACTGTGCTGGAGGGTTTGAGGCTGAGTTGGGAGAGGGTCTCCGGGGGGAACTGGAAGTCTGCTGGTAGAGTCGTTTTCTTGTTGCTGGCACTGAGGGCAGACTTGGTGATAGTGGTGGCAGCCTGGAGGGGCAAGCACAGACAACAGCGATGTCAGATGCAGGAAATTCAATTAGATTAAGAATCAACAGGGTCCCTACACATTTTACATTTTGAAAATGTACGCCGATAGTGGCAGGGCAATATGATGGTCAACTAGGCCATACCTTGATATCTGAGGATTAGCATGTGAAATGACCTGGAATCCACAGGACTTAATAATTTGGTGACTCTGTGACCATATTAATCGAACTCTTACTAAAACTAGAGGTGCATGGATAGTATCTGTAGTATATGGATTGGCGCCGATCCAACTCCCAATTGCTTGATCAGCAAATTAAGCTGTCTTGATAGATGCTTTGATGACACTCCGGCAAGGTAAAACATGCTGAAATGCTGCTATTTGTGACGTTCATAGGCAGAACATTATTCAGAAGAGAAGCTATACAAGCTAAATGTCATTCTGTTGTTTAGGCCTAATCTACTGCCCTTGATCTGTTTCCCTATTCTGAATAAGAGAGTCCCTCAGTAAAGCTCCATTTGACCAGTGGAACAGAAGGAGAAACCACATCTTCTACTTTGTGTTATGCAGCCTATTTTATTATTATTCATTTTATTTGACTGTTGGGATTGTCAAATAAAATATTTGAATTTGAAAATAGTTGAATCAAATAATTTCCATACCTTGATCTAATGAGTAACCTCTAACTGAAACCATGCCAGGTTTCTTACATGACAGTCTGGGGCACAAAAAGCTCCCACAGCCAGGGACTGAGACCTGCATTAGCTGCATCTAAAAATCACCAAGTAACTAACGCTGGTTCCCTGGCAACAGCACCAAAAAGTACCACCTGATAGAGTAAATGCTTTTACATTTGAATCGATGAAGCCTGTTGAGACAGCCCACTCTCTGGCTATGTTGCCAGGTATCCAAACACTGTGAAGGAGCGCATTCAGACTGGACTGGATAACACACAGCTACCTGAAGAAAGTTTCATTCCAAAATCCATTATTAGGATCCATCTTGACCTACAAAACAGCAGCTTCTTATAGGATGCATCTGTTTTTTTCTTTTCTTTTTTAAATCAATAGCCTATTGAGCAATGAACATCAGGTCTTACACCGGGTAACACCTTTCCGCCCAAAATGGATTAATAGCATTTTGGAATGAAACCCTTGATACTGAAAAAAAGATAGAGGTGTTTACTCTTGTGGTACGGAAGTAGGTGTCGAAGTTGACATCGTCGGTGAAGTCAATTTCAAATGTCTTCTTGGGCTTCTTTTTGCGCGTCTCCTTGTCAGGCAAATGGTCCACTAGAGGAGATAAACCATATGAAAGCAGACAGACAGGGAGAAAAAAAAAAATTGTTCACACAGTTGACAGTGGTTGTTGAGGAAGGGGAGAGGATTTGGACCGAGCCACCTTCTCTAACCTCTACTCTCCTCCCTTCATCAATTACATCAATTCACTCACGCTTGTGCTTTGGTTTGAACTGCCAATAGCCGGGCCCGGCCCACGTGGCCATGGTCTTGGGGCTGAAGTAGGAGTATTCCCTGGGCTGCGAGGACAGCTGCAGACACATGGTGGCGATGTCTCCCTCCCCGATGGGAATCACATCCCTAGACAACCACCACAAGACACACGGACATGATGATGACCATTAATTCCCTTACTAAATCAGCGTGACAGAAAAAGCTGGATTTAGACCCATTCAGCATATTTTAATGGACTAACTGCTAACTCTCTTGGTGATCATGGGCAATCCAATTACTTTCCCCCCCAATTAAAAAGTGTATTTCAAAGCTGTGAGCTTAAGTAGGTCAACGGGAGTTCAGGGTCGTTTTCTGGATAGGACTCTTCCATCCTAGCATGGGGCTCCGATAATGTTAATGTTTATACATTAATAGGCACAATGATTTTTACATCGGGACAGAAATGTGCAGCAGTACCAAACTGTACAGATAAATGATAAATGGCATCGGAAACTTCCGTCCAATGCATGCTGCGATAGTCTGAAAAGGATTAAGGAGGCAGAGAAATTTAACAAATAAATGACTGAGTCTCCTTAGTGAAATTTTCTATAATCCACACAACTAACTATTGCCTGGAGGAGCAGTTGCAGCAGGAGGGAGTGTTGCATATATACACACATCCACCACTGAGCAGCTCTACTGGAAGCCGGGGTTTAAGGGCCTTGTTACTGAAGGTGAAACCAAACTTTTGAACATGTTGCTGCATACATATGTGTGTGTACTTGCTGTGGCTTTTGTATTGTTTGTTTACTGAAATGGAGATGCTATCCCACAAGACTTGCACTGGTGTGCAAACTGGTGACTGGGGTTTGATTGGTTTTTGAAGGCCAATATTTATGGACTGAAGCTGCTAATGGCAGATAGTTTGCACTGATATTCAATATCTTTAAAATCTGAACATTTCATGGCAACAATTTCATGCCCCCTGCCCCCAGGATATTATTTTGGCACAGTGGAAAAGCTTCTAAAACAGCAATTAGACCATCTGACATTAAAACGGTCATCTCTAATCTGTGTCCTCACCGTCCTTTGCCGGAGCCAGAAGCTTCACAGCCTTCCTTGTACTCCTTGGGTCCCTCCCCACAGTCACCCTGCCCATCCTCGTAGTCTGCGTCAAAGTCCTGGCCAAAGTCCTGACAGTCGTCCTCTTCGGGCCCTGGCTCGGGCTCAGCATTCACGTCAAACGCGTGTTCGCCCTGCTTCATTTTCTCCAGCAGCTGGTTCATGGTCTGCAGGGAAACGCGCGGTCAGATACACACACAGCTGGGGTCAGGTCATATTTGCAAATACAACGTTTCTGCTACATTTGGTTTTACACTGCAGGGAGAGCATTATGGGGTGACACATTGCTTGTGTGAGGCAGTGGCTCCTAAACTGGCAATATAATATCATGGTGAAATAATGATACAGAGTTATCATGATACACAATTCTGTTGTCTTAATTAATGATGAAAAGCAACTATCTATATATACACTTTATATCACCATGCAGTTCAATGAGATGAACAGCAATTAAGCATATTTAGCAGATATCGTTATACATGGATAGAATTTCTCATGATTATCATGATATAACGTAACAAATATATAAGTTAGTTAATTACTAAAGTTTGTTATTGATTTAGTAACCAACTAAGATCTTCCCACAGGGGAGTCAATGGGACAATATTTTATCAAATGTAGCCTAATGTGAGTCTATTTGGGGGTTTACAATATCCTTTAACCTTTAAGAACCCTTGGTGTAAGGAATTAAATCAGGGAATCAATAAGCTTGTAGAACAACAGAGTATTGTAACCCTTTAAGACAGGCTGAGGCAGGTTTCACTGCAGACTGACACCCCTGCTGCTGAATAAAATCCAACGCGGTGGTGAAATTTAGTGGCACCAACCTGCTCGGGATTCCAGCTAGTGAAGGAGAAGTCCTGCAGCGAGGGGCAGATGGAGCTTTTTTCCTGGGAGCGCTGCAGACCACCTGGCAGAAACACAGAGAAGGACAGGGATTAGGATTTTGGGAAGCAACTAAAAAAAAAAGGGTCAGGGAAACACCCTCATTTGTAAATGCAACACCGTGCTCCTAGACTCCAATTGTCACACACACAATTTGTTGATGTTTTGATTTATTGAGGAGTTTCCCCCCCCCCCCCCCCCCATTGACTGAGCTCCCAAGCAAGGACTGCGGTGGTGGGAATAAGCCTTTAGTCTATTTTGAGTTACATGTCACGCCAGCTTAAATTTTCTGAGCTGTGGCCAAGTAGTTTTTGTTTATACTGTTGTCAAATACACAGCTAACACTTGCTCTCTAAACATTACACACTAGAATTGTAGTAACTGATTTAATACAACAGGATTTGGAAATCCATTTGTTCACATGTGGTTATTTAGAGACTCTACATGCCCTGGGAGTTGAAAATAAAAAACAAAAAACAAATTAAGAGCCATGCACGTGGGTTTTACCAGTGAATGGTGATGTGGGGACTCGCTGTGGAGGCGGGGGTGTGTAGGAGGGTCTGGACTGGAGGAGGGTCATGTGGGAAGGGAAGAGCAGCTCGCAGCGGCTGTCCTCGCTGAAGAGCACCGACAGGAAGACACCCGCTGTGCTGCTCTCGTCGAAGGAGGAGGCCATCCGTTGAAACATGGGGTCCACCTGGATGAGACAGGAAGGACGTTCACAGGCATAGTCACAGGCATAGTCACAGTACAATGGTCGATTATCCTTATACGAGGAGCTGAAGTGCACTTCATAGTAAGTTAAATTGTCTTGGTGTGGGCACTCGCCATACCCTTTAAAAACAAAAAAGAGAGATAGGTGACCTACGTCTAATAATTTATCACACTGACCAAATACCTTGTCAGTCATCGGTCAGAAATGAAGTTTAGGTTTGGAAGTTTTGATGGCAAATGATTTAGATGCAGTGACATTGTCATAGGTTAGGGTTTCATAAACTGACGTCCCCGTTGATGAGGGCATACGAGACATGTGAGACACACGGTATTGAGAAAGGGCAACTCACGTTGTCCTGAATGAGGCAACATCATACCTCACATTTCCTCTCAGACTCTGAGCTGTTGATGTTGCTCAGGTTCTGCTCCACTGTCTTCTTAGGAGGCCTCTTCTTCTTCGGCTGCTTGGCAGTCAGCTCCCCCATTGCACCCCCCTCCACGTCTCCCTCATCCTCTGGACCGTGGCCTGTGCACACACGCACACGCACACACGCACACCTAAGTTGGATAACTAAACGCTACTCCAGTGATAATGAGTAACACTGCACAGGACAGTCAATGAATGACATTGGTGAGGCTCTCACCCTCTCCAGGCTTGGTCTCAGATCCCAGGCCACCCAGCACTCTGTAGGCATCAGCATGCACAGCATCCACCCTGACAGCATAAATCTTTGTACTAGCATCCAAAGTGCCCGCCGCCACCTTGAAGAAAAGACAAACAGAGATAGATGCATCAATTCATAGTGTTTCTACACTGCTTTTGTGAATCAAATCCCATGACTACCCCACAGTATATGGCACAAGTTCTCCGAATGGCATTTGAGTCTTTCCGATGTTACATTGTTTTGTGAAATAGCCTGTTACCCATTAAGGTGTCTCCGTGTTTCATCAAGTTAAATTCAAGATACTTTAAGACCTTTTTAATACCAGAGAGAATAAGATGATTCAGACCAATTTTGCAATTGTAAGTTCAAAGACCTCTAAAACTGAATTTAAGACTTACAATGTACAGTTGAAGGTAGCATTTTAAGATTTTTCAGGACCTGCTAACACCCTGTGTAACCAGGGAATATATTTGGATCATTATTTTCTTTAAAGTAAGTTCCATGACCTATCCAAAACTGGATAGGTCATTTTCCCTAACAAACGATCTTCAAATTCCATGATTTTTCCAGGTTTTCCATGGCTACAACGTCAAACTTGTAAATAGCCTGAAGAGATACTGTGACAATACATTTGATTCCAGTGCATGATATAAATGGAAACTTCAAAGAATGAAAGGTTTTGGGCACCAAGGAAGATTATCAAAGGTTCACAAAGAGAGGATTAAAAAAAGCATTAAACTCATACCTTGAAGTTTGTGAGCTCAGAATCCTTCTGTTTGAGAATATCAGCCATGTAATCAATCAGATGTAGACCAAAGGCATTTTTAGTGGTAATTTTCTACAAAAGGAAAAGAGCGAATCATTGGTTTGTCCTTTCATTGCACATCTCAGTAATGAATATACAGTAAAAAGTAATGAATATACATTCCAAAGAAAAAACATGACACATTTATATTTACAATGGTTACATCATTTCACTCCTTTTCAAAACACACAACATATGCTGCACACGATGCATGTATACTCACATTCTCAGTGGAGAGTTTGATGCAGGTAGAGTAATGCTCTGAGATCTGTGCATTGGACAACTTTGGCACAGCAGCAGGAGTTCCTGAGGCGCTGCACACAAACACAGGGGATTGCCTTTGATCTCAAGGTCAATATACAGGCTGTCGAGGTATATATTACGGTTGACCGACACAGATTTTGGAAGGCTGATAATGTTGTTTTTGCAGTGAAACTGCCACTCGCTGATATTCAATATCTTTAAATTTGACTATTTTCTCAACAAACTGTGACAAGTAGTCAGTGTTTCCCTCAGAATTGTATTCTTGTCAGAGTGGAAAAGCCCCTGAAATGCCATTTAGACCATCATGGGATACTAAAACCCCACTGAAAGCCAGACTAAACTCTTTTAGGGTTAGCAGCTCTTTAGGCTAGGGTGACCCATCCCACCTATTCAATGGTAAGGAAACTCTGGGGGATATGTTAATACCTTAAAATTAATAATTTGCTTACAAAAAGACATTAATGAACGATTAAATGCAGAAGTAACATGTGAAAAGAAAATTTCACTGCAGATTATATCTTATTTCTACACTGGGTGCCTCCCCTGAAGTTACTCCCACATCACAGTGGAATGATTTCTCTGCTTGGCCAGCTGATATAAAAATAATAAAAACATGCAAAGTGATATACTGGTCTAACTCTAGTGTATAATGTGGGATATGGCTTGCTGAGATGGATGAGTGGTCTGTCCCTACAGCTTACCTATGAGACGCAGACTCATTGAAGGGGGAGTCAGTGGCAGTTTGGAGGTCAATGACCCTGGACCTTCGCCGTTGACGCCTCTCCTGTTCATCATCATTGCCAGGGAAGGCTGTCAGTAGCGGGGTGCTGCAGGCTGCAGGGGACAGACCCTTGTTTTTCAAGGACGAGGATGCCCACCCAGAACGCACCCGGGAGATGGGTGTGGAGGCTGCACTCATCTTAGCTGGAGACAGAGACATGTACAATCAAATAGAATTTAACACAGAAAGAAGTTTTACCCTCAAGAAAAATAGTTGGGATTAATTTTAATAAAAAAACAGAACAAAACAGATAGCCCAGAAATGTGCATTTGTAGGCATACATGTAGATGCATTTCATTTGAACATATTTTGGATATACAGTACTTTCAGATATTATGTTGTCAAAAATACAACGATCCGCGCTTTTGTCTTGTGTACGGAGAAGCTATTCAGAAACTATGTTACAAAAAGTTGAATGTTGCCTTGCTTATCGACATACGTCCATACCTAGTAGAACATGACTCGAGACCTTGTACGAGTCGTTAGGGTCTTCTGGTAAATGGGGCATGTTAGTTCACCAAACAGCACACCATTTCACTTAAATCTCAGCGAGTAACAGTTAGGGTGAAACTAGTATGTAACCCTACCAAGCACAAGGCCATATTCAAACTGTAACGTTACTTTTGAACGTGATCATCACGGTGACGTTTTCACGCGTAACTTACCGGGGCTAACTGGCCGCATGTAAACAAAGGGATTACAGTTGTAACTGTAATAGACTATTTAATACAAGTTATTCAGAAAGAAAGTGTTGCATTAAAGTAAATTAACACTTAACACACGCTTATTTGACCTTAGGTTCGATACCAACAAAAGTTGGTAACAAAACTGCGAGTAAGTTACTGTTAGCTAGAAGCAGGGTACATGTATCTTAAAATGAGAGGCTAGCATTAGCTATCGTTATCATTATTTCGCCGACTACGTGAAACAGCTGCGTAGTAGTATTGCTCAACTCGCTGCGAGGCTTTCTCGGTCGGCAGGATGTTAAACGTACCTTGAAATGTGTTAAAATGCGTTGGGAGTTGGGAGGTGAGATCACATCAATCTTAAGTTTTCCTTCCTGATTCTCTTTTGAATTTTTGCGCCGAACGGTTTACGTAAGACCGGTGAGCGTCATGACGTTAAGGCACGCCCTCTCGGTTTTTTCTGCCAGTGGAACTACGTAAGTCAGGTTGATGTCATGACGTTGAGGCGCGCCCGTTTTTCTGCCCGTGGATTCCAAGGAGATTTTAGCAAGTTGTCAAGCCTCTATAATGTCATAGAGAGATGTAACACATTTTGCCTGTATTTGACAGTCAGTAGAGAGAGACAGGAAAGATCAGGTGAGAGAGGTAAACCTTGTGAGTTAAAACAAAATGTAAAAGGAGGTTTGTCACTTTGGTAGGTGATTAACACATCTATCTATCTATCTATCTATCTATCTATCTATCTATCTATCTACCTACTCTATGGTTTTTACTGTCTGCACAAAGTTGGTAAAATATAAAAGACGGAGAAGGTAAAGACTGAGATGAAGGAGGATATAGTGGAAAAGGAGGAAGTGAGTCTGGAGCCTGAGCCAATGGAAAGAAAACCACAGTGGAAACCTTTCATGTGAAAACTCAACTCCTGAAATGGCCTTTAGCTCCAGATGGCTTCATCCCTGAACGTTGCATGACGTTGACGGCCAAATCCTTTAGGGTCCCCAGCACCCCAGTAGAATATCATCCACCAGAAAAGGAGGAGGAGGAGGAGGAGACGACGAGGAGGCGGAGGAGAAAGAAGAAGAGGAGGAGGAAGAAAATCCCTTCCTCAGCATGTTGAAACACAATGCCAATAGCCAGTGGCTGGTCAAGAAACCCAGTCTCCACCTGAGCGATGTGATGGCCAAAGTGTTGTTGACTATGGATGGCTTGAAACATGATGTGTATAGGAAGTGCACAGAGGCCCTGCTTCTGCCTGGTCAAGACCTTTGACATCCCGCAGTCAATGGTACAAAAAAATGTGCTCTGCTTCCTTCAGCACACCGCAAAGGGAAACCCTCATGGAAACGGGTTGGAGGCATAAATAACCTGCAGATCTTTCTTCCATGGGTAGATCAGGTAGATCATTCAGCGTTGTATCACAATACTCAGAAGAGAGCAGACCAATTGAGTTTTATTCCAAATTCCCACCATTTGAAAAAGTAACAACAGGAAAAAAAACCAAATCATAATAATAAATAACCATGAAAATTGTTTATGTATTTATTAGTACATAATGCCTTTCTTCCACTTGCACAATCTGCCTAAATTATAGTTTGACTTGTATTTGAAGTGAATTTACTGTGTTAATCTCTGAATAATCTAATATCTGAATAATCTCTCTAGGCCTGTCTCTTATGACAATAGACGTAAACTCCTGCACCAGCTGGATACAAAACTGAGTGAAGACATGGAGCTTAAAGCTAGCACACCTAAAGTCAAAAAACTCCCTCTGCCATATAAACAGAGAAAATTCAGTTCCATACCTAAAGGTACAGTAGCAGACTTCCTGATGTGCATACGCATATGTGTTATCATTCTGAAAATCACAGAAACACCAGCACGTCAACCTACACTGTAGATGTATGTAATTCAAGCTTTCTGGGTCTGAGTGCAAAATATACCATCCCAGCATGAATATTTTTGCATTTTTGTTTTGCATCAGTTACAATACCTTGATAGACGATTATTTTTCCCTGTCTTTTTTCAAAGACATGATTTCTTATTTAGACCACATTCTAGTGATGGGCAGGCTTTCCTTCGCCGGGAACACACTGGACGCGGAAAGAAAAGGCAGCGCCGCGAAAGGCGCCGATCGAGCAAGAAATAAATTTGTTGAACACACCGGCGCCGAACGGCGCCGATTTCCGCTGGTTTTCTCAATGTAGGGGGTTGGTCTCGCTCCCTGCTTGTGTGTGTGCCTGCTCGTCTCTCTCTCTCTCTCTCTCTCTCTCTCTCTCCGTGTGCCTGTTTGTCTCTCTCTCTCTATTCAATTTCAATTTGAAGCTTTATTGACATGAAAAGACAGTGCTTATATTGCCAAAGCTAACGTATATGAACAGACAAAGAACAACATTTACAACCATATGAAAGTACATGCCACAGGGCAACACAAGTAAGAACAGCAATGAATGAAAAATTATTAATTATCAGTGCTTAGTTTGTGCCGGGGCAAGTGGCAAATGCCAAGAACCTGATTTTGCGCTCCGGCAAATCAGAGCTCCGGGCTGTAAAGTGCGACAACACGTATATTAAACTGGTATTAAACACCGTTACGTCCAGTGAACCTTACAAGAGTAGGTGCGCGAGGCAAGGCGAGTTGAGCCCCAGCATCTTATTTTACAAATTAAGCACTGAGTATTATGTATACTTGAGCAGTATGGTGTCGATTAAAATGCACATGCATCTATATATACATATAAATCTCTCTCTTTCTGCTTGTGTGCGTGTGCCTGCTCGTCTCTCTCGCTCACAGACGGTAAAAGTTTAGACACAACTCAGAAATACCATCAATCAGGGTGTTTTATTTTGAAATTTGTTATACTTTGGAAATTGAACGGATGCTCTATGCCGTTCCTGTGTCTGACTTCCTGCCAAGCTTTACACATTCGCTCACGAATCGAGGAAATCTTAGACCTGACGCCGGGAACACACTGGACGCGGAAAGAAAAGGCAGCGCCGCGAAAGGCGCCGATCGAGCAAGAAATAAATTTGTTGAACACACCGGCGCAGAACGGCGCCGATTTCCGCTGGTTTTCTCAATGTAGGGGGTTGGTCTCGCTCCCTGCTTGTGTGTGTGCCTGCTCGTCTCTCTCTCTCTCTCTCTCTCTCTCCGTGTGCCTGTTTGTCTCTCTCTCTCTATTCAATTTCAATTTGAAGCTTTATTGACATGAAAAGACAGTGCTTATATTGCCAAAGCAAACGTATATGAACAGACAAAGAACAACATTTACAACCATATGAAAGTACATGCCACAGGGCAACACAAGTAAGAACAGCAATGAATGAAAAATTATTAATTATCAGTGCTTAATTTGTGCCGGGGCTAGTGGCAAATGCCAAGAATCCGATTTTGCGCTCCGGCAAATCAGAGCTCCGGGCTGTAAAGTGCGACAACAACACGTATATTAAACTGGTATTAAACACCGTTACGTCCAGTGAACCTTACAAGAGTAGGTGCGCGAGGCAAGGCGAGTTGAGCCCCAGCATCTTATTTTACAAATTAAGCACTGAGTATTATGTATACTTGAGCAGTATGGTGTCGATTAAAATGCACATGCATCTATATATACATATAAATCTCTCTCTTTCTGCTTGTGTGCGTGTGCCTGCTCGTCTCTCTCGCTCACAGACGGTAAAAGTTTAGACACAACTCAGAAATACCATCAATCAGGATATTTTATTTTGAAATTTGTTATACTTTGGAAATTGAACGGATGCTCTATGCCGTTCCTGTGTCTGACTTCCTGCCAAGCTTTACACATTCGCTCACGAATCGAGGAAATCTTAGACCTGGCGCGGAAACGGTCGCTGCAGGCCGCGGCCATTCGGCGCCATTCGGCGCCCTTCCGCGTCCGGTGTGTTCGGCCACATTGGTTAACATGGGCGCGGAAAGAATTTTCCGTTCCGTTCGGCGCCTTTCGTCGCCGTTCCGCGTGCAGTGTGTTTCAGGCGTGACGCGGAAACGGTCGCTGCAGGCCGCGGCCATTCGGCGCCATTCGGCGCCCTTCCCGGTGTGTTCGGCCACATTGGTTAACATGGGCGCGGAAAGAATTTTCCGTTCCGTTCGGCGCCTTTCGTCGCCGTTCCGCGTGCAGTGTGTTTCAGGCGTAATTGTGCCGAAAAATATTCAAAGCTTCGAGGCTTCAGTCTAACTAAGAACAGTGACATCAGGTGGTCAACTGAAGCCATAGCAACCTCTCAAGAGCGCGACTGAAGCACTGACACTGTTTCAATCCCATGTCAGCAATAAAAGTTCAGAAAAGACTGTGTGGTCGTTTTAATCTGCTGATGTTTTTGTTCATTTATACTAATTAATGATTACATCATCATTACACATTAAAATGAAATATAGGCTTGTTGTTAGAAGACACTTAGACACTGCACCAGAAGTACTGTGGCTGTGGCTCAGGAGGTAGAGCGGGTTGGCCTCCAATAGAAGATCGTAGATTCGAGGCCCGGGTCCTCTAGTCCACATGTCGAAGTGTAGCTGCCATCGGTGTGTGTGTGAATGGGTGAATGAGAGGCATACATTGTAAAGTGCTTTATAAATGCAGTATTTGTATGGTGCATCAGGAATGCTTATTCACAGAAGCAAGGTGACAGATTTTGTTCTTCACAGGTTTTTATTAAGAAATAATATTTTTTCTATTGTGGCAGGCTTCAGTCTGCTCCTCTTCTGGCTCACCAGCTCCCCAGCTTTAGAAAATATTCGTTCACATGGAACGGATGATGCTGGAATGCACAGATATTTGGAGGCAAGTTTCCATAATGTAGGATATAATGTCCTGCGTGCTGCCCAGTATTTCAGGGGGTCCTCTGGTCTTGCCAAATGTTGCTCTCTCAAATACCTATGAGACAGAAAGAAAGGCAATGCATGACTGAATAAAACAACTGAAGTTTCAGCAGTACTCAACATGACTGAGACGGAGTTTCTATCCTCAGGCCATCAGGACTGTGAACTCTGACCTCACCAGGGCCCCCACCAAGACACACACACTGCCCCTCTTATACACACACACACACACACACACTTAGGTAACGACTACACATAGTTTATAGCTCATTACACTCACACGATTTCCCCCATCTACCTCTTATTTTATTTTAAAAGTGCTCTTACTGAATATATTGTGTTGTTTTATATAAGAGCTCTAGCTGTAAATATTGTAATTTTATTTTTTTCATGCTGTAAATATAGTGTTGGTTTTTTACTGTTTACTGTTAATCCTATGTATACTGCCCTTTGCACATTCCCGTGAGCATTGCCACTTTTCATTTCACTGCATGTATGTGACGAATAAAATTCTTGAATCTTGAATACCTCTGGATCTCCACCGTGGCGCTGGCAGATGCACTGCTGGTGCGGTGTTGAGACTGTACATGGCTGTCCAGCAAAGCCCACAAGTTGTAGTGTTCGTCACTGGCAGATGTTGCTGCATGCTCTGGAGGCACATCTTCTGTCATGACCAATAAGGCTGGCACACTCCCGTGTCAGCCTTTCAACAGCAGCCTGAGCATTACTTGGATTACTAAATCCAACCTCTTTGAAGCGTGGATCCAGGATGGTGGCCACAGACAGGGAGGTGACCTTTTCCAAGCCTCTGAATTTCTCATTGAGATTGTTTTTCAAATGGCTGGCAAGTGTGGCACCAATACTAGGAGCCATTTGGGCACATTCAGCAGCAATAACATGTCTTAACATTTTTGTTATTGGAATTGCCTTAGAACCCGACACTCTCCTCTCCTCAGAGAGCTCAACAGTTGCCTGATGTAATGGCCTTAGAAGTGTTAGGCACTGGTTGATGGCTTCATATTTGTCAGCACTGAAAGGGACTATGTCAGTACTTAGAGATGCCAGGGCTGCCCCCAATGGTTCTCTCTGCTCAAAAAGCCTTTGAAACATGGCAAAGGTGCTGTTCCATCTGGTATCCACCTCTTGAACCAGCTTCATTTGTGGCATGCCCATATTTGCTTGAATAGCACACAACTTTTCCTTAGCTCTTGCGCTTGACTTGAAGTGTCCTACTATTTTGCGGGCCCTGCTGCGCATATTTTCCAGCTCAGTAGTTTGGGAAAGTGATTTTTTTACTACAAGATTAAGCATGTGGGCAAAGCAATAAATGTGTCTGATGTTCAGCTGATTAACACTTGCCACAATATTGTGGGCCCCATCAGTAACCATGCCACAGACTTTTTCAGTTATTCCCCACTCAGCTATTAAATTCGCAGTAACTTCTGCAATATGAGCTGCTGAGTGGGTCAGAGGAAAATACTGTACCCCTAAAAGTACAGTAGCCAGATCTAGGCTGTCTGACACATAATGACATGTCACACCAAGGTATGCATCCATGTTAATGGATGTCCACATGTCTACCGTCAAGCTAAAAGCTGAAGCCTGCTTCACTTCTGCCAAGGCCTTCTCTTTGGTTCTGGTATACCGTGCCTCCACCATTGCCTTTACAGCTTTGCGGCCTGGAATGGAGTATGACGGGTCCAGGATTTCAATGAAGTGTCTAAATCCTTCATCCTCAACCATAGAAAAAGGCTGGCCATCCTTCACAATCATGTCCACCAAGGCCTCATCCAACCTCTGTTTTCTGGACACTGTGTGGGAGAAAGTTTTGTGTATATGTTGATAATATACACAGTATGTTGATCACACACACACACACACACACACACACACACACACACACACACACACACACACACACACACACACACACACACACACACACACACACACACACACACACACACACACACACACACACACACACACACACACACACACACACACACGATTCATTCAGCTTACTGTCAAGATTTCCAGCGTTGACAGGGTCATTGGTTTGCTTGGAATGATTGTAATCATGCCTGGCACGCAAGTGTCTCAGCATGGATGAGGTGTTGTTGCTGTAAGACAACTCTTGCGTACACAGCAAACACCGCACCTACAAGTAATTGTAATTTTGAGACCCATTTAAAAATGAAAAATACAATTCAAGAATTGAAACATAAAATGTAGGGCATAAGAAGGAAAAATATTCTACCTTATTTGGTGGTATAAGATCAAAATCTCCAAAATCACCAAAATCACCAACACTCTCCAAATCTCTCTCTCCTCACAACCCAACATTGTTGAATAATAATGATGCATCTTATATACCTTGTTTAGCGCCAAACCTGTCAAACCAAGGCAACGCTCTGAACCAATGAAACACTTCAAAACATTTTGAACCAATGAAGCGCGAAGTGAAGCAGCGATGTGAACGTCATCAGTCACGTGACAGTGGTGTTTTGATACAAGCTCCGACACAGTGTTTCGAATCACTCCGCTTCAGGAAGAGTGACACAAGCTCCGAAGCCTCGGTATCATTTGCCCATCACTACCACATTCTCAAGTTTTCCTTTTCACTTTCCTTTTGTTACATATTCTCTCCTTTACTTTCTCTCTAATCAGAACCAAAGTTTAGTCCTTACTTACCACCTGAGCCTATACCTGACTGGAGGGAGGACCTACACAAACTTATTTCTCTGCGTGGTTTTTGTTCTCCGCGGGCTGCTAGGTTGACTGCAATGGAGCGTTGGATGAACTCACATGATGGTGAACACCTCTTACCCACCATTCCTGCCCTACAAGTCAGCCAGGTAGCATCAAGTCAGAGGGTGGTGCAGAAGATTCAGATGAAAGACACATTGGAGAAGGCTTCTTTCCAGTTCCACCATGAGCTCCCACTGGACTTTCAGCTCAGCAGCTTCACTCTGGAGCCCTCTGGGAAGATCCAGTATGGGAAGCTGCATGTGGACTGGTTGAGAGGCTCTGTGGAGGCAAAGATGCTGAAGCTGCCATCTATTAAGATCAATGTCAATAAGCTGCAGAGTACATTATAGGGCTTTAGCTTGGGTGGCTTTGTATCCTTGCATATCTGCTAGGTATATCACCAATTTCAACAATGATGTTTCAATGTGAGGAAAGCTATTTGGTCTGAGTAATAATAAAATGATTTGTTGCACATTATTAGAATCTAGACTTTGGCAAAATAGTAACCAGGGTTTAACCCAGTGGTTCTCAATCCTGGTCCTTGAGTACCACCGCCCTGCAGGTTTTCACTCTAGCCGTCTAACCAGGGACTGATTTACACCTGGGACACCAGGTGAATGCAATTAACTATCTGGTAGGATAGAAAAACAACAGGGCTGCGGTACTTGAGGACCAGTATTGAGAACCACTATTTAACCGATATGGGTATTTTTAGGTTTGTTTTTATCATGTTGTAGAGATATTTGTGCAAATAATATCTTTTCATGCCAAAAGATTACAATGACTCAAATTTCCTCAATTTCATTCTTCAGCATGGAAAAGACAAATTTCAGCATTTAGACCATCATAGGACACTGACTAATGATATTCTTTTAGGGTTAGCAGGTCTTTAAGGCAGGGTGACCAACCGAACCTATTCAATAGTAGGGGAAACAGATATATTATTGCCTTTCAGTGAAAAGATTGAACTAATTAAATCAATTAACCCATTTAATCCCATCGGTCACAATAGTGACTGTAAAAAAACGTTTTCAGTTATAAAGCTCTAAAAATGTTACTGAATGATGTATCAATGCAAATTGCATTTCCAGCAAATATTGAAATATTAAAGGGTCTCAATGAAATATGTGCAGTGTCACATGTTTAGTGTAAATTGTCACATGACCAGAGCTGTTTACTTCCTGGTTGTACCATGAGAAGAGGATGGCTGCATCAAAGCTCCCAAACAAAAGGTTATTAAAGTATGTTAACATAAGATAGGTAGGTTCAAGGCACTGAAAGCTCTTGCTGGAGAGCCAATAGGAAGGTCCCATTGATGCCTCTTCCCCGCCCCTGATTAACATTTAGTGCAACTAGTGTAACTAGTAAGCATTTTGGCGTCCAAAATGTAGGTCAAAATGTCTCTCACTAGTGTAACTAGTGGATATTTTGGCTCTCACTAGTTAACTAGTACAGAAAATTGTAGCTCACTAGTTAACTAGTAAGACTTTCAGCGTTACTAGTTCGGTGCAAAGGGCCACTAGTGCGTCAAAAAGCGAACTAGTTGGGACTCATGGCGGCGCATGGCGTCACTAGTAAGGCTTTTGTTGGAACTAGTTGGAAAAAAGTGCCACTAGTTGCTGAAAAAGAGTGACTAGTACAAGTTTTTGTTCAACTAGTACGACAAATTGCTGAACTACTGCGACCAGTCCGCTTCCCAGTCTGCTGCCTGCTGAGGCGCTACTGTGTCCCAGTATGCTGGCTTGGGAGGTCCCACTACCTTCAAGCCTACTGCCTGCTGAGGCTACAATTGCTAAGACTCATTACACATTACCGGAAAATGATAAGCACATATGTGCTGTGACAATATTCACAAATTCACTCACTATTCACTCACCATATAGCTCGTCTGTCACGCGACGTTACCGCCACGGTGTCTTCCTGCATAGGCGTAAGAAAGGGACAAACAGTAACAGGGACATCCACTATTAGTCATCATAAAATCATTACATTCTTAGTTAAACATGTTCTTACTCAATTGTCATTTATGGCCTTTTTATTGTAAATGACTCATTACACCGGAAAATGATAAGCACATATGTGCCATGACAATATTCACAAATTCACTCACTAATTTGGAGGTCTCAGTTACATCAACTAATCAAGTGAGCCCGACATAATTTATGTGAATTGACAATACAGATGTTAAAAGTTAGTTATGCTTCCACATTAATATTTACAGTATAAAGTTAAATAACCAATATACAGTATAGTCATCTGACAGTGCTCATAGTAAAATCATGTTAACAATCATGCATTTAACACAACAAATGGCCGTTATGCCACAAATTCTAAAGTAATTGACCAATATCAGACACGCCATCTTCAACAGTTTTTTTTTGTCTTGTCTTTGTCTCTTTTTGCCAACTCATCTGCCACAGAACCAACTTCTGTGAAACCATCATGAATACCTTCTGCAGGACGCCATCATTCACCAACAGATCCCTCTGCTGGCTATTTGCCATTTCCTTTTTTTTTATTGATATTTTTGGCTGACAGACAAGTACATTCACAAATTACATGTGTAACATGACATTAGTTCCAAAGTATATCTGTCCTTTTTTCTTTTTTTTGTTTTCAAACATAGATGAACAAAAATGGAAGCAACTGCTTTACCCAGTTACCCAGATAATATAAAACAGTAAAATAAATTACATCTTTCACAAGATGTAAAAGCTATATTGTGCATTCAGAAGGTAAGTCACATATCTTTATATGTATTGGCTATGCGTTTTAGCACATTACGTTTGAACTGAAAAATACTATAGTATGACTTTATTTACAGCAGTGGAGTCGCGGACAGATGTTTACAGTGTATTAAAGTAGGTCAGCCAAAATGAAGAAAAACAAAAATAAACTATTTTCCCAAAAATAGGAAAACAACAAAAAAGTAATATTTGAAACAGAAAAAAAACTCTAATCTGCACTTTTGGCTATGCCACTAATACTGGCCCCAAGGCAGGAGCTGTGGTCTGTAGCTGTCTCTCTCTGGTTGTTCTCTCTTATGAGGTTTGGTTCCCCTTGGTGCTCCAGCCTTGTCCTTTAAATACAGGTGGGCTCCACCTACTCAAGAGACCATTATCAATTATCTTATCCCCGTGACATGGCAGTTTAAACATGAAACATTTAAACTATTTTATCAATGTTTAAATGTTTTACATTAACAGCTGTTTTTGTTTTTGCAGAGAAGCCAAGCACTTCAAAAAGAAAAGCAGATGACTCCACAGACAACTTGGACTCAAAGCCTGACCATCATGCATGTCCACACTGCACAGCTGTGCTAACTACACAACAGAATTTAAGAAGACATGTCAGAGGTGTACACAACATTGAAACTACACCAATGATATGCACTGATGTAATAAACGGAATATATGTCACTCCAAAATATGACCATAGTCCAGTTTTCCCGATTCATTTAATCATTAAATCAACAAACCCACCCAAAATTGACTGAGGTAGAGAAGTGCCGGAGATTCATGCAGATAGCTTGGTCTTCTGGAAATCCTGGAAAGGAGTGTGCACACCTCGAAAGAACGAAGACTGCCAAACCGTATGCCAAGCCAGCAGTCCTCACACCTGCCTCACTGCAGTGTGAGGAACTGAACCATGGATAGTGGATAGTGTGTTCCTGTTTTTTTTTGGAGATGAGGGATACTCCCAACGCTGGTATTTTTTTTTCAGTCTTCATAAATGAAACATGTCTGGTGTCAGTTTGGAAGGACAAGAGTGACATTTGATGCAGTGGCAGGACAGTGGAACTGTCAATGTCGTGGAACTGGAAGATCACACCGAAGATCACACTGATCCACTGAATGTGGTGGATTTTCCAGGAGTCCCCAGGCACCCTAGTGACCAACTCTGATATTCAAGTAGAGGACACTGATGACCCGGAAAGTCACATTGTTGAAAGCAGCATCACTTGCGAGCCACACAATGTGAACACTCATAAAATCTGTCTAATGACAGAATACATATCAACACAGAAGCGCATCCCATGCCTGCAGGACATACCCCTGGAGCTGAGATCTCGGGAACAACAACCACCACGTTTTGTCCCGTCCAAGAACACCTGCCCCTACTGTCCAGGGCCCACCCCTCCAGCACTTAATCCCTACAAAGTCCTAACCAACCAAGCTGTGGTGTATGGGATGAACCATGTCCAAAAAGGTAAGTCAATAAAAAGTATGTCTATAGGCTACTTTTGCTTGGATGTATCCATCAGATCACATCACATTCATATCTGGCTTCAATGACAGCTGTTATGTTAAAGAACTGAAGACAGGTGTCTCTGTCGCTGTAAAAGAGTGCCCAACGTGTGGTAACATTGTGAGGTTCCAAGAATATTCTTCTGGATTCCACAACTTTAACAACCGTGTCATCCTAACACTGCCATTGTGTGAGCTTCTGTTGTCTGGTTTGGCGGTAAGACAGCTATAAATGCTTTATGTAATACAATTCAAACCAGCAATTGTATATCAGAAAAAGTTTAAGCATATCCAAGTTTCTAAATAAATAACTTTGGCAATGATTTATTGATAATGGGTATCACTTACTGTATTGTATAATTACAGAACAAGACAACCACTGGACGCATGCTGGACACCATCATTCTTCAATGACAACCGTTAACACCACCAAATAGTGAGGAGAGCATTCCACCACTTCTTGTCTTTAACTACATTTCAGTTTGACTTCTCGTGCTACCAGTGCGGATGCTAATTGGAAATTGGCCTTTGATGTCCCACGTAAGAATATTTTTGCTATCTGTAATTCATCCATTGTAATATTCAAGTAATGAATAATCTGATAACTGACGCACATATACAAATGTGTGCCTGAATCAACGATGTTAGGTGGGCAAGGATTAAGTATTTAATAACTTCCTTTTGAATATTTCTATGGAAAATGTTGCATCTTTGTTGGAATTACATATTTGTAGGTAGTAGTGACTCTATGCTTCTCTGTGAAAGGTAGTGTGGTTGTCATGCCTTTGTAATTGTATTAAAATTTTCTTTTGCAGTTGGGACATTTAAAAGGCCTGATCCAGATACCACTTCTGACAAAGACTTAGAAGTGGACATTGTAAAGGCGTGGTCGGATCTGGACAGGTCACTAATAGCGGAAGGACTCAGTTCAGGTTTGGACTACATAGTGACAGTGCTCTATATTATCATAAATGTACAAAAGTGTAAGAAGTTCAAGCACAATGGTATCAACCTTATGCTACACTAGCAAAATCTTTGAACAAATGCATTTACAATGTTATATGTTTTACTAATAGGAACATCTGTACTGCACATCTGTTCGCCACTCCACTTTGGCACCATGGATGGAAGAACACACCAGAGTTGGAAACATTCTCCCAAAAACTGAGGTCAAAAAGGCAATGAAAAAAAGAACCGATGACATCAAGCATCCCCCCAAAAGATAAATGAGGACATAATACTTCAAATCATTGAGTCAAAGAAGGAATACAGTGTGCTAATGTTACTGGCTTGTCAGTATACTGGGACTATATAGACGTAGCCCTCCATGCAGTTTTGTCATATTTATTGTTAATTCAATTCACAGCCTCAAAAAAAGGAACTCCAGGACGCTTGTTACGCCCTGGGTGTGTCCTCGGAGGGGTCCATTGCTGACATGTTGAACAGGCTTTAGGAACTCTTAAACTTTAAGGATCTATACCCAAAGCTTTTCGTGAAGCTACAGAAAGCTGGTGGTGAGAAATATCTTGGTATATGATTTGTCTGTATATTAGTGGCCTTCCAATGACATGGTTGTGACGTAAAAAGTTTTTTTTCTATTCTGTAGGTGGTGTCCTTCATTTGTCCTGTGTGCATGGTGTTGTTTATTATCTGAACTTTCTCTTCTGGACAGAGTCAGCAAGAGACCACACTGACGGGCTGCTAAGTTTCAAGCACTTTCCCCACCTGTTACATTTCTGATGTAGCTGGACAGGTTGCTCGCCACACCAACAACCGCACTAAACAGCTTTTTTTCCAACCACATGACGGAAGACTCTGTGCCCCAACCGCAGATTATGTAAAACTGGCAGCCAAGAAGGAGTTACTGGTTGATCCGCAGTGGGTGAAGAACCTGAGGTCCCCATTCCCACTACAGGGAAAGCCGGATAGCGACAGAATGTCAGGAAGGCATCCAATCACTGGGACACGTGAAAGATACAGATTCCACCAAAAAAAAACAGAAACGTCCAGAAGAGAAGTTGAGAAGCCTCAACATCTGCCCCACCCTACGAACTGAAGTGAACTCAGCAGTTGCAGAGCAGTTCAATCGTGAACTTGCATCTGTAAGATACTCATTGTGCCAAACGAATGAGGCACACTTCAAACAGACTGTAAGGGTGTTGATCGATCTGCATAATGAAAAGATCAACAGGAGTTTCAAGGCAGAAATGGAGGCCTTGAGCAACACACAGTTGTCTCTACCTCCAAGCCCACTGCCTGCTAAAGTTACATCAGAGAAGAAATACCCAAATTTATGCAATATACGGTTTCCCTCTCTCGATGATATTTCCAGTGTGGTTTTGGAACCTCCGAGTACGCTGGCTTGGGAGGTCCCACTGCCTCCCAGTCCGCTGCCTGCTGAGGTGCTACTGCCTCCCAGTCCGCTGGCTTGGGAGATCCCATTACCTTCAAGCCCACTGCCTGCTGAGGCTACAATTGCTAAGACAAATACATCAGAGAAGAAATACCCAAATTTATGCAATATACAGTTTCCCTCTCTTGATGACATTTCCAGTGTGGTTTCTCAGCCTCCGAGTCCACTGGCTTGGGAGGTCCCACTGCCTCCTAGTCCACTGCCTGCTGATGCACTACTGCCTTCCAGTCCGCTGCATAGGGAGGTCCCACTACCTCCAAGCCCACTGCCTGTTGAGGTTACATTAGAGAAGAAATACCCAAATGTATCCAATATAAGGTTTCCCTCTCTCGATGACATTTCCAGTGTAGCTGGACAGGTTGCTCGCCACACCAACAACCGCACTAAACAGCTTTTTTTCCAACCACATGACGGAAGACTCTGTGCCCCAACCACAGATTATGTAAAACTGGCAGCCAAGAAGGAGTTACTGGTTGATCCGCAGTGGGTGAAGAACCTGAGGTCCCCATTCCCACTACAGGGAAAGCCGGATAGCGACAGAATGTCAGGAAGACATCCAATCACTGGGACACGTGAAAGATACTCCCTGTATGACAGATTCCACCAAAAAAAACAGAAACGTCCAGAAGAGAAGTTGAGAAGCCTCAACATCTGCCCCACCCTACGAACTGAAGTGAACTCAGCAGTTGCAGTGCAGTTCAATCGTGAACTTGCATCTGTAAGATACTCATTGTGCCAAACGAATGAGGCACACTTCAAACAGACTGTAAGGGTGTTGATCGATCTGCATAATGAAAAGATCAACAGGAGTTTCAAGGCAGAAATGGAGGCCTTGTGCAACACACAGTTGTCTCTTGGCCTGCATGGGATGCTGGGACTGCAGTCTGCTGGTAAGTTTGGTCAGTATATGATATAACATAATAACTGATAAGAATGTCAAAGTTGTGGAAGTGGGAAAATAAAAAAAGAATGTACCATAACCTACAACTGTATCCAATCCTGTTGATCTTGCCCTTGCTACAATGGCAGCTGCCAAACAGCGGCAGGTCAGTGGCAGCTGGCCACCGGAAGCGCCACTGCTAGCTGCCACGAATTGATCCAGCCCTTGCTGGGATATTTTATTGATTACTTATTTTAAGGATTTAACCTAACCAGCTCAGTCTCTCTTCATTTAACCTAATTTACTTATCACAAACTGTTTTGCCTACGTGCTGATAAATGATTAGTTTCCTTGAGTTCCTATATTATGGCTGATACATTACTGAAAACAAAACAAAGCAATGACATTCGATTTAAGATTAATATCTCGGGAGATTAATATACGGGATATTAATATACGGGAGATTAATATCTCCCGTATTATTATCATCATTTCTTTTGTGTGTGTGTCGGATTTATATTCTCTCCTCCTTACCCAGACTAATATGCACATACTGGTGTATATCGTGAGAAATAATAGAAAACTAAAAGATAGTTCACCAATAAGTATGAATTTAAACGTCATGTTAAAGTAAAGAATACACGTCTTACCAGCCTGTTGTGTAGACTACCACAACAACAACAACAACAACAACAACAACAACAACAACAACAACAACAAAAGTCCATCGGCTGTAGTTTATAGCTGGTATTTCAATTCAACAAATATAGTCCCATAGGCTCGTCCTTACGTCCTGGTCGATGCTTCTGCCAAACCATCTCCAAACCAAATGAACAGTCAGTCATTGCAGTAATTTAGTCAAAGTTTTCACTTCTCCCGGGTTGGAGAACTTGTATCGCCGCTTGTTCAATGTGAAGGTCATTGTGGCCGGGTATCGCAAAGCATAGTCAATCTTGTGTTTCTGGAGCATCCGCCTCACTTCATCATATTTCTTGCGTTTCACCTGTATATCCTGGGCGTAGTCTGTAGATCCGTAAAAATCGGATCATAGCGTTTATCCAAATCACCTCCCTGTCTTTCTCGCGGCTGCCAACACAGCAGATTTAGCCTTATCTCGCAGGAAACCGAACGATGATGTGTCTTGGTCTAGAGTTGTCACTCGGAGCTGGGCCCACGCGATGAATCCCGTCAGCTTCGTACCAGTCGTCCGCGTTTATTTCCAGGCCCTCGTTTAATAGTGTTTTGAGAAAGGCATCAACATCTTGACCCTCCGTTCCCTCCCTAACACCAGATATCCGAATATTCTGGCGCCGGGAGGAACCCTCCAATGTCGATAGCATTCCCCGCATTAGCTGGTTTTGCTTCACCACTTCCTCCAGCACCAGGCTCTTCTTCGCGTCGTCATCCTCTAGCCTGGAAATTCTTGATTCGGCCTCAGTAATTCTGCCAAGTTTATTAACAGTTTCATTTAGAGCAGGGATGTCAAACCGTGTGCCATGGAGGGCCGAGAGTATGCAGGTTTTCATTCCAACCAAACACTACACCAGGTGATTTCACTGATTAGTCCCTCCTCTCTGGTTGAAGGTGTGGTAATCAGTGAAATCACCTGCTGTATTCTTGGGTTGGAGCGAAAACCTGCATACTCTCGGCCCTCCATGGCACATGGTTTGACACCCCTGATTTAGAGATTCCACTCCGTTTTCCACTCCTATCATGTCCTTAGACAGATTTTCAAGAATGCCCTGCAGCGCCGTAGCCACATTAGCTTGAGGGGGGGGATTTCCTCAGCTTGTGTCGCCATCTTGGCCGCTGGTTCAGACGTATCTTGTGTTTTTCGTTCGCGGATTTTGAGACGGGTTACGAATAAAATAATGACTTTTTGAGACATTTTCAGTCACATAGGTTTTATGCACAAGACAAATTAAAATTAGACGATCATACCATGTTTTTCTGAGAGTTTTTACGA
This sequence comes from Hoplostethus mediterraneus, assembly GCA_034670385.1. Lineage (NCBI taxonomy): Eukaryota > Metazoa > Chordata > Actinopteri > Trachichthyiformes > Trachichthyidae > Hoplostethus > Hoplostethus mediterraneus. The sequence continues at coordinate 547,374 of JAXDDW010000002.1, forward strand.
ATTGGCTAAGACCCTCTTCTCCTACGCGACCATCTCGGGCGGGCGTACCACGTGACTTTGCCATTTCCAACGTCAAGCGCCCACGGCCTTCACCAAAAGAGATTACATTGATGGCAGCGACGTAATAACATTGCAACACACACACACACACACACACACACACACACACACACACACACACACACACACAGTGTTCCATTTTTGACTTAGTGTTTGTGAGCTTTTGCTGCCACTTGGTGTTAAAGGTGCAAATTGCAGATACTTTCAAAGGAGGAGAGCATCAGTTATTCAAACACCACCCTTATTGGAAACAGGTCTGACTGACATAGGCCTATGTAAAGCCAATAAACTGTGTAGGAATACCCTTCCATTTCATGCAGAATGTATAATGTCTTCTGAAATAATCAGAAATTGAAACAACTTTCAGTCTTCACACATTCATCTGTTTTAATTACAGTTTTTTCCGATTGCTAACTCGCATCGATCAATACTGAAGTCATATTGTCAAAACTCTTAACACAGTCAGCGAAACAGAAGTCTATGTGGACCAAACTGAATCATTTTTCATTGCTTTCACACAAAATGCATTCAATGACCACATTCTCCAAAATCCATGAACTCTTTTCTCATTCATACTCCACCACCTGCAAAACACTGTATATTTGCAGTACATTTTTCAAATGCTAAAACTGTTAAAAACACATTCAGAACAGAATGATTTCTGCAGTAACCATATTGAAATATATAGAAAATCTTAGCAGAAGATTTACTATAAAATGAAAAATAAAAATGAAAGCTGAATTGTTGCCAGTGTTCTGGTTGAAGGAGCTTATTTTGAGACATGTATGAAATGTTTTGGTGGTCTGAGTGAGTTTTGGAGGTGAGATTAACTGTTTGGCCAAGATGCATGTTGGTAATGCAGACTGTATGAAGAGTTTTGACAGTGTGGCTTCAGTATTGACCGATGCGAGTTAGCAATCGGAAAAAACTGTAATCGGAAAAACTGTAACAGCACATTTCTGCCCACTCGGCTCATACTACCCCGAAATCTTCAGTACTTTGGCAGTGCAGCAGAGTTGAACTTGTCATACCTAAGGAGCGCAAGACAAATACATGTCTGCTGAAATGATGTCTGCACTGTTGAATATATTTCTAGTATTGTTAGGTGTCACCATATAGAAGTCATACAAATATGTGTACATCTCATCAAATATGATTTAGTACTGGATATAGCTTTAAAGTGGAGCAAACTCTTGCTTGAGGTTTATTTGGCCAAGGTGAGGCTCATCCAGAGCAATGCATAAGGTGACACTGCAGCCCTGTGATCCAACAGGGTATATTAGGTTAGTAATACAGCATATTGAGTCTTTTGCTATAACTTTCACTTTAAATATCACAATGGCATGTCCTCCTATACTTGTATCAATGCAGTTGGTATGGATTCTGCCTCCATTGTGATTCAAGTCTGTGACATCATAGAATTCTGAGGATGGTGAGGAGGTTCAAAACTCTCTAGTCTTTATTGAGAATGCTCATCGATGAAAACAAGTAAGAGAAGTAAGACTTTTGTAATGTTTTATGAATGAAATTGATGAAACTTTCCAAAACAGCTTTACTGAATTGTTGTTTGCAAAACGAAGCCAGTACAACTCCAGAGAAAAGAATGTTGTCTACTGAGGTGCTACTGCCCCCCGGTCCGCTGGCTTGGGATGTCCCACTGCCTCCCAGTCCGCTGCCTTCTGAGGTGCAACTGTGTCCCAGTCCGCTGGCTTGGGAGGTCCCACTGCCTCCCAGTCCGCTGCCTGCTGAGGTGCTACTGCGTCCCAGTCCGCTGGCTTGGGATGTCCCACTGCCTCCCAGTCCGCTGCCTTCTGAGGTGCAACTGTGTCCCAGTCCGCTGGCTTGGGAGGTCCCACTGCCTCCCAGTCCGCTGCCTGCTGAGGTGCTACTGCCTGCTAGTCCGCTGGCTTGGGAGGTCCCACTGCCTCCCAGTCCACTGCCTGCTGAGGTCCTACTACCTCTCAGTCCGCTGCATGGAGAGGTCCCACTACCTCCAAGCCCACTGCCTGCTGAGGTCCTTCCTCCTGTAGGACACACAGAGAAGATGTATCCCAATTTAGCTCTAATAATGTTTCCTTCTCTAGACTGAAAGACAAAATCTCCCAGTCATACTTTTTGTGTAGAATGAAGACTGCCATTCATTGGGGAGAGTGAAGATCAATGTGTTTTTTATTTTTACGGTTATACATTTTTTTTGTTCAGTAAAAATACTTGCATTCATTTAATTGTTTTGTGTTTGTGATTAATTCAGACATCTAAAGATATATTTTATCAACTAGCCTCTTTAGTCATTGCGGCACTTGTATGCTCACATAAGTGAGGGTGATTATACTGTATTGTTAAATGTTGTGGCAATTTAAATCAATTGCACTTCGTCTAGTTGGTGAGATCAGCTCAATATAGCTATAACACAATATTCGTCAGAGACCTACGTCTCTTAGGCCTTTAATGCTTGCAAGCAGAGCTGAAACCACACACATCGAGGTGTATGCAGAATGAGCTCTGGAATTCACTTCCTCAGATACATTTATATGCATGACTGACCAGTTCTACAGACACACATAGTAAAAGGCTAGTAAGTGAAGACATGCAAAGCCATTCACCATCACCCGGCCGTAAAGGGGTTATCTCCCATACAATAAATGTTGTGCTCCAACTCTTTACGACTTGACCTTCCTTCACTTTCAGCCAGATCAAGAGGAAATGAACACACACACACACACACACACACACACACACACACACACACACACACACACACACACACACACACACACACACATTCTTCTTAGCTCAGTAGTTTTCCACTGCTGTAACTATACATACATATTATTGCCATTTATACTTTAAGCATATCAAAAGCACTTACATCATTATTTTCCATAACAACTGACAGTAGGTGTCTAGTCGAGTACTGCAAGCCATTTTGTAACATATACCAGTGCAGAATAGTATACATTCTGTAATCGTATTGCATCCATTTTGGAAAACAGCATATCAGCTAAGCATAAACAGGGCAGAACTTGCTATAGTGTGTTCTAGTGTACACTTAAAAACAACAAAAAATAGATTTACATTTGCTTGAAGCTCCAGTGTTACACTAACAGTTATACTCCAATAACATGGTGAAACTGTACTCCAAGTTATGTGCAGTGCTAAGATGTACAAACCGAAGAGCCTCACCGAAGTGCCTAGGGTGGAGTCAAATAAAATGCTCCCTCCCACCGGTTAAGAGGTAGCTAGCACATTCTTAAAGGCAGTAAACCTCATCAGCTTAAAATGTTGAACATGAACTGAATGAAGGTAATATGGGGAAGAAAATGTACTCTTTGAAAAAGGACAAAAGAGAATACCACAAAATTTGAGATTTGAGTTTTTGCAAAGCGAGACACCAGAAAACCAAGACTCTAGTCTGTGATGCCTCTCTGCTGTAGAGCGTGGAACTGATTTTGGATACATTTAAAATGTGTTTTTTTACACCCAAATGAGCAGGATTTCAATGTAGTGTAACCTGTTCTGAACAAGAAAATGTACCCACATGCCCAGAAACTCATCTTTGGTACCGTCAAAGTCAGATTTTACAATTCAGTGTCTAAAGGAGCTGAAAGTGCAAAGAGGCAGGTCAGATTAAAGTCTTCTCTCGTTTCTGCCTAAGAGGTAACATTAATGGATGTTCACTAACAAACAAAGACCAAATCTTTCACTAACAAAGACCAAATGCTAAAAATCAGTGGCATTTACCTTTACGATTTCATATACTACAATGAAAGAAAAGATTGTCAGTCAGTGGCAGTAAGTGCTGACGACAATGTTTCAAGGCCACTTTGTGCGTTTCTCACTGACAAGCCAGTGAACAATTTTCTACAGCCCTCAAAGTGAAGAGATCACTTTGAGGGCTGTAGAAAATTGCTCCATGAGGTATATGAGGACAGGCTAGAGTCAAGATTGAGTGCAACGGACTGCATAAATGCTGTGAATGAATTGATTTTCCAACATGTCAAAGTATGCATTTCACAACATCCCAAAGAGTCATAACATTCTGAGCACGGCTTGAAAGTACGACACGAAAGTAATATTTGAAGTTCTCATCTGTCCTTTAACTGCTATTGATTGAGCTGGTGTGAGGGAATGAATGGAAAGCCAACCCCCCGGGCGGCTCCAACTGGCATTTTTTTTCTCAAGCAAGCAATCAAACATAGAAACTAAAAAAGGAATTCAAGTATTATTTGACACAATTGTAATTATTGATGACACACTAGGTCCCATTCATTGCCAGGGCCCTAATCCTCTTTCAGGCAGCATTATCTGGCATCGTTCAGCTGCCTGGCCACAGTCAGGATCTCCTTGGCTCCTTTGCCCAGCAGTAAATTTGCCAGGTCGTTCCCTAGCCTCTCAGCGTTGTCCTGGGCTGGACCAGAGATCTTGCTGGCGGTGACCCCCACCCACTGGAGCAACTCATCCACCTTTGTCAATACAAAGTTTGTTTTTGAATGAATGGACGATATGTGGGATATGTGGCTGGTGCATGATGTGCCCCCAGTTACCTTTGTTTGTTTGTTTATGGGGAACTATTTTGTAATTTATACATACTCCAAATTGTTCTTTACACTAGCAAGCTAGCTAGCTAGCTAAGCAACTACAACTATATGGATGATGGGATAGTGGTAAATTCAATATGGTGTACATTAATGGTCCTGGGGGCAAATTTGTAGAGTAAGGGTTGTTGGATATGGGCACTAGATTTCATGTAATTCAAACTTTAGCAGTGGGAGATATGACTGGATATTATATTTTTCAGCGTCTGAGGAAGGCTCTCTCAGCCTCTCTCAGGGTCATGAAGGACTGACACCATCTCCAGGATGTCTGCATCTCTGGCCCGGACCTCCACAGCCAGAGCCCCCTGACAACACACGCGCACACACACACACACACACACACACACACACACACACACACACACACACACACACACACACACACACACACACACACACACACACACACACACTTATGGATGGACTGTTAGCTCATCTATTGTTACTACTGATGTAGCTGTATATTGAACTGTTTTATACTGCATTCACATTATATGGGAGATGGCTAATAGGGAGCTTTGTACCATTCACCTCAACTTTCAGCTGGTAAATGTTACTAGAAAATACTCTTCACCTCATATTTCAGGTGGTAATACTGGGAATACTACTACTCATGGTGTTTTGCTTATTTCAAATGAGTTCAAATGTGTGAACGCTTTGCAGGCGTTGCTTTGAACCATGAAGTAGAGCCAATGGTTATTATACAATTACTCAATGTTACATGAACTGCTTTCAAAAGATGTCTGAGTTGTACATACCTGTCCAATACCATACATACAGTCCTCGGGCCCCAGGACCTAATAGTGCAAAGAAATAAGATGTTTTGGAGTTAAATCATGACTGTTACACGTGAAACATCAATCCCCTTAGGACTACCAGGTGAAGAGGATTGTGAAAGGTACCTGACTGATGCGATTCTCCCAGCCCATTTGTCTGAGGCCAGCAGTAGATAATTCAAAACCCCAAAACTCTTTGCTTTAAGATTGTCATTTGCCAAATCCTTGCAATAACCTTGGATGTTGTATTTTTCCTCCCCAAACCCTAAAAAACGGAATTCCTGTGAACAGGGATGGTGCCCCTTGTGGTTATCAAAGTATATCCTCTAACTGCCTTCAAGCATCGTCATTACATCTTGAGCGCACAAGAACAACCCAACAACGACCCACCAACGACCCAACAACGTCGTAAGTACGACTGGGGACGTCTGAATAACACCCGATTTCTTTTTTTACTTTGTTAAAATTTTATGTATTTTTAACTCTCCCCCGAGTTATCTCTCTAAATACAGTATAAAGTGGTCCAGTTCTGCAACAAATAATAGCAAACTATGAAACCTCGTCAGGTGGGGGTTCCTCAGACAATCAACTGGTTGTCTGTGGATCTATTTTGGGGTCCTTGATATGGAAAACAATGGGAATCCCTGTCCTTGGGCTTTGTGCTTCTACTGGCAAATACATTTTCCCAGCTTAAATAAATATACAATAAAATGTGTGTAGACAGGAGAGGTGCTGATAACACATTAGGCTACTCACTAGATGGCAGTAAAGAATAAGGATCCAAGGCTACATCACTGGATTGGCATTATGGTAAGGCGCTTTATGTTGCATTTTCTCCATTTCTTGTCATTTAAAAATGTATTCTTTTACTTCTTTTCTTTTAAGTGTTTTTTTCCCCTGACTTTCCTCACTGACTTTGCATACAGCATTTGATTTAGTCTAGGCTTACAATATGTGTTCAAAGTCAAAGTCTCATATCATAGGATTCAGGTATGAAGGAAAACACAAGTCAACAAGCATCAATTCTAAAGGCAAGATACAGTACATCAAGTCAAGCGACAAGTAGGGTCAAGTCACGATAACAAAATAATCCCCATAATATTTCCATATGGGCTTAGTGTGTCTATGGTACTAAATACTATAGTTATTTATATATTGTTATTATAGTGACCATATCGTACTTTAGGGTATTTTGTATCTCCTAATATGGTATCACAATAATACTCTAATACTAATAATATTCCTTTAGGATATTACTTATAGTTCATTGTTGCTAAAGCATAGTTGCTTTGATATTTGTGTAGTATGTTTCTAAAATATAAAATCTTTGTCCAGACTTGAGACTGGTCTTGGTATGTCGATGAGCAAACCCAAACATATTTTTATTTCTGACACTGCTGGTGCACTGTGTTGCTTTGAGCAAGCTACACTGTGTATACCGTCTGAATAGAAAGAACAGTAAACTGATGCCGTTCTAGTATACCATTAATACAGCAGATACGGATTTACACCCTATTCATCTCTTGTTTCTTTGGTCTTGGTCTCAACTGCGGCGCTGCCCGACTCCCTCCATGTGCAGTGCTGTGTAATCTCTCTAATGCACCCAAAGAGAAGCACTTCAGTGTGATATATGGTTATGGCATTAAAACTGAAATAAACTGAGAGTGTGCACTATATTTAAACAACATGTGCATACACACACACACACACACACACACACACACACACACACACACACACACACACACACACACACACACACACACACACACACACACACACAAACACAGCAGTGCCTAACAAATAGAGACCATTTATCTCTCAAGGCTATTTAATTGATTTTCCCTGGTTGGTCCATCAATGAGAGATGTAGGCAATCATTAAATGCCGCCACTTTTCTGGACCTACTGAGCATCTCTGCTTCCTGATTAAAGGGATAATCCATGAGATTCTTGTTTTTCTTGAGTTTGGTGACACCTAGTGATGAGCGGTGCTTTGCACTGCATTTCCCAGCGATCACTTTGCAACAGTGTCGCCACCACTCTGACATCACTGGACTGACAGCAGCTCCCACACCCCCAAACAAACCAGCACGGGACGCTACTGAGACTAGTGAACTACAAATAATGCAATGTCAGACTTTCAGCCAAAGAGCAACCAAGTCTACATCTGTAGGTGGCGCTCTTTTTTTGTCTGTTCAGCCATGCTCAAGCTAACTACCCAGTTCTTCTATTTAATCCAAACAAACCGGAAATGCAAAATGGTATGTTGATGCAAAGTTGGATATTTACTATCAGAGCACTTAACAACAACATCGTCAGATAGTCATGAAGTCATGAAATTACCGAAAAGTCCCACTAAGGGCATGCAGCTTACACGTAATGTGTTAGCTGGATAGGCACTGAAACGAATGCTCTTGCAAGCTCAGGGTTAATGGGCCAGTTAACTTTGAGCAAAGTCAAATCATATGCAATGTAAGTAAGGCCTTAGCTGTATTGTGTAATCAACAATCATCTGGCTGGCACCGGCTGGGACGGGTTGAAGTCCAAGGCAGTAAGGAGTGATATATATATGCACCGCTCCAGTCCAATGCTTTTAATGAAATTATAAAGCTGGTTATAGCCCAGGGATGCAATGCTGCATCTGTATATAAGAGGATTATTAAACCAAGGGCAGACCAGAGCAGTGGACCAGGGTCCAATTCAATATTTTCATGAATGAAACTGTGGTCCACAATGTCAAAACCTGAAGCGAAATTAACAGAACAAGGTAACTAACAGAGAGAAGATAAATCATCACCCGCCCATCGCTGTTTGTGAAAATACAGGAAGTGAAATAGTGACTCATTTTTTTCAATTTCTCCATTGATTTCTGTTGTAAAAATGGACTGAACCTTCTGTATTTTCAACCATTCAACCAACCAAATACAATCTACATTTGTAGCAGAGGCAGCTAAAGCCTCTGATAAAAGCTGCTGGCTCTCAGGGGGAGAGATAGTGTAAATGCTAATTCCCCCGACCTCCACTGCCTCAACGTCTTCCACTTTGTCACCTTTTCATCTGAAGCAGCTGAGGCCTCCCCAGCAGGGAGGGTCGGTCGACCCGCGGAGACGGTGACACACAATACTCATTTTCTGAGCCGGCACATCTCGCTCTCTCTCTCTCACACACACACACACACACACACACACACACACACACACAAATTGTGAGTTTTTAATGCTGTCTCAGTGCAATGTATTTCCACATTAGTATTTATGTGTTTACTTGGGAAGCCACCCTAATCCATGAAAAATTAAATGAGTTCTAGCTAATGCGTAATATCCTTTCATACATTTACTGTGCGCCGAAGGGAACTTGCAGATGGATCGAGGACACTCCGCAATGGCCCCACTGTACTCCCTCACCTACATCTATAGCGATTCCATGAATACTGATGGCTCATATTGAGAGAGCAGGTGGCGGGACTCCAAATATTGATTTCATTTCTCGATTTACTGATTAGGTGTAAAAATTGCGATTAGCAAGAGTGACGTACTGCCCAACCTGGGGCTCTTGTTTATGGACTTGCCTGCGGCTGATCATCGGACTTGTCTTCAGAATGTCGTGCTGTGTCGATTTTTATGACAGACGCACAGTTAGAAATCGATAACGTGTTTGCGTGCATCTTTGCTGCTGCCTACTGTAGATTTCATTTGTCATTTCCTCAACGCAGTGTGAGAGGAAACACATGTAACATACAGTAAGCGCCTCCATCCTGTCCTGTCCTTGATTACTCTACTTTTTTTTTAAATTCTAGGTTATTCCTACTGTTGCGGTTACTTTTAAGTTGCATTGAAAAAGAGCCAGGTGCCTAAAGTGTATTGTATGTCCTTCCTCAATGTATTATCCAACAGGGGTCAGTTTCAGTTCACAGATGACATAACCAGAAGGAGGATCCAATTCCACGAGTCTGTGGGGTAGTGATGGTATGTCCGCCGTTTCACAATAGACAATAGAAGAGGACGGAGGCAGATGAAGAGGAGCCCTCATGCCAATGTCTGGGTTATATGGACAGAGAGAGAGAGAGCAAGAAGAAAGCAGGACGGGGAGTTTGTATGCAGCCGAAACCCACAACCGAAGCAATGTCTCGTCACTTTTTCACCACAGAGAGCAATTGTGATCTGGACGGGACCTGCTTACTTGGGCCCTATTCATCTTCTGCGACGTGATTGGTCCCCGTGGAAATGGGGCAACCCTGTGGTGTGGCACTGCCAAAAAAAAATAAAAAAAAATCTAGTGCGTTGATAAGAAGAGCATTCATTAGATTGTTGTGACTGTGGCTCCCTGTTCGCCCGTTCCCTCGGGATATAGCGCGCTAATCTGCCGGCCTCTGCAGGGAGTAGGCAGGCTGTTTGACATGGCATTTTAGGGTAGATAAGATTGTGGAGGGAGCCGGTAGACAAACAAGCCTGCACAGAGGAAGGAGGAGAGAGGGCAGGGGAGTATGAGAGCAGCAACAACAAAAAAAAAAATACAAATAAAAAGGAGGAGGAGATCAGAGGAGCGAGGCTAATGCCAATGAAGCCCAGGTGTGCGGTTTTGTACCCTTGTTATTAGCGTGACAGGACATTGTGTTCAAGGTAGCAGGGGACGTTTGTGGTTTGCCACAGTCTGCAGAGGAGGTCTGCCTGTATGATTGTGTTCACATGGGATTTGCATTCAGTAAGTGGCAGCAAAATATTGAACTGTATGTTGTTATTCAAGCTTGGTTTCCTGCATGGGGCCCTCAGTTGGATTTTGTTGTGAAATACGTGGTAATAGCTTTTCATGCTTAAGGATATCCAGTAGAGTGAAATTTCTACTAGTGCCGGGTGAAAAAGAAGAAACAAATCATTTTGAACGAATCATTCTCGAGCTCAAAACGCACCTGCAGCGGTACGCACTGGTACGAGGAAATCCAACCTCCCACTCCCAGTTTCCCATCAAAGCTCACAGAACGGGTCCGACAGCAGCTCTTCCAACGTCCGACTAGTCACCCACCCCCCCACCACCCCCCGCCCACTCAAATCAGGCTCAAGCTGCACAGAAACAAATGGCTTCTGTAAGACAGAGCCACAGAACCGAGGCACGAAGCTGCAGTCTTCAGGATGATTTCGTGAATTGATACTTGTTTGGTCTAAACACGTATGAAATGTTTTCTGCAGTCGGCTCTGGAGAATCATGTGGATTTCTTTCAGTTTCAATTTGTAGCCCTACCACTGTTGCACTGTTATAGATGAAAACCCTGAGTCAGAGCTGAGAGAAGAGTTGCGTGCATGTGTGCTAATACCCTCGTTTTAAATGTTGACTATTATATATATATATACTTTTTTGGATTCCCTTTATGAAAACTGAAAACTGCCTTTCAGCTGCAACAAATGGGTTAAAATAAAACACAGGTGGAGCGTCATACTTTGAATGTGTTCTCTGTTTAAATTGCTGAAATGCTGATAATTGCGCCACGCTTCATGCAGGATTAATTGAAGGGGATGGTGGAGGGGGAAAAAATATGATGCATCTCTCGTTCTCTCGTGCTTACGGCAGGGTATAATTTATGTCAATCATTCTCTCCTCCATTGATTACAAGGCTCAGTAAGGGAAGGCAGTAGGAGCACTGCGCCACGCTCACTGAAATATTCACCTCCTCTTCCCTCACTGCTGACTTGTCCACGCTGCTTTCCCATGGTGGCTGAAGGGAAGATTTACCATGCTCTTTGATTACAATGTGAGGGGCAGTCCTCGCTTTCTCCCTCCAATATAAATCAGCGGGCCACTTCGGTCCAGGGCACTGGCTTGCAGCTAGAAGGTGAGAATAATCAACGTGCACTTGTTAAGCTGGCCTTCACACTGCCAGGTCTTGATCCACCAATCAGCTATAATGTATGTTCTCAGAAGACATTGGGCCTCATTCACAAAATGATCAGATTTGATCATATAACGTTAGTGCGAACGTTTCTACGAACATCATGAACATCGTCATTTTGTTCGTATCTGAATTGGTTCGTTTGGTACGATCAAATCCGACGAGTGCTTGGAAACATGCGGAAATGTGTTTGTGTGTTTGGAAACATGCGGGAAGGCTCTTAGAACGGCTTATTCTTTGTGAAAAATCCATTACAGTAGTGCCAAACCTCAACAACAACAAGATGTTTCAGTGTCCTTGTAGAAAAAAAAAAGACCTAAGACCTGAAATGGCGTATTTGCCGAACTGTCCTCATTCATTACAACACAAGATCTCCTATTATTGATTGATCCTCTGATCCATGTCGGATAGCGGCTCAGTGCGCCGCCATCCTCCTGTGGCTGATAATACGCGTCTACTTCATTCATTTACGAAAACATCCGTGAATGAGGCCCAATGGGAGAAAGCGTGAAAAAAAGCAAGAGATGCGGCGATCTTGAAACAAGTGCAGTGATTAGAGACTGGAGTGATTGCCTGGGTTATGTGCTTGATCAGCTTGGTATTTCAGTTGAGAGGCCCACTCTTTGTATCAGGTTGTTCTACAGAGGGCTTTTAGTCAGCGGCCAACCAGGAGATTCGAGAAAGGTGAATACTTTAGGACACTTTAGGCAGAGCAGCAGATTCACAACTGCCAGTCAGTTTATATTCAACAATATTTGTAGGGCAAATCAGCAGGACCGAGTCATACACAGGCAAACAGCAGTTAAGTCAAAATCTTGAATATTGTCACCAAATATCAACTATCACTATCTCTATTAATAAAACCTATAGGGCTTGCATATTATCTGCTGCTCCATTTCAAAATGCCGTCGCACTGTTCTTTGGAAAGCGGCAGCAGTAGGCTAAAGATTACAGCAGCTTGAGCTTGAGGCTGGGAAGGTTGACAGTTTATACCCCCAGCAAATCATGGTGGGGGTGGAAGTGAACATCAGGAGCTATGGCCTCTCTCAGTAGGGAAGCAACCAGGTGTGAGGGTAGTGTGACGTGACCCTCCCTCCCCCTGAAGTTGTTACCATAAATAAAGATGTCCCTTTTAATCAACCTGACTGGTTATCTTCCCTCCTTCCCTTGTTTCATATTTTCCTTCTTCTTCCTATTCCTCTTTGTCCCTCATTTTTTCCGCTCCTTCTCACTTTCCCATACCCTCCAATGCATATCTTTTTCCAAGATATGCATTGTGCTCCGGTGTTTAATCGGAGAATATTGCGGAGAATATATACCTATAAGTCCTCTTGACATTTATGCAGGCTTTGTGAAAGCAAAATCCTAATCAGTCAAGCTCCCTTTAGATCCCTCCGTCACCAAGCCTCATGTGCAATTTCCTTCGTCTGCCCTTCTTATTTCAGCGGAGGACTCTTTCATTCTTGGGGTATAACTATAACTCATTCTGAGTTATAGGTGCGTTACAGGCGAGGTCTCACCCTGAGAGGGTCCATTTTCTTGTAGCATGATGGAGCCATTATGTTATTGCTTCACTACTGTAAGCCTATTGTTAGACTGTTCAATCAGTCCACCTGATATAGAGGTTCCTCTCTTTCTGCTCTTCAACGGAGTCAGCCCTATGTTCCCTCAGCATCAGAGCCGGCCCTTCCATAGGGCAGGGATCTGAGGGAACATAGAGCTGAGGGAACATAGACACGCTCCCTCTTCAGCGGTGGCAGTCTGTTACCTTAGTGAATTAGACTTTCCAACCCGCTGTAGCTGAAACCCGAGATGGAGCTGAACAAAGTGCTCAAAGAATGTATTAAAGATGCAATAATTGAGATTTCTGACACGCATTTGACATTGATAATAAATGACAAAAAAACTCATGAGGACACAGTCGAAACTTTGCGGCGAGCACCAAGAACATGGCATCACTCTCAGCCCCTCTGTGTGTTTTCAATGTTTTCTGCACTCCGGGCCCAACTCCACCCACCTCCGAAACTTTATAAAAGGTGCTGGAAAAAAAGGAGCATGAGGTTGTTGGTTACTGCAGTAGCGTGCAGTCAATATCGGGCTCGCCTTTCCGACATGAAGAGGACTGAGAGCCCCTAAAGAAGCATGGAGCATGTTTTAAAATCAGACAGGCAACACCACTGAAAGTTAAACATGTCAGCTGAACTAATGTTCGCACAGTGCGTACAGGTGTACGTCTGCAGGCACCAGAGGATGTGGGGGCATTTATTCACTAAAGCCTACTAATCAGTACTTAATCCTGCCGGGACATGATCTGGTATCTCTCAGTTTTGGAAGACCTGCGTTCCGGTACCTATTTGCATCAATCCGGCACCTCTGCTGGCATGAAATGTTTTTTTTTTTTTGGTCTGTTATGTAATAATCCCAATAGTTGACTCTTCTTTCTTTTCCCCTCCCTTCCAAAGACCTAATTGGCTCAGTTCCATATGATGACAGCCGATTACCCTATCAGTGAGTAGCACACACGAGTGAGTTATGGTATGGTTATGGTAAACTAGACCAAAAACTCCCGACCAAAAAACCCCCCAAAAAACAACGCACGAGTTACGCACTTCGGCACAACAACAGCGCAGAATGTGATGTTCGGTGATGTGATTTCGGGATTTAGCAAGCCAAATGGAACACGGAGCCAAAAAAAGAAAATACTCTACACTGTTATCATCAGACCACCATGGATATGTTCGTGAGGTGAGAGGCAGTAAAAAATAAGCCGACTATGGCACACTGCATTGTGTGCAATCCAAGACTAGATGCCGTCTAGATGCCGTCGTGATAGCTCCGCGGAGATTGTGCGTTTTCTTAGTTTTTGTGTTTGTTTTTAATATGTTTTTTTACACAAACACATCGGCACTAACTTCATACGAACGAAGCACACTTTTGGACATAAACCTTGTGCAAAACAAAGGTTTTTGTTTTTTCCATCGACCCAGCATGGCCGGCAGAGATCGTACGAGCAAGCCACAACAATAACAGTGGAGACGCATCTCCAGGGAGACGAAAGATGAAACATCGGGGGAAACGGAGCGGAATTCAGAACAGACTGAGAGTTCAAGCCCACCGTCCACCTCTGCCCAGCATCCTTCTTGCTAACGTCCAGTCTCTGGAAAATAAGTTGGAAGATGTTAGGGCGAGGATTAGATTCCAACGGGACATGAGGGATTGTAATATCTTTTGTCTGACGGAAACATATCTGACCCCACTGGTGCCGGATCGAGCCATATGCAATCCAAGGGTGGAGGGGTTTGCTTCATGACCAACAAGTGGTGCAACCCCAAGGACATTAAGACTCTTTCTCGTTCCTGCTCGTCGAACCTGGAACATCTGACGATCTCATGCCGTCCATTCTATCTTCCCCGGGAGTTCAGCTCGGTCATCACCACAGACGTCTACATACCACCACAAGCGGACACCGACGTAGCACTATCGGACCTACAGGATGTGTTATGTCGGCATCAGAACAAGCATCCTGACGCGGCTATGGTGGTGGCTGGAGACTTTAATAGGGCGAACCTAAAGAAAGTCATGCCGAACTTTCACCAGCACATTACGTGTGCTACCAGAGGGGAAAGAACGTTGGACCACTGCTACACGCCGTTCAAGAGAGGCTACAAGGCTGTCTCTTTCCCTCTGTTCGGGAAATTAGACCATGCCGCCATTTTCCTGCTACCGGAGTATAAACAAAGGATAGCACGGGAAGCGGTAGTGACGAGGGATGTAAAGCGGTGGTCTGACCAATCAGAGGTTGAGCTACAGGACGCTCTGTGTGACGTCGACTGGGACATGTTGCAATCCAGTTCCAGGGACGTCAGCGAGTTTACGGAAGTAGTAACGAGCTTCATAGCAACGCTAGTGGACACCATCGTCCCCGTGGTAAAAGTTAGGTCCTTTCCTAACCAAAAACCGTGGGTTGATAGATCCATCCGCGACGCTTTGAACGCCTGCACTGCTGCCTACAACTCCGGTCTTGTATCCGGCAACATGGACGAGCACAAGGCAGCGTCCTATGGACTGAGAGGGGCGGTGAAGGAGGCCAAGAGAAGGTACAGAGATAGAGTGGAGTCGCAGATGGAGCAGCGCGACACCAGACGCCTATGGCAGGGGCTATGGACTATAACTGACGATCAGGGCAGACCCCCCGCAATTGTGAGTGCCGACGCATCCCTAGCGGACGACCTGAGTGCATTTTACGCATGGTTTGAGGCTAGCAACAACAGCGCTAGCTCGCCGGCTAACAACAACACTGTTAGCGTAGCCGAAGTGAGTTCTACCGCTGGGGATGAACACACACTCTGTGACGGAGCACAGTGTGAGGAGGGCTCTGACGAGGGTGAACACCAGGAAAGCTGCTGGTCCAGATGGCATCTCTGGGCGAGTACTGAAGACCTGTGCTAATCAGCTAATCAGTTCACCACTATATTCAACTTCTCCCTAGCTGAGTCTGTGGTCCCCGCTTGCTTCAAGAGACCCACTATTGCACGGTGGCGCAGTGCTTGCACTGCTGCCTCACAGCAAGAAGGTCGTGGGTTCGATTCCCGCCTGGGGCGCTGGTGAGTCTGGGGTGCCCAGGTGCGTTATCTCCCAGGCCTTTCTGTGTGGAGTTTGCATGTTCACTTGGGTTTCCTCCTGGAAAAAAACCCCCGTCTAAAAACATGCAATATCCAGTTGGCTGTCTGTGACGAGACAGCGACAAACACCTGGACTTGGTCCCCTGGCGCGGCTATCGTCTGCACCCTCTGCTCCCTGGCCGGCTTGGAGGAAGATTGGCGGGGATGGGAAAATAGCAGTAAACTCATTCAACCTGGACACTCAAAAATGCATGTGTGTGTGTGTTGTGTTGTGCGGCCACTTCCCCCCTGCATGTATTGTGTGTGCAGTGTTGCAAATAAAGTTGTTCTTCTGTTGTCCCTGTGCCCAAGAATGCTTCTCCAGCATGCTTGAATGACTACCGACCAGTGGCCCTCACCTCGGTGGTCATGAAATGCTTCGAGAGGCTGATAAAGGACTACATCTGCGCCTTCCTCCCTTGCTCCATGGACCCGCTGCAGGTGAGGTGAGTCATTTTTCGCCGCTGCACCGCTACACCAGATCTTAAGGTTCCCCCACCTGCCAAATCCCACTTAAACCCCTGGGTATGTGTGATATGATTAGATTACCAGACTATAGGCTGCTGTGTTGTTCTTTATGCAGGGACAACAGCACGTGAGGGAAGCTAAACGTAGGGAGAGCACTTTGGACATCGGGCAATTCTTTGATACTGGACGGGATAGTACGCGGGACCGCGTTACTAAGGCAGGTTGGTTTAGAGTTCAGTCAAGCTTCAGTTAAGTTAATACACATAAGGGGAAATAATAATCTACTCATAAAATTAATGATAAGAATAGTGGTGTAGTTTTCTTTTAATTGTGATTGCAGTATGATTTGACGGTGGAAGATGGTGAAAAGAAGAGGGTGATGCACTAAAGACACAGTAGGCTAAGTGAGAGACCAGAAAGCCGTGAGTATTAGGCCTGGTTGGTTTAAAGTTCAGTCAAGGTTCTTTTAAGTTAATAGGCATAAAGGGGAAACAATAGCCGTTATGGATTATAAAATTAAAGTGCACTGACAACAAAATGGCTGCTAACATGGATGGTAGGCATATAATATATTAGTTATAAGTAATTCTTATTTTTGTAGTGTCATCAGGATCAAACGTCAGGAACAGAGAGATTTCATCAGTCACACAGAGAATGAGTAAGTGATTTGTGTCTTGATCCACTAATCAGGAGTAATTGAGGTAATGATGAGAGAGTAGTTCTCTCATAATTGTGATTGCAGCGTGAGCCCGGTGCGTCTCCCAGAAACCTTGCTAAAATCTCCCTGAAATCATTTCTGTCAACTTGGGATGTCTGACAGTACAACAGTGGTCAAAATACATGAAACCGGAATTGTCCCCCTTTTATTTCATAGATAATAGCATTGCATATTTTAATGATATATTGACCGCCGAACTGGTCAATATATCCCCGGTTTTCATTTCAGAAATCTGGTCACCTTATGGTAAACTTCAGTCATCGTCATCATGACAATTGAATTTACAGACATTTTTTAAGTGTAAATCGCCAGAAAACCAACAAGAGTGAGAAGATTGCATTAAATGAGCTAGGGCAGTACTTCAAGAGTTACGAGTTGCAGGCTAATCGCGAGGGCGAGTTGCTAATGCTAGCTCAGCACCAACACCCAGCACTAGCGAACACGTGCTACCGGTAGAGCTAAATGGAATCGATATGGGGGAAAAAAAATCCTTTCAAATGTAGCTTGCTCTAATATACAGCAACATTTTTCCATCTGAAATGCAGAATAAACTGTTTGCAAGAATAGTAGATTGCGCTCCCAAAATCAGCTAGATGAGTCTACTAGTATAAATAAGAAGAGGGAAGGGAGGGAGTTGTGCATAGTCTATTATCTTCACTGGAGCGTGTAGAGTGGATTTTCTCTCCAAAACCCAAGTCGGAATAATGTGTGATGACGCTTCAGTCATGGTTGAGCGCGAGAGTTTTCCCTAATATTACTGCTGCATGCTGTGGGAGATGTGATGAAAGAGATGGGAGCTATCAATCATTTAAAAATGCTGATGGACAAGCTAAAAGTTTTAGACCAGTGGAGGCTGTGTGGAAAAACCTCCCAGTGCTTTCTAAGTATTTTATAACAACAGCAGATGATTCCTCCCATGACAGCATTACTAAACAGACCGGCACTTGGTCTCGCCATGAGGATTTGGAAATACGTTTTGCAAGAGTTATCCTTTCACTTGAGCTTCAGAAAAGAGAATGTAACATCACAGGGGCGCACAGGGCCATGACTAGGGAAATTAGGGTGCTGTATGCCGTTTCGGAGCAGCCAGGAAAAACACACTGAACAGAGGAAAACACAGCGACAAAACTCTAAACAGGAATGTTTCTGGTGTCCGCATGTTGTCTCAAGGAGGACGGGGATTGGAGGAGTTGAAGGTGCCTTACGCGCAGTACTGGTCTGAGGATGCAGGTGCATTGTATAGAGAGACTGCAGTTTTCCATTGAATGCAAAAAGACAAACAGAGTAAAACCTGAAAGAGATAGGCTAGACAGGAGGACATGGCTGTTGTGTGGACTATTTTGGGGAATTAGACATGAGATTGATTTTTTGTTTGTTTGTAAATGTATAAGCATATTTTGTAATTCTATTAGGTCTCTGCATAGATGATTGCAAAACAGAAATAATTTGGAGTGTGGACCTATGAGTCCCACAGTTAAATATGTGAGAAATTGCACATGTTCTGTTGAGTAAAAATAATTGGTAATAACATGAGAATAGTTAGACGTGCAGGGCTGTAAGCGACATTTCCAAACCAGCGCGGTCCAACTGAGTGTGTTAGGCATATTTAATCTTCTGGCTGCATGGCTGGGACATGTTTTTATTGCTGTCATTTCATTTGCTTATTATTTGCTGACATTGTTTCCTTCATTCAAAATCGATATGCTATGAATGTGGTAGTATATAAGTGCATATTATGCAAGTATACGCTCTGCAGAGCCAGAATATGTCTGGTAAATGGTTGAAGCCATTGCAGTTTCCTTGATGTGATTATACATAATATATGGGCATTTTGATGTTGTGCACAGTGCAGTTATATGTTTAGACAGGTCTACTTGAAGGGTAATGTAGGTTTGGAAGACCATTATGTATGCAATGTTCAAATATTTTATGTTTAGGCTATTATGCCTACAGTAAGCTATTTGACTGAGCACCACTGTTCTGTCTGATGTGCTTGTTGAATCGATATATAGTTTAATAAAATTGACAAACTAACAAACTTGTGTATCTGTGTGTGGACAAAATTTCTCAACATAATTTTTGCAACATCCAAAGATACTTAATGCCTATTAACACGAGGGGGGAGGCTGACGGAAAACACAATATGTACAAAAGTGCAAACATAACTCTTTCTTTTCACAGTAGCTCAGTCTCTGTTTCCTTGCCGTTGTGAGACATGAACCTTCACCTTTCCATCACTAGATGTTATGATGAGTTTTTGCTGTCACCTTTGAAAACAATTGTTTTGTGAAAATTGCAACGTGGTGATGAAGTTTAATTGAACTGAAATGATCCCATCCTTCACAACAATATAACCCTGTGCAACTCCTCCCAAGGGACTGAGGGTTGAAGATGTTCCCATCCGGGGGCCAAATGTATAAACCATGCGTACGCACGAAAAGTGTACTTGCGTCACTTTCCACGCAAGTTTCCGAATGTATAAAAATCCACGGGCGGCAAGAATGTGCGTACCAGTATGCATCATTCACACCATGCGTACTATACACATTTTTTTGAGTTTTTATCAAAAAAAGGATAATAAAAGTGTGAATTTGGGTGACATTTTATTTAGAGCTTTTTTTTTTTCACTACATTGTGTTAAAAACCTTCACTATGATTAGATAGTGATGCGTGAGTGGTTAACAACCTTTGAGTTGTTAACGACATCTCTTATTTTACAAATTAAGCACTGGCCATGCGTAATGGCTGTGCCAAATGATACAATGGCTGCTTTGGTGTTGCTGGAAGATATTGCTATTGTGCAATTTAGGCGAGAACGAGTCTTCAGAGACTTCTTCAAATTTGCCTACTGATTTTCTGGTCCATGATGTTGACTGGCTAATGCGCCACTTTGAATTTCCAAGAGCTGTTCTCATCAAATTGTGTGCTGAACTGGGCCCTGTGTTGGAACGGCACTCTTGGAGGAACCCTGGCACCTCCATCCATCTACAGATAAATCTACACAGAGTTAGGTGTAGAAATCTGTGTACGCACAAAACAGGAAACATGCATAGGCTCAGATGTATAAAACCCCACGTACGTCTGTTCCCACATGTTTTTTCCTCATACATCTCAATCATCCTGAAATTGTGCGCACGTGCACGAGCCTTCTGACCATGCCCACAATTTACTATAAATGGCTTCCAACACACCCCCAACTGCCTGGTTTGCATATAAAGGGACAGTATTTAGTTTAGTTTTGAGGAGAAACGGCGGAAGCATTTAAGAAGAAATAAAAGAAAAGAAGCGCAATTTTACGACTGTGAACTTGAAATAATGGTGGATCAAAATGACAGAAGAAAACGCGTATTATTTAGAAGCCTAAGCTCTGGCATAAGTTGAATGGCAGAAAGTAACCGAAACCATCTCCCTTTTAAAAGCCCAATGCAACGTTCTACCACAGAGCGCACGTCTGTTGTGGCTCTGGGGGTTTGTAAATGGCATAAGTAACCATGGCTTCAATGCATACCCATTGTCACCTGAGGGTATCAAATATTATATACATAAACAATATTATATACATATATTACATTTGGGAAACCGGACATTGCTGCAAATTGCATTTTGATGTTGGCCTGTTCAGCTGCTGTGTAGGAACCTGATGTATCTCTTACTCAAAGAAATTATGCCACCCCACACCATGGGCATGACCCGGCTCAGGGCAGCTCAGGATATCCCTAATCTGTCCGCAAGCTCCCGCTGAAACGTCCCCGTCGCTAAAAACCCGATTGTTGTCAATACCTGTAGATGGACGGGGATGGCAGGGTTTCTCCGAGAGTGCCGTTCTAACACAGGGCCCAGTTCAGCACACAATTAGAAGAGAACAGCTCTTGGAAATCCAAAGCGGCACATTAGCCAGTCAACATCATGGACCAGAAAATCAGTACAGTCTCTGAAGACTCGTTCTCGCCTAAATTGCGCAATAGCAATATCTTCCAGCAACGCCAAAGCAGCCATTGTATCATTTGGCACAGCCATTACGCACGGCTACAGCCTTTATATAGTGTAGGTTATTCTTACTCCCCAATAATACAGAATAATAATCTTTATTTATATAAACATCATGTATTTATTTGTTTATTTATATAAAGATCATTATCATTATAATTATTATAAAGCAGTGACAAACATATTTACTCAAGATAGAACGAAGTGAAGGCTTGTCAAAAAAAAAAGTTGTTAACCACTCACGCGTCACTATGTAATCATAGTGAAGGTTTTTTTAAACTATAGATTACATCCCAACACAACATAGGGCCGGATCTACTAAAGGTTTGCGTGTGTAAAAATGTGTGCAAACTCATAGCACGCGCAAATAAATGTACAAACTGATCTACTAACAGTGCGCACTGAGGACTGCGTCTTGCAAATGTGCAAAATAACACGCCTTATCCAGTTAGTACTTTTGCCTCAATGAATATGCAAGATGGGGCGTTTACACGCTATTTAGCAAAATACTGGGAGGAGAAAATGTAAATAGATTAATGTAGCACACGCACTGTGATCTATCAAACCTGAACGCAATTTCGTTGATGGAGACTGCGTCTGTATTTAATACGTTTCAAAAGAAGGTGCAAACGCCCTGCATGCGTAATTGTGCACAAATGACTGCCGTTATTGTAGCGAGAAGGAGACATAGAAACTGCACTTGAACTGCACTTGTTGCTCAATGTTAGTTAGAGGCATCTCTTCCACCGTGCCCCCACCTGTTTTCTTTGCTGAGGTTTTATTATAAGCCAATTTTTCTTTTGTTCTTCGTCTTATATCTTGCCATCTTCTCTTAATTTCATCCGTTGTTCTTCTTGTTTTACCAACGGCATTTACTTTCTCACAGATGATCTCCCAAATAGTGTTCGTTTTTGTCATATTCAGATTTTTTTGCTGTAGCTCATCCAAATGTTTATTTGCCTCTTCCACTAACACCTCTAATTCTATAGGCGCAAATTTCATTTTGCGCTTGCGGTTCTGTTGCCCATCCAAACTCTCCATGGTGCAAAACATTAAACACGCAAAACCCTCATTTAAATACTGCTGTCTCCACCACGTTTGCACCTGTTGTCATTTACGCACGCATTCTTAGTAAATCACCCGCAAAACGCCCATCAACCACACGCGCAAACTTTTAGAATGCACACGCAAATTAGTACCCTTTATTTGGGATCTTAGTAGATCCGCCCCATAGTGAAAGAAAAAAGCTCTAAATAAAATGTCACCCAAATTCACACTTTCATTATCCTTTTTTGGATAAAAACTCAAAAAATGCGTATGGTACGCATGGTGTGAAGGATGCGTACCGGTACGCACATTCTCGCTGCCTGTGGATTTTTATGCATTCGGAACCTGCACGGAAAGTGACATAAGTACACTTTTCGTGCGTACGCATGGGTTTATACATATGGCCCTTGGAGCGCTGACTTGCCTTAAGCCGTTCAATCAGCGGGTCCTTGAGCATGAGTCCAACCCTCTGACAGACACAGCTGTGTTATGGCTATCAAGGTGAGGCTAGTGGCCACAGACCAAGGAAGCTCTCCAGCTTCTCTCTCCTCATCTGAAGAGGCCTTCAGACACAAACCTGTACTGCATGGACATGAGATAATTCCGCTTATTTCTGGTTCACTTTCACCTGTTTTGAGAATTTAAGTCGATGGATTCACAAAAACTAAATCCCCACTTGTGTTTGTGGTCCATGTGCTCCTGTGTTATTATGGGGTTTGGTAAACTGCGTCTCAGACTCTCCATCACTCAGCTCATGTCCGCTACTAGACCTTGGGTCAATTGCATTGACTTTTCCTGCGGCGGTGCAGTCTTGCCTCAGGTCAGTGGAGATGTAATTAACAGGGAGCTCATTTCATGGCCTACATGACCTCTCAAGTACACTGCAAAAAATGTACATCTTGACAAGTAATTTATTATTGTGCTCATTCTTCAAAACAGTTGAATGGAAATCTGTCAATGGGTGAATTCATTTCATTAGATTTCAATGGGGTTTTCTTATATCAAGCAACTACCTTAAAAGAGTATTGTGTCTCATTTTGAGATGTTGTCTCTCAAAATTCCTGAATAAAATGAAACTGTATTTGAAACAAGTGCAGTAAAGCCCCTCTCCCCATAGACTGCCAGGTCAGTGTTGCATAGCTAAATCATTTCAGTCATCTTTGTAGTTAAATGACTGCTCCAACTCTGCCATGAACACAGGAGGTTACAGAGGAGGGAGGTCTGCAGTTGGACCCTTTTGAGTTATACGAACACCGATTTGTTATTCTCTTGCTTTTGATCATAAATCAGCTGGATCCTGATTTAGGCTTCTCATGGTGGAAACTAACATCAGTGGAAATAAGATTATTTTTCAAGGTAGGTCTGATGTGAACCTTATAGTGAATTACTGGTACCACACAGACATGAAAAACACAAATTTCACTCTGTAGACTGCTCCAAGATTAGATCATTACAGCTCATCTTCATTTATATTTACTATAAGCATCGCTATCATGTAGTCTAACAATTTAGTCACAAACCTGCAGTTTTTTTTGTCTGTGTTGTCCCACTCTTCCAGTTTCTAGGATTAATTCAACATTGCAGCATAAATTGGTGCACGACAGATTTCATCCAGTCAAATTTTTTTTGGAACTGCAGACAGGGGAATTGAAATTGGATGGCAGAAAGAATAAGACACAATCAAGATCTATGATGTTTTCTTTCTCTATTTTTTTTATTTTCAGGTGAAAGGATCATGTCATTATCCCATCATAGATTCAGTCAACTGACAGAGAGGAGCCCGACGTACAAAGCCCAGTTCAATGCCCAATGCACACTCTTATCCTATCATTTTTCTGTAATCACTATGTCAATAAACAGCCAGTGGCATTTTGTCTAACAGGCTCCTTTTAAAATGTCATATTTTGTAGGGATACATACAGGGGTATAAAGGATGCCTGTTCACTTTCCTGCCAATATTAAGATTTTAAAAACATTTTGAACATGTGACGTTTGACAGAGACAAATAAGGAATTTGGAGAGCATGAGCAGTGATCATGATAACTTAGCGATGACGCTGATGACTCCACCTGCGCAGATAAAAACAGATTCAAATAATGTACTCAGACTGCAAAGCTAACATTAATAAGTTTATTTTATTTTACAATACACTTAAAGCTTCACTATGTTCGGCGCCACCAAGTGGCAGCGAGAGGTAACTTTGTAACTTCATAACATGGCTTTCTTTAGCGATAGCTGAGGTGCTAGCTCCCTCACTGCTGGTTCGGAGCTGTGTGCGTTCGGCTCGTTAGTTTCGATGCGTCACTTCCTGCGCTCTGAGAAAACTTTCCCGCCACTGTACCTACCGGTTCCAAAACTTCCCTTCCATTACCCGTGCGCTAACGGGTAATGGTTCTTTTTTTGAGAGCGAGGCTTTTTAGCCTTCACAACTGAAATGTCTTGTCCCGCCAGACGCTCACTAGTAACACCATGCTGAATCATTGAGCAGTTGAAAATACCAGTAGGTGGAGAGTTTTTATTCTGCAAAACAAATTACCTTGCAGCACTTACCACTAGCCTCCTCCCCATTTGTCTTTCACTAACGTCACATAGTCCTGTGAGTTATAACAGAGAGAGAGATAAACAAGATAGCAAGACAGCAAGAGGTATATCTCTGTCTGTCTGTCTGTATGAGGCAGAAATAGCTAGCAACAACAGCGCTAGCTCGCCGGCTAACAACAACACTGTTAGCGTAGCCGAAGTGAGTTCTACCGCTGGGGATGAACACACACTCTCTGTGACCGAGCACAGTGTGAGGAGGGCTCTGACGAGGGTGGACACCAGGACAGCTGCTGGTCCAGATGGCATATCTGGGCGAGTACTGAAGACCTGTGCTAATCAGCTAGCTCCAGTGTTCACCACTATATTCAACATCTCCCTGGCTGAGTCTGTGGTCCCCGTCTGCTTCAAGAGATCCACTATTGTCCCTGTGCCCAAGAATGCTTCTCCAGCATGCTTGAATGACTACCGACCGGTGGCCCTCACCTCGGTGGTCATGAAATGCTTCGAGAGGCTGATAAAGGATTACATCTGCGCCTTCCTCCCTTGCTCCATGGACCCGCTGCAGTTTGCTTATCGTCCAAACAGATCCATGGATGATGCTGTCTCCCAGGTACTGCACACCACACTCTCCCATCTTGACAGCCGGAAGGGGGGCTATGTGAGACTGCTGTTCATTGATTATAGTTCAGCTTTCAACACCATAGTCCCCACCAGACTGGCTGACAAGTTGATTGAGCTGGGACTGAACACCCCCCTGTGTGCCTGGATCCTGGACTTCCTGACCGCCAGACCCCAGGTGGTCAGGGTGGGTAGACACACCTCCAACCCCCTCACCCTGAGCACAGGATCCCCCCAGGGTTGCGTCCTCAGCCCCCTACTGTACTCCCTGTACACACATGACTGTGTGGCCAGGTTCAGCTCCAACTCCATCATTACGTTTGCGGATGACACAGTGGTGGTGGGCCTGATCTCGGACAACGACGAGAAGGCCTACCTGGAGGAAGTTGCTGATCTGTCACTCTGGTGCCAGGACAACAGCCTCCTCTTGAATGTCACCAAAACTAAGGAGCTGATTGTGGACTTTAGGAGGACACAACAACAGAGGACGTATTCACCATTGGGGATTAATGGGACTACTGTGGAGAGGGTGAGCAGGTATAAATACCTGGGAGTCCACATCACAGAAGATCTCACATGGTCCACACACACAGACACTCTGGTGAGGAAGGCGAGGCAGCGCCTTTACCACCTCAGGCAGCTGAGGAAATCTAAAGTCTCCCGGAGGATCCTTCAGTCCTTCTACTCTGGAGCTGTAGAGAGCATCCTGACAGGAAGCATCACTGCCTGGTTTGGCAACAGCTCCGCTCAGGACAGGAAGGCTCTGCAGAGAGTAGTGCGTTCGCACTATTGGAACTACACTCCCCACCCTGCAGGACTTGTACACCAGGAGGTGCAGAACCAGAGCCTGCAGGATCATGAAGGATCCTCACCACCCCAACAACGGACTGTTTCAGCTGCTGCGGTCAGGCAAGCGCCTCCGTAGTCATGCTGCCTGAGAGACTGAGACGGAGTTTCTTTCCTCAGGCCATCAGGACTGTGAACTCTGACCTCACCAGGGCCCCCACCAAGACCCACACACTGCCCCTCTATTTACACACACACACACACACACACACACACACACACACACACACACACACAGGTAATGACTACACATAATTTATAGTATATTACACTCATACGATTTCCCTTACATCTGTATTTTCATTTCCAAAGTGCTCTTACTGTATATATTGTGTTGTTTTTTTTTACTGTAAATACTGTGAACTGTTGCCCTTTTGCACATTCCCGTGAGCATTGCCACTTTTCATTTCACTACACACCCCGTGTGTGTATGTGACAAATAAAGTTCTTGAATCTTGAATCTTGAATCTCTTGAAGTATTGAAAGCAGTTCATTTGAATGACATACTATTTTTGTACTATTAGAATTTCAAAAGAAGAGACAAAAAAAAAGAATATAAATGTAGAAATAATTTATATGGGGCACTTCTAAAATCTTAGCGCATATGGGTCAATTGAACAGATGCATCTGTGGATCCACATATCTCTCTCCTCTCACACAATGTGGCTGTGAAAAATGCATGTGCTAACCCCCTCTCAGTGTGTAATTGGCTGTGTGAGCGCTCTACAGGGCTTTACCTCTGCCTCGGCCACCTATCGCCCCATGTGGGCCCGCAGAGCCTCCTCCTCTCATTAAGCAGGGGACCTGCAGAGCGGGGGCAATTAACTTCACTACTCCGACTGATAATGACTGCCGCAGCTGTGACGACATCTCGAGTCGGGCGGGTGTGGCGATGCGGGGGGGGGGGGGTTTGTACACCGTCCAGAAGGACTCGCTGCCGCCCCGCATAATGCACTAACCAGCAGCCCCTAACAATGATAATCACCGGTTCAGTTGATGCCACGGAGAGTAATCCCCACCATGATAATATCACTGGAGGTGATAGTTATATGATGTGTCACAGCGTGGTGGAGTGGCGTGCTGTTTTCCATTCACCACGGCAACCCAACACACTGCAGTGTGATGAGAAGTAGAGGGAGGGAGGCTGCTCTGCTCTGCATTCGCGTTTAAGGCTGAGTTTAACTGGCTGTGACCCGTCCTGTAGTGACCTGGCAGGGCATGGCGGGGGAGGCCGAGGGGGGAAACTTGGCAAATTTAGTAGTCCTGTAGTCCGCTAATGAAAATTGAGTGAGTGAGTGTGTGTGTGAAAAGTCTGGGGTTATAGTGAACCACCAGCTAAACGAGTATCAACCCTAGGGTTAGACCGATATATGGGGCCGATATCTGCCAGTCACCTCATCTGTCACATCCACCTCTGATGTGATGGATATGTGCAGTTTCATTATATGTCTAAATGCTGTTCCAGTGGCTTTTGCACGCTGGCAAGAATAAAACTGGGGAAAACACTGAATCCTTATAGTTTTTAAAAATGTTTCATAAAAATGGAAGTGGGATTCACACCCACAAACCCTGCCGTCCATAGCAGGGCAGCTGATCGGGAGAGAACAGGAAGATTCCTGATGGGCTGCTGGTTGTTTGGGCAGGTGACAGGTTGAGAGATGTATGTATGACTTGATCGTCATGTATATTCCCTTCTTGCACTGTCTGTCTGTCTGTCTGCATACACACACACTGGGAGGCCCTAGTGACACGCCCCCTCCCCAAAACACAGCAACATACAGTTGGCTGCTGATTGATGAGACCAGCCCCTTCCCAATTGGTTAATTCCAGGTTAGGTTTTAAGAGGTGATTGGTCGTTTAATGATGTAATGACACGTTTTAGTGGTGTCAGTGTCTGACAGACCAAAAGCAGATGTAAGCAAGATGGAGAAGAAAAAGAAATGGGTGAGCTGAAAAAGCACTCTAAGGACCTGGGCAATGCTTGATTACACCGGTATGTAACACTCTACAATGGTGGTTTGGGAACTTGAACTGTGAGAAGGAACTTTTGAGAAAATTGTCCTCTCATGGAATAGATATAATAAATCTCCAATATGTTCAATCAAACAGTTCAAATTATTGCTCTGAATATTATAAATTGCCTCTTATAGTTTTGAGAATTTTAAAGAACATTTTAGTAGGTTTTGACAATGTCTGCCTGTCTAATTCAGCAGGAAAAAATATATAATAAAGCATTAGCATTATTAGCATTATGTACAGTTATTGCTCACATTCTCACATTTCATGGTATGTGTGTATAAAGGTGGGTAGAACAATAACATGTAGGTCCTCTATGTCCATCTGTGCGGAGCAAAATGCAACTAGAAAAAATGAATGCAGTTACTTATCACTCATTCCAGACTTGTCAGACACCCTGTAGACAATAAGAAAAGCCTGAAACCAAAAGCAAAAAAAATGGCCTGGGTTTTTTTTTGTGGGTGGTGCTTGTTAGTTAGCAGCCAATCAGGAAGAAGAGGTTAAACATATAGAAAATGCTTGATGAATAAATATTATCTAGGGTGTTTTTTTTTTTTGCTGTTTTGGTAGATATAGTCAGATGAATAAAAATATATATATTATATTATAATAACACAAAAATGTGTAAAATAAACTGCTGCACACTGTCTACTACAGTTAACAATAAATGTATGAAATAATTCCACCCAACAGAGTAATGACAGGAATCTTAAAAGCCCTGATTTACAACTTCTGTCATTGCACAGTTAACTGTTATTTTCCTACATTTACAGTTGAAAATCGACAACTGCCAACAAAAGGAGGTTTCCCAGCACGCTGTGAATAGGCCTGAATTCTGTGTCAGTTTGCATTACGTGCATTAGCGCCAACAGAGCACGACAATACCGACTAAACGACCCGTGACGTGGTCCCAAGCCAACTGGAGACGTGCTGAGTGGAGATAAAACTCTGCAGCTTAAGGGTTTATTGGATAGCACCTGCAGCTACTGCCATATCAGCACCCGAACACACAGTCACACACAGCCCTTTTTGATACTAGTTGCTCACTCTTGCATGCTGTTTTTCTCTTTTTCTCAATTCATAATTCAAGACGTCTTGAAAGATGGCGCGGTGGAGGGAATTGAATTCAACTGATCAGGGCCCCAGCCTTGCAGCAGTTCATTTCTGCCAAAGTCAAGCCTGGCTCATACCGGAGGGTAATGACTTAAACAGAGCAATATAACAGGAATGATGGGAGTCATTCCTGTTATATTGCTCTGTTGACAATAATGAATGTGGCTATTTAGCTACAATTCCTGATTGCAATGGAATTAGTGGCTGGAAACGAATAGCCAGGGCACTACGGTCTATAGAGCTGATAATAGGGTGTTGATTGCAGAGTTGGTTGCCGTTCTGAGTAGTAGCGGAAACTCACTATGTGCTTGGATAAACCTACAAGTATCGGTTGTCCATGCTTGATACTTCTGGAACTTCTTGATCACAGTAGTAGACAGTAGCCACAATATACCAGAATGCAATGCAAGACATGTTTATGTTTTGGAGTAAGGGATGCGACTGTCACTTTTTCTTGACAGATTTTGGAAATTATAGCTGTTTTTTTGTTTTAATTTTGCTACAGGCTAGAAAGTCAACCCTGTTTTTCTCTCCACACTGGATGGTTTCGGTTGAGGCTCGGTGCTTCCTGTTTGAAAAGCCCCTCATTAGTCAGGATGTGCTTCTTCTGTCTCGCCTCGGCCCGGCTAATTAAAGCCTCGCTCGTATCGTCCTCCATTTGTGCCGGATAATACGTTTCTGCACACCACTTTTAGTTAGGCAGAGTTGTTACTGATAGCTTGTCTTGAGGGTTTTACTTTGTCTGCTGTTGAATGAGTTTTGTAGAGGCTTTCAGAGGTCCTTCAGGCTTGTTCACAACACAGTGTGAGCTCCTGCAAAAAATACCCTAATGATTCAATATGGCAAATGTTGTTTTTGTTATTTCCAAGGTTTAAAATAAACAGCTTATAGGGCGAGATCATTTTACTTGTTTCAATGCAAACCGACTTGTCACTTTGATACTGTCAAGATTTCTGGATGCATTGGAAGCAAGTAAAACAAGATGCCTGGAGGTTGGAAAAGCAAGCTTGTGACTGGAAGGCCACCGGTTTGAATCCCTTGACAGGCCAGGGAAACGTGAGTGGAGAACATAAATGAGTCACGCTCTCCCCTCCCCTCCTACTGTCAAGATGTCCTTGAGCTAAGGCACTGACCCCCCACTGCTCCAGTGAAGCTGCTCAATAGACTGGTTTGTACGGGGCAGCTCCCAGTGTGCATGAACGTGAAGCAGGACATTGCTGTAAAAGAGCAAGTGTGCTCAGTTGACTTTCCCCTTTTTGAAAATAAAGCTTTTATTTTTCCATCCTCAATATTAGATGTAATGACTTGTTTCATTTGGAGATTTTATTTGCAATATGATTCTTTGACATTTTAGTCTTACTGACTGATCCCAGCTGTTGCAGGCTTGTGACATCGTTGGATCAGGAAACTACAAGTCTGTAATAGCATTAATAATAGACATAATTGGGATAAATCTATGACTCGGCAGGATTCACATTCACGGCAAAGTGCTAGTTGATTGTTGTCTGTACTTGTTGTGCAGGGAAGATAATAGGATGCAGGAATAAACCTTTTTTAACTTCCAGGTCGGGTGTGTTGTGGTTTCCTTTCTCTAATCTCTTGGAGCTTGAATCGCTAAACACCAATTTTGTGTTTTTTTCTTTTCTCAAAAGATGATCATCAAGTGGTCATCATGCTGTGTGCAGTTAACATTATTATGAGAGGCCAATCCTTTTTATGTATTGTGCTTTTGGTTCTTGAGGCCATTTGTAAAGGATTTCTCACTCTGGATGTATTTGCCTGCCGTAATGTTTTGCTATTTGCCACACTGTCACATACTGCCGTCATTCTACCAGAACCTGACCGATTATTTACACTTGAAACCTCTACATTTGATAGCTGAATTTACACACTTACATGCTTACCTGTCCTCAGTGTCTTGGGTGGCTTCTTTAAGTTGAGGTCCTTCAGTCATGCCCTCTTCAGCTCATGTTCCATTTGTAAGTGATGAAATGTGTAGTATTGCTGACAGGAACAATCCACATTCAGCCAGAGGTTTAGTTTAGCTTGGTTGTAGAGAGAATATGCATGCTATTATCCCAAAGTTGAAATAGCACAAAAGACAGAATACACAGTAAGAGTAACGATAAAGTAGGAATTCACTCTTTCAACTTGCTAACGCTAGCCAACTTGAAAGGATGAGCCTGTAATCAAACTGATGGGGCCATAATGTTTTCTCTAGTAATGCCTTTGAAATAAAGTGGATAGCCTGGGGGGAAAGCGGGTACTCACAAGCCCAATCTGAGGGCATGTCCATGGCAAAGTCTGGAGACGAGATTCAAACAAAAATTAGACTTTACTGGGTCTTTTACACCAAATTACAAATCAACGCATCACTTTAAGCTTTAGTGGGGGATCTCCAGCAGCCTCCGTGGCTGCTCTCTAGATCCAGTCTGCTCTCCTCTTGACTGCGGATTCTCCAAGTCTTGGTCAAAATCAGCTCCCAGCTGGCTGATTGCTGACCTGGTTCAGCAGGGGCAAGATGACCGACAGACTGTGGCCTGCTGGGGAGTGTAGTCCAGTCCCCACAGTTTCTCCATGGCAGACGCCACCAAACAAATTCATGGGCGACAATAAAGAAACAAAGCTTTTTCATTATTCCTGGAAAACATGTTGCAGGTATGCGCTGTTTTTTTTTAACTTTCCACCAGTAATGCGCTCACTCTGTGGAGAATAGATTGGTTGTTATCCTCTGCAACAAATAAACACACGCTGAGATGGCCATTATGAAGTGTTTACCTCTCAGGAAAGGAGGTAAGAGTGCTCTTCAGTGTTTGAATTACGGTACATTACGGCTTGTTTGTGACAAAGACTGAGTGAAAGAGAGAGTAAATTGCTGCTAGATTTGTTTTGGTCTTTGTCTGAGAGAGAGACAGCCACACACACACACACACACACACACTCATATCTATATATGTATGTATATATAGCTATATGTGATTTCTTACTATCCTTACTACAATCCTTACTATGTATTTGCAGAAGATGACCAGCTTGTTTGAATATGGAAATGTGCAACATTTACTTGGCAGTGTTTTTCATTCTCTTATTCTCATGTAATTTCATGGATGTGGTGAGTGAGGAACAGATTTCATTCCATCATTTATAAAAAAAAAAAAGGCTTAAACTAGATTGCCTAAATAAATAGTTTCTAAACACTGAGTGAAATATTTTTTTAATTATCTTTGACCCATTTCAATACATTTCCTGTGTGTGTGGGTGAGAAGTGAAGTACAATTATGACTCCATTTGCCACTGGCTGACATGCCATTTTCCAGGTGTCTGATATGAGTTCAGTAATCAATATAGGGGGGGGTTTATCCATTGTCAGTTTTAATTACAGCTAATAAATCATTCAATCTGGAAAAACGCATCTCTACAATGTCGAATCAAAAGAATCAATCAACTTAATCCATCTAAACCTTTCCATCCATTTTCAGAATTCATCTGTTTCTCAAGGTTTGATCTTACAAAACACCAGCCTCATTTTTCTAATTAAATGATAGGAGTGTGATGAAGCAAAACAGTAAGTGGCGTATGGCTGATAAGCCAGAACAGACAAAAAGGAAATTTAAGGACTCCAAAATCATCAGCTGGTTGCAGGTGCAGGGTGGGTTACATCCATACAGTCGCACAAATCATAATGCTGAATATTATGTATTTCTGTAGCTCATCTTTTGCTTTGATTGCAAAGGTTAATCTCTGAGAATTACTAAATGTCATTTGCTGCAAAAAAAAAAAATGAAGGAATCAGTGTACTAGCATCAATAAAATGTCACTTGAAGATTCTTCACACAAGTTGAAATGATTTCACCCCGATGGCAGATTTGTTTTGAGAAAAGTAACATTAAGATACATATATTAAATGACTTATGAAGATGGATATGTTTTTTGCAGTACAGTAATCCCAACTACCCTTAACACAGTGAGAAAATACCCAAACAGTGCAAATGCCAACATGTATCCAGATGTATTGTGATCCACACACACACCGCAAAAATGCCCACCTCAGTTTATTTGCATCAAAAACCAAGTAACATCACCACTACAGTTTACATGGTTGTAAGACTCAATACTAGATTAAAAAGGACTTATGGATATTTTTTGCATTTTTAGAGGAGGAAAGAGAGAAAAGAGGCTCTTCGTCTGGCCCCTGCTTGTTTTCTGATTTGTCTGTCTCAGAAAAATTTCTAACATGAACCTTCTAACATTTTCCCAGTTATCAACAACACACCTTGTTCTGTTTAATAGATTTCACATGTTACTGTTCCGGAAAACACAGGTATGTGGAGTATACCACCTGTCTTTTTCTGGGTATTTATTGCACACCTGTAACGGAGGGGGAAAAAGCCCCTCAGTGGTTCACCTTTTTACTGGGGAGCGCTCTGACCAAACCAGCACACAGACACGAGTTCAAGTTCTAGAACAGAGTGTATTTATTTTACCAATAAAAGAATAAAAAGAGTCCAGCCAAAAAGTATTTTCTAGAAGCAAGTCCAAGCGCCCATCGGTGTCTGAAGTCCGGGTCCGCTGGCAGCTTCTCCTCTAGTTCCCAGCAGGCAATAGGGTGCCTACAGATAAAACCGGCAGTTACTGGGGAATCTTCACAACTAGTCCGTTTAGTCTATCGCATTGGGTCCATAGGAAAAATATATAAAACATGCCAACTCCACACAACAAAGGAAAATCAGATGGCCACAGCACGCCAAAATATATTTAAAAAACAAACAAATCAATTATAAACTAAGGACCCAAGCGACTAATCCTTGGACTAGTAAGATAGGCAGGGATGTATAAAAAACACGGTATAGAGAGAGATGGGCTACTTAACTGGGAGGACGGGTGAAGCGAACTTCACTCCTCCACATTCCCCACAGCGTGTCCTCTCTCGTCTCTGCCTCCCCTCAGGTTCAGGCAGGCTTCAATTCTGGTCGTCGTTGTATTGTCCCGGGCTCAGTCCCAACACTGCCTCTTGGACTTGGGCCGTCTCACTCTGTGCAGACCTCCGTCGTTCTCTGCTCGTACAATCCCCTCCTGTCTCTCTGCTCTCCACCTGTATAAGAAGGAGCTGTCCCCAGGAGGAAACCACCCCTCTCCCTTGTGAGCCAATCCCCCAGGTGTAAGTCATTGGTGTTAATCAACTTGCACAGGTAGGTGCAGGGGGAGGGGATTATATTACCACATTCACACAGGTAAGTGAGGTAGGGGCGGATCTACTCACACACGCACACACAACACACTGTCACCCTGTGACACACCCACCTATCCGTCAAGTCAAGTTTTTATATTTGAGTATTTCTATAATAATATATACTATACTATACTTATACAGGCCTTACTCACTGTTACAGTCTCAGATGGCTTCACAAACAGCCACATTATGAAACGAGAGATGAAAATGATTATTGAAAATGAAAACAAACACCCCCTAACACCCCCCTGATGAGAACAAAAAAAAAAAATCTCATTAGGAAAAAAAAATGGAAGACATCTTGGCAGGGGCCTCACAGAGACGGATCCCCCTTCCAGGACAGTCAGGCGTGCAATGGGGGCTGAGAGTGGGCAAGCGAAGATGAAATGTTGATAACAAAGTGGAACATGAACAAATTCCACAGTAATACGATTAATCTAATCTCATTTTATTTGTATAGCCTTCAATCACCGTTACGGCTTCACAGTGCCCAAAGGGAGAAATCAATAAATGGTTAGTACACAACATCCCCCAGCCTCCGACCCTCAACAGAGGACAAGGAAAAACTCCCAAAAAACCTTTTAGGAATAAATGGGAGAAACCTCGGGAGGGGCTACTCAGAGAGGGATCCCCCTACCAGGACGGTTGGGCGTGCAATAGAAGCCGAGTTTGGGGATTACAGAATATACAATTTACAGAATAAACACCATAAGAACGTTTGAACGTCGCAGCAGCACCAACTCGGTCACCATCGTCGTTGTCGACATCAGGGTCGTCATGGGAACGACGCCTGGCGTAGGGACGTCAGCACCATCTTGGTCACCACGGGCAACGACCGCGGGAGTGTGGGACCGCGCAGGATGCCGATACTGCCCAGCCTGAATTGAAGAGATGCACCCAAACACACGGCAGACAAACTCACTTACTTCCCATTTGGCAGATGTCTGAACCAGTGCTAACTAACTTGTCTGACCTTACTCAATGAGGAGACTGAGACACTCCCAGCAATTGTGCAAACCTAAGGTAGACCAAATGAAAGTGAAAATCAATAGGTTTAAGGATATCTTGGGTGCTAAAACAACACATTGGAGCGTGGAGGTATATAAGGTGCAATGAGATCTGACGGTGTGAGAACAATATGAGACATATTTCGGCATTTATTGTTCAGTAGGTATACATTTAAAAAGTAATTTATCATTTCATTGTGTCTTTTAAACTGCATTGGAAAGTGGAAGTGGAATCATTTAACACCCAATGGCAGAATTCCCCACTTGTTTGAAGGTAACTAAGATTTCAAGACTGAATATGAGAGGCTTGTTAAGATGTTCTTTGAACCAGAGCTTCAGTTGGACAGAGTGGCCATGGACACAATAAGTCTGTTAATTGGACAGTGGGCTGACTCACATAACACATAACGACCTTATAACCCACCTTCATCTCCCCTTTCTATCACCAGCCCTTCTTACTCCTTCTTACTGGAGCGCGAAAGGCCCAGACCCCATATTGACTCGTGGGTAGGAACATGTACAGAACAACAGTCATGGTTGACCTTTCGATTTAATACAGACAGAAAAGTTTTTCTTAGGGTTACAATGATGACTTGATTTGGGTCGATATCGGCCTTTTGGTGGTCCAGTCAGCTTGAGCAAAAGTATTGGTATCGGTATCGACCTTCAAAACCCCATATCAATCTAACCCCAGCTTTCCTCATTTTCCATGTGGAGTATGTTACGGTGTAATGTCCAACTCCTGTTATAATGGGCTGACAGGAGATTATTGGAGGAAGCCTATATTGAAGGTCATCTACGAGTGTAGACTTGTAGTCAAACGCGATATGGAAAATGGAAATCATCTCCTCTCAAATTGGTTTTATTTATCTGCCTTGTTGTTGTGGTAATGGGGGAAGTTGTCCGGCTGAATGAGTCATGTCTCGTGGCGCTGGCAAAACGATCGCCTCCTGACGTCAGCGAACCCCAGCACCTTCCGTTAATTAACGCGATAGTAGAAATGTTGGATGTAATACGGTTATTGCTCACAGTGACTGGGAGTTTGTCAAATACGTACGCCCTCAACTCTCTCGTGTGGAAGGAATATTTCAATCATCAGCGTGGTCTCAATTCACCGTAGGAACAATAAAACGCCGTCTTCGTTCGGAAAGGAAAAATACAAACTACATCGATCCAATTAGGCTATCTGTCAGTGTTAATTCAGCTCCCCAGTGCTCATTTTGTGTGCGCACTGATCCACACAAATGCAGTGTATATGATGTTGACATTTGGATCCAGCTGCTCCTCTGGTGACGCAGAAATCAGCAGCGACCGCTACCTAGGAAACTACTACGACGAGAAACAGTAAGAGCTCGTGTTTTGACAAGCCCTCCAGGGAACCTTTTGACTTACTCTGCAGCGCGTCTGCCGTGCCTCAAACAGACGCTCTTTAAATTCTGCAATGGCGGAGAAATGCAAAAAGCAAGATACCGCAGACGAAAACGGCTCAGAAAGAAAGAAAAATGATGAAAGATGTTTTTAGAAAAAGTGGAGACAAATTGAGCCCGTGGGGGAGTTTCTCATCGAGGGAGTTGGAAGCAGTAAAAAGGCCCAAAAGAGACAAGTCCCAATGACAGGGTTGCATTTGTTTATTTTGCGGCCTCAGCCAACAACAGGCCAATGCATCTGTCATGTCGGGCCAGAGGCTGCTTGTATTTTTTAATCTGAGCTTGCAGCAGAGAGGAGGAGGATGACGGAGCGATGCGAAGAAGACGGCAGAGATGACAGAAGGATGTATGATATGGAGAAGTTGGCAGCTGTGTGGCTGTGTGCCTCTCTCTTTTCTTCTCGATACTTGGCTCTAGCTCCTTTCCTCTTAACCCCGCCTTCCCCGAAGCGGAGTTTAGACGACAGCTCCGAGAAGTCATCTCTGAAAACACACTCTCTGCCAGAGCTCAGTTGCATGCTGCTCTTGTGATATTTCACAGATTTCTCCTTTCCTCGCTTCTTTGCTTCGCTTTGCATTAAGCATATGCAACACGGGTGGGTTTAGCACATTCAGGGGGCCCCCCAGAACTGCAGGGGCCCTGTAACATGTCAAATGGTGACAGGTAAGATGACAGTCCACCAGAAAAGTACTTTACTTACTTTCAAATACTCCTGTGTAATTGTTTACTGTGTAAAAAGTTTTCTGGCACTCACTGTATGTGCAGTGACGCAGTGGCAAAATCAATTATACTTCCAGAGAAGAATTTATTTGTACATCTTTAAAGACCCTATCTTCATATAACTTACATTTGTTTCATACAAATTACTTTGATGTATACTATGAAATTAGTCAATCTAAAAAAGTGGGTAAAGTGAGTTTAGGTGGGTTTACCCTCCACTACATCCCTGCCTATGTGGCAAACCATCTAGCATCTACTATGTATATTACATTTTCATGTAGGTCGGGATATTTCCCGCCATTTTACTCCCCGCTCACAGTAGCAGATATTCCACAGCAGGGCCAAGTGCTTTTCTTTGTCAAATAAATAGAGTAACATTGGAGCTTGCCAGGACCAAGGCCAGAAATATTTATCACAAGAGATTAAAATTGTTCTGTTTGTTTGACACTACAGCCTGGCTGACAAATCATCTGTTCTGGCAATATCACGCAAAAAGAATGAGAGGAATGTTGTTGTGTGGAATGAATGATGAAGCCTTGGCTAGCCCTGTTTGGCCCCCCTTACTAGAAACTGGCTGTTGACTACTTCTCCTTCCTTGACTTGTGGATAATGAAGTCAGGATGTATCGCTAAGAGGTGGGAGGACTGATTATCTGATTATGAAGTTGCATTTAATCTCCCAATATCCGAACGGGCCTGTGATATATGGGTAGTGGAGAAAAATGGAAAAAACTGAGCTGCACGTTGGCAGCTCCGGGGGTAATTGTTTTGAACTTGAAAACCTGTAATTCTGTAAGGTGATGTCAGTAAACTGCACACTGCATGCTCGTGTTTACCAGTCAGGTTGATCTGTGACGCTTTATACCAAAGGAAACAAAAGAGACGAGAGAGGGAGAAGATCTAACGTCGCTTTCTCTGGATGGAGACGGCTCGCTGCTGTTTAGGAGACATTTTGTTTTGGATTCTGAAGTTTTGATTTCGCTTTCTGTGGCTGGAAGATACCCGACACCACAGTTGAATTTGGGCAAACAGGGCAAATTAACATGTATTTTCACATAAAAATCATGCCTAGTGTAGATTTTAAAATAAATAAATAAATAAATAATAATAATAATAATAATAATAATAATATAGAAACAACAAGAGCCATGAGATACAAAAAAATCAAGTGAAAAAATATCAAATAGCAAACAGGTGAGGTTAGAGGTTTTTTGAAGGTGGGTTTCTATAGGTGACGCTCTTTCCTTTGTCAGGAGTCATAAAACATAATTTTCAGTTTTCTTTGAGCTCTTTCTCTAATCTCATGGTTTCATACTCAGGAGAGTTAAATTACACTTATTGAAGATCATTTGGAGATCTCTTTTTGTGATCAGTGAGATCAATATGAGCTGATATGTGATTGTTTCTCTTGAGTTGAATTTGAGAAATAATTTTTCCTATTTTCCTATTGGAAAAAAGCATGTAGATCTGTCTTGAATTTTAGTGATAAAAGGATGAGTGTACAAAATATCAGCACCTTCCTAGCGTTGAGTTGCACCCCATTCTGCACAATCCATGTCCATGTTTGTCAAGAGAACTAAATACCCTCTTTAAACAGTCTCCTCACCTCCATCTCCCCTTCACGACTGAAGTGGATCTAACAAGTGAAATCAACCCTAACTTTTTGTCCACTCAGTGTTACATGCTTTTATTTCATCTCGCCTTGATTGCTGCAGTGCCCCCCGCTTACCCGCCTTAACTGGAAAGAGGTGGACTGGGCGGCAAGGCTTTTAACCTGTAGCTGTAAATGACGCACATGCGTCACACAAGGAAAAAGCAGCGTGCGCGGTGAGCTTCCTTTGACGTACTTGAAGGGTGACTCACAACTTGTCCCGGGTTGCCTTGTATGGAGCCCTCAATCCTTGCTCCGTCGCAAGGCCTCCTTTTCAGACTGACGACCGTTTGAAATTGAAATGACGCACGAGGTTCTGAGATGGTTTGATTAACCCGAGGGTCACAGTATTTCTAGGTTTACACCTGGCTGCGGCGAGAGATGGCCTCTTCTCTGGCAATCTCAGCATTGGTGGAAGTACTATATCGCGTTAGTCACGGCAGCAACTGCAACATGATGCATTTCCATGAAAGAGCTGACAGCTTTGATTAATGGAGTTTGCTTAGCCTCAGTCACCACACTTCTGTCAATTTGTAATTATATCAGCAACACAGGCCTCGTCCTTTTAACAGCCTTGATTCATGGATGCTTAGAATATGTACAGTACGTTTTTTTTTTGGTATTCATTGGATAGTGGGGAGACAGGTGAGATGGGAGACGCGACGGCTGTCGGATTCCAATCAGACACCAGGAATACGCGGTACGCGCCTCAGCCTGCCGAGCCATAAAGACTCTTTCACGCATTTGCAGTTTGCTTCAGTGCAGCCCAATCTTAATTGCGGATTGGTTCGCTAATGTCACCGAGCGCGAGCCCGTTTGTCTTCCTGACAGTGATCTCTCTCTGGTCTGTATCGGCCCTATACCATCCCCCCCGGGGCGTCGCCTCGAGTTATTTGTCACCGTTGTTTACATTGAGCCCAAAGCTGACACCGAGACTGCTGCAGAGAAAATGTTCAGCGATATGTCTTCCTTGACGCCCCGAGACAGTATAACCGATGACAGTGAAGAAGTCCTTTAACAGTTTGGGCATGTCTCTCACCCTGCACACCATGAAAAGACCTTTGTTTCGGCTCTGTTTGGATCATAGATTGGTGGCCGAAGTTGATCGTCGTTCACCGGACCATCACACTACACCTGCTCCCCATCTGTTGCCTTATCGGGGGAAGCCTATGGTGTGGCAGATGACGGTCTGGACCGATGACAGCTCCCTGGCATTGCAGCAATGCAAATGAATGTAACGCACTGGTCAGTGTTTCAGGAATCAACTGGCATATCGATGAATTCAGACACAGTGTGTATGGTTACGTCTGTTTTTGCAAAGGTCCATCCAACTAAAAAGATGGAGCTCTATCCTGGGAACAAGCTCTGGGGTTCTAGTTCATTGAAGATGCTACAGGAGGGTGACGTGGCTTGCTTTTAAAGAAGCT
This sequence comes from Hoplostethus mediterraneus, assembly GCA_034670385.1. Classification (NCBI taxonomy): domain Eukaryota; kingdom Metazoa; phylum Chordata; class Actinopteri; order Trachichthyiformes; family Trachichthyidae; genus Hoplostethus; species Hoplostethus mediterraneus. Next base: position 588,164 of record JAXDDW010000002.1, read on the forward strand.
AGAGAAGCGGTATTAAAGGAGTATTAAAACTACACGAGACAACTTCACATGTTGGTGGCTCCAAAAGTCAGTAAGAAAAACTAGAACTTCAATGCCCAGAGATCGTGCAACGGCCTGTGATTTCTTTATGCCGAAGTATAAAGTCCAGCTTTTTCTGGACGGAGCGCTCGCTCGCTGCTGTTTAGGAGACAGTTTGCATTTCGCTCTTGAGTTTTGACTCGTCTCTGCCCACAGGAAGAGATGAATCGAAACTTTCCTGCCAGTGTCCAAAACCAACACCTGAATTTCCTCTGGGCAAATAGAACAAATCTACGAGTGTCTGGGTCGGGAGGTTTTATTCCAAAACTGAGTACAGACCGGAAAGTGAGGTTAGAAAGCCAGAAATCTCAGCACCATCGCTGAGTCATTGGTATTGATCAACAGGAGGACAACCCTGTCAACTCCCCCAGATATATTATGGTCATTTTGTGGTATGGGGCAGTAAAAACATTATTTCCCCTTTAAAAGGTGTCGTGGAAATTTGCCTGTAAGCACTCAGAACTATTTAAATAACACACAAAACATTGACAGGTTGAAGTATAAAAATATATTGTACACAGATATATTGGAGAGAGAAAGACACAGGTCCCAAGTGAAAATCTCTCTATGTTCTCTCTCACTGAAAATCAGCTAACTACAATCTTTATAGTTTCTTTAGGAAGTCTCTTATGATTGGTTCACTTATGCTTAGATAACATGTTTAACATGGTTCATCCTATAGGCTCTCTCCATATAGAAGTGGTCTGGTCAAGGTCAGATTTATGACTTCCTTCTAGGGCCTCACTAGCTTACTCTGAAACACTCAGGCACATGTTCAAGGCACACTCAGCCTTTAACGGATATCCAGCTCCATATTGTTGCTGAGAAGCTCCTGTCACACATCTCAGTTTAGATCTGAATATTATGGGCTGGATAGTGGACTTTCCTGCTGACAGATCTCTGTGTGTTTGGGTTCCCTGTGAGATCGTCTCTTTTCATTCACTGCATCCCCCTTGGTTGTATTCTCTTCCCACCTTTATACATTTTACACAAACGACAGCAGCAACTAATATGAGGATAGACCATTTGTGGATGATTCTGTTGTTATTAGTCAGAAATGGACATGGCTGACATGTCATGACATGTTGGTAAACTAGGGACATGACAATATATTTTAGAAGACTATAACTGGTTCACAAAGCCAAGACCAATATGGGTTTTGAAGGCCAATAAAGATACTTTGGATTGAAGCTGCCGATTTTGTGCCATTATTAAGTATTTTTAAATTTGTCTGTTTCCATGCAAACAAAATCCCCCACATTACAAGGATGTAGTGTTTCTTCCAGAATCGTATTCTTGTCAGGATGGAAAAACCACTGAAACAGCATGTAGACCACCATGGGACACTAAAACTCTCCCTTGAAATTGTTATTAGGTGGGTTAGCAGCTCCTTAAGGCAGGGTGAGGCAGGTTTCACTGAAGGTTTTACCGACTGACACCCCTGAAGCTGGGACAGCATGGACAGCATTGGCGATGCTGACATCTGATTTGTAATAAAAGGCCAATATCGGCCCGATACATCAGCAAATATAAATGCTATGTTGGTCTAACCCTCCATGGTGTGAGCAGTTTGAAGTGGGTGGGGGGTGGAGGGTTTGGGGTGGGGGTGGGGGGGGGCATGTGATTATGTACTCAATGTGCAAGACAGCGATGCTGCTGACAGTGGAGTGAAATGATAGTCCTTCAGTCTGTCTCTAGAGAGACGCCTCTCCAGATCTGCTCTCCACCACCTGCCTCAGCTCTCACACACACTCTAACAGACACACAGAACACACACACACACACGCACACACACACACACACACACACACACACACATCTATACACATGTACACTAGCACTAATGCACCCAGATACTTGGCACTCGTGAACATACGAGTGCACACACACACACACACACACACACGTACCAACAAACACTTGAGAGGGAATTTCAAGGCAAAACTCCATCCTCCATCTTTTGTGTGGCAGTCAGACAGCCTGTTGCTGCCAAATCCACCTCCTCCTCCTCTTTTTTGTCATTCCCCCCGTCCCTTGTGCCAACATCCTTGTGAAAACATGGAAGATTGAGAAAAATCTCATGCATGAACATGAGACTGTTAATGAATAAATGTAATGAATAACTCCCCTCAATCTTCTCCCTCTTTCCTCCTTTTCTCGACTCCTCTCCCTCCATCTCCCTATTTCTCCCTCCCCCCTTTCTTCTGCCTCCTCCCTTCTCCGACTCCTCTTACCTCCTTCTCCCAGTTCCTCTCATCCTCCACCCGACTCCTTCTACCTCGTCCCTCTAGTGTTTCCTCTGTGGAGTGAATATGATGCCAATATAACTTACAAATGTTTTTAGAGAGTCACAAATGTGAATTAAGTTTTGTGCACAGCAATCATAACTTACGCGTGTTTTTTTCCGAGTCACAAATGTAAAAAATAAATGTGTGCATTTTCACTCCATATTCCTCCCTCTTCCTCTTCCCTATCAACTTTTTCAGCTTTTAAGAAAAACAGCCTAACTTTTTGACATTTTTTGACATTTCCCAAGTAGGGAGACATCAAATTGTCTTAACTCAGCGAGGACCATGAAATGTTTAAATTCAAGCGTGTTCCTTTGATTCCTGACTTCAAACCCAGTCACTATCACTTTTCAGAAGTTGCCTCACCAGCTCTCCCTTTGTTTCTGTCGATAATCCCCAGTGTAATATGGATTAAGCATAAAAAGGGGACTACATGAAAAGTAGCACAGATGGTGCTAAATCGAGGTGGGAGTCTCTCTGACATGCTTTGAGACGTTTGCCTGTGGAGGCGCTCCCCATTGGTTTGGAAAATGACAGGATCCAGATGCTTTCCAAAAGGAGGGCTGGGTAGAATGGTTAGCCCGATATACCAGTTTGCCGATTCTTAAGGCTGATATTTGCCATATATTAAAAAAACATTTTTTTTAATATACATTCACTGGCCACTTTATTAGGACCCCTTTTGCCTCCAGAACAGCCCGAATTCTTTGCGGTATGGTATGGCAAGGTACCCTTCTGCACACCACTGTTGTGAAGAGCTGTTATTGGAGCATTTGTGGCCTTTCTGCCCATTCTCCTCTGACCTCTCTCCTCAACAAAGTGTGTTTGGCTCACCGGATGCTTTTTGTTTCTCCACTAGAGATGCTGAAACCACCACGTCTGGCACCACCAGCATCTTGCCTGTTCTAAAACGAAGCCGCTTCACCACGTCTACATGCTTGATATATTGAGTTGCTGCCACATGATTCACTTTTTGGATGAGCAGGCTATGAGTGAGAGTATATATCAGATGTCTGACCATAGGAATCATTCCAGTGTGGTGTGGGAGGATTATACTCAACAGCTTTAGGGGTGTTAGTTTTTTTTCAAAATATTGAATATCAGCACAAAATATTGGTCCAAAAACATTGGTGTCAGTATTAGTATCAGTCTAACGGATACAAGGAACAGGAATCATGTATTATTATTATGTTACGGTTAACCAAGTCATTTATAATGTATTATATTATTTGGTCAGAGTGATAAATGATTAGATGTATGGGTCACCAAACTATCAGCTTAGAGGGAACATCGGTCCTCACCTGATTTCTGGCCACTTCTGGTAGGTGAACGCTTCACCTTGCAGTAGTCACGCGTAAAAAACACGACAGGGAGACTCGGTGGGACAGGAGGTCGAGGCCCGTGCACACAGCCGCGGTTTAGTATGCGTACAGGGCGCTCTAGGTTGACAGCGAAAGGTCCCATCCAGCACAAAACATGTTTTATCTGACACCAACAGCACTCGCCCCCCCCCCCCACACCTCTGTCATATTTCTCTTTCACCTCCTCTCTTTCTTTCTCTCTCTCGTCTCCTCTTTCGCCCCTCCTGCAGCCTTCCTGTCTCCTCTCTCATGTCTCTGTTCCCCCGACTGAAGGTCAGGAATTGCAAAGAGGCAGAGCGAGCCTACAGCAGACACATCAAGAGAGTAAATTGTTGTTTGTCTATTGGCTTGCTGAACGTTACTGAAGCTAAAAGGCACTTTCTGTGCTGGACGCCAGGCAGACGCTTTTCCCCCCCCCCATCTTTTTTATCAAAGGACATGTTTTTTTATTTGATCTTGCAATATGTAGCCAAACACACACACACACACACACACACACACACACACACACACACACACACACACACACACACACACACACACACACACACACATTTTGTTGACTGAAATAAGCACAGACATGATGTGGTGACCAATAAATCAGCACTGTATTTGCTCATTTTCATTATCATAAGACAACATTGAAATCTATCCCCAAAAAAAGGCCAACAGCACAGTTAACACGTCAAAATGAGACACGAACGGCAGATAAAAATGTCAATCAAATAGACAAAGTCAGTCTCCTTAAATCAGCACTTTCATTGAGAAGATACACAACATTACATTCTTTTTTTTTCATTTGACAAACGCATGATGCAAATCTTAGAAATACTGAAGAGAGAATTCCAATGTCAACCTAAATCCCTTGCAGGAATACATTATGATCAAAAATTAAAACATCAGTACAATACAGCACTCAGTCTGGCATGAATGACTGAGTGTTATGGCTGTGTCTCAAATGTGCCTGGAAGTTGTTAATGGTAAGTATTTGGTGGGTAGTTTGAGTACAATAGCTAATTTTACACATTTTGAAGGGATAAGGAATTTGAAGCATTCAGTCGGCTTATGACACAGTAATCAGAATTTTGTATCTGAAGGACACCTGAGTCAACCAAACCATAATCAAGGTTATGGCAAAGGAGTACTGATGTGCATACTACTACTACTACTACTACGACCAATATATTAGTTGGCTGATATTGGCTTTTTATTAAAAATTGGATATCGGCCATAAGTGTCATACACTGCCGATATGATGGAGGTTGCTCCCTCATCATAAGGGAATATTTTACTCGACAGCTTCAGGGGTGGCAGTCTTTAAAACCCCGCCTTAAGGAGCTGCTGACCCACCTAAAAGAATTTCATTAGTATCAGTGGAGAGGTGTCAAGAGTTTCTCATGATGGTCCCAATGCTGTTTCTGAGGCTTTTCCACCCCGACAAGAATACAATTCTGGGGGAACAGCACTGAATACTTGTATTAAATACATTTTGGGAATTTATGGAATTCATAGATATTCGATATTGACAAAATATCGCTTGTTGGTAGCTTCAGTCCAAGGATATCAGTGTTGGTATCAGCCTTGAAAAAAACATATTGGTTGAACCCTAGTCTTATTGTCCTGTGTAGCTCAATGGGTAGAGCAAGGCACTAAATCTGCCCGGGTTAGTGGTTCTATTCCCATTAGGGCCACCCATACTAAAGTATATACACTCATAGTATTTGAAGGTGCGTCTAAGAATACAATTCTGGGGTAAATGGTCAATACTTGTTATTTTGCAACATTTTCTGGCAAAAAAATACTCTAATTTGATGTAATTAGATTTGATGTACTCATGTACAGTAGCTAGAACAATTGTAATTAGTTACCATCAACTTCTGCCAGTATAGTTTCAAACACAGCCCATAGCATGACAATGGATAGGTATATAACCCATGGTGTAACAGGCACTGGTAAGAAGTGGTTCTTTAATGGCACAGAGTTTGCATCCTTCGCCGCCACCAGAATCCAGTCACTTTTGCTCCAAGGATGACCGTGTCCAAAGTCCCAAGTGTTGCTGAGTTACACCGTTACTTGGATGGAGTTTGTAGTTTTATTTACAACACAACACAGATATTTCTTGGTCACGGCTCAAGGAGATTTCTCTTTTCCCTTGTCACACCCGAAAGCAGATTCACAAAAGAGACCAGCGGAAAGATGGGCATTTATACATGATGAGGACAAAGCTATTCCCATGAAGCGACAATACTGAGCATGACTGCAGCAAACCATGTTTTTGTATTGATCTAGCTATGGCTAATATTACACTCTGGCTAAGAGTGTCAGCTAAATGCCTCAGATATACGCTCTTATAAATAATATAGCATTTTCAAACTGAAATGGACCATTTCATTTTAGGAGTGTAGGATGAAATTTAGAGTGTGAATGCCTTGCTATCCGGGGATTACTGCACTGCTAGTGCTAGAAAAAAGAAATTAGCAACTCCAAATAGACACTCCTTGGGTCACTGCAGCAGATAAGTACGTTTTATGGCTCACTACACCAATCAGTTCCCGAAGTCACATACACAAACACTTGAACGTGCACCCTTACTTTCCCGTGACTTTGCATTAGCAATCTTTCACTGCAACGAATGCGTAGATCTGTGAGCTGCACAAACACTATTATCCTGTGTGCTTATGTGTGTGTGTGTGTGTGTGTGTTCGGCTGTTCTGTGCCTCGCAACCTCTCTCTCCCCCTATTGAGCTCTCGCTCTTCACTCCTCTGGTGTAATTAGCATGATTGGAGAGAGGGAGCTAGATACAGAAACAGAGGGAGAGATGGTGCTGATGAGGCTATTCACCCCGCTGTGTAAGTCTGCCTGGCGCCGGTCCTCGGCAACGAGGCGGCATCTTTTGTCTCCATCACACAGCCCTCATCAGCAACGGCGTGCGTGTGTTTGAGAGAGAGGGTGCCTGCCATGCTCTCGTTTCGGAACAAAGTTGATTACACATTCATTAAAGCCCGTCCGCTAGCTGCACTCAACCCATCCAAGCACCGTGGCAAAAACATTCGCCATTCGGCATGTGGATTATTTCTGACTTGCTGGTTTTGATTAGGGCAGGAGGCTTGGAGGAGGTCAAAGGCTTGTTGGAAGGCCAAAAGGTTAAAATGTGGTGGTGTACTGCTTGTTCTAAAATCATGGGCATTAATATGGAGTTGGTCCCCCCTTTTGCTACTATAACACCCACCACTCTTCTGGGAAGGCTTTCCACTAGATGTTGGAACATTGCAGCAGGGATTTGCTTCCATTCAGCAAAATTAGTGAGGTCGGGGCCTGGCTCGCAGTCGGCGTTCCAGTTCATCCCAAAGGTGTTGGATGGGGTTGAGGTCAGTGCTCTGTGAAGGCCAGTCAAGTTCTTCCACAACGATCTCCACAAACCAGTTCTGTATGGACCTCGCTTTGCGGCATCATGATGCTGAAACAGGAAAGGGCCTTCCCCAAACTGTTGCCATAAAGGTGGAAGCACAGAATAGTCTAGAAAGTCATTGTATTCTGTAGAATTATGATTTCCTTCAATGGAACTAAGGGGCCCTAACCGTGAAAACCATCCCCAGACCATTATTCCTCCTCTTCCTCCAAACTTTATAGCTGGTGCTATGCATTCAGGCAGGTAGCGTTCTCCTGGCATCCGCCAAACCCAGATTCGTCTGTCGGACTGCCAGATGGTGAGGTGTAATTCATCACTCCAGAGAACATGTTTACACTGCTCCAGAGTCCAATAACCAGAGTCCAATCTTTACACCACTCCAGCCGACGCTTGGCATTGCACATTGAAGCGTGTTTGTGTTTGTCTGTGAAGTGTCTATGGCGATTCCACAGCTGTGTCCTTCATTTTACACACCTGTCAGCAATGGATGTGACTGAAATAGCTTAATCCTCTAATTGGAAGGGGTGTCGGCATACTTTTGGCTATGCAGTGTATGCCAGTTTGACAAGGAAATGGAAATGACTGAGAAAGAGTTGGGTAAACCCTTGATTATATCCCTCTCTTTCTGTGGTGAAGAGATGGAGGGTCTGGCTGAATTCTGTCCTCTGCTTAGAGGAGAAACACATCCACCCATTCCCTAAACCCCTACTCCTAACCTTAACCCTCACCACTACGTGCTTAATCTTAAAGGTGCCATGAGTGGCATTTGGTATTTCTCAAACTACATTCCGACCAGGTAAGCTAACATCAAGTTGAAAGTTCAGCGTATTACTTTCATGGTAAAATGGTTCCTGTTTTGTGCCATAAAGCAATCCAGCAGAAATCCCACAAAATTCAACCTGGTGGCAATGCTTTATTTACAGCAATTATAGTAAATGAATGTGGTAATTCTTTATTGATGTTAGAGGGAAAATCCACCCTCGGCTACTCTTACACTGTTAGATATCATCAATCTGTGGTGTTTTTTGTTTGAGTTACTTTGTGATGAAGTGTTTTAATTTACTTTTTTGGCATATCCTCTTTCCGTCACGCTACCGTTTCCCAGAATGCCTTTCAATCACCCCCAGAGAAGGGGGGTTGAACTTGTTGCTTTCAATCAAAGGGGCTGCTGGGCATATAAATATAGATAGCCAACCAGTTGTGAACATTCTTTGATCGCTGCCACACCCCTTTTTGAAAACATGCCATGCGGCTGCGTTGCATTCTGGTCTACTGAGGCTGCTGTCATTGGACAAATTGGTGTCTCCTCCTCTTCTACAATGGATTTCTCCCTGTATGATTATTGAACTATGGTGCAAAATGGTGAGTGAAGAAAGAAGCCCTTGCTGTTTGATTCTGAGTGACTGACACCAAAACCTGATGTTTACCTTTGATGTTTTAGATAGATAAAACAATTTCTGCATGTCTTTCTTGACTTGATGTCACATCATCTATTCTTGGCCAGTTATCCATGGTAATGGATAAACAAGAAAATGGACCCAGAAATGCAAGGTACATTGTCAATAGCTGTTTTTCAAGTGCTTCATCATGGATTTTTCCTTTGAAATGCAACAGGTAGCACCTAACGTTTGCCATAACCTAAAATGAATCCTAATTCTCACTGTAACCCACTCAGATCATAACCCTAAATTTAATTTAATACTTTTCCTCATCTTTCTATCCTTGTGAGTACGTTTGGTCCTCATATGGATACAAGTACAAGGACAGACAGCAGAACACTTTCCTATCCAGCTCACTGACTCCTACTCACCCTATCGGAGCATCATGCATCAAGGGTGCAGGTAGCATTCATAGTGTAATCAGATAACTACGCCCTAATGAAATTAACGGCGGTGCTTTCATTCTCTCTCGGCTCAGCTCTCTCTCTCTGTTGTAGAAACATAATAGTGTTGGGTACGGGAAGGTCTGTTGCCTTCCTACCTCCCTACCCAAAGCAATTACACAGATGGCCTGTTGATTGCTACACAACATCATTCAAGCTCATTTGCATCGTGAAACACGTTTGTTCATGTCATGTCATGTCATTGTTTGGAGTCATGTCACTGCTGTTGCTGGGAAAACTTGATTTTCTTTGCTGTGTTTACTTGAACCGGAGGTCTGCGTGGTTCTTTATATATACCGCAAGTTTCGTTACCTTGTCTGTTGAAACCTGTTCAGTACATGACAGTTCAGAGGTGTATGATTGTCAGTCTGAAACTAACATTATTTTGCCCTTGGAGAGAGAGAGTGTGTACTTAACTCTGGCAGTCACTGGTCTATCTGTCTCCGTCAAGGAAAATCCCCCCGAAAAAACACTTATATGCTGGCAAAACACTGCTATTGGTGTTGTACCTTGTCAGCCTGTCAGACCTTCTTTCTAGACCCACCATTTTGTACCGATGTTCAACAATCATACAGTGACATCATGTCTGGCCCGTTATCCATTGGAATAAATAAAATACACTAAACAACAAAATGTAAGATACATTGCCAAAAGCGTTTTTTTTCCAGTAAAAATATGCTGAATGTACACGTGCACAGTGATATATTTACAGTCTAACGTCTATTGTATTTGTATTTGTTCCCCATAGTTAGTTCTATAGCACTGTACAAGGTCCTGTTGTCCTGTATTATGTTTGCCTGCATGTACTTATAGGTTGTTGTTGATTTGTCTCTGCATCAATATTGTTACGGACATGCCATTCCCCCCTGGAGGAGATTTGCGTAGTTTATCCTCAGTTATTATATTTCTGTATGTTTTGGTTTGGGTTCCAATTTTCTTTGGTGGTGATGTCATCAATAATAAAGGCTTGCCTGGGATGCATGGGGGGGAAATGTTTATTGAGGTTCAACTCTGACCCGTCAGGGGTTAAATGAAGATGGCGCCTACTGAACTGGGTCACTCTCAACCCGTGCAGACAGCAAGCTCAACAGCAACGAATGTTTTTTTTGATGATTGCCACTTTGTAACATATTAAAACTGCTGAACTGACGAGGTTCCAACATAACGCTGGGGCTGGCCGCCGAGGACGCACCGACGGAGCTGGTTCCAGGCGGAGGGACCTGCCAACCGGTAGGCCAGTAGACATTTATTCCCCCTAGTGTATTTCCCAGGCAAGCCAGGTGTTTTGCAGGTGCCCGAAGTGCAAAGGCACTCCGGGGTCTGAGAAACAGAGGAAACCAACTCTCCTAGACTTATTTAGCATTATTTTCCATACTGTTACGTTATCGTTATTACCAGATAGTGGTCTCGGCTTGCGGGACCTCTGGATCCTAGGGTGGCCGTGACAATATCACCAAGGCAAATTCCTGTACATTTATTGTACTTGGTAGATAAGGTGATCCTGATTCTGACGAAACTAAAGTCATGGTGCTTTGCATCCACTTTCACATCGGCTCCCACTAGATTTTCTAACAATTGCCTTTGTGTGCTGAGAATAGACCAGGAGTCAGTAGGGTGAATGATGGGTGCCAACAGGTGGTCACCCCCTTTCTACGGTGTGTGTGCATGTGTGTGCACATTCCTGCATTTGAGTGTTAAGACATTTTGTCCCAGTGTGCTTCCGTAGTCACAGTTACCTAACCTTCCTCTTCCCGGACCCAGCAGACTGAGCTGCCTCTCAACTCCCCTCGTCCTGTTACAGACATTATGCTAGGCAGCAAGGCACATCACCGCACATTACAAACAGAGCTATGACTAACAGGCTACCTGTGCAAATACCAGCCACAGTGTCTATGAAACCCTTCAAACCTGGTATTAACGTGCGTCCTGAGTGATCAGATTGTATTCAGATAGAGCAAAAACACATAAATCCAGGTGTACATGCACCCAAGACACATCGAAGATCCTATTCAATTACTTCAGTAAGTCCATGGGTGAAGGATTTACCTCAATGTTGGACAAGTCTATGTTCACGTGTGCAAAGCTACGAAGATAGCACTGCGTGATTGACCTGCGCCTTAAACGTCGTCTTCACAGGCGGAACGCACGTTAATGCCAGGTGGAAACGTCGTCTACGAGGGGTACATAGATGCTTTCACAGTTTCAAAAATCACGCCGACACTCAGGAAGCTGAACATAGAGCATGTGTTTGTTGCTGTACTGATGCCTGCCTGCCTTCCCAGGTAGATCAGAGAGCCACAGAACAGCATCACTGGTGTTGATTTTGGTCCAGCGGTGTCTTACTCAAGAGTCATGGGGGATTGAACGTGGGACCTTTAGGTTACAGTCTCTATGAGGCCACAATGCCACAGACTCAGTCTCATATTGGACAGGTAAGGCTCATAGTAACAGTTTTTCGCTGGAGGTGTACCGTTGCCCCTTTAGCATTCGTAGTACCTCTATGATTCAGAGAAGAAAGTCGGTGTTTGGCCAGGAGAAACCCAAGTGTTTCAGACCACAACCCAGCAACGTCTTTGAGTATTTCTTCAGCCAGACTGATGTCCACTTCCTGCACATTGGTATACTGAACATGTTTTACTAGCTAGTCCACACACACAAAAACACTCACACACGTAGAGTTCAGAGTTTATGTTCAGTTGTTTGTTTTCTTTTACTCTCTTCCAAAGGAGCCTTCCATCTGTGTTCTGTGAAATAGGTCTCGATAAACCCAGGTTTCCAGCAATGGAGGTGTGAAGAACTTTCTGGAACCCCAAGTTCTCTGAGTCCTGTAGTTTCTTCTTAGAGACACCCCTTAAAGTGAGGGACCTGCTGTGTTCACAGAATGCTGTTATATAGCTCCTCTCCGAAATAGACTGTGTGAGTTCACAGAACCATGTGTGATTGAGGATGTGTGAACCTTCACTCTGCACTGAGAGAGCACTAGTGTGACAAGAGGCGAAGATGCAAGACGCTAGCGTCGGCCCCGAATTAGCCGTCAAACTGGAATCTGCTCACTTGACGCCTTTTGAAGTGGTTCAATCAACACGTTTCGTCACTGGGATAACCCTTAACTTTGATAGTCAGTGGATCATTCAGTTTGTAGGAATGTAGCATGATGAGTACTTTACACAAGGGCATTGCGGGTAAGGACAGCGCTCAGTGAACAGGAGCCAAGCCTCGCTTACACATCACCTGACATCCCAGAGAGTGGCTACGGATTCATCCAAAAACACAAGCCACAGTCACACATGGGCACTGTACTTTTGCATGAAGTAAACACAGCTACATATGCAGTACACACACACACACACACTCTCCCTGCAGTCAGGCAACATGCCATCTGTGTCGGACGTCTATTCCTGCAGGTTGTTACTGGAGTAAAAACTGGAAGTCTCCGACACCGTTTTGGTGACGCTCCAGGACGACGATCCGTTGGAGGTAAGGTCCAGGGAGGAGCGGTGCGGTCTGGCCCCGACCCTGACCACGCCCCTCCCTGCCCCCACGGCAGCTATTTCCTTGGACTTGGGCTGCTCCACGTCATCCCCCACCTGGAGAACGGTGGACACGGTGGTCTCCATCCGGCTGGCCTTGTAGACACTGGTCTGGGTCTGAAGGTAGCGGGTGGACTTGAGCTCCAGGCCTTCGTAAGAGCCTCGAGGGACACAGGGGCAGCAGCGGAATACTTGCTTAAAACCAGCGCGAAACCTGTGCAAGTACAGCATAGTTTAGTTCAATTTATTTGTGTTGACGTGCACATATAAACAGGGTCTGAAATTAACTTTACTAAACTAAAAAAATGGAACTGCCAAGAATAATTAGCCTACATTTTTCATAGAAATGCGTCACCCTACTTGTTTTCAATGCTATTTCATATATAGGATCATTTAGTGTAAAGCTTGCTCATTTAAGTAGACCATTTTACCACCATCTGGTGCTTGGAAGGTAGTGTTATGGGTCCCAGGGTATGGGGCCGGGCATAAGCGTTATTTTTTTGTTTTGTTTGTCTGAAATGACAGAATATGAGAATGAGGAGACGCGAGAGACGTTGCTAGTTGGTAGGCGTCCTCGGTAACTATTTATTAACAATGTGTTTTCACAGTACAGGTCTAAGCTTCAATACATTCAACCAATGCTGTTGCTGAACATTACTTACATAAAAAATAATACCTTCATTATATATATGCTGTGTTATAAACGACCATACGACACTTTAAACCACTGTCTCCTTCACAACTTTACAACAGCAGCCACCAGTGGGCCAACTGTAACTACTGTAGCTAACTAACTAGCTGACTAAACAGGCATTACCATACATTAACTATAGACTTAATATATGTAATATATATATATATATAATATGGCAAAATCCATAAACACATGTAACTCAACCAGCAACATAAACACATTTACACATTATTTAAACATATTATACATAAAAACTGGGAGCAAATCAAATGTTGACGGAAATGTGCGATAAAAGGTTTTGCTTGCGCTAGCGTGGGAAAACATTGTTGTCGTTAAACTCTATATATTCTGTAATATACATTCAGTATTTCAGTATTTCAGTATTTTCCTAATAATAATACAATCTCTAACAATTTAGTTACTGTTCCGGCTTGATTTAACCTACATTTTGGATACTTTTCACCGGATACTAACCTGAAATGACAGAATATAAGGATGAAGAGACGCGAGAGACGTTGCTAGTTGGTAGGTGTCCTCGGTAACTATAAGAACCCATCACATCTCACGATAACTACCGTCCCCGCAATCTTGCGCGTAACCAGCTGTTTTCGCGATATCAACCTCAAGCCTCCTCCTGTCAGACTGACAGTAAATGAACGGCACAGGAGTCCTCCTTTCGGTTTGAATATTGATTATTGAGGTACAAAAATACTTATTGACATAGCATCGCAAATGTGACTAAACAGTAGTGAGTGTCACAGAAGGCATTTAGGAATTAAAGCTAAAGACCCTGCATAGAAATGATAGAAACCACAGAAAGGAGAGGAGAAAGCAATACACATCCTAAATTAACCCTGAATGGCTGAAAATGGGATGAAAACACTTCACAACACATGCCCACACAGGTGTACACACAGGCACAACACAAACACACAGAGAGGCAGACAAGGAGGGAGGAATTTCAATGAGGGAAAATGTCAACAGCTGAGATCAAGTGAGAGGCAAAAAGAGATTCATAGAGACTGAGAGGGCCAACATCGGTCACGTATTTGAATTTCAATAGGCCAGGCTGATGAAGGAGGTGAGTGCCCGCCAATATACTGTACAGTACGCTGACCAAGCTTCGGCTCATCGCTCACAAATTCAACCCACGTATTTTCATTTTTAGGGCCTAAGGAAATCGGGGAAAAAAAGGGAACTCCTGATCTCTCCGACAGCAGGTGGCTGCGATGGAAGACAATGGGCGGCAATTCATCCAAGTCAACAAGCAGAGTCAACCATCTGGCTTTTTGTTTTGGTGAATCTCAGCGATCTAAAAATTCACGGACAGTTTTATTGACAGCCAGAATGCAAACACGCCACGCATGAAGAGTAAACTGTTGATGTTCACGGTGGAATTCAGCCAGTCTCAGAGACAGGTATGAAAGTCACTAGTTCATCATAACGGCAGCAGGGGTCTGGTACGGATGCATCTTTCCAGGCAAGTGACCTCAAAGTGAGCACAAGCAGCCCCTCAGCTGTGAGTTTTAAGCCACCTGTCACTGAGGCAGCGGTGGATGATGGGATACTGCTGTGTAAGTGTGTGTGTGGGTGTGCGTGTGCGTGTGCGTGTGCGTGTGCGTGTGTGTGTGTGTGTGTGTGTGAGTGCATCTTTTGATGTATTCCTGAGGGAAGATACCATTGTTTTTCAGTTTTCGCCCTGGGGGTGAGAAAAACCCTGCTTTCAAAGTTCAAAGTTAGCTAAAAGTTGTGGTTCTCCAAACATCTAAAACAAACATATTGTTAGTGGCTGAAAATTCTCTCCCTCTCTCCCATACAGAAATGTAATATATGTACATATAGTAAATTTCCATATATGAAATATATGTACATATGAAGGAAAAACATATATGTACATGTATGTACAAACTATATATGAAACCTATTAGAAATTGGAACAATTTCATATATGACATATGTCTAGCCCATACAAATATATATGTTTATGTATGTATAATGCATTTTGTGACACATATGTCACGTATATAATTATTTATACATATATGTATTTGTATAATATACAAATTACACATATATGCATAGCATGTACATATATGTCTAGCCCATATGGTAAATGGACTGCATTTATATAGCACTTTTATCCAAAGTGCTTTACAGTATATGCCTCTCATTCACCCATTCACACTCACGGCAGTGAGCTACCATGCAAGGTGCTGGTCTGACCATCGAGACATGTGGACTGGAGGAGCCAGGGATCGAACCTACAATTTTCTGATTGGAGGCTGACCCGCTCCATATAAGTAGAGACTCCTCCCCGTCGGGGAATTGAACCCTGGTCTCCGTACTAACGAGGAGAGGCATATGTTTATGTTGTAAATATATAAATTAAACATATATTGTTAACATATATGGTTGCAACATATAATACCATATACAAATTCATACAATACACATTTTTAATATATGTACATATACAAATTTTACTATGGATATTTCATATATGTTAAAAACCTATATCGTCATACATCTGGAGGATGTATGTATGTGGTAATAATATATCGCCTTATATGTAACATATATGGCAATATCACTCGCTGATATAGGGGCATATATTTCATATATTACATTTCCGTATGGGCTCTCTCGCTCTCTCTCTCTCTCTCTCTCTCTCTATGAGGACTATGAGGCTAAAGTGCCGACTGTCAGCTTTAATCTGAGGGGTTTTACATCCATATCAGGTGAACCGTGTGGGAATTGCAGCCCTTTTATACATAGTCCACCAATATAATATAACACAACACAACACAACATAACATAACATAACATAATATAATATACTAAATAATAATACCTATAATACAAACACAAATTACTGCTGCCAGGGAGAAATACATAATGCACTACTTCTGCTATTACTTTTGAAGTAAATGAGTAATGCTTTACCTTTTTTGAGCGTGTGTGTGTGTGTGTGTGTGTGTGTGTGTGTGTGTGTGTGTGTGTGTGTGCGCGCACTGACAGACCTGTCGTTGAGGCAGCAGTAGATGATGGGGTTGTACATGGTGGAGCTCATGGCCAGCCACATGATGGCCAGGTAGACCTGCTGGATGAACGTCTGCTCAAACATCTCAGGAAAGAACTGGTGCAGCAGGAAGTAGACGTGGTAGGGCAGCCAGCAGATTGCGAACGTGCACACCACCACGATCATCATCTTCACCACCTGCCGAACACAGGGACACCACCGCTCTGTCTCGTTTTGTCTTGATTTCCTTTGTTTTGGTTGAGATTGTTTCCAGTTTTTTTTAAAAGCCCCTTGTGGATTTTAATCTCACTAACTCACTAAATTCACATTTACTTCCCCTCTTCATTCTGCATGTTATCAGTAGGGTTATCACTGGGTTTGATGTGTTGAATTATAAAGGCTGAATGGAAATGAAATATCATATCATTTCCTCAATATTTTCCTAAATATACCTAAGGTTTTTGGTTCATAGCCGCAATAAATAGCAATGGAAAGTTATTTCTCAAATAATTCATGATGTAGGCTTGGAATGAATGGCTTAGTCTCATTGCATGACTCAAAAGTGGCTTTCTAGGTTCTGAAATGTAAAATATCTGTCCACCAGGATGGGA
The DNA here is from genome assembly GCA_034670385.1 of Hoplostethus mediterraneus. Taxonomy (NCBI): domain Eukaryota; kingdom Metazoa; phylum Chordata; class Actinopteri; order Trachichthyiformes; family Trachichthyidae; genus Hoplostethus; species Hoplostethus mediterraneus. Next base: position 605,037 of record JAXDDW010000002.1, read on the forward strand.
TCTAGCCAACAGGGAACAACAACAACCTCCCCAATGCTAATAATTCTGAAAAGACTTTACATTTTGTTTTGTGATGTTTCCTGATATCGAGTAAGTCTATTTATTCTCTACAACACAAAGAATGATAACACACCTAACATTTCAAATGTTTGCTTGAAATTCACTTGGATGGAACAGCTACTGTGACAAAACCGAAAAAAACAGTCTTGCATTTTTTGCATATGTTTGTAGGCTACATTAAAAAAAAATACTAATACTAATAACTGGTTTAACAACAAAAAATATAACAGAGCTCAGTCATGAGGAATGAAAACATATGAAAAATGATTGAAAGAAGACAAGACAAAAACAAAGCAATGCTAAAAAGGTCTGCAGCTTTCTGTTAAAATAAATGGCCCCCGACTCCGCTGCCCATATGCAAGGACCGACCACTGGTCATCAGTGCAAAGACAACTATAACTACTCTACCTATAAATACAATAACTATAGAATGCAGCATGATCAGTTGGTGTGAAGGTAGGGTGACGCGTGGGTGAGGTGAGGTGTGAGGTGAGGTGTGTGTGCAGGGTGCTGCAGTGCCCAAAGTACAAATGAAACCAAAACCCAAACTGACACGGCTGCCACTGCCTCACTCCACCGGAGCGGACCTGAAGCCTAGAAATAAGGCGCACAGAACGGACACTATTTTCATATTATATTTAGTATATTATTTTAACAGCATATTTAATAGATTTTTCTATTTTTTCAACATCTATTGATTTCGGAGGCGAAGTAACACAAAAGTAACTAAAAGTAATCAGATTTCTTTACTGAGGTTTCCATTGGTTACTCATTAGAATTTTAAATTGGTAATCAATAATTTTGAAGTAGCCTTTAAAACCCTGTCTCTGTTTTGGCCAGATGTATTGATGATGGAATGTGAGCTTCCATCCAGTTTAAAAATCCATACATTACCTCATCCTGTCTAATAAAGCAGAAATGCCAGAGAAGATTAAAAAAAATTCTATCCACACTTTAATGTTCACATCTAGCCTGGTAGTGCCATAAATGTCCATTTCAATAAGTTGCTTAACTTACTATAGAGACTTAATACTGTATTGTTCTGCTTATTTTCTTATTTTCTTTCTTAAAACAAGAGGAAATCATCTGCTAGTGGGTTGAGATATATATTTCAATTAGATTTAAAAAAAACAACACAAAATACTAGAGCAGATGACTTGTTTAAAATGGTGATTTCTTTTTGCATGTGAAGCTATCTACACTGCAAAAAGATAATTTAGACTCTTATATCTTATTTTTCCAGTGCAGTTTCTCTTAAGGCAAAGCTACCTAAAGCTGGGGTTACCTTGCGTTTGGCGGTCAGCTGCTCCTTGTAGCGATCGGAGGAGTCTCCGGGGATCTCGCTGGCCCAGAGGGTCAATCCCACCACCAGGTAAGCACAGCCCATCACCAGCAGAGGCAGGAAGTAGATCAGGATGGCCACACACACATAATACCTGCAACAGCACAGTCAGAATCACGTAAACAACAATGGCATTGTCATATAAATGAAGGTCTGTTTTGATACTCTCCAATGCTGACTGGAGAACTGGGTAGTCAGCATGAGCAGCGATAGCCACAGTGGCTGAACAGGCAAAGAAGAGATAGAAAGATGCCACACTGTTGGATTGACAAGTGATGCGTTCAATGCAAAACCACCACAGCAATGACCACTAAGCACCAAAGTTGGAGACAACAAAAAGAAACCCACAGATTACCATTGAGTACAGTACATTTATTGTACCATCAGGTGGTTTAAAACCTTTCCTCCTGTGTCCTACCTCCTCATGGAAGACGGTCTCATGTGTGAAATGGCTTCCATTAGTCCATTAGAGATTGACCTTAGAGATTGACCTAAACTGACTGACTGAGGGTATCTAGATGAGGACAGGATACATCAGTTAAGAAAATGGGGGAGTGAATCTTTAATCTGATGTCCTCAATCTTATCTGAAAAGACGGTTCAAGGCGATCAATAGTTCTAAACAAGAACCTGGGTGCTGATTGGTAGAGATCAGCTCAGAGAAATAGCTTGCTCAATTTATTTTTTATAAGATATCAATAACTCCTTCATGCCAGGAGCAGTACTTTTCCAGTTCGGCTCAGCTCTTCTGTGACTCCCTTTTAGGCAATGGATGCTTTCATTAATCCAAGGGCAAGGGACAGATTTTGATCTAGTTCCTGTTCACTGCTTAATACGGTTCAATAGATGTGGAAAGTCAGATATTAATGCCTGTGATCTATCTATCAATCTGTCATCGGATTAAAAAAGGAGTGTATTTTCCACCATTTCATGCATGCTACCATCTGAAGTCGTGGATCTCTAAATTAGGAGTTTGCAGCTTTGCTTTCCCTCTTGAACTGAATTGAAAATGAGTTTATTGGCTGTGTTGCACTCGGTCAGTTATCCCTCTTAGATACATGCACCTAAATGAATGTATTTCTTCAGAGAGGTCAGACATTTCTTCAGAGAGGTTCAGCCACCCCCCCCCCGCCCTCTGCCATTGACGCAGTAAGTGGTACAATACAAAGTTATTCAGCGGATTAAAAGGTTGACTCTGAAAAGGTTGGGAAAGTAGTTTGGTTTGTAAAATGACTTCTGCTCCACTAGCTGTCCAATGAATTTAAAACCTTTATAAATTAATTAATGATGACAGCCTCAGTATTTAGCCAATGATTCGGTCATCTATCACAGACACAGTGCTTTGGCACATTAGCCCTCAGCAGTGTCGCCATGTGTGTCGGCTAGTATACCTGTTAATGTGTGAGATACTTACTTAGTCATATTACTAAGTAATGTCAAATTTAGCAGGCTTGAGTTTGCCATGCTATGATTTGACCATATTTTTTATTCTAGATACAGTATACCTGTGAGGGTTTCTGGACAATATTTGTTTTGTGTTGTTAATTGATTTCCAATAATAAATATACATACATTTGCATAAAGCAAGTATATTTTGTCCACTCCCATGTTGATAAGAGTATTAAAAACTACCGAAAAATGTCCCTTTACGGTAAATTTTGAACAGATAAAAAATGTGCGATTAACTATGGACAATCATGCGATTAATCACGATTAAATATTTGAATTGATTGACAGCCCTAATATGTACATTTGGGTGTGTGTATGTGTGCAGAAATGTCCCTTAACCATGTGGAAACCCAATTTATCTATTTGACCCTTGTGTCTGAATTTTAATTGCGTAAAACTTGAATTCTGTGTGTGTGTGTGTGTGTGTGTGTGTGTGTGTGTGTGTGTGTGTGTGTGTGTGTGTGTGTGTGTGTGTGTTCACGCACTGTATTATTGTGTACAAAAGACCCCTTGACTCCAGCATCCACAGAGGGACAATCCATTTTCCCCACTGCTAACGGTGCAGCTGAGCCTCGCAGGCCATTTCCTTGGCAATTAACTACAATTATGTTAATTGTAGGAGCTGACAGGAGCTCCACAGGAAATCATCATCAGGGTAAAAACCACCACCGCACTGTGCCACACACACGACACACACAAACACACACAGGTACACTGCAAACAAGGTGCGTCACCAAAACAATATAAATATAGCAACTTTTATTGTCTGTATGGAGCACATATCAAAATAGTTGCTCCACAAGTGCTTCATAAAATGAATAAAAATGTGAATAAAGAAAAAAAAGAAATTACAAAAGGGCAAATGCAAGTGTGTTTTGCTCTATCAAAAGTTGTCACTTGTGAGCGTTTTCACTGGGTGGGTTCTTGGGTCAAGCATTGGGTTTGATTAACATTATTTATGTAAACCTGATTCGTATTTCATCATTTAATCCATTTCATTATGCCCAAATAAAAAAAACGAATGTCTAGAGAACATAATCTTGAAATTCTGCTTTACTCTAGCAAGCCAGTCTGGCAAGTGGCTACAGCTATTTGGATGTGATGGGATGGTTAGGCTAGCAAGCTAACATTACTTGTGTAGCCTAGCAGAGCTACAGTTAGCAGCTAAAATATTTTAGGCTAATTCAGTTTACATACCAAGAAGACCCACAATCTCAATCTCAGTTTCCTCCACATGGCCTAATGGTAGCATGTAGACAGAAAATAGAATTGGCCCCAATATGGAGCCCTGTGGAACACCACTGATGGGGACATACAGACGTGGACAAATTTGTTGGTACCCTTCCACGAAAAAAGAAGAACCCACAATTTTCTCTGAAATAATTTGAAACTGACAAAAGTAATTGGCATGCATCATTGTTTATTCCATATTTAATAGAAATCAGACTTTGCTTTTGATTTTTGATTCAACAGAATATTTTAAATAATAAAACAAATGTAAATGGCATGGACAAAAATGATGGGACCCTTAACGCAATATTTTGTTGCACAACCTTTAGAGGCAATCACTGCAATCAAACGATTTCTGTAGCTCTCAATGAGACTTCTGCACCTGTCAACAGGTAGTTTGGCCCATTCCTCCTGAGCAAACTGCTCCAGCTGTCTCAGGTTTGAAGGGTGCCTTCTCCAGACTGCATTTTTCAGCTCTTTCCATAGATGTTGGATAGGATTCAGATCAGGGCTCATAGAAAGCCACTTCAGAATAGTCCAATGTTTTGTTCTTATCCATTCTTGGGTGCTTTTAGCTGTGTGTTTTGGGTCATTATCCTGTTGGAGGACCCATGACCTGCGACTAAGACAGAGCTTTCTGACACTGGGCGGTACGTTTCGCTCCAGAATGCATTGATAGTCTTGAGACTTCATTGTGCCCTGCACAGATTCAAGGCACCCCGTGCCAGACGCAACAAAGCAGCCCCAAAACATAACCGAGCCTCCTCCATGTTTCACAGTAGGTATGGTGTTCTTTTATTTGAAAGCTTCATTTTTTCCTCTGTGAACATAGAGCTGATGTGACTTGTCAAAAAGCTCCAGTTTTGACTCATCTGTCCAAAGGACATTCTCCCAGAAGCATTGTGGTTTGTCAATATGCATTTTAACATTGCACATGCATTTTTTATGTTATGTTTTTCTTTCAAAATTGGAGTCCTCCTGGGTCTTCTTCCATGGAGCCCACTGTCGTTCAAAAAGTGAAGGATGGTGCGATCAGACACTGATGTACCTTGACCTTCGAGTTGAGCTTGTATCTCTTTGAAAGTTGTCCTTGGCGCTTTTTCTACCATTCGCACTATCCTTCTGTTCAATCTGGGGTCGATTTTCCTCTTGCGGCCACGTCCAGGGAGGTTGGCTACATGGACCTTAAACGTCTTGATAGTATTTGCAACTGTAGTCACAGGAACATCAAGCTGCTTGGAGATGGTCTCATAGCCTTTACCTTTAGCATGCTTGTCTATAATTTTCTTTCTGATCTGCTCAGACAACTCTCTCCTTTGCTTTCTCTGGTCCATGTTCAGTGTGGTGCACATGATGATACCAAACAGCAGAGTGACTACTTTTCTCCATTTAAATAGGCTGAATGACTGATTATAAGATTGAAGACAGGTGTGATACTAATTAAAGAAAACAGTTTGAAATATCACTATAATCCAATTATTTCTAAGGGGTACCAACAAATCTGTCCGGGCCATTTTAGAATATCTTTGTGGAATAAGCAATAATTTATTTATTTTCACAGTTTCTCTGCTTTAGTCTATACATACCAAAGGCATGCAGGTATACATGAGAAAAAAAAATTCATCACTTTTCAGGAGGAATGAAGCATTGTTTCAATGAGCTGTAAGGGTACCAACAAATTTGTCCACATCTGTATGTCCTCATGACATATGTCCTTTATGTCCACATCAGTGGTGTTCCATAGGGCTCCATATTGGGGCCAATTCTGTTTTCTGTCTACATGCTACCATTATGTGGTGACAGAGAATGTTTTGTTTGACAAGTAGGATGAGAACCAACCCAGTGCAGTCCCAGAGATCATAGTTCCAGGTGTAAGGAACATTCGCCAGACTGCGTTTTGCAATAAGTCATTTGTTACCTTGAGAATGGCAGTTTCTGTACTATGGTCCTGTTGGAAACCTGATTTAAACTTTTCAAAAAATATTACTATTTTCTAGGGCTGTTAAAAGTTTGTTACTGCTTTTTCTAAGATTCTGGAAATAAATGGCAGCTTTGAGGTGGGCCTGTAGTTATTTAAGACTGATACACAATACATGTGGGAGACACTTCTAAAATGTTATGAAACTCCCTGTCACCCTGGTGAACCGGCAGGAGAGCAAGCCACGTACTCGCCTGTTAGTGGGTTTGTCTGGCTCACAGTGTCTTGTAAAACAGAAATGCAGTAAAAAACGAATCTGTTTTATAATGAAAACAAATCAAGCACTTTGCAATGCCGGTGTAAGCAGTTTGATAAAACATTTTGCGGTTCTTTTTTAAGTCAACAATATACAGCAGCAAGAGAGTGGGTCATGCAGGCCGCAGGGAACATTTAACATAAGGCCGATGAAAATCAATTCAGAGGAATCTGAAGCTGCAATCCACTCACTTGGGAAAATGGGAGACATTTGTATGCACACAAGTGGCCATACGAGTAATCCGCTTAGGGGAAAACTCTTATATAAATCATTTTGTCTGTGTGTGTGTGTGTGTGTGTGTAGGTGTGTTTGTGTGTGTTCCTCGTTGTCAACAAGAACAGGATGGACAATATGTGTAATATCTGTCCTGTATTGGATACAATATTAATGGCTTTTTACTGTCTGTTGAGAATGATTAGGACAGTAGAGAATTGTGGGAGCAGTAGCAATCTCTCTCTCTCTCTTTCACGCTCCACGGATGCTTGAAATAGTTGGGAGTCCGTCCGCTTTGTTGTGTGAAATTGGCTCTCACGTCGTCCTAATACCCTTCCTTGTAAAACAATAATGATTAGGTGAAATATGTCAAATTCAAAAGGTAGTTGACATTTGTAGTTCATTAGCATTCCCTGAGATAAATGTCTATTTCATTTTTCAAAACAGCCTGTGGTGGGAGGATGAGAAACGCACGGCTCTTAACTAGTTTCTTCATCTCCGTCTTTCTCCAGCTGAAAGAAAGTGATGGCTCTCTCCGACCAAGGGCACATTAAAAAAAAATAGGAAAGGACTTTTTCCATTCTTGGCTCTCTGTGACTCCTCTCGCTAAAGCATGCATGTGTTATTTCTCAGGCTTGAGTTTTTTCTCCCCATAAAGCTGCTGTCATGCCCAAAACATGTTTTTTGCCTTGTTTCTTGGCTGGAGGTGAATGTTTTGTGTGAGTCAATCCACTGGAAGCCTCCTACTGTGTGTTAGCGCTACTGAGCTGGCAGATATCTAAACACATCTTAGGCTGAATCCCAATGCTTATTTTCACTCCTACGGCTTCGGCTTGGCCCTCTAGGGCTAGAAAGTATCTCCCTAAGTATTGGGACAACCCTTAGACGCTGATACGTCATCGATAAGCAGACGGGACGAGTTTGTTATCGAAGATTACTATGGCAACAATGGTATTATCGCAGTGACATTTGCCGTTCATCTGACATTTGCCGTTCATCTGATGGAGATAGAAAAGCATGGACGCTCGCGATTCGTTCACAATTTATACCTTTCACGCTACCAATCGATCAAGCAAGTCATCAAATAAAAAAGACCACTGCTTCATTACCAGACCACTTCATGACAGAATAGCGTTAGCGGTGCTCTGTAGTCTAGCAAGCCGTCCTAACGTTACCCTGCCAGTCTGCACTGATATTAGAGGAGCCGTAACAAGTGCAGCAACTTCGCTGATGGACTTTAGTTATATTTCGGGCGTCATATACCATCAAAGGGGGAAATGCGACATGGAAATATGTCAAAATGCGGGACTGTCATGCACAAATCAGCCTAAAACAATGTTGTAACGTAACTAACTAGCGAAGTAGAGACATCGGCATATTATCGATTTTTTTGTTATGCTTGTTATAAAGAAACGGTCCATAATACATTGAAACGACATTAAACTAAGATAATACCACGGTTAGAATATTTTTTAAATCTTTATTAACGAAGAAAATACTACATTTGTGGTTCACTTCGGATGGTAGTGTAGCGGTCCCCATGATCTTCCTGTTACTTCCAGAGATTCACAGGGCATTCTGGGTAGCCCTTGGTTTGAAGTGTGCCTCTGAAAAATCTCCGTTTCGAGGTGAGATGATAGACATGATGAGATGAGATTCTGTGCCTAGTGGAATTAATGTTACAAGTAGAAAAGTAGCTGTCTGTCTGAAGAACTGACAGCACTTCCAGCTGAGCTCGGTGTGGATTTTAAGGCAAGCTGTAGAAATCATTGCACCACTGAAGGCGCTCTGCTGTGATTCAGAAACAAGTGCATCTGGATCCTTTACCCGCCCTCCTTTCGCCGCAAAAACACATTTTAGCCAATAAAACACATTTTCTGGTTATAGTCTCTTCATTTACCGTTCACCAAGTGTAGCTAAATTATTTGATCAGACCCAGTCCCCAGGGGCCCAGCAGCTCAGTGAGGGGAGCTGTAGGGGGAGTGGAAGCTGTACTATATCACCTTGCTGTCACATGAGCTTAACAAATAAAATCTCAGCGGAGGCCACAGGAGTCAGAGGGACAACACACTGACAAATTATACACAGTAATATTGCTTTTTTCCCCCCTGGTGATGCTTCCTCACCGTCTTCCCCTGGCAAGCCTGCCTTAAATGTCTTTGTTTCTGAGCTGTGTGTGTGTGTGTGTGTGTGTGTGTGTGTGTGTGTGTGTGCGTGTGTGCGTGTGCGTGTGTGCGCATGCATGGCCGATTGTGAATATACTTGCAAATGAGTCCATACCCCGAAAGCATTTGATGGATGATGACGTGCTTGAGACGGCCAAATCCAACATCAAACTCAACAAACCAGCGCAGGATTTTCACAATGTGGTATCGCAGCACAGTAAAGATTAATTTGAAAACAGCGTTGGAAACTGTTTTGAACCGATATCTGAAAGACATTTAGATCCCAACTTATGATGCAGGAAGCAGACTTTCGTTTATCAGTTATATTTATTAAATGCATTGCTTCAGTCTTTTTGTTTCATTGTATTTTCCTTCTTTTTCAGCGTATAGAAATATAGGAAACACTTTACATTAAGGTTCACTTGTCTTAATTAACTAGCGATTAAGCATCAATTAACCATGTGTTAATGTGTTAATTAGTAATAAGTGTGCATCAATCAAGTCAACTAATATGATGATTAATGTGTAAGTACTTAATAATGAGTTAATAACCAGATTAATAAATCATTTGTTTTAGTTATTCATTATCTCTACAGCAGCCACAAATATAATTAAGGTTGTTAATTGTTTAATTTTTATGAATTTTTATTTAATTTTTATTTGGCAAATACTCAATAAACAAACCAGTAAATAACATCAGTTAAATCTAATTTCATGATAGATTTAGTGCCAATCGGGATCAAGTCCACTTGAGAAAAAAAGGACTGTGAACAAGGATCATTTTTGAAAATGCAATAACTTTAAATTTAACCACTCAAGCAAAATCAACATTCTTTAATCATATCTGTGTATAAATAGAGGAAAGGTTGAAGCCAATATTAGGGCCACTTTAAGTAATAAATTAGTTGTTATGTCCTAAATAATTACAGGCTACCTATAGATTTGTTTTATTATGACTGCATACAGTCTCTCTGTGAGCACGTTCCCACAACTACCTGATCTTCATTCATCCTCCATCATGAGCAGATGTTAGATACACAATGGGAATTTCCTTAAGTCACGACTTTGATTCAAGCTTCAGATACTCTCAATATTTTAAAGGACTTAACTACATGCATACATCAAATTTATACTGTTACAACTGTGACTACACAATAGTGGGTGTCACGCGAGCATATCGCTCATAGTGCCAATTGTTCATTTTCATGTTTCGTTAATTTTGTTAATTTTCACAGAGGAGCATGTATTACAGACTCCTCTGTTGGTTGAGTAAATTCCACCGCCCTTGGCCTGTTCAAAATGCACTGGACAAACTCCAGTGTTCTTCAAGGCTGTTCTTAGTTTCTGAGAACACTGGCGATACGCAAGGACGCATGTGTGTGCATGTAAGAGTGTAAATGTGTGTATCAGCATGGGCATGCAGGTGTGTGTGTGTGTGTGCGTGTTGGGGGGGGGGGCTGTTCTTTTGACTTTGCAGCTGGGCCAGTCAGCAGGGGTATATGAATAGAGGATGTAACACAACACCCTGCCCCACACTGCCCTACTGGCAATGATCAAAGGCTCTGCTCATATGAAGCCCAATTTAGAGGAGATGTGCTCACTCTGTGCCTTTCCATTAGATTTTGTGTGCGTGTGTGTGTGTGTGCGCGTGTGCGCGCACGCTCTACGTGTATCCATTGTCCTCAGAGGATAGAAAGATGAGGAAAATCCGCCCAAGTGAGGACATTTTGCTGGTCCTCACTTCTACGAGCGTCAGGTTTAGAGTTAGGGCTTGGGTTTAGGGGTTAGGGAATGAATGTAGTCAATGGAAGGTAATACAAGTAATACAAATGTGTGCGTGTGTTTTTTTTTAAGTAAGCATGCAGTCACAAACTTTTTGGCCGCGTGGTGTCATCTATTTATACCTTCCTATGAGGTGTTGCTCACTAATTTCCTGGCTGCGAAGGCCCCAGACAGGCCAACAGACGGGGTGCAGACAGTGGCACCCGGAAAGAATGATATGCGGAATCTGACCCGGGGGTCAGCCTTAATCAAAATGTGTCTGGGGCTGGGGGTAAATTACCGTTGCACTCGCACATGCATCGCTGATTACAGTTTCATTTAAAAAAATAATACGTGCAACAGGGATCCCATCATGAAAGGTGAAATTGCCATCGTGCTGTTCATAACAAAGTATTTCTGTGGAGAAATCTGAAGGAGGCAGCAGCAGAGCAGGGTGAACGCTGCTTCTGATGAGCTGAAAGGATACCATCAGCAGAGCTGTGATCAGCTTGTGTGGGTTTGAGTGCCTGCATATGTGCAACCACTGTGACGGGGAGTGTGTGTTGTTCGGTGATCATACAACAATCACTCTGTCTGTGTGTGTGTGTGTGTGTGTGTGTGTGTGTGTGTGTGTGTGCGTGTGTGTGTGTTTGTGTTGGAGGTACTACAAAGAGACAAAGGCAGGGCCGGGTCGCCGGGGTGGGCCACACTTTTGACGGAAGTGTGAATAAAGTGCGTTTTTCTAACCTCGGGGCGAAGCACTTTCAGAAGTGTGTGTAGCACAACAGCAAGTCTTCGGCGTGGAGCCAACGGAAGATTTACACCGGTGTTTGCTCTGCAATACATTTCTTCCCCTTCATCGTAGATCATGCGGCAAGGGGACAGGGGAGTGAAGTTGGTGTGCCTTTGCTATTTGGAAGCAATGCACGATCATTGAATATGAACATCAATCCCGTAAAAAGCTTAGTCATTGGTATACACTTTGAATGTGAATACACTTTCTATTTTAGTAGCTGCATGTAAGGAAAGGCGATATCTAGAGGAAAGGTGACTCACTAGTCCACACTGACTGTCACAGAGCTGTGAGTCATTTGCAGTCGCTTGTTTTAACCTTCTTGAAGATGAGTTTACAAGACAAATACTACAAATACTATTTGACCCTAGTGACGTAACCATGTGAGAAAATAACCCTAAAAAAAAAAAAGAAAAAAAAAAGAAAAGTAAACTGAAGGAGAAGGTGAGCTGGGCTGCATTCTGCACCTCTGAAACCAGCAGTTGTGCAGGCCACACGTCCAACTGATGATGAAGGAAGTAGGAACCCTGCATGACTCTGAATTGCACACCTCTCTTTTATAAGTGAAATCCCCTCAAGGTCAGCTGCGGTCTAAACATTTGCGCTCTGTATCCTCCTGGCTGCACTTACTATTTGTGTTGCATTTGCAGGGCTGAACATATCCAATCAGTTTAAGGTTCTGGTTGAGGAAAAGTGGCAAAGTGGGACGGAAGCCCGCTTAGCAGAGTTAAATATGGGCCTATTCCTCCACATGGACAGCATCTCCTCAATCTGTGGTAGAAGATGTCTGGTTGGATAAGCAATTAATGCCAGGTGGGATGTATGTCTGCTCACTGCAAGCTGCCGAAATCCCACTGCGTTCAGAGACACAGTATCTGTCTGAGCGCCATGGCACTCAAGTTGTTTTCAGCTTCCTGAAAATGAGAATACATTTGGCCGTGGAATACATTTTAATAAACTGAAGTAAAGTGTAAGTAATAACGCAGTGATGAAAACTACAGCCAGCCAATCACAGTTCTCTTTTGCAGTATTAGCAACACGTTCCTTTTCCGTCTGACTGCTGAAATGCTGAACACGAAACCAAACTGAACAAAAAGCTTAAAAAACAAAACAAAAAAAGCACAACACAAATTTGCCTCAGGAGAAACAGCGGAGTAAAGCCTCAATCACGCCCTTCCTTCTTTTCATCAACCTGATGCTTTTTGCCTTTCAGTGAAGAAACCCCCACAAAGCCTCTGTGGTGTGCCTTCAATTTGTTCACAACAGAAAAGAACCAAATGCTTCACTTCACTTTCACTTCTCTCTCGATTACACTCGATACCATCGATACTCTCGATTCCAAAGTAATTAGCACTTCTATGGGGGGGGGACTCACATCTTTTTGAAGTCCCACACAGTGTATTCGGGCCAGTCGATGTAGCAGACCACCCGGCCGGGGAGCTGGTCGATGTTGGAGTAGTAGTACTGGGGGAAGGCCAGGAGGAGGGCCAGCACCCAGATCACCCCCACCACCACCTTGGTCTCTGTGGACGACATGCGCTGCTGCAGCGGGTGGATGATGGCCATGTACCTGCAGGGACGCATTGGAGATTATTGTTATGTTACTGGGGGGGTGGGGGGGGGGGGGGGGGGGGTTATGGTTGTGGTAATGGAGGACATATATCTCTTTGTGACTGAAACTCATAGTCTGCATCAGGGTTAGACTGATGGGTATGGGTTTGCCGATATTGGCCTTTTATTAGAAACCTGATCCAGTCGGTGTCATCCAGCTCTGATGTGATGGATGTCATGCAATTTGTTTGAATCAATTTTTATTGTGCAATTGATCAATACTACACTGGTTGTCTATGGGAAGCCGTTAACTGATTCTGATGTTTGATCAGATTCCACACAAATATGCATGATTGCCATTATTATTATTAGTGTCAGTGGAGAGTTTTAGTGTCCTGTGGTCTAAATGTCTTTTCCACTCTGCAAAGAATTAAAAAAAATCAGGAGGAAACATTGAATCCTTGTTATTGTTTGCCATGAAAATGATCAAATTTAAAGTTATTGAATATTGGCCAGAAATATCAGTTATTGGCAGATTCAATCCAAAAATATTGGTAGTGGCTTTTGAAGACCCCTATCAGGCGAACCCTAGTATGCATCATACTGAGTACAGAGGGAAGTTATATGAGGATCGAGTCCGTTCAGGCAAAGTAAAGGCATAAAGCTTTTCTGCTTCATAGTGGTTGTTAAGTGGCCTTATGATGATCACCTTTTATTTCCCACTACGTGGCTGTACATTGCCTTACATTACCTGCAACAGGATGACAGTCATCTGATTACAAAAACAGAAACAGATACTTTTGATTGGATTGCTCAGAAACCTATTTAAAATAACATATAATATAATAGTATATACGATTATAGAGCCGTAGTTTGAATGGATCAGATATTGAATGCAACTCCGATAACCCTGGTCTAACCCTGGTCACGTGAAGGCAGGCTGGAGCAGAGGATAAGGAGTTGTTGCATAAGAGTATTGCACTTAAAATACAGTTTTCAATGGTAACTCAAACCACACACACACACACACACACACACACACACACACACACACACACACACACACACACACACCATCAGAAAGGTTTCAAAGGAATCTTTATCTTACAGGTCAAACAATACAAATGAAAAAAACGTTTAAAATACTGCATGCTTTTGAAAACACCCCATTTATCTCAAGTCATTCTCCTGTCCTTGGAGGAAAAAAAAACCCTCTTTTTGGACGAGGACAGAATCACAAAATTGTACTCTTTGGAGAGAAACCAACAACACAATTACAATATGAAGACTCTCTGTTATGGAGCAGGCTGTTGGATTCGAGTCAAACTACCCCCCTCAGTATTTTAGAGTTATAGTTTCACATTGTCATAATCATGCTGCTAATCAGAGAGACGGGGGAGTGCATGAATAACTTAAAACAACCTCTTCCATCTTCCATCGCCACTGTGACTCGACTGCAAACAGTTTTGCTATGCTGGCCCTTAGTTCATCAGAGAATTGGTTGTATTTATTTGCTTTGAATTCCTAAATTTCTCCAACAGTATTCATCATGGAGGCTTTGACTCGTCATTTTTCCCTTAGTAAACTCTGTGGACAGTTACACTTTTTACATATTGTTGTGCCTTTTATCCTGAATCGTCAGGTTCCTTTAGCTTGGCTAGGCTGTTAGCTTCTTAGGTATAGCGATACTCAGAGTTTGAAGACGTTGGGACAGAAGGGCACGACAACGGCATGTAACTGGCATGAATATACCGGTTTATTTAGCACCCGGTAGGGACGGCTCTCGCTCCGGCACCACGGGACGATCCTCAACCGTGATGCAGAACTAATGTGAACACGCCGTTCTTGTTAAGAGTCAAAACCTGGAAACTGTTCTCCCTCCAAAACTGGAGAGAGAAAACGAACATATGACACAGAACAACTGCAACAATATATATATACTGTATATCCCAATAACTTTGAAGCAAAATGAAATGGTGCATGATTGTATACAGTGTCTAACAATGTATGCAATGCATTGGTTTTGTTTGTTTGTTGGTGCCCCTTTAAGCAAACCTCTCTGGAGAATTGCAATCCTGAGCCAAAATGATCCAATTAAAGGCTTAATCCCTCTAATAACTTAATTAATCGGCTAAATTGGACATTCTCACTCTAATTGTATAGGAGGGAAGAGGAGGGCAACCGAAAATTGGAGCTCAGACCCTGGCGGGCCTTCGTCTTCATCTAGGTGAGTCATAGTCGGGCTGTTGCTGGCAGAATCAACACCTGCAGAGCGCCTACAGTTTGCTTGCTCGACATCGCAAACCGCATCCGCTGATACACCAGCACTGTTCACAGATTTAACGCTGTACTCACACTCCTTCGGCGTTACTCAATATGAACACTCCTTTTATCCGTCTAACAAAGTCACCCTCTTCATTCTAGCACCCCCAATAACCGCCGTTACTGCTGGGAGTCATTTCATTTTTATGGACTTGTCGGTTCAGAGCATTGCTCCCCTCTGTTTCCCTCATTTTCATTTCTCATCAGAAGCCTCTTTCAGATATACACTTCGGATATTTTCCAGAGAATCAGGTTCACTCTTTAACCGGAGTTGCCATACATACAGCACACCCACCGGATAATGTCTGTCACGCCTACTCGCTCGTAGAGAATACTCCGGAGAATCTTCCGCTCCATTCACACTTGGGCTCACTCGGGTGGGTAAACTCTGTTTAATTTCCAGACCAACTGATTCGGACATTTGCGTTCACACATACAACCCCTCCGAGTAATGTCTAGATAAGTTCAGGGTTGCACTGCATGTGTGAAAGGGGCTCAAGTATGAATGGAGCAGAAGATTCTCCGGACTGGGCGTGTTGATGACTGTAGCAATGCGCGCTACTACTGGGGCCGTGACAGACAGAGATATCTCAGCCGTTCTCAACACCATCTCGATCGGCTGCCGCACGTCCGTCTCTCTCGGTGGGCCAGACGCGGAGCACCCAAACCCGGCCAGTCTGCCAGGCTTCCAGTAACATACCAGCTCCAACCCAGACTGACCGGCTCTTGCAGGGTCCTCCGCGGACCTCGGTCCAACGCCGCTGCTAGTACCGATGGCTCTCTCTCCATAGTCCGACCTGACTCACCAGCCACCTTGCGTCATGTCCTGTCTCCCAAACACTCTACCCAGGCCCAACCCCTAACCTAAACTAACTAACCACAGTATTTTCTGTTGTTGTGAACGCATCCGAAATGGACATTCTCCGGTGGTGTGCTCTATGTGTGGAAGGGCAACTCCGGTTAAAGTGCGGACCTGATTCTCTGGAGAATGTCCGAAGTGTATGTCTGAAAGAGGCTTTGGGCTCACTCGGCGAGAAAACGGATTTTAGACTAGGGTGCTGGGTGGGTAAAGACGGTCTGACTTCCAGACCAACTGATTTGGACATTTGCGTTCACACATACTCCGAGTAATGTCTAGATAAGTTCAGGGTTGCACTGCATGTGTGATTGAATGGGTGACAAACAGCTCCAATAATCCACAAAAAGCACCTAAACTGCCCAGGCAAAACAAGGAATGGTTCAATATAAACACTATGAGGGCACTTTTCCTGAGGAGACGTAACTAATTAAGGAGGGAGCCGCAAAAGCGACAGACGCAATTGCCAACCTTCAAGTCTGGCAGTGATTTCTTTGCAAATTGCGTTTGAAAGCAGGCTCTAGGTAATTTGATCACAAATGTGTTTCCTCCGGTTTATTGGCCTCTCAGGGGGTTGCTGTTGTTTTGCAGAAGATTACATAAAATCCCCATCAACAGATGGAAGGAGATGGCCTGGGTGAAGGTGGTGGAGCCTTGGGGGTGCGTGTGTGTGTGGGTGGGAGGGGGATGGGGGTATGGGTAATTTGGAGGAAGAAAAATTGTTTCTGTTGTTTCTATTATTCTGTCCACAAGCATATATATACAGTAACTCCTCCAGTCGCCTCTTTATATCAGTAACCACTAGAGACCATCCTGAGTGACGGAGAATATTATTGTGTGCGTGTTTCCCTGCATGCGTGCAAGTATGTGTTTGTATTTCTGTGTGTGTGTGTGTGTGTGTGTGTGTGTGTGTCCACAGAGGTGTGTGTTCACCAGGCAGAGGAGTGGAGTCCATGCCTCGACGGGTCAGAGCTGTTTTGACAGCACAAAGGAGACCTACACAATATTTGGCAGGCGGTTTTAATGTTATGGCTGATCTGTGTACAGTTAACTGCAAAAGTATTGGAACAGCTGTGTCAGTTTGGTTGTTTTTCCTTCCTACTGATCAAATTTGTATTTCAAATCAAACTGACTATGAGGCAAAATTCACAATGCCTACATTTATTTCATGTGGGTTTTTTTTTCAAACAGACATATATATTGGTGTATATGTCTGAGGCATGCAAGGCTTGTGGTTGGACTGTCCTGTAAGGAAATGGTTGCAGGCTCAAACCCCACAACGGCCACATATCAGCAAATTGTCCTGCGGCAAGGCTCTGAAACCTTCACAGCAAAATGTACCCAGTGTTATTAAGTGTTGAGTTCAGTGACAATTATTTGGAGTTGACAAGTGTGCAGTATTTTTACACTCAGAGCTGATAGGGATCTAAACATGTTGAATTCACTCAGATGGATGTAGATTTATAAAAAAAAACACTGGCATAATGCTAATTTAGTTCAATTAATATTACAATGTCAGCAAGAGAGTAGTGAGAGAGCATCAGTCTAGGGAAGGTTAGAAAGTCATATCAACAAGATTTGGGCTCCAATGTGAGACAAATCATATACAAATAGAGAGAATTTAACATGACAGAGACTCTGACTAGAAGTGGATGTCAAGAGACACAAGAAAGATATTAAAACTAGTAAGAGACAACCCAAGAATAACATCCAGAGATCTACAAGCCTCCATTGCTGCATCTGATGTCATTGTGTATCCGTCAACAATAAGAAGAACTCTGAATAGAAACGGGTTCATCCAGCTGAGATGCTGAGATGCTGTCAGGACCTGAAGCATCTGTTCATGTGAGACCTCACCCCCCCCCCCAGGAAGATGAAGAGACTGATCAGTGACCAGTGATTCTAGGAGACGTTTACTCCAAGTCATCACCGATAAGGGAGGAGCCATAAGTTACTGATTGAAGGAGTTCACATATTTTTTGTTAAATAAACAATGGCAGGATATCTTCATCTGTTGCAGGTGAAAGGTGACATACATAAGTGGGACCTGGGCAGCAAAAACACCAAACGAAGCCTGTCGAGACACAGAGATACAGACAGATAGAGAGGCTGAGAGAGAGAGAGAGAGAGAGAGAGGCCAGAATAACTGCAGATGATGATGATGATCCCTCTAGGGATACCGGAGGGAGGAGGTGGAAATTGAATGATTGAGGTGAGAGAGCTGGAGAAGAGGCCACCATAAGATGTCACTAATATGCTCTGCACTTAGTAAATCATCTGCTGC
The DNA here is from genome assembly GCA_034670385.1 of Hoplostethus mediterraneus. NCBI lineage: Eukaryota > Metazoa > Chordata > Actinopteri > Trachichthyiformes > Trachichthyidae > Hoplostethus > Hoplostethus mediterraneus. The sequence continues at coordinate 623,296 of JAXDDW010000002.1, forward strand.
CAAGACTGGGTCGCCATTGATTTTGGGCAGGAGGAGCAGGGACGAGCAGGCTGGGTGCTTGTCAGGGTAGATATGAATTTTCAACTGGCCTGGACTCCAGTACCAGTAAATCCCTCACTTTCATTTGTCGTATTTGCTTCTCAGCCACTTAAGACCTGTCGTTGAAGGTGCACTTGAGCAAGGCACTTAACCCTCGACTACTCCAGTGGAGCTGTTTCGGCGTACCGCAGTAGCAGACGGGGGTGCGCCGGGCATCTACCAGGTGTGGAACTGTATGAATGTGAAGTAGGGTTTCGCTGGAAAAGAGCACGGTGCTCTTTTCAGTTAACCACCTTAAATGTGGACATGAGAATTTTACAATTTCTGACCCTGCGTCTTGAAACCACGGGTCGCCTGGATACCATTTTTAAGCGTCACCAATCGCGCTTGAAAATACACATGAAGCCCTCCGGCAGGTTCATTCTGATTACGGTGACCTCAAACTTCCGATCCCATGAAGCTCTAAAGTCACGCGGCTTGTGAGTGAATAGGAGTGAAAATGATGATCGGTGGGCGGGGACCCAGACTACAGCCGTCAATGGCCCGTCGCACCACAAGCTAGAACTAAATGGAGAAGGAATTAACCTCTGACAAGAATCACTTATCACCCTCCGCGCTGGCTCTGTACCGAGCACAGTGACGCATTTGCTCTATTATCAACAGGCTCAACTGGAGGATGCAATCATTTTTAATAAAGAAAGAAAAAAAAAAACTATGTGCTTTGCTTCCTCCATTTATGGTCTGTTTCCCCAGTACATCCATTAGGGCATTTGAACTTGTAAAGCCTGTGGAAGGAATGGACTGTGAATCAACATACCTCATTGAGCACGTACTCTGTTCTCAAATGGTTTCATGTCATTGAGACCCACAGATACACACACACACACATTAAACCACAGAGCCCCATTTGGTAAGATTTAGTCTCGGCTGCTGATGTAGTATTGAATCGTAAAACTGATAATAGTGGTGAGAGTGAAACCATTGATGAGAATAGTGATACATTCTCTCATTGTGATCATTTCTAATAATAATAATAATAATAGTGAAATTAAATTATTCCTCATTTTTCCGGAGCCCCCTCAAGACCGTCACTTGGAGAACCAGCTGATATAAAGGATATAGCCCTGAAAGCAGGGGAGTGTTTAGGGTGCCTTGGTTGCTTGGCGGGGGCTGGGATGCATCCCATTTGCCACGTCATAGGCTTGTTCCCTGAGCTTTGCTGCATGCCATCCCTTCTTTCACTCCCCCATGTTTTATCTCTCCACTGTATACTAAAGCAGAAATGTCTTTAAAGTAATCTTAAAAGCAATCATGGGAGAGTATCCACTCGGCTGACCCAGTGCTTCTGACAACAAGCTTACAGCAATCTGTGATATTATCATATAAATAAATGTCCATTTTGCTGACTGATATAACACAACAGTGATTCAACCTCTAAGGCAGTTCATGAAAGCTCTTTACATTTGCAGCCAGTTCATGAACGTTTTTTACATTTGCTGTTCTGAACACCCGGTGTCTGTGCAGGTCTTTTCTGGGAGAAAAATCCTCTTGGTGCACAGGAAGCGATGCACTTTACCAGTTTCCAGTTTGTTTGGAATAAACAGCATAACTGGGTAGTTAGCATGAGCAGCGACAGCCACCGTGGGTAATTGAATTTCAAAACACTCCAAAAGGTCAAGTTTGTTGCGCTCTCATTAAAAGAAAGATGTGCAGAGGAATTACAAGCTGTTGCCACTCGAATCAGAAGGTACGGACCTATCAAAAAGGACAATAAGCCAAGGAAGGAAGAGGCAGCCCGAATCATACATACACACATTCAGACACAAATGCATAAACACACATATATCTATATATATATATATAAACAGAAACACACACACACACACACACACACACCCATGCAGCAGACACACACACACACACACACCCATGCAGCAGACACACACACACACAAAACCATACAGACAGATGCACACACAGAAACATACATATATACACTGGTGCATTTGCACGATGCACACACACACACACACACACACACACACACACACACACACACAAACCAGCGCAGTGCTTAAGTATGTGATTTCCAATTGTTTGTTATGTTTCCACTGAGGGAGCAGTGAAGGAGCGTTTCCTTGCCCTTAAAGGGTTTGATGCCAAGTCAATTACAGCAGGAATAGAGCACCAGTTGCAAGATAAAGGTCTTGATGACTTAAAATGTGTGGCACAGACGTATGGCGGAGCAGCAGTCACGAGCGGGGCAGCCGGAGGCGTGCAAGCCCATTCCAAAAAGAAGCACCCTGAAGCCATATACGTCACTGTTATGCACATGAGTTGAATCTGGTTCTGTGTCATGCATGCAAAGCCATCACTGAGGCTGCAGAGTTTTTCAGTATTTTAGAAAAAATGCCAGACAATGACAGACAGACAACTCAAGCTCTTCTTCGGCACTTTGTGTCTGCGCAATAAGCAGCGTGCACGCAAAGTGCCAGCCATCTTGGATTTCATTACAATGGAAATGTTGGAGTGTCCCTGTCTTTAACAAAGTATAAAAGTTAATTTGTGCATAGGAGATGGAGCGCCACCCGCCGCCATGCAAGGAGACAAGTGAAGTATTACGGACATCTGTTCAGGTAAGTGAAATTCGACCTATTGGTTTCATTATTGGGCTTGCTGACTTTCATGCAGTAAAAAGTCAATGGAGCAATACAAGACCCTATGGGAGAAGTAAAACAGCCATATGATGAAAGACTCCCAAAGGGTCCTGGATCAGGGCTAGATCTGGCTGTGCTATCTGTTGAAAAGGATCTATTTGAAGAGCTAAATCAACTTCACATTGTGGACCGATTTGCCACTATCAAAAACCGGCGATACAATCTGATGCTTCCACCCAGATGAACTGTACTACAAAGTGCAGTGTGCACATGTACCCCAGAACGTGCACCAACTAACTCACTCACTCACTCACTCACTCTTTATCTCTCTTTCTCATTCTCTCTCTCTCTCTCTCACTCAAACACACACACACACACACACACACACACACACACACACACACACACACATACATACTCACAAATTGTTTCAGTGAATATACATTTATTTTCTTTTTTAAATTTGACTAGTATTTTATATAAACATTCTTGATGTTTTTTAAAATGTAGTATTAGCTTACAGTATCTTTGTTTATCACCAGCTAACAATCATCTTTCACCAATGTATGACTGAAAGATATTATGCTCAAAGAAAAGGTAAGATTATAGACAAATTGGATCAATTGGATAAAGGAAATGTAAGACATAGATGTAATTAACCAAACACCATGGGTTATTCCTCTACTGAAACTGGAAGTGGGCTGGAAGAATTTAATTATTTAAAAAAAATAATAAAACACAAAACACACACTTTTCCCTCAGATCGTAAAATCGCCCCTGGGATCTATTGAGGGTAGACTGGATGATTAGGTTACAACCGGTCACTTGGGTTTCCCGTTTCTCGTTCACTTTTGCAGGAGTTGTGCAGAAGGTGTAGCCCGCAGCGCTTACCTGTCCAGAGCTATGGCAGTCATCGAGTAGATGCTGGCGAAGACGGCGGCGATGGGGAAAAAGTTGTGGAACCGGCAGTAGACCAGCCCGTAGTACCACTCGTTGTGCACGGCGTAGGTGAAGTTGACCACGGTGTTGAAGGCGGACATGGACGCTTCGGCGAACGCCAGGTTGAGCAGAAAATAGTTGGTGACGGTCCGCATGCGTTTGTGCGCCATGATAATCCAGATCACTATAATGTTCCCTACCACGGACACGATGACTATACAACTGTACGCTATGGCCCAGAGGACAATTCTCCACACTGGCTGCACAAACTGGTTCCAGTATATGGTGCCGTTGTTAGTGTCGTTGGAGCCGCTGGTCCCGTTACTTGGCACATCAGTGGTAGTGAATAAAGGATCCATTTTTGCTGTTTGGTAAACGAATGTCAAAGTAAGAGCGCGGCCAAGATTTGGACCCAATTTATTACAATAAACATAAAAAAGACCCGAGCGCAAAACGCCAGGCGAACAAAATGAAAGTTTCTTCCAAGGCTCAGTGCCGCTCACACTCAGCTGAGACTGTACATAATGGTAGCTTATGGGATGTCCACCTGAAGACACCGCTGTCTTGGAAACAGTGAATTCAGAAAATCACTGCATACTTCTCAAATGGAAAACTCGATGCCATCTATGTTTTCAAGTTGCCACTCTGCGTAAACATGGAAATGCGTCTTTTACGCGCAGCGCAATGCGTCCTCTCGTTGCCGTTGCAGAATGAGTCTGTTACAATCAGCGGATCATACATCTGACAGCTGTACTATCTCCTCTCTTCCTCGGCGGCTCTTGGCTCTGTGCTCTCCTCCTTCTCCTCTTCTTCTCTTCTGACTGAGCGGCAGCGCGCCACCTTATGCAGCATGCCAACGCGCGCTCGTCCAATAGGCAATAGGCTTTGCTATGATGCTTATTGATGACTCCAGGTAAATTATTAAATCCATCAAATTGAGATTGCATAGAGTAGATTACTAGGTTATTGGTGCTCTAAATAGATCTCAATTCATTTACTCATGCTTCCCTTGTGTATTCGACCCTTTCAATAAAGCAATGGCTGGGAAGGGTTAGATTGTATAGAGACTGAGTGACAGGCAGACATGGGCTATCAGAAAAATAAATTCTGAATATTATTATTATTATTAGTAGTAGTAGTAGCAGTAGCAGCAGTAATAATAGCAGTAGTAGTCATGGTAATATTAGTAGTAGCCTAGTTATAGTGCTAGTAGCAATAATAGTAGCAGCATAGTTGTGGTAGTAGTAGTATAGTGTTAGTATAGTCTTGTTGGTTTCTTTCTCTAAAACTGAAAGATTTGGTATGATTTTTGATCATATGTCATTCATCCTGAATAGATTCATTCCCCAAATCAGGCTGAATAATCCTTCTTTGTCTGAACCGTGTAGAGATGTGCCACTCTGAATAGCCAGAGGATTATTCTATTTTTCACACACTGAGGCCATAATTTACTACATAGAGAGCAGAGTTGACACTTGAGACGTTTTTCTGCCTCTCATTTCACAGCTTTATCCCTGTATTGCTTTTATTCAAGGCTATTCTGTTGCTAATGTCACATGCCAGGTTTTTCCCATTTCGTTTTGTATGCTCCCATCTTGACCAAAGCTCACTTGAGAAAAAGAGATGGCGATCTCAAGTGCGGCTGCCATGATTACGAAATCAGAAATAAGGCTTTGTGTCGGGAGAGATAAGTTGAGCTTGGCATCCGGAAAAGGTCCTTGACGTTTCACCCTGCTGTGTCCAGGTTTTTGAAAAGAGAAAAGTTAAAAATGGCTGCACCCCACCTCCTTTTATGTGGCTATGACCAACTCATCTTTTTGCATTTTGAACGTTTGAAGAATATGGGCGGCTAGAGAGCAGTACTGTCCAGGATCAGAGGCAGCAAGGATCGATTTTAAAGTGAGATATTTTCCAAATTGATGATCGCCTAGTGAAAGTGAATAGGTCACGTGATCCACTTTTGCAAAATATCATAATTAAATATATAATATAAAAAATATTAAAAATATATATATATAACTTTTATTTATTTTTCTTTGATGTGAAGTTAAAAAAACAAACACTTAATTTCAATTTACAGACTGTAATTTGAGTAATGGTGTTTGTTATCATCCACAGTTGATATTATAAGTTATTATTTATAGATGAGTAAAACAGTGTTCATGTCCATAATTTCACAATCAAATGCTTTTCTTTGCCTGAGTAATCCAGTTATCTCCTACTTTACGTTTAAGTGCATCACCCTTTTTCAAAGTATCTTGTAATCTGTAATACATTTAATTGGATTACTACAAGCCTACAGCATGTAATCTGCCCCTGTCCAGGGGCTGTTTTGTCTGCCTGTTATGTCCAGGATGATATCAAGCTAACAAGCAAGTTTATTTGCACAGCCCACAGTTAAAGTCTCAAAGGGTTTCACACCTAACTAGGCTGTGTATTTAGAGAATGTGTTCCAACTACAGACATACTCTTCCTCACAATTAAATATATAGTATAGTATAGTTGAACAATGATTGAACATTACAGTTTTTTACAGTTGCTTTGACTCATTTTGCACAGCAGAATTTCAATGTACAAAACTCAAAATGCAAAGGGCCAAACTGACTTTCAAAATTCATACTCTAAGACACTACATCCTATGCTGACATACAAAGTGTAAAACTCTAAATCATATGCTCCAGTACAGCCACCTAACATTACAACAATGTTGCAATGCTTATTACTACAAACACAGGTCACTAAATCAGTTCATCAGATGTTTGTAGTCATGTCTCATCACTTCCATCAGCCTTGCCCAGGTGAGTAGCCTTGCAACACAACTGATAATCTCTTCACCACTACATAAAAGGCTGCTTAGAAACCTGAATGGCAGTTTCTGACAACATGGAGCAGGCCGATGAGGCCGATTCTATGTGGACAAATGCAGCAGAGAGGCAAAATGCTGCTTAAGCACTGAAATGCATTTGTTTTGTTTTTTGTTACTGTAATTTTTGCTTTTACTGTAATCTTTGCTTTTACTGTTGTTTTTGCTTTTACTGTTGTTTTTGTTTTTACTGTAAAATTCAGTTGAGTTTGCTGCATTTGTGTATGACTTATTTCATATACAGTAATCTACTGTAATCTATGAGGAAATGACCCTTGCATAGTCTTTTTTGATGACAATTATTTAGTGTTTGACAGTATTATTTGATAATGGCCATTGTATTTGAAAATGCACCAATGATTAAACTTCAACGATGAACATATCCAATGTTCTGGTGCTATGATAAACTTTTGCATCTAATATTCTCTCATTTGACACTGGTATTTATATTTTGCATGCTATATTAGATTTTGAATCCAAATGAGCAGTATAGCATTCTGTGTTAAGAGTTTTGCACATTGAAACTCTGTTGTGCAAATTGAGTCAAAGCAAACGAAAAAAAACTGTAAATGAGAAGAACAACTCCCTCTGCTGAAGCCGTTGGACGGGACAACAAATCCCTTAATTGGGATACCCACATCTTAGTCACTTTGTCTCTAATTTTGCACACCTGTCACCAATTAACACAGCTTTCATTTTATTAGCCTCAATTTCACATCACTTCAGTGCAGGCGGTTCTTTGTTCAGCTGATAATTAAGTGCCTTTGCATTTTCCATTTTCAATATGAATATGTTCTTAATGTTCACACGTTTTCTAGTTTGGCACTGCACTTCAACTGTTATGTCACCTTGCTGCATTTTCTTGAAACTACTGCAACTCCTTAAACCTGCACTATGTAACTTTATGTAATTCCGGTGTACCTACCGACTCCAAAATGGCTTTTTTTTTTGTATTGCCAAGAAGAAACAAGAGGTACGACTCCAAAACGTCGTCAGAGTGAATGGAGACAATCTACAGCGGCTCAATGAAAGGGGGGGAGGGGCTGGTCTTCTCTGTCGCAGCCCCCGCTTCATGAACTAGACTGATAAGGCGCTTGTGTTTTTACATCAAGTTACAGAGTGCAGCTTCGAGTTCATATTAATACCACCCACGTGTTTTGACATTGAAATATTATTATAATAGGCAGCTCAAGTGCCTTACTTTTCAAACTGAGATAGCATTTTTTTTAAAACACATACAGTAATTGCACCTTTAAAAGGATAGTAGTTAACTTAAGTACTTGGCTGATAAAATAATGACACTATCCTCTTCATTTTAGAGAGAATCTTAGACATACTGACTGATGAATGTCATGTTCTGTATAGCACTTTGAAATAAAACACGTAATGCCACTGTTGAATCAGACAATACCCAGCAAGCATGTGATGGACAGCGACATGAAGGAGATGGCCAAGTTAAATATTGACCCAAACAAAAACATTTCCCAATATGATATGGTACAGTAGAAATTCACATTACTGTTTTGAACTGATATCAGACAGACTACGGACTTTCAACGTTGGTGCAGGCTGTTGTAACATAATTTTAACGTCAATATGTTTGCTGGGCAGATTTTGTAACCCTCTTGTCTTTCATCCTGTTACCTAGGAAGATCTTCCTCTCCTTACTGAAATCTATTTCCACATCTGTCAGATGGTTTGTCCCCAAACAGAATTATCTGCACGACAAGGTAAGTATTAGTGAAAACAAATTGCACTAAGGTCAAATCAATTCAGCATCCTATTATCCGGTATTTCTGGAAACAACTGAGTAGATTGTCCCAGATGCTGTTGGCAGGAACGTGTAACCTAAACACACTGTAGCTGTGGCCGAGCAAAAGATGACATCAGATTGAGGAAACGGGCTGCTCGATTGAAAGCCAGATTCAGTTTATACTGTATTGTTTTCTTGTTGCACACTGACATTTTAGAGTTAAATCCGCCACTCACTATAAACCAGTGAACACGGTGCCATGTTTGTGATTAAGAATCATCACGCCCCGAGGGAAGCAAAGGAAGCGCCTACCTCTTGAATCAATCACTTTCTCGGTGGATAATTTGTTTGTTTTTTGCATTCCCATTGGAAAATGAAAAATTGCCATATCAGTAAATAATCAAAACGAAAGTATATAAAGCAAATGCCAGATCTGTGTATCCCTGGTGCAAAAAAGGTAATGCTGAATTCAGAGCAGAGATGAGGACTTGGTTTATTAGTTGCGTTCAGAATAAAATGTCCAGCTCTCCTCTGAGTGAGCAGCAGTGTGACAGTCATTATCAGAGCAAGAGCAAGTATATTGACATTCCACTTTTCCCTTTCCCATTAGGCCTTTTGACAGATACAGTAGGTCTGTTTTGCTCATTTTTGTCTGAAATCTCAGAATGGGGTTCAATTCACTGTGAAAAGACAGTTCAATGAGGAAAAAAATCACCCCTTAAACTCTTTAACACTGTTAAAGAAACAGTTATTGGCGATGTACCTTGTATTCCTGGGTTTATTTTGTTGTATTTTTCTTCTGCCCGTGGATAACTTGGCCAAACATAAACAATATAACGTCTCATCGAGATATTACCAGTGCATCTACAATGGTTTGATAGATTTATTTCACCTATAGATTCCACTATCGTAGTATACAGCCTCTCTGAGGACGTTTCCATAGCCTACTGATCATCTTTACTCACCCATCATGAGCAGATGTCCTGTCTTATTCATCAGACTGTATAGTTGTCTAATCTGTATATTAATTAACCATAAATTATTGAAACCTCACTATTACTTCATCCACTTTGTGCCCTCATTAGTAAATTGGAGGATCCTACTACCTTACTTGTAATGATAAATAATCCTAATTTATGTATATTAGTTGCCCATGACTGAAGCATCCTGCATGTTAACGCATGGTTAGTTAATGCGTAATTACTAGTTAATTATCAAGCATTAATAGTGAACCATGATGTAAAGTGTTACTGGTTTATTCACGTACAGTCATGCTTCACAATTTGTGAACCCCTTGTACAATTATAGGAATTTTGATTATTTGATTATTTATTTGATTATTTAAATTAGATAATTTGTGAACAGAACATCAGATATATATACACAAATATGTATTACAAAAATCAATCAATCAATTAATTCATTTAAAAAAACAACAACACTAAAGTGCAATAAGCTAGATAGCTTATTGCACTTTCACTTTAACACTGGTTATGCTCCTAGATGCTTGTTTGGGGAGGAGATGCACTTACAATTTCTAGTAGTTCTCTTGACGTTGAATGCACTTATTGCTAAGTGACTGTAATGTAAAAAGTGCTATAAATGTAAAGAAATATTTTACAGCCTCAAAATACAGCTTTTCCATGTTTTTCTTAGATTTGCCAGCTACATACTGTCATTCTATCAAAAGCTCCGACAATGAATTTCATAGTGAAAAAATGTGTTTGATCCAGTAAATAAATAAAACGTGTTTAGGCCGTAAGGCCGTATCCTCAAACACCGTCCACACATGAAACAGCCGTCTGTAGCAGCCAACTTAGGTATAATGGAGTGTAGCAATGGATAATATAATAAATGTCGGATCTGAATTAAGGTTTCATTATGTTTTTGATTGATTTCATTCAGAGGGACATTTTGTTATATAATGACAAGTTATTACATTATCTGACATTTTTTACATTATCAGCTGTTACAATGAGATTACAATAACAAACACCGTTTCTTTCCATTTAATTTCTATGGCTTTAGGAAACCCTTGCTGTCCATCACTGTGAAGACTTTCATTTATACTCACACAATGGGCAATAGAAAACAATTCATTAGAAATCAAAATAGTGATAACTGTATCTTTCCCTCACTGGGTAAAAGCAATCACAAAACAAAATGTGTGTGTGTGTGTGTGTGTGTGTGTGTGTGTGTGTGTGTGTGTGTGTGTTTGTGTTTGTGTTTGTGTGTGTTTGTGTAGGAGGGGGGGGGGGTAAATTAAAGTTGACTCTGTTGGATTCAAATGACTAAGCACAAGCAATGAGGGGTTTCTAAATTTAGACTCTTTCAATCCATGCAAACTGTCTCCCAGCCTGGTAAATGGTCCTGGGGGACAGGCACATGAAAATATTTCTTCCTCCCCACTTGAAATTTTAATTCCATTATTTGTTGAAGCTGTGAGTCCCTGTGTTGCCTGATATGAATTACTGGCACCCAGTGACCTTCAGGAGCTACATAGAGGTGACTTAATGCCCTCAACAGAGATCAAGAAACGTAGCAATCACTTAGATAAGCCTTTGAAATGATCACTTGGCCAAGGCTCGGCAAACTTATAAGTGTGGATCTTATTTTGCAGCGCATGGTAATGTGATACTTTATTGATCCCTGTAGGGAAATCCTCTTCCCCCCTCTACAGGGAGGTCAGAGAGCAGGCTCAGCTCCTCTGGAACTCACAGCAATGCATGCATTGACTTGCTCAAGGACACTTCAGCAGGCTGGATTTTTGCCGACATGGGGCTTGAACCCAGATCTCATGGTCAAAGGCCTCCAGTAATGAATTAAATGTAATCTGATGACTGATCCGATTAATAGCTAGTTCATGCTCCACATGGAAACAGACATGACTGAGTGCTGTCAATACAACGTAATTACATTGCATTTGGGAGTCGCGTGCAAGGTCACGCACCACCTGAAATTTGAAACGATGCAGGCGGCATTCCAGTTAACGTAATCATGGCTCCATCAATTGGCTGAATTAAGAGGAACTGGAACCACCAGCTGATTCAGGTGTGTTTAGGTGCTCAGGGTGGAGCAATAAGAGCTGGGCTCTTATAGCTGTCAGTACTGGAAGAGTCTTTTGGTGCATCTGTGAGAAAGTACACACAGGATCAGCCCCAATGATACGATGGTATTGAGACTGGAGTGAGCATGTCTATATTTACTACTCGATCCTACTCCAACAGTGCAAACCCCACGCGCATCTAAAAAGCATTAGTGTCTCTTAGAGTTTCTCTGGAGTACACAAGAAGCATGAATGCCAAGGTCTGCATTCATATGGAGCTTGCGTGCATCTAGCCTGAGAGTCTCAGTCTCAGGGTTGTGCGTCAGTTCTCTCCTCAATGCAAAGATATAAACACAAACCAACATCTATGGAATTATATCAAAATATATTTTGGCACTTGGCATTTTGGCATTTTGGCAATATATAAGGCACTTGCTTTTAGAAGCATAAACACTTAAGGTGGTAATCACTTGAGGGATCTAACACACGGCCAGCTTTGCAAGTGTGTAAACTGTAATGCTGTCACTAAGTGTCACAAGCACACCTAATATAGCCACCATGCTAACAAACAACAACTGATGCAACCTGAAGCAAGAGCTGGAATTAGCTGCGCATTGAGGGCAAAGTAACAAATTGCAATTACTCCCGTTCTTGTAATTGAGTAGCTTTTTGTGTACTCATACTTTTTAAAGTATTTTTTACTTTTTAAGTACTTTTTAAAGCAGTCATACAATTACTTACAAAATGTTTTGATAAATATTCTAGTTTGCAACATTAAAATTACATCCTTTACAAAGTCAGTAAATGTCATGTCAAACCCATGACCTACAGTATACCTGTTTACATGTATAGGCATATACATGTATACTCTCAGTACAATTCCCAAATTTGTTTTCTTCAAATTCCCAATTCTTTCTCACATACAATCCAAAAATTTTTTTTTCTCTTATGTCTAACGTTTCATCCATCCATCACTATATTCTACTGCTTTTATTTTACAAACTCTCAGAATGTTATAATTCATGTTTTTTTCATACTTTTCACTCATACATTTCTTCTTAATATGTTCTCAATGCCAGTTCCATTATCTATAATATCCCCTATTTGCAATATCCTTATTTACATTTTATTTTATTATTAATTTATTGCTGCAAAGACCCAATTTCCTTTTGGAGTTTCACCTCATCTTATTTTAAATCAGTTACTATTACTTTTTTATTACTTTGTCTTTTTGTTTTTTTTACACCAGTTATTTTACTAAAGCGATATTTCATCAAAGTAACACTTCTATTTGAGTTGGGTAATTTGATACTCTTTCTACTCCTGCTGTGTACTTTGACAGGCCTGATTCAGCTCCTGTCAAATGTCACCAGTAGTTTAGTTTTAGATGTATATTTATTGTAATACCCAAGAAAGCTGTACAATTTTTAACATTTCAATAAATAAATTTAAAAAAAATAAAAAAAATTGTGTCATACTTACCTCTTACAACACCCTGATAAAAATAAAATAAAACAAAACAAAAAAATGGTTTTGTGCACTGTCCCTTTAAGAATGTAGTCAAAACAAAGCGTGGACTGCCCAGCCGCTCGGAAGTGGTTTCGTTACACACAATAGTATGTGCGGAATGAGAGCTCTTACATATTTTAATCATTCCATTAGCTCTCACAAAGCTCGTTTTATTTCATTATTCATATTTTATTTAATTTGTTTCTAGATAGCGCACAAACCTAACGCGGGGTAGCTAGCTAGCTTGTTAGCTAGCTTAGGTAACATTAGCAGCCATGCCCTCGTATTCAGAATTGAGGAAAACGAACCACTTCTACTATTTCATCAAATTCACCTTAAATATCTACTCAATGCTCTTCTCGGTAAGTTTATTTCCCCCTTTACCCACAGCAGTCTTTAACACTCACTAATCACGAATAACGTTAATTTGAGCTGCAGCAGTTTCCCCAAATTGTAGTTTGCGTTAGCCACCCAATAGCCCCGACAACGGTACCCCAAACTCCATTGCAAAGAATGTCAGTTTAATGTTGCCTTGCCAATAGGCAAACGTGCATAACTGGTAGAATACATCTTAACACTTGTTATGAATCTTTAGGATCCATTCTTCCATTCGGCATACATACAATACACCAAGCAGCGCTCCTTTCAGCGGAATTTGTACTTGTATTATTGGTTACTCCTACGATATTCTGACACCAAAATACACAGTGGAGTGGAGCAGTGAGAACCAATTGTTGTTGTGATTTTATTCAAATAAAGGGCTCCTTGGCGGATTATCTATATGCCGGATTTACCAGAGGACCTCGATTTGACCTCGTTTTAAATTATGTTCTACGAGCTATGTGATTTTACCGACGAGCAAGGCAACATTAAACTGCCAGATTTTTAATGGAGTACGGCCTAACAGTCTCCTTTAAATTGAACATGGAGAACCTGGACTAGCCACCCAGTAGCCTTGGTTGAGAAGGGGAGTAACACATACCATGCAGCCTACAAATATTAATCAGGTAGCTGTTTAAATTATTGAGTGACACTTTCTTATAATAAGTCAATTTATTGAGATATTCATTGCACTTGCTAGCTACGCTAGTATGCACAAGCTAGCAACAGCATCCACAAAGGAGCGGTGGTGGTGCAGGGCGTTGGATCCAATAAAAGGGATGATAAGGTGGAAAATATTTTTTTTAGCCGGCAGAAAAACGAATTTGTTTAAAGGAGTTATCGTTGGCCATTTAAATCACGCCAGTTCGGGCTCATATTGTGAAAAGAAATTAAGTATTCAGTTAAAGTAAATAAAACCACATGTACTATACGACAATGAATCCTTATAATGCCTGCCCACTGTACCTGGTGTCTTCTTCAGCTGGTAGTGAACTAGCTTTGATACATGACTTTCTGTTGTATGGAGAGAGTTTTCTGCTAAACTGAACAACATTCAAAAATCTGAGAAGTTAATGTTTCCTTGTTTAGCGGCAAACGTACAGACCTGGTAGAATATGACTCTGTCCAGACCTTTTTAAAATCGTTAGTGTCAAGTGAACCAACTAGCAGTACTTAATTTCAGTAAAATATTTTGTTGCTTGTCTGCTAGTATAATTGCAGAACTGAGGCAGCGTTCTCATCTTTAAAATTAGTTAAAATCACCTAAAACCTCATTAGAATAACAAACCACTTCTAAAACTTGAAATTTTATTGGAATAACTAACGTTACTGCTCAGTGTTTTCTATCTATTCCGCGTTGATGTATAGTGTGTTCTAGGTATGTACCTGTGGTGATAACAAGGAAACATAAATGGACAGATTTTCAAATGGGGTTTGGAGTTTGGTTCTGTCCATCCAAGACAGAACAGAATGTATTGAGATAGTAGTAGTAGTGAACTCTGTGAAAAATAGACTACAGAAGGATATGTTATGTAGCCTTGTGTATTATTAGTAAGATTGTATATTTTCTGCTCACAGTGAACAGGACATTGGTAGCCAAACATAGTGACTAAAATCCCAATAGCAGGATTTGGCCTCATTTTCCTGTGGCCATCTAGTAGGGTCTGTTTGTGTGTGAAATCTTGAGGAAAAGTCAATGCTGTTATCATCTATTACTGATGTACCTTGTATTTGTGGGTCCATTTTGTTGTTTGGCGGTATATTTTTCATATTCCCATGATTAATTGACCAAACCTAGATGACTACCACTATCGATCTCTCCACCTACACGTAAGACTCACAGTTGCTCATGTATTCGTCGAATGAGAAAGAGACTGGGAAAAAAACTCCTAGTTGTAATTCTGAATAGGAAATATGGGAACTTTTTGTGCCTGATGGTAAAAATAACTGAAAGGTGTCAAACATGGCCGTGAATCTACCAAGTCCACAGTCCAAGGTAATAAAAATAATTTCTACTAGTTGTATTCAGTAGTTCACTAGTACACTTCTGTACAATGTTTATGGTTCACTAGAAATACCTGCTGCAGTTTGTTTGGCTGAAAAAGCAACTTGATAACTAGTTGTTTCTATGGAGCTAGCTAGCGATAGTCAAGGGCTTCCCAACGAGCTGAGCGTGCAAATGCTTCCAGGTGGGAGCAACGTGAAATTTTTCCACTCTGTCCGACATGACATGGATGCAGCAGCAACAAGTTCAGGTGTGTTCTCTGGGGATTGTCAAAAGGCATTCTGGAAAATGTAGGAAATCACTAACTGAAGTAGACAAGGCAGGTTGAGGGAAAGTGGAAACAATAAAAAGGTACATTACAAAACGTCATCGCAAAAAACCTCCTGGAATATATTGAACATCACAGATTTATGATGTATAATAGTGTCAGAGTATCTGAGGGTGGAATTTCCCCTTAATGCTGCATTAGGGTGAGAAATTATATTTCCCTTTCACTCCAAGCCAGTCCTCTCTCTAAGTTATGTACAATTGGGTTAGTCAGGTGGGTAAACTTTGGTTGTGGCTGGAAAGTTTGTCTACTCTACAAAGCATTTAGGCTGCTAAATACCTGGTTCTGCCAGGTCATTAAGGAGTAAAGATGAGTCATCCTCTGCCTTCATTCCCCGACTGATAAACCCCTGTTTTGTCTCGCTGTCTGCTTCCTCCCTCTCACCCCTTGACATCTCCTGGAAAATTATGGAAATAATGGTCAATTTGCACCCCCGCCCCCCTCCTCTCCACACCACTCCGCTGTCTGTCAGATGGATGTACCCTAAAGCACGTTATTGAATATGACTCCAAAACATCAGTACTTTGATTCCATTAGCACTCCATAGTCCCTCTCATTTCGTCTGTGTGTCTCTGTTTCTCTCCTCCACAATCTCTCCCTCCTACTGCTGTGATTTAGTACAGCGCGGCTCGACTCGCCTCAACAGACCAAAGCTCCTTGGCCACAAGCCAAATATGTAGACTTAATTAAAGTTATCTTTGCTGTAGTCTGTTGAATTTGGTTAGTACAATTTACCTAGAATTATTATAAGGAATAAAGCGTTAGGTGTCCTCTGGGAATGACCCTTATACTATGGTATGTGTATGGTTAATATTTCTATTAATGGTTAATATGGTATTGCTATATCTTGCAGGGCAAATCTGTCTTTACTTCTGTAGCAATGGAGCTAAGGTATGAATGACGATGACCATGGGGACCAAGCCAAATGCATCTGCCAATGGTTGATGGAGGGATGTGAACAGTAAATGTAGTTGAAGTAGATTAACCCCAGTTTTAAGGCAAATTGCCTCTTGAAAATTGAAAATCAATAGCAAAGTAGCCAAGGTAGTTTGTTTCTCTTCTTTTTGCAGCCGTTGCATTATTTATTTATATCAAGGCCTGGATAAATGGCCCCTAAAATATGGTGTGCTCTTCATCTATCACGCTTAAATTCATTATTAAATAAAACCGTATAAGGTATAAGGTGCTCCACTGCAAATATTAATTAATTTTAAAAGTACTTTATGACAAATAAATAACTGAACAATATATACAGCTCCATTGCTTCAGGGAGCAAACATTCAGCGTCAGTTTAAGAATTAACATTAACGTTATCCACTTGCACGAGCAGTCGATATTGACTAGCAGCTACGTACAGCGCGCTAACCTGGAAAACCCAGCTGTGTTCTAACGTTAACTTATAGCTGTCCTTACTAGCTAGGCTCCTTACATGCTTGCTAATAACGTATTTGAAGAGTTGGTTCTCCGAGATTGACAGCGTTGTGTTAAGAACATAGAAAGACTAACTTATCAGAGTTAACTTGAATGCATCAGTTTTGGACAAATTTGTGCAGAGGTGTTCATGATACTAACCATTCGTGAACAAAATAAACACAACCACAACCACCACAAATAAATCAATGTATGGGAAACACTGGTATGTGATCCATGAGATTTAGTAACTGGTGGAACCTCCTTTAGCATCAATAACCTCAACCAATCGTTTCCTGTAGTTGCTGATCAGACCTGGTTAGGAGGTATTTTGGACCGTTCCTCCTGACAGAACTGTTTCAGTTCATTGATATTTTTGGGATGTTTTGCATTAACGGCTTGCTTCAGGTCATGCCACAACATTTCAATAGAGTTAAGGTCAGGACTCTGACTTGTCCATTCTGTTTAAGTCATTCTGTTGTAGATTTGCTTTTGTGTAGCTTTGTGGAACAGCCAGGTGGTCTTTGGCAAACTTGAGATGGGCAACCGAATGTTCGGCAACCGAAGTTATTCGGCCGAATATCGCCAAAAAACACATATTCGGTATTCGGCCGAATAAATGAAAAGGCCGGATTTTTTTTACCGAATAATGACGGTTTTGATGGCGTGATCAAATAGCACCCATGCAGGAGCCAGGCGCGCGTAGCGTAAAACGCAGCAAACATGTCAGCGGTATGGAGGCATTTCAAAATCTCCCGAAAGACCCGAAATTAGCGACATGCATGTATTGTTCAGCTCAGCTTTCTAGAGGGGGTACTTCGGCTAAGAGCGATAGCACTATAAGTCTGATCAATCATTTGAAATCAAAACACATCGAAAAGCACGCCGAGTATGAGAAAGAGACCGCAGGGAAGAGGAAACTTGAGTCTCACAGTCCCGGGCTCAGCGCGAGCACATCCACTCCATCTGTGGCTGCCGTTTTAGAAAAGGCAAAAAAGTTTGACAGTGCCAAAGCAAAAGGCATTACTACAAAGGTAATGTAATTCATCGCGTTGGATGATCAACCATTCTCCGTAGTAGAGGACGTTGGATTTCGCAGGCTTATGGAGCATATTGAGCCCCGTTACACTATACGGGGCGGGGTTGTCAAAGATAGCCAGATAAAATATTTTATTTTACTAATTTATTATTTTAAGTTATAGGCTATTGTGCTGTGTTATGCAATGTTGGAAAAAATGGAAAAATAAATGAAAATTGCAAAAAATATTCGGTATTCGGTATTATTCGGCCTTCGGCCGAAGTGTTCCATTATGCTTCGGCTTCGGCTTCGGCCAAGAATTTTCACTTCGGTGCATCCCTACTTTCCAGCCTCATGAACCTCAACAACTGTTCATCACCTGACTTCAGTTACCCCCTTTCAGTCATTATCCTAGAGGTTCACATACTTTTTCCAGCTTGGGCTGTTAATATTTGAACAATATGTTCAATAAAAACACATAAAATATTTTTGGTGTTTCAAATCACAATGTGTTTATCTATTGTTCTGACTTAGATGAAGATCAGATCATATTTTAGGAGCCATTTAAGCAGGAATGCAGGTAATTCAAAAGGGTTTACAAACTTTTTCTCGCAACTGTGAGATGAAAATCTTTAAGCTGTCAATGTCTCAATTTTCCTCAAAATGTATTGTACTTAGTGACTGTGCTTCACGATGAGCCGTAGTGCCTCAGCACACTGCTCAGGATGGCTGATGTTGGTTGTGATGGCACAGTTGTATTGTTTTACCTCCATTTTTCTGTTATTTCCTGTGCCCCTAAATGATCCTTTCCCCATTTATTAGCCCTTAGGCCCTGGCATGGTGTGAGCACTCAGGGATGCTTCAGCACTTTTCAGGCTGTTTATTTGATTACTAGGAAAACACACACAAAAAAAGAATAGAATCCAGGAAATGGATACACAACATTTTCACAGTGTAGCCTCTTCCATTTGTACGACAGCACATCAACGAGAGCTGCGTGTCTTATAAAATGTGGACATTTCTGATTTTCTTGCCACACCTGATGAAACAGTGGTCTATCTTTCAGTGTTTATAACCGTAAATGTTAAAGCTTTCATGAACTAGGTATAGGTTGAATAACTACTGTGTTATTAATCAGTGATTAATGGGTATTTATTTACATGACACTGTCACAGACTATTACTTTTAAGGAGCTGGGAACCCACCAAAATAATTTTATTAGTATGGGTTTGAATGGAGAGTTTAGTAGTTTATATACTGTAGGCTTTTCTACCCTGACAAGAATACAGTTCTTCTTCAGGAAACACCATAATTTGTTTTAGCATGGAAATGGTCAAATTTAAAAAATGTTGACTATCAGCACAAAGTATCGGCAGCTTCCAAAATATTGGTATTTGCCTTCAAAACCCCATATATGATGAACCCTAGTTGGTTGGCTGCAAAAGTTGCTGGTGGAGTGTGTGTGAACTTACCAGCTACATTATGTCATTTTTTCAGGATAAAAAATAGCCTTATTCTCAATCTAAGTAATGTGTGCTCAACAAGAAAAAATGCACCCATCAGCACTACATGAAACCTCTTAGCTTGTCCTATTCCAGCCCATGGGCATGACCAGTGCTTGGCACACAGGAAGTGATGTATTTTACGTATAAGGTAAACAAGGAAGAACATTACGCCACGATCTAGACTATTTTAAATTGTAGTAGATGCAGTGTAGCATGGCTGAAGCAGCTCCGGAGGATCAGCTTCACCGCGTTTGACCTCAGACATCCAGAAAAATCCAAGCATCCAAGCGGTAGATATCAGTGCTGCCTTTACTCAATAGAAAGACCTCAGGCAACAACACTCATGCAGCAGCAGAGATCACTTCTTTTTTAATGGACAGGTAAAAAATGTTAGTAGGTATATATTAAATGGGTACTAAACCATTCCAGTGCCAAATGATGAGAGGGGAAATGAGGCCATAGCCTAGAGACATGATGGGAGGCCTGGACTCATCGTCAGACAGCTCTTGCCTGTTAGCAGTTTGGATGTAGAATGAACAGATGTATTTCATTTTGATGTTTTGATGCGTCCGTTAATGCGTGCGTTTGATGCGTTAATGATTTAATTTAGTTTATGACAAAATAATAGGTTACATTATGACAGGAAAATAAATTAACTGATGAATAGAAAATAAAGCTAATCGCTCAAATAAAGAAGGGAAGAATGTTGTTCTTTTGAATCATCAGCTCACCTTTGCGTAATATTCTGTTAACAAACAGACTTTCTCCTCCTCAAACTCAAGCCTTTCTTTTCACATAAAGAGTGATTATTTTTCTATGGCTAAATGCTCCCTCTGTCAACTACATGGAGGTTGGCATCAGACATCCTTCTCCACTGCTGGCTCTGCTGTGTTCCTGTGTTCGGTCTCCTCTTGTTATAGGCCTAGAATAACATTGGCACATATCACCAAGTTGGTACTAAATAGAGATGGATTGTAGTGGGGACGGAGCTACAGTAGGCCTAGTGTTATTTCAAGATAGCCTTACGCTTTGTTTACATCGACATGCTTTGCTACTTTGACAGAGACCGGAAGTCATTCACTCAAATGAAGGATGTAACAGATTAGCGCCCCTAGTGACCATCGGCTCCACTGGCCAACGCATGACGGATTCTTTTGATTTTTCTAAACTCTAAACTTGTTATTGGAGTGTCAAAATAGCCAGAAGTGACAAAAAGATGACTCTGAATGGATAGCAAATTGTAAACAAAAAGTCCCTTCAATATAATAATAACAAATAATATTTTTAATATCTGTTTTCATAAGGAAAAGTTTGCTGTTACCATATTGGTTGATGATGTGAATTTACCGCATAGCAATTGTTTGTTTTCACCCATCATGTCAATGATGGTGTAGAACTCTCTTTTTCTCTTTTTTTTATGTCCAATACTTGCCATCTCTGATGCAGAAGTTATTTACAGAAATGCACCATTCAACACAGTTGTAATGAATTTAAATAGTAATAGTATACAAGAAATAGCCTATTAGGTTGATTCGTGGAATTATACACTGGTATAGCAGAATATATCACCAGGGTCATTTAATTGTCATCTTTTAAGATTTGCTAGACATTAATGCACATGGGGAGATTTATTCACAGCTCCCAATTGCGACTTCTATATAAAACCCACCAAAAAGATGAGAGAAAAAAAAGAAAAATAGCTTGTACGTCACAAGTTTGATGAAAAGAGGCTCTGGTATTAATTTGCCTCCCTTCACATACCCGCTCACACCCAGCAGTAATATAATGAGTCTGTTGTTCTGTCTTACACCACTGAGTTGTTTTCATGTCATGGACTCGCATTTGATATGATTTTATCCTAGGGAGCCCACACTGTACGTGGGGAGATGAAAGGTGTGAGGATATCTGCGTTCAAAAACCCTTATTGGTAGATTTCAACTCTCTTCCCCTCTCTCCTCCCCAGCTGATGGGTCTGTGTGTGCTGTGCGTGGGGGTGTATGCTGAGGTAGAAAGGCAGAAGAACCGAACCCTGGAGGGGGTTTTCCTGGCGCCTGCCGTGGTGCTCATCCTGCTAGGCCTGGTGATGTTCACCGTGTCGGTGGTGGGCATGGTGGGATCCCTCAGGGACAACAAGACCCTGCTGCACATGGTAAGGATGTTGGAAGAGGAGGGGATGTGTGCATGTACCTTTTTTAAACTTTTTTGCAACATTGTTGTTTAAAGGTAATTTTTGACTTTTTCTAGTCCCCAATTATGGCTCTTGTTACATTGCTGAAAACAAAAGATATATTAGCTATATTGTCATAATAAAAACATCAATTCTCAATATTAGGACTATGTATCATATTTTACAAGTTTTATTTTTATAATTTACGACTGTTATGGTTATAATCCAGTTTGGATCACACAAATTAGTAACAAGGTCAGAGAGGTAATGGGAAATAAAACAGAACACACACACATCAGTACAAAACATTCTAGGAAATCTTTTGTTCGGTAAAAAGTACATAAGTATACACACAACAGAGGAGGTAAATTAGAGATTTGAAGAATAGCTGCAGCTCATCAGACATTTACCCTGTTTTTACTAGACAGCTCATATCCAAGTCTCTTAATATGTTAAACACTGTCAAACTGGTTTAGCTAAGTTTTAAACTGTGGGATGGAGTCAGTTTTCTATCATTTTAAAATGACCTTCTTGGCAATTATCAGAGTGAATGACCGGATACAGAGGAAACCCTGTATGATCCTGTTGTCTTCCTCTCTCCACAGTTCCTCTGTGTTCTCTGTGTGCTGCTGCTTCTCCAGGCAGTCGCCCTCATTACTGCTCTCATCTTTGAAAAGAAGGTTAATGCACTATACTATACACACACACACACACACACACACACACACACACACACACACACACACACACAATATATTCCTATATATTCCCTCTCAGCATAGCCTCCAGCCACAGTCAGATCACACCTTTCTCACCGTACTGCTGTCAATCTTTCTGACTGACGACACCTTGGTCACTGCTCATCACATTGTCCCCCCCCCCACTTCTCTCTCTGTGCATCTACCGCCCTCTCCCTACCTCTAGACATCGGCCTTGTTTCAGAACAGTATACAAGAGGGAATTAAACACTATTACGATGATCTGGACTTCAAAAACATCTTGGACTACGTGCAACAGAAGGTACTAGGATGTTTTCTCTAGAAAGTATGGATAGACAAGTTTGGGTGTGTGCTCATGCATGGGCGCATATTACTTTTCTTATGTTTTTTAATAATAATGTTAGTAGTAATGAATGAATTGGTGTTGTCGTGATTGTTGTTGTTGCTGGTCCCCGGGTGTGCTGTGTCTATGTATAACTGGATGCTGTCACCAGGAATTATCTTGTGTGTTATTTGGGACTTGAGTGTGATTTTATAATTTTCTTTAAATTATTTATTCATTCTTAATGGAGGCGGGGTTAGAGTGCTTAATTCGCTTTCTTACACACAATGCATTTAGAAATGTCTTTCTTCTGCCAGCTGTCTGAGACACATATATGTACACATTTCAGCCAGCATCAGCGCACCTAGAAGAGATAAGGGTTCAGTGTCTTTCTCTTTGGCAGGGTTGTGTTGTTGTTGGGATTAAATTCATGACCTTCAGGGTAGAGGATAGTATCTCTAACTGCCCCAATACCTCTCAAACCCCCGTTACAGAGTTGTTTAATGTTTTGTCATTGTCATCTGCGTAGGACGATAAGACAACAAATCCGGCTTTGTGGCTTTTGTCCTGTCCATTTGCCATTGTAGCAACTTGTGAAATATGGCGCAGCCAATGGGGTGCCTGTGTCCATCAATGGTAGAATAGCATGCAGCTTAGGTGCCACAAAGAGGAACGAAGGCAATAACAAGGCACTGCGGTAGTTTTGACAGAGATAGAGTTGTCCTTCATTTTAAAAAGGTCAGTTTCAACATGGTGGGCAATTGATTGGATTTTCTGCACAGGAGTTTTAAAGGATATTCTTTAATTGAGTGAAAGTCCTCAGTCTTCACCCGAGCTCCTGCTCCCTACCACAGCCATCTACACATTAATCTCCATTTGCTATTGGAAGTAAGGTTATTCAGCGAATAATGCCTGGTCTGGGTAGGGGGATAAGGGAGGGAACACGGTGAGTGGCCTCAGGCTTATGTCCAGGATGATAGAGAGGTGTTTATTCCACTGCAGCAGCAATCACCCAGTGAGGGTTGTCTCAATTTCTTGAAAGCATTGAGCTTGTCGCTACCTCAAAGTTTGTTGTGCCTGCTGATCCTTTGTTTTGACGGCATACTTAGCTGTAATACGTTTTTTTTGTTTCTGTTGTTTTCCTCTCCAGTTTTCATGTTGTGGAGGGGATGAGTATAAGGACTGGGGAGTCAACCAGTACCATTTCTGCAACGGTACTGGTCCGCTGGCCTGTGGGGTTCCATATACCTGTTGTGTTCGCAAGGTGAGTGCTGGCATCATGGGCACATCCTGTACACAGACGCCTTCACATAAAGTCTCGTATAACATCTGCACCTGCTAAGTATGGTGCACTTGAAATTGAAGTGAAATTGCTGTTCACACATGGAAACGAAAAGACACATTTTTTCCAAAAATAATCTGGAAATGTTCTCAAAACATAATACATAAGCATCACACCTGACACAAACTAAAGCTGTAACAGAAGTGTTGTCACATCTTGCTGACTCCTCATACCGGGGAAATTCCCTAACCAGTTGTTGAGACGGGCACACATATGCTGGATCATATTGGATGTTTGTGCAGGAAGAAGCTAGACATTCCCTGATGAGTATTTATACCAGAGGGACCTACCTTGGGCACAGAGCTGAGTAAATGGATTCCAATAGCTTCCACTCTCAGTTGGCACAGTGGTGTCGAGATCCCTCCTCTCAGCCGAACAGCGCCGCACATTTCAGTTTTGCCAGTGTTAATTACCAAGTATTGATGCCGTGTGGCCAGGGAATGAGAATCGTCCAACAAGCACGAAGATATCCTGAATCTATCCTCAACCCTACTGACTGCCGGAAGAAATCCAAAACCAAATTGTGAATTTGTGATGTCTCCTGTGTCATCAGGCCTAAAAGAGACACCTGTCTTTGTCACACCTCTCATCCAATCTTTCCTGTCTCTTTCCTTGATTTTGTGGGAGAAGGTCTAGTCCGGCTTACAGGAGACGCGTGATTCACAGGTGTAGGTGTGGGATTTGGGAGACTTCTGTTAAATTAAATGTAGGTCCTTTACTGCCCTCGTTCAACCTCCGTCTGGTTGCCATAGCTCCTGTTCCACAGATCACAATGTACTGATAACAGTCTCTGGAAGCAGTAAAGCTGTGCTGGAGAAATTAAGGGGCTGTACAGAATCCTCCAACACACACCCTAGAGATTGATTAGAAAAGGCTGAACATGGCTAGGCTTCCTGTCCTATCAGCTCCTACCTGTCAGGGTCAACCTGTCAAGTTCACACTCTGGCTGGCAGGGGATCGCTACACTTTCAACTGAGGAGCATGTCACTATCACATATGTCCCCACAGAGCTGTGTGTGGTCATGTTGGCTCAAGTAAAATCTTGTCTCAATAACTTGCAGGTGGGAGAGGTCATCAACACTCTCTGTGGTTACCAGACTCTGGATAAACAGGTAAGAGTAATAATCGGTCTCTTTTGTGTTTTTGAAAATGCACCTTACAAATTTCTGGGTTTGCATGGCAAGACCACATCTCCAAACAGTGACTGCCCACGCCCTCAAACATTGTCAGTCAGTGTTTTCAGGCGCATCTAGTTGCTCATGGCAACTAAATGGAAATGTTCATAGCACCATCCTCCATCGTTGAGCAGTTTAAATTGAGCGTAGGTGAGGATGGGCAGGAAGTTAAAAAAAACCAAAAAAAAACGTTTGCAAACTTGCACAAGGCAATAATGTTGGGCAGATACTGCGATGCTAATTCACTCATCTGTCTGTTTTTCTGTCCTTGAGCGTCTCTAAGTTTAGACTGATCAGAGTACTTCTGGTGGCTGTAAGTAAGTTAGCAGCTCCATTGAAATTCTCTCTGCAGTTCATCAAGCTCTAGCAGTTCCACGGTGAATGAACACTGGAGTGAAGAAACTTTACTGGCTCAGTTTCTTAGGTTCTTGGTAGAGGAGAATGTTTAGTTTGAGTATGAAATTGAAACTTTCCTCTTGTCTTCTTCTTCCGGTCTGTGCATCAGCGTGAAACCCTGCTAAAGGAGATCCATGTGCGAGGCTGTATCCATGCTGTCAACCTCTGGATGAGTGACAACATTGGAACAACTATTGCACTCTGCTGCGCCATAGGGCTGCCACAGGTAATGAAACGCAGTGCGCACTCACTGACTCACTGAAACTGAAGTGGGTTCAGTTCTAAGCCTTCTATCCAATCATTTGATTGAAGCATCTTACTAATTTATCCTTGACATTTTGTTTAACTCCCCACTTCCTCTGAAAGGGAATTTGCATTTTGATTGCCTCCTCGCAACACTGCCTGCCAATTCATTAGTATTATGTATGGTACCTAAAACATAATGTACTGTCATCTCTTGGGCAGAGTTTTTGGTAACATGATCTAGCATAGCCAGAATATTTACATTGTCAGGAAGAACCTAAAATCTGTTTAATTGAATCCTTTATTTGCTCTGCTTTTGATGAGTTTTAAGCCTATTTGTGAATTTGTCTACCACTGATTCGATTGCCTGCACATGTTATCTTCCAAAACTTTACATTGTTTTCCTGACACTTCAGTGTTGTGAAATTTGTGAACAGCTGCAGCAATAAATGATTAGGCAAAGAGCTACCGCTCCACGATTGATTTTAGTTCACAAATGTTTATCCAACTAACAATGAATGTCTAGGCTTGTATTCACTAGTTTCTTCTGGGGAAGAAAGTTTCAAGTATTAAACTTGATGGCAGGGGAGTGTGATGGCACCTTTTGTCAATAAAAATGACCAGTTGAAAGAATATTTGCTCGCACTGTGCCAGACTTTGAATCATTATCTGTCAAATAAGATCTCAACAAATACATCCACTTCATACATAAAAACTTCTGTTCATCGATTGGAGACGGTGGTTGGGGTGTCCGCCCCTCTGCTCTGCCTTTTTATAAAAAGGTTTTTACGCACAAGTTTTGTATGTACAATCAAATCCAGCCAAAGTTGGGATTTAAGAGAAATTTTGATGCTAAATCCCTTGGGTTATATTGCTTGCTCCATTTTTCTTTAGTATATTAAAACTTAAGACTTGTCTTGTCTAAAATATATCCAGTTTTATAGTCAAGGAATGCTGTTGATGGGGCTGCACGATTATGGTAAAAATGATAATCCTGATTATTTTGCTACATATAGTGATCAGTCTCTGTTTCAGGAAAGAAAAACATTTGATTGCACTTTTGCACCTTAACATATATTTTCACGTATTCATTTCTTTCTGTGCCGTATTTCATTGTAGTCCTTCTCTACAAAATTCAGATAATAAATAATTACTACTTTTTTTGGGGCATGGTTACAAACCATGACAGACTTTGCACAGAATATGTACTTGTTAGTTGTCATCTGGGTTAATGACAGAAGATGATCCACTTTTACAGACTAAAACATTCTGACGTTCAGGGTCTAATGAAGGTTTCCGTTTCATTCCTAGAGCTGCCTGCTTCTCCATCTTAACTGTTGTTTTGCATGTTGTGTATTCAAAGGCTGTGTTTGAAGCTTGACTTTGACTTTCATGGGATTTGACAATATGACATCTCAATATTGTGAAATTACAACATTCATCGTAGATACACAATTATGTATGCCTAATTGTGCAGCCGTAGCTGTAGATGTAATTTATTCGCACAATAGAATCGACAGGATGTCCGTAAAGTCTGGCATCATAGTGATAAGTAACACCATATATTCTTTTCTTTTTGTTTTCCCTGCACACACCAGTTCTCTGGATTGTTGAGTAGTCTAAGGCTCCAGGGTATCTGGTCTCTGAATGGAGGTGTGGGTTCGAATCCCACTTTTGACCAGCAGTTTTGATACTTTTTCAGTTGGCAGATGTTTTGGACACCCTGTATGAAAAAAGTCATTCTTTTTATGAACGTATCTCCCTGTATCTCCCTGCAGCTGCTGGGCATCATCCTGAGCTGTGTCTTCTGGAACCTGCTGGTTGACATGAGCGAGTCCACTGACATGGTGGACTTCAAGTTGCTGAAGAAGTCCGGGTTTGAGTACAGCCAGTTGGACCTGGCAGGCGCCGGCTGGTGTATGTGCCTGCCAAGGGATGGAGGCTACCTGCCGGTCCCCGCCGCCGAGCCTGAACTCGACCCCATCGACGTTCACCTGCAGAAGCTCAAGAAGCAGGCGCCTCGTACGCACTCGCAGCTCCAAAAGCTGCAGGAGTCCAGATCGGCCACCGGGCTGGATGAGGTAGACGTTGGTCGGAAGCAGAAGTCAAAAACAAAGATCACACTGAATAATCTTTAAAACCGTTTTTTTTTGGCAATTTTGTTTTGTCATTGTAATCATTTGTGTCGTGTTGCACTACTTAACGGTCGTCAGTCATCGGATCAAGAGAAATCAGTCAACTGAAGGGATCATAAGTAATTTCGCACTTTGCTGAGGCATTTGGGGTAATCATTTACCACGTTTACAACACTAAATGGAGGAATAAGATGCAGCAGTGGCTTTTATAGAATAATTCTTTGTCTCTTGTTTGTGACAGTTGAAATTTAAAGATTTTTGGCATTATGATATATCACCTTCTATTTAATTTAATTTAGCCTTTGAATTTGAGCGACGTCTCATGTGTTTAAAGCTTACCTCAGGCTGTTTTGAAAATGGCCCAGTAGTCAGAGGACAGTAATATTTGGTGTATAAATTTACAGTAGCTTGAATTGAGGTTTTCCATGTCTGAGAAATAGGAATAGCCAAATATGTCTTGCGTGTAGCGTCTGTGAAGGATGTATATGTACATTGTTTCTTTTTATTATGGTCTCAATTTGATTTTGTGCAATCTGTACAGACTGACAGCTCTGGAATAACATGGGATGCATGTTTTATACTGTATATTAATTATTTAAAAAAAATAAAAAAAAGTTCTCATTAGGGGGTTTTCAGTCTATTCCATTTTTAAATGAATCTTTTTATTCTTTCCAGCTATTAAAGTAAACACTGAAGGGATTATCCAAGACTAACAATCCAGGAAAAATGACCGTTAAGTATGACCGTTTTTTGGGTTCCATTTGTATCTGAGTTATGCACTGTTTTGAGCTTCCCCCTAGCTCCTGCCTTGTATCAGCACTACTGTTCTTGTCAATAAAGCTGAATTTGTCTACTTGTGTGCTGACTTGTGTCTGTGCATGTGAAGATTACAGAGAATATAATCACTTTGGAAATTGAAAGGTTTTTCCTGCCTATGCATAGGATCCTCTGCTGCTCCTAGTTTATAGCTTCCTTGGCGATAAGAGAGGCTTTGTCACATAAATTCCTTATTCAGAAATCGCTTCATACCCTTCTTTGAAGGCTGGGAATTTGTTTCTCACTATAAAAAGACCATCCCTTCCCTGCACTTGCACCTCTCACAATGCCCCCTGAAAGCACTCTTCCCTGGATGAAACGCACGAGCTGCATTAATTCACAACCACAAACAGAACATGATCACATGCACACACACACACCTCTCTCCCCTCGTGCATGTCTTCTCTCCTCATTTGCTTTTCTCTTCCTCCCTTCACAGTGATGATCAACAGCCAGCGGGTGGAATAATAAATGTCGCTAAAATGACGCGAATGCAGGATGTGTGCACAAACAAGCCGTGATTGAGATAATGACAGGAATGCTGCTGAACGTACGGTGTGGTGAACCCTTGCAGGCATGCTCGGAGCCAGCAGCATATACCGTAGACGAGTTACAACCTACACAAGATTGAGAGAGATGGTGAATGGAAAAAAAACTGCAGGTAGACTATCCTTTGAATGACATTTGTGATCATTTACAGTGAAGACAGAAGAAGCTCTTAGAGAAGCTGATATTTGCTTACCTTCACAGCAGCGGTTGAAGACTGGTCTTGAGTTGACACGTTTATCAGTCAAAACATATGATGAAAACAGCTAACACATGAGCTAGCAAACCAAATAAGTGTCATTGCCATAGTGGAACGTGTTTGAAACAAATTGTCCTTCACAGTTTCCAATCAGCGTTCAACTCTGACGTTCTGACTTTGCCTTCTGTATGGATCCCTTGCTCTGAGGTAAATCCAACCCACTTTTCTTAACAGTGGCAGGACAGATGAGTGTTCACTGGTGCCTGCACCCTTGATTAAATTACCCATCTGTGTTGGTTCTGAGTTACAGGGGAAGTTTGACCAAGCAATCTGGAGTCAATTTCACACTGAATGCTCCCTGGGCTGTGGGGTAAAAGGCAGGTTTGATACTTCCTCTCCTGGATATCAGGGCTGCAGCTTTCCAGCACAAGCGGATGGTTACATAAGGACCCCTCATTACTTGTATGATGAGGTTTTTTTTTGTTTTTTTTTTACAAATTATATCCCCTGTCTCTCATCCTCCTACTTTGCCTCTACATATTCATGGCTCTTCATGTAACTATGCCTCTACTTTGCAATTATCCACCGTAATACCTGTAATAGCCTTTAGTTTAGTCTTTAGTTTTTGCCAGGTGGCTGTGTGAAGTTTTACGCCCCTCAGATTCTCTTCCACGGTTAGTTATCGAGTTGCGATGCATTCCCAGGACTTATTAAGTGCTGTCGCTTTCATTAACCTGCTGCTTTCAAAAGCACGGTGTACGGGCAAATAAATACAGCTGCCTTGCCAACTTGTTTGTGAACATTTGGGCGTGTCTACGATTGAGGCTGTGATAGCGCCAACGTCTGCGAGCTGGCAGCTGAGGGGGTAGCTGGCATCTCATCTACGCTGCTCACCAAGGCCGAGTGCCTGTGAGCAAGGTGCTAAACCCCAAACTTCTCCAAGCATGCTGCCCTGCAAGCTTGGATCACGCAGGGACTCTGTATATGCAGAGACACTAGCTCTTGTTACCTCATTGTTGATGACAGGCACCCAACGAATGCATTTTTAAAAAGTCTATAATGTTCTATGATTTAACGAGCACTTCATCATTGTTTAAATCCCTGTCCTGTTTCTGAACACTATAGTATAGTTGGTGACACTATGTGGAAAGAAACCCAGGGAGTGGCCTGGGGCTGTTTTTCTTTCCTCTGGATCTGGACGACTCGACATCATGAAGGGAACCATGAATTCTGAGGGAAACCAGAGAATTCATGAACAGAACGTCAGGCAGTCAGTCTGAGAGCTAAAACTGGGCTGAAAAGTAGCTGCTCAACAAGACGATGATCCTTAACTTAAAGTAAATCTACCAAAGAATGACTCAAGAAGAAGAAGAAGTTTGGTGTGAAGTCAAAATCCAGCCTGAGATGCTGTCAGGACCTGAAGCGTCTGTTCATGTGAGACCTCAAACCAAAAGGAGTGGGAGAAAACCCCTCCAGGGAGATGAAGAGACCAGTGATCAGTGGCTCTAGGAGATGTTTACTCCAAGTCATTGCTGCATATTAATGAGTTTACATAATTTTGCACATAGGGATATCTGAGTTTTTGTTAAATAAATCATGAAAGTATATTTATTTGTACGTGCACTTTATTTGGGATATCTTAATTAAGGTTTGAGGTTTAGATGACGATTTTACAAGGTTATTCCTCTATAATATATGAACTACGTTTGTGAACCCTACGGGAGGGAACCGTTAGAGCATCATGTGCTGAAACAAAACAAAAAAACAATCCTTTCCACCAGCCTGCAGCTACTGTCCTCTTAATGAAGAGGATAGACCGTGTCTGCAGACTAACCTTCAGGGGAAATTCTCAGGCACCTCCTGACTCCTCTCTCCTAAACCACAGCAGAGGCTTGCCCCATTGCTGGACTTCTGCATCAACTCCAAAAAAAAACCCATCTGGGAATTGATGTCATTTGGTCTGGCCTGAAGCTGTCTAGGCAAGAGACAGATGCAGTGCATAGGGAATAAGCTAAAGGAGAATTTCTGTGTGGCACGACAATCAGAAA
The DNA here is from genome assembly GCA_034670385.1 of Hoplostethus mediterraneus. NCBI lineage: Eukaryota > Metazoa > Chordata > Actinopteri > Trachichthyiformes > Trachichthyidae > Hoplostethus > Hoplostethus mediterraneus. Next base: position 654,857 of record JAXDDW010000002.1, read on the forward strand.
ACTGATTCCCTGTAATTTCGTCTTAACGCTCAAGACCCAGCGGGTCCCGCCTTCCCTCAGCAGTGTGGCGTCTCAAATGAGAGAGAGGTCGAGGAGTCCGGGATCTGGCGTACACCTTCTGGAGGTGGAATGCCCTTACAGGGAGAGGGGTGAACGTGTATAGTTGAACAATAAGTTTGTTTTTCCAACTTGTTTTGTTTCAGGTTTATTGTTTATTCTTTGTTTATTGCCCTGAGACTTTGGTAAATTATTGCAAATATGATCCTCTAGAATAATATGCCTTTTCAATATAGGCTAATGATAGGAGCAAGGAATAACACAATTTACACCAATTCAATCATATATCATAACATAACATAACAATGTCCTTTACAGTAAAAAAAAAAAAAAAAAGACACCCTGGACGACAGAGACAATACGTGTTAAAAAAGATTTCCTCCATTATTTGAAGCAAACAACAAGTACAGGCAAAGCGCAGCTGCCCAGACTGGGAGGATAATAAGCTTACCGACACCCCGACAGCCATGCCTCCCGCCGCTCGCAGTCCGCCTGGGAAGGTGAAGGTGCTTGTTGTTTCGGACAAATAAAGGGGAAAAATTGAATTCTACTTTCAAACACATTGTGATTTGTATCTGCTTTCTTTTAGAAGTACACAATTTCAGACTGCAAGAAAGACCTGTTGCTATACAGTGGCAGGAGTAGAGGAGTAGAGTGGCAGGAGAGGGAACCGACCGCAAACCGACTGCAGATCCACCGATGCGCAGCAAACATGCACTAATACATCAGCATGACAGAGCAAACGTCGTGTGATCATTCGCAAGCTTCTGAACACGTCGAGATGGCCAACAGCTCTCTCGACATGAATTTTGTTTTTGCCAATGGATCCAAGGTAATGGATTTTACCTTGGATGAGGACGCCTTTGGCAGCCAGAATTTACGTCACCGTGCTTGAAATGATTCAGCACTCTCCTGCAACAACAGCCCTGTGTGACGCAGAGCCGGAAGTACAAAGTGACAAAATAAAAGAATGCAGTCCATTATATCCTGCAGCAGTAGCTTGTGGAGAACATTAAGAGCGATGGTAACATTGCTGACCGCCTTGGAGCAACAGCGAAAGAGCCAAGTGCAAATGTGTATAATTCTGCCTCAATTTCGTCGGTGTCATAAGCACTTGACCTTCAAGTGATTCTGAAGACTTCGCTAATTACGCTCATCAGTAAAGTGTATCATAACCAATCAGCCTTTGCGATGTTTTTTTCAGACATCAGTCCCAGGCTTCTGCTGCTGTAAGATGGCCTCGTATTCCTTGGCTGTTATTGTCACCTCCGTGTTTGACAGCTGGAAACAGACATCGTGGGGTTGAAGGCTTCCTCTGGGTTTCTCCAACCGTTAACCCATCCTGATGGGAGGAAAATAGGGTTTTGTCCACACCCTGTATATGCCCAGCTGGGAGTGTCGTTGCAACAAGGCAAGGTGTTTAAACTAAAAACTTGGATATGAAAAATGTCTAAACTATCTTTGCTTAAACTGAGAAGTCTCCAACTCTTTTCACCTTGAGATTTTTTTTTTTTACCCACAACGCTATTTGGTGGAAAGTATCCCATAGGTCACGTTTAACTTCCTGTTCTTTATTACTTTTTCCACAATGCTATATATTGACCTGCTGGTATATAGAGTTTTTCTATTGGTGGGTGTCCCCCATATTTTAAAACAACGTCCTGCCTGCAGCCTTACTGCTGAATCCTATTTTGGCCTATTATTGAACCAGTCGAGAGAGAGAGAGAGAGAGAGAGAGAGAGAGAGAGAGAGAGAGAGGGGGGCTTTCCTCTGCTGAATCTGTGGCATTCAATAGTTCGTTAGAGCTCCATTGGTATGATTTCATTGATGCTGCCCAGCAAACAGCGAAGGCCTTTTCTCCTTTCACTCACTCCAGCAGACAACTAATCCAGGTAGGGTGGTCTTTTCTTTTCTTGGTCTTAACCTTTTTTTTTCACATTGATTTTCCTCCTCTTTCTGTACTGTTTTGTCTGAAGTCGACATACGGTTTGTTTTAAGGCTGAGATGGTTTCGTTTCTCAGTTTTTCCTTCCATTTTTCTAGGTTTTTCAAAGGCTTGTATTTTAAAAATGTGGCAAAATGTGAGAAAAACACCAATACGTGAGTGCTTGGTAATATTCCTGGATTTAATTGGCCTCATTTCCAAAACGTTTGTGGGTTCAAGCAAAACCAAGCCAGTTTGAATAAAAATTTGAAGTTGATGCCAAATTTCACAAGTTGTGTTGATTTTCCCCTAATGTTCTGTGGTATATCGAAAGTTAAATCTGATTTCAATTGTAATCCACGGTATGAATGCTGTAGATATTTCTTTTTTTTCTTTTTCTAAATTCTTTGAAATTATTGTACATTGGAACCTAAGATAAAGTAAAAGAAAATTTTTATAAATGAGACCTCACAATTCTAGATATCTGTTGACACAAGTCCTATTCCTGAGTGATAAAGAGATGCTGAGCTGTGCACTGTGTATGTGTGTGTGTGTGTGTGTGTGTGTGTGTGTGTGTGTGTGTACGTGTAACATGTGAGTGTGATCTCATTTGAAGAGAACGTGCATGTATGTGGATTTCTGCAACACTGCAACAAATCTCCATCTAAACGAGTCGTTATGGTCTAGAATTGAGTCACAACTTCTTGCTTTCCTTAGAACGAGTGAAAATTTTCAGAGTTTCAGAGTGTCAGAGTTTTGAGAATTTTGTTGAAACGAGTGACAAGATCATGAAATGAGGGGCATCACTAGTATCATCATGAGCATCAAGGAAAATGTCACTCAAGAAAATGGTTGAAGCAGGTTGACTGATTTTTTCACTTCAAAATAAGATGCATCCGGAATGACTAATGAATATTTTCAAGTGTTCGTGTGTTTGCTTGCATGCATGCAGAGGAATGCATGCATTCGTTAGTCCTGGTGTGTGTGTATGCGAGCATGTGTGTATGTTTATGTGCCAGTGTGTGTTAATGTGTGGGTGTCTATATTTAGTTAGTTTTTCAGTGACAAGGCGAGCGCATCGATCGGCCTGCGAGAGGCAGGGGGAGAGGCGTGGGGGGTGCGGTGGGGTGGGGATGTCCTGCAGCTCTCGGTCCTGCGGCTCCCCTGCCCACTGGGTGTGAAGGACACTGATGTGACAGCACTAATAACAGAGGCAGGAAGCCAGTGCTAGGAACAAGCACAGCAACACGGCTGGGCTCAATTGGGTTAAACTGGGCTAAACTCATTCTCGACCTCCTCCACTTCACACCTCTCATCCTCTGGGGTGGTTTCATGCCAAGATGAGATATCCACAAAGAGTGAAGGAAAGGGAGCGCTGCTTTGGCTTAGAGAATGTAGAAAGAAGAAGTGCTCGTGGGGGACAAAAGGGGCAAGGCAGTTCTTTTTCATGAAAATATTAAAAAGCCTTTATTAGCTCCTGTGCATTTTTAACTTTGCAAGGTGCGATAGATGAATAAAAAACGGCTTTGTAATATTTTACACGAGACAGAGGAAGGGGAAGACCATGTTTTGTATCGAGACAACATTAGAAACAAGTGAAATTATGTCACCCCATAATCTTCACTTGTTTTAAGGAAAAAAAAGATAATAATGACTTGTTTAGATGGACATTTTTTAAGTAAACAAACGGCATATACACATTCTCACAAGCGTTAAGAGTAAGATACACTGACAGACAGTGGACACTCGCCATTTGATTCTTGAGATACCCACAGTTTCAATGAACCTAAAGTTCACTAACTATCAATGAAGTTATTGTTCATTAAACCTCTTTCTTTTTTATAAAATAAGTAAGCATGGATAGCATAATACTTTTAAAATACTGAGCAATGAACATCAGGTAACCTTTTAAAATCCAAAATGGATATATAGTACTTTGGAATGATGCTATATTTTGCTTCTGCAATCTGGTGGGGATTGAAATTAAATGGACTGTATTTCATTTGATACAGAATTCATGGACGATATGAGGATTTCACAGAATGAGAAATCCACTATTTGAAAAAAGTAACGACATGATGTGAAAATTATGAAAAGCACAAAATGAGATTGATTGAATGACAACACTTGTACAGATGGATTCTCTATATTTTAGAAACATTGAACAATGTTTTTTTCCCCCTAAATTGGACATATACAATGTCATGTCATCTAGATTACTTTGTATGCTATAATCCATTATGCATTGCAGATTACCTGCCAGACATTGTGTTCAGAAATGGAATCCATTGGAACGCCCATGAATGTCATTTTCTTAAGGCTTAAAGGCAGATGAATTATGGGATAGGAAAAAAATAGTTTTCAGCCTCTAAGCTTCCTCTGATAATCAACCTGTAACAACCTGTAAAAGGGAAAATCATTCTTTGGTTTAACTGTTCACTGTGGTGTAGTGGTAATTGCGGCTGTGATGGCAGGTCGTGAGTAGGAGTTGCTTTGTTTAGAGTTGCATGAGCCAAAAAGGTTGATGACCACTGATCAATAGATAGAAAACACACAAACACTGGATAAACACAATGTGATTTAACAAATAACACACAAAAGGTTACGTGTCTTTATTGAACATATCTGCATATAACAGCTTGGATTGGAAAAAGTATGTGAACCATGAGATTTAGTAACTGGTGGAACCTCCTTTAGCAGCAATAACCTCAATCATTTGTTTCCTGTAGTTGCTGATCAGACCTGGTTAGGAGGTATTTTGGACCGTTCCTCCTGACAGAACTGTTTCGGTTCATTGATATTTTTGGGATATCTTGCATGAACGGCTTCTTTCAGGTCGTGCCACAACATTTCAAGAGTTAAGGTCAGGACTCTGACTTGGCCATTCTGTTTAAGATTCTGTTGTAGATTTGTTTTTGTGTTTGGGGTCGTTGTTATGCTGCATGATCCAACCTCTGTTTAGCTTCAGATCACAGACCGTTACCCTGATACATTGTTAATGTATTGTTCCCTCAATGATTGAAGCTATCCAGACCCTCAGGCAGCATAGCACCAAACACCAAAAAGCTGTTGGTATCCAGTGTTTTTTCTCTTCCAAACAGTGTTGTGCCCTTGTGCCAAAAAGTTACATTTTTGTCTGACCTGTCCACAGAACATTGTTCCGGTAGCTTTGTGGAGAGCAGTGGTTTCATCCTTGGTATCCTCCATGAACACCGCTCTTGTCTAGTGTTTTTCTTATTGTGGACTCGTGGACACAGTTCAAGAGATGCCTGCAGATCCTCAGCTGTTACCTTAGAGTAGCAATGGCACTGAACTTTCTCCATTTGTATACAAGCTGTCTGACTAGACTGATGGAGGTCCAAGTCTTTAGAAATGCTTTTGTAGATTTTTCTAGCCTCATGAGCCTCAACAACTTTTCTCTGGAGGTCCTCTGAAGTTTCTTTTGACCGAGGCATATTCCACTTCAACAGATTTTATTGTTTATTATTTTGGAGAGCAGACTCTGTGGGGTTTTACAAGACAGCACACCTCTAACCCACCTGAATATCATCTCAGTGATTGGATCACCTGACTTCAATTACCCCCTTTTATAGAAGTCATTATCCTAGAGGTTCACATACTGTTTTCCAGCTTAAGCTGTTAATGTTTGAACAATATGTTGAATAAAAACATGTAAAAGTACATTTATGCAGGATTGCAGGTAATTCAAAAGGGTTCACAAACTTTTATCACAGCTGTACATAGTATGATGTATACTATGAATTAAGGTCTTAAAGACATGCGATATTACGCCTGTAACGACAAGTAATGACCTAACTTTTTCAACAACAGCTGTAATTTGAACAATCGTTCTTTTTGGCAACTGTTCCCTTGTGAGTTTACTGCAGCCCTGTTCCCTGAAATCTACAACTCTCCAAACAGGACGGCCCTAGGCTTCACCGGTGGCATTGGATGTGTGAATTGGCGCCACATGCGATAAGTTACTCTCACATTTGTTTTAATTACACGCATTTGCATCGACCTAGGCCTGGTTTTTAATTATTTCCCCATCGATCTGCAGCACACTGTAGCCCAACATGCAGGTCAGTGAACAAGAGCTACTGCTGCTGCTGCTGGAGGCTCTCAAACCAGAAATAGAGCAATGACACACACACACACACACACACACACACACTGACACACACACACACACACACACACTGACACCCACGCAGGAGAAACACACACCCACATGTGCACACACATTCATACACACGCAAACATTGAAACTCAGAATCACATGCAGTGTGCAAAAACACCCAGATCCACGTGCACAATTACATAAAACGAACATGGAGATATGCACACTTTCAAATATGTGCGTGCACACACACACACACACACATAGGAAACACACAGACGCACATTCACGTGCATACATATACACACACCACAGGAACACAAACACACACACACATGCAGACACTTGCATGCGTGCACATACAGGAAACACACCCATGCACATTCATACACACACACACACACACACACACACACACACACACACACACGTGCACGTCCATCTTGACACTAACACACCTGCATACATATACAAAGTTGCAAATATGTAAAAAGACACACACACAAACATGCACATACATAAAACACAACTCACACACACACACACACACACACACACACACACACACACACACAGTCTAAAAAGTCTAAAATCAATGTGCCTTAAGAGACTTTTTCCACTCAAAATGACCTCTTCTTCTTCCTCTCCAGGATGGACCATGGAGACCAAGGGCTGGGCATCTCTCACCTTCACTATGAGGAGGAGGGTGAGTGTGTGTGTGTGTGTGTGTGTGTGTGTGTGTGTGTGTGTGTGTGTGTGTGTGTGTGTGTGTGTGCATGCATGCATGCATGCTTAAGTAAGATCTATGAGACTGAGCCTCCACTGATAGAAATAGGATATTAAAAGTCATTACATGTACTTTGTCTTTTATATTATAGTAACAATTATAGTATAGTAGATTCATCACAGTAATTTGGTTTCTGATTTATCTCTCTTGTTTCTAATCAGAACTGGTACCTTGTGATTTTATGTGTGTGTGTGTGTGTGTGTGTGTGTGTGTGTGTTCATACTGAGCAGCACACTCACACAGCGGGTTGGAAGGTTCTGGTTTTGAATTTTGGCTCCCAGTGGTTCAGTTATTCCAGACGGAGTTTTCCACACAATTAGTTTTGCAGCGACGCCCCTAAGTACCAGATGATCAAACTCACATTGTCCAGGTTTTCGTTTCAAAACGGATTTTACAAATCAACAGCAAATCGGAAGAAAGACGTACAGACTGTGAACACGCGACTGATTCCATAAGGATTTGATTTCCCATTCATACTGTCTCAGTAGAGACTGGTGCTATCGTTGATAAACAGTCGTGAACTGTGACTCATCATTTATTAAAGTGGTTTTAATTTATGGAAATGTTCCGGGTATGAGGGATTAATGAGAGATCTCATCAGACAATCTGTTCATTATCTCAAGTGTTTTGGGGCCTTTCAGAAAATATTCTTCTAGTCATTTGCTGTTTTGAAAAATGTGTGATCTTATTAAAGCTTGTTTTAAAAGTAAATTGCCAATGTTTTCCTTCATAGAAACTCCAAAAAAACCTCATATTGGCATTAAGTGCCAATATTACATTACATTACAGTCATTTAGCAGACGCTTTTATCCAAAGCGACTTACAATAAGTGCATTCAACAAAGGTAGGTAATATGAGTTTTTTTATGAATGAAGCCATTCATATGCAGTGATACCAATACTGTATATGAATGTAAGAATTCATTCAAGAGTTCAATTCAAGAGTTATATTCCAAAACTATGTTCAGCCATGTTGTACTATGTTCAACTTGCCAAAACAGATTGCCTGAAGTCGAAATGTGTAAAATATGGAGGTTCCAGTCTGATCTGGTGTTACCATTTTGTCATTCAAGGACTTAAACATGCCAATATTTGTTTTAACTTAATTTAGGTTTTTTGCTTCCTCTGAATGTGTTGTGTAGCAGTAGGGGTTATTTGTTGGTTTTAGATCTATATCCATATTTATTAGCTTGTTAGGAGAAAAGCAATATCTCTAAAACTGCATAATATCATTTTTTATTAATCTCAGTTTCTCTAGCAGTGGTGGTAGTGCCCTTGCTGTGGAGGCCTGCCCTTTCCTTTGAATTGTTGATATCTCATCTTGAAACAAAATTGTTGATTTTTGTCCATAGAACATCAGTCCATCTACATCGGTGTCCCCGTGCCTCGGGGATATCGACGCAAACGCCGGCGAAGACGTTCTAGTCATGAGGCATCTGACACAGACAGAGACAGACACTATGGCCACCACAGACCCCACGACCACTACCAGTTCAGAGAGGTAGACGTGGAGGAAGGACTCAGGAATCCACACCACAACGTCCCAGACATCAACCGCACAAGTGAGTCAGGAGAGTCATTTTATCTTATGACACGACAAGACACTAGATGACATGACACTAGATGGCATGACATGAAACTAGATGACATGACACTAGATGGCATGACATGGCACTACATGACACTAGATGACACGAGACAACATGACACTAGATGCCATGACACTACATGACACTAGATGACATGACACTACATGACACTAGATGACATGACACTAGATGACATGACATGACACTACATGACACTAGATGACATGACACTAGATGACATGACATGACACTACATGACATGACATGACACTAGATGGCATGAAACAACATGACACTAGATGACATGATATGACATGACACTAGATGATATGACATGACACTACATGACACTAGATGACATGACGACATGACACTACATGACACTAGATGACATGACGACATGACACTACATGACACTAGATGACATGACAACATGACACTACATGACACTAGATGACATGACGACATGACACTACATGACACTAGATGACATGACGACATGACACTACATGACACTAGATGACATGACAACATGACACTACATGACAATAGATGACATGACACTAGATGACATGACACTACATGACACTAGATGACATGACGACATGACACTAGATGACATGACACTACATGACACTGGATGACATGATATGACACTACATGAAACTACACAACACACTTTATTGAAATTCTACCTGTATTTTGGGTAGATTTTGCACGGTTGTGTCAATTGTTAGCGTGTCCAGCGTGAGCCTGAGAGTCCATTTTTCAGATTTGAGTAAGCTTGTAAGCCAGGAGTCATCGCTGCCTACCTTCTAGAACGCTGCTCTGGCTTTCATCGCCTTTGGCTGGCAAGGTAGTTCACATTGGTCAATATGGTGCAATCAAGTGCAATGCAACCCAAGAGTTTACCCAGCCTGGAGTGCGTGCACACACACACATATTGGAGTGTGTGCCTTAGTACATGAATACCAATGTGTGAATATTGTGCCATTACTAGCAGGAAGATGATAGCAGGGACAACAAAGAGATGAGTGATGAAAGCAAGGAAAAAAAGTGTCCAAAGAGGGGAACGTAAACTACTTAGCAATATAGTCAGGGGAACACACTCTTTGATGTTCTCCCTATCTCTCTCTGTCAGAATAATGGAAGTTTGTGTCTTGTCCGTCTTTACTCATAGGTAGTGAGTGAGTAGGTAGTGAGTATTTAATGTGCTAGGTTATGGAAGCGGATGGTTAACAGAATTCAAATGTTAACGCAAATTGGAAAATCAAAATGCAATCCCACAACAGCATTTTCCACTTTCCAATTTGGGTCAAATTTAAAATTTAATTGCATTTGGATTTTCATGCACTTGCCATGCACAATCCATGATGCGACAAGCAATACACGACAAATTCACTGCTGGCTTGCTGTCGATACAGTGCCTCAATATCATTGATCCCTGATGGTATTTAACAGCATGGCACGTGTACAGTAATTACAATACAGCTCAGTCCATAGGTTAGGAACACTGTGACCCACTAGAGGGTCACTACCCTGCAGCACCATTCATGATCGTTAGCCCATATGGGGTCCATGTTCATCTCCGTACAAAAAAGACAAGAATGACATGTATCGTATCTAGAGTTGGCACATGATTCAACATCTATAACCATGCAATAATGTGTGTGATCTGGAACCAGTTTACAATACTGCAATAGTGATTGCTTGCACGGTCGAAAAAATATATGGAATGATAAGAAATTATTGCACTGCCCTAGGCCGGGTTGACTGCTGGTCAGATCACTTTGGGTAAGTGGGACAGGACAGTGAGCTTTGACTTCCCAGCATAACCTTCGACCACTAGATCATTAACACAATAACTAGGGATATGAAACGCATTCGTCATCGTCATCAACATACTGATTATTACTATCAGTTGAAAGTGGTTAAATGACCGTTGAAACCTCTTAAAACCCATTGTGTCATTTCAAAAATACAATATTCCTTTCTTGATTCCTGACAAAAAAATCCTAGTGTCTCCAGCAGCAGAGCGGCTACGCTACATCCTGGGCGAAGACGATGACATGCCCACGCCGACGCTCTTCACCGAGATGGACACTCTGCAGCACGAAGGAGACGAGCTGGAGTGGAAGGAGTCAGCCAGGTGACTGATATCTCTCTCTCTCTCTCTCTCTCTCTCTCTCTCTCTCTCTCTCTCTCTCTCTCTCTCTCTCTCTCTCTCACACACACACACACACACACACACACACAACAACACACACACACACACACACGCCTGGGTCAAAAGGTAATTGCAAACAATTCATGGTGTTTGCATTAACGTACTTGGATCATCAGATCTGCTCCCTGGCCAGCTTGGAGGAGGATCGGCGGGGACGGGATGGAAGCAGATTCATTCAACTCGGACACTTACCCTGCATGTGTGTGTGTGTGTGTTGTGTCGGCGGCCACTTCCCCTGCATGTGTTGAGTGTGTTTGACTTTGCAAATAAAGTCAATCTTAATAATCTTAATCTTAATCTCTTAATCTTAATCTTAAAGATGCGTGAGGTTTACTGTCAGTGTAAAGTGTCCACTACAGAAAAGTACTCTAAATTCACTTTGAAACAGTATAAATTGTGGCACGTTGGCAAACTACACCCACAAATTACACATCCCTCCAAGTGGATGACAATTATTTTCAAATACATTTTCTATTTACATTGTAGGTGTTTAGCTGATGCTCTTATCCGGGGGTGGCTTTCCCGAAAGGCATCGGCACCAAGTATTTCTTGATGTAACTCTTCAAGACATTTCATTCGAGTGTTTCCCGAAACGTGTCGCAACTCATTTTCTGACCTATACACTTCAGAGACATATAATGTAATCAGATTGAATCAAATCAAATCAAACACCTTACTATACATTTGAAATCTACATGCAACAACAGGAAGTGCATTGTTGTGTAGATTGAAACGACGTCCTCTGTTGACCTATGATGCTTGGATCTCAAACTGATGGTGGGCGGGGTTCACGGAGTATCTCTCCAAGTATTGTGCGCAAAACCTTCAAGAACTGTCGTGAAACTGTGCGTGAAGTATGTCGTGCATTTTCAAGATCAGACGCTTTCGGGGAAAACCCAGAGCGACCTAGCACGAGTGCAACAGTAGAATAAGCTTCAATTCCTAGATCACCAGCATTACAAGCAACAGTAAGGAGTGCAAAGGTCAAGGCTGTAGTGCCAGGAAAGGAAACGGAGTTAGAGCTAAGAAGAGAGATAGAAGGGTGTTGGAAAATGTCAGTATATTCAACTGAGCCCCTCCTCTTTTCCGGAAGCACCCTATTTGTTCGTGCACACCTGGGTGCTGCCCAGTACAACCACCAGTCTTCTACTGTTGGCCACTGAGCAGCTCCACCAGAGCAGCTGTGGGGTACACTAGTATATTCCTCACCGATTCTTTCTCTTCGTGCTTCTTGCTGCCCTTCAGGTGGGTTAAGTTTGAGGAGAAGGTGGAGGAGGGCGGCGAGCGGTGGAGTAAGCCCCACGTGTCCACGCTGTCCCTGCACAGTCTTTTCGAGCTCAGGACATGCCTCCAGACGGGAACGGTGCTGCTGGACCTGGAGGGCTACTCACTGCCTCAGATTGTTGGTGAGATGTTGTGGGCCTTTACATACGTATAGAGGGTGTTCAGGTGACGTAACGCACCCTCTGGCGGCCATACTGGAGGTCTTGGGAGCTTTTGGGCAACCTATGAACAGTTGACTGCATTTCTAAACTTAATAAAACAGTCAGGACTGATTGAATGTTACTTTTTAGAGCATTAGATTACATTATGATGAGGAATCGGGAAACTGCACAGAATCAAGTTAATACCCACATTGAAAGCCCTTTTGAGCCTCCTGGTTTGAGCCAGGTTTCTATGTTGGTGCTCATCCTAAAATGTGTAAAGGACAGTTACATCAGAACCTGTCTACACTGCCCTGTAGCACAAAATGACCATAATATATAGTATGTGTGGGGTTGATAGGGTTATCACAGGATATTATATATTTATCATAGAGGTAGCTGCATTGGGATGGACCAACTAACCCTGGCTCTGCCCACTGATCTACACAGGGCCAAGAACAACGCTCAGTGTATCCTCAGCGATGCTTGCAACCTGCTGCTGTAATACATAACCCTTAAACCCTTCAAATGGTAGTGTAGCGTGGGAGTACATCATATGGGGAAGTACTGCATCATATTTTCAAGACAAATCTCTTTGCTAGACGACATCATTGAGAGGCAGATCGACGAAGGCATGATGTCTCCCGACCTGAGGGAGAAGATCAGCTTCGTCCTGCTGAGGAAACACCGACACCAGACCAAGAAGCCCATCCACCGCTCGCTAGCGGACATCGGCAAGTCCAGCTCTTCCGCCAGTGAGTGTCTGACACTTATTGAACTTATTATGTCTCAGTTCTGAATGTGCTTTCGCTACAGAGAACGGACACTGACAGCAATTGCACTATTGGGCATCAGTTGGGTACGGCAAGGTCAGTCTCAAATTTGATCTCGTAGTTTTTTTTTATCATTATGAGCGACGGCAAAGATCATGGTGACAGAAATGTAAGCTCCACTTTGTCCTCAAATCTATTCATAGAAGCAAGTTTGGAAGGTTTAGTGGCATTAATCCTCTAAGAATACTGTCTTAGCTTTGGAAAGTATTTATCAATGATTAGTCTATCGCAGTCCCATGCAGCCACTAAGATATTTAACAGGCATACATCCACTGTAGCGTTGGTATGACGCACCTGGTAAATGAATGAATGCGAAGGGATGCATTAATGTTTGATGAGTTAACTGCCATTGTAGCATTTCCTCAGCCCGTCCACACGCGGCGAGCAGCGTACTGCTGAATAAATCATGAAGCGTCACCTCTGACCGAATCTGTTTCCCCCGCTTGGCTTGCCAGATCGGAGTCCGGGGTCACGGGGCGCGCCGGGGCCGGGGGTCAACTTCAACCGCTCCACAGAAGACCTCCGACTGAAACAGCAGTCCGCCGCCTACGGCCGTCTGCGTGAGTGCCTGTCTATGTGATCATGGTCAGGGCTTCAATAAGATCTCACATCTGCTGCAGGGCACTATAGAAAGATGTTTTATAATTGCATGAGGTTATAATAATATTTAACAGCGTTTGGTTTATCAAATGCTGAGGTTTAGGCCCATAAGGGTGAAACCGGTCTAACCCTGACAAATGCAAACTATAATTTTAGGTATTTATTTGACACTCTTGTCCAGAATGAGTGGGTAGGCGTGTCTCGCTCAAGGACACTTCAACGGGACATGAGGCTGTTTGCGGGGCTTGAACCTGCAGCCTCTCAGATGTTGGACTGTTTCTCTAACTAACCAATCTGCCACCCACTACCTTTTATGATGCTAGGATACCAACCAATATCATTGAGTTTTCCCACTGCATTCAGTTAATGCACTGCTTCAAAAGATAAAAGACCACATGTAGAAATGAAACTGCCTGTATTACTGTTAGGAACACGGAACAGTATTAAAAATGAGAAAGGACTAAAATAAAGAAAGAAATATCGTTGACAACAATATTGTTAAAATGCATTTTTTCATGTGAATCCATACTTTCCAGTCCAAATCCACCATACTGGGATTTCTAGTTCTATCTCCAAATCCGTTCATCTCAGACCCCCTTTATACCTGACACGAAGACATGCATCCTGGGTGTTCACATTTTGTTTGGATGGAGCTAAATTGCTTAACGGACCCAAAATGCGTTAAAGATTTGATATCTGACATCCCACCTTTGTAGCTTTGATTTCTTCATCTTGCACTCCTCTCTCACACGTTAATTGTATTTGTTAAATCTAATGTTGTCCTTACTTTAGGCACCTTTATTGCAATTTATGAATTTATTGCAAAAACCCTTTATAGCATGCAATGTAAATTCAGTGTCATAACTGTTGCTGTTGCTGTGTTGCCTCCTAGGTCACGCCCAGAGCAGGAGCATGAACGACATCGCAGACACCCCCAGCACAGACCAGGTGACTCACTACTGTGCTTTTTACGGCTCACCGGGGTCATTTCAATGTTGACCAAGCCAAGAATCCATATTTCACATCGCCACATGTTAGATCAGGGGTGTTGAGCAAAACAAACATCTGAATGGGCTTGTTTTGAGTGTGAACAATGACTTGTTTTCCTCCTTGAGCTGAATTGTCCTCCAGAGTGTTTGTAACGTAGGAATGCGTGTTCCTATCTTTTTTGTAATGGCGAGAAAATGTGTTTATCTGTACCGAGGCGCGTCTCTGGAGTGTCTTGCTTGTTTTCCATTCTGCTGCATTCCATAATTGGCAAGACTACCTCCTGTCTTATCTCGCTGAGGCGTCGTCATTGTTGTAGTGTATCATTAAAACGGTGAGAGACAGCTTTTTTTCTCGTCAATCTTTGTCCGCGGAGGAAACGTGCAACCACATAATTCACTCATTTGTGGGGGGGAGGGGTGGGCGATTCAGTGACGTGGTTTATACCCATGCAAGGACACGCCATTGTTGCTTGGATTACCGGGCCTTGAAACAGGACAGGCTTTAGGGTCGTTCACTGTGTTAAATAAGCCGCACTCGAAACATCTATGGCTAAATAATTGCGATAGGTGATGTGCAAAGAATAAATTGGTTCAAATTGAAATTGGGAGGATGTGATGGAATTAATGTGTTGGTCGGGACTATGAGGGCGAGCACTGCTTGTCCAGTTCCTGGTAAAGTACTCACATGTAACAATGGGCCAGGGGTAGTTTTTTGCTGTGTGTGTGTGTGTCACTTTGTCTGGGTCAATATTGAGTTGGCACTGGGAAAAAACGTGGATCTCATTGTCCCCTCCGCGTGTTCGGCCCTCACATGTAGCGCCAGATTCGGAGTGCTATTGTTGCTTGCGGTCCAATTTGCAACCCGCACCTCTGCATTCAATCGCACATGTCAGGTTAGCCGGCCATCTAGCTGTTTTTTTTCTTTTTTCTTTTATTACAGCACTATCAACCTTTTGTCTCCCTGATTTAGTGTTACTCAGGGTTTAATGCTCCGGGAACGTCGCAGTGGTGGTGGATTTAATGTTGTCCTCCCAGGCTAATCCTCCTGGTTTACAGAGAGGAAAAATAATAGGAGATATAAATATATAAGAATAGAATAAATTCACTGCTGATAGTTTCAACACTAGAATACGTAACGCAGAAAATGTATGAATGAAAGTATGAAAAAAGTATGGATAAGCATGAAGAAGGTGTCCAAAATAGACAAACAATGCAATTTTCTGGCATCATTATAAACCACAGGAACATGAGGTGATGTCTTACCGCTCTCTTCTTCCCTCCTGCCTCCCATAGCTAAAGAATAAATTCATGAAGAAGATTCCCAGAGATGCAGAGGCATCCAACGTGCTGGTGGGCGAAGTCGATTTCCTCACTAAACCCTTTGTGGCCTTTGTCCGCCTGGCCCAAGCCACCACGCTAGGGGGCCTGACCGAGGTCCCCGTGCCCACCAGGTAATCACCGCTCCCTCGTCTGCCTGTCCATCACCTTTTCTTGAAGAAAAAAAAAAAAAAAAGTCATTTTCACTAACATGCCATTCCGGTCCATACCTCACATTTGTCTTGTCCTCTGCACAGATTCCTGTTCGTTCTCCTCGGTCCCCAAGGAAAGGCCAAGTCATATAACGAGATCGGCCGAGCTATAGCAACCCTAATGGTGGATGATGTAAGTGTCAGTCATTGTGTTGTGTTTCAAAGATGCTTTTTATGCTGACACTGACAATAGAGAGTTTGGGGAAACATGGGGTGTGGTGGGGGGTGTGGGGTGCAATAAAGGCTGTGAGCTGGAGTCGAAGCCATGATGTTGAGCGGTATTTGCCTTAGCCTGCTGATTCACCGGGACACCCCGTTGCTGTGTTTTTATTGGAGTTGTAGGCGATGCTGATTGCTAAACACCGGCTTCGGTGCGGGGGTTGCTACTGGGATAATGGGTCGCCCGTGGCTCGCCAATGGGGAGAATGTTATAGACGATGACCTTGTTATATAACCAAGCCCAAAGTTAAATGTCCTATAGATTATGTCGCAGTAGTTGCAGCAGCAGAAGTAAAGAAATGTGTTTAGTTGGTGTAGTTCCACTAGGATGGTCGCCGGCCATAATCAGACACAGTGAGGTGGTTTATAAGCTGACCATAGTCATCCCTGCTACACATTCGCACCACTGCTCCTTAGGCTGTGTTACGGTGTTACTGAAGCTTCCCTCCTCCACCTCTGCCTTAACTTGCATTATTAGTTTGGTTCCATTACTGTACTGTAGAGATGCTCTCATTCCTGTCATACCCAGCAATTATTTGACAGGCGATGACACGTCCAACATCAACTCAAACAAGCACAACATTTTTAGCCATATGATATTATGGCACGGTAAAAAAAAGAAATCGTATTTAAAACGCTTTGGAAACGGCTTTGAACTGATATCAGAAAGATACAGCAGAGACCAAATGTAACTGCGTTATCACGTGTTGTAGTAAATGGTTCCATTTTAATGAGTGTTCCTGATGAAAATGAACAACAATATCTAACAATATGAATGTTCAACACACTCATAATTGTCGACAGGCTACATGTCGCTTTCAGCTGTATTCTGATTCATCTAAAAACTCGGCAGCGTACAAGAAAGCCCCAATTACTTCAGTGATTTCTTCTAAGCACCAAAATCAAATTAAGCTGAGTGTGTGGGAGGAGAAAAAAATCAATGTAGGTAACACGTAGAGAATAAACATGTAAATGCCACGCTTGAGGATAACAAATCCTTGTACAATACTTCTCTTTTCCCTAGGCTGCAGATAACTGATGCTTTTCATTAAAAAAAAATCTGTATGAAATGTAGACTGTGTTGTTTTTTTGTTCTGGGTTTACAGTCCCACATGGCCTGCGGTTTGTGTACTGACCATTTAAAAAATGGAATTGGCCCTTTGCCAGTCTTTGCCAATTAAAATCAACCCTATTTTTTTCCATGGCATGTTTCCAGGGCATGTTTAGTCATTGATTGGCAGTTGTTTTTTGAACATAGTCCGGGGTTAAAGTGTCACTGTAGCTTTCACAATTTATATTGAGCAAGGCCAGCAAAATGACAACCCCAGCTATTTGACACAGAGCAGTGCACACTGATGATCACCAAGGATACCATGATATGAGCTTACTGAAATGGTGAAATGATATTCTCCACGCTTTCTTTCTATCTTTCTCTATCAACACACCCAGCTCTTCAGTGATGTTGCCTACAAGGCCAGAGATCGGGAGGACCTCATAGCAGGCATAGACGAGTTTTTGGATGAGGTGACCGTGCTTCCACCTGGAGAATGGGATCCCAAAATCCGCATTGAGCCGCCCAAGAAAGTCCCCTCGGCCGACAAACGGTTGGACATTTACCGGGCACTTTAGTAATCCGCATAAAACCCTTAGTAAAGCCCACAGCTTGTCTGTCTGCTGCACAGCGAGCATGCTCACTTTCAGTAACTGCCAGGCTCAACTCCCGGGGCAGAAACAGACTTATGTACTTAAGTACATATGTTGAAAAACATTTCCTAGATTTTGAGTACTAGTAGTAGTACTAGTAGTAGTAGTAGTAGCTGTGAACTTTTCATGCTTTAACATCATATTTGTTCCCATCTGTCCATGTCTCTTGTCTGCAGGAAGTCAGTGTTTTCCTTAAATGAGATGGGCCAGATGAATGGTACGGCTGGAGGAGGGGGAGGCATGGCCGAGGACGAGGAGATGCCAGTGCCACATGAACTGGGAGAGGAGCTGGCATTTACTGGACGGTAGGCAGTCCAGCCAACTTGGCAAACTGGGAGGAGGTTTGGACCAACTTCACCTATATTTGGCAAAAGAGATTTGAATACGACTTAACCCAAAGCTGGCAAAGTAGGAGGAGATTCAGGTCCAAGCTCCTCTGAAACTGCATCGGGCAGATGCCCTGTAAAGACAGCTTAGCTGAGGATGTGGAAGAGTAATCTTTGGTCATATTGGCAATCTTCTCAAACAGCTTCATCCTAGAAAACACTGCCAAATGGTCTGCCTCTCATTGTGTCGCACTGCAAGACGACTAAAGTAAGTTGGCCAAAAGTCAGTGGACACCTGACCATCACACCTATATGAGCTTGCTGGACATCCCATTCTAAAACCATGGGCATTAATATGGAGTTGGACCCTTTGCAGCTATAACAGCCGCCACTCTTCTAGGAAGGCTTTCCACAAGCTTTTGGAGCGTCTGTGGGAATTTGTGCCCATTCAGCCTAAACAGCATTTGTGAGGTGAGGCAGCGATGTTGGACGAGAAGGCCTGGCTCGCAATCGGCGTTCTAGTTCCTCCCAAAGGTGTTCAGTGGGGTTGAGGTCAGGGGTCTGTGCAGGTCAATCGAGTTCCTCCACACCAAACTGGTCTAACCATGTCTTTATGGACCTCGCTTTGTGCACAGGGGCACAGTCATGCTGGAACAGCAAAGGGCCTTCGCCAAACTGTTGCCACAAAGTTGGAAGCGCCCAATTGTATCCTGTAGCATTAAGATTAGCCTTCACTGGAACTCAGGGGCCAAGCCCAAACCCTCAAAAACAGGGTGGCTGAAAGACCTGAACTCAATCATTAGTAGGGGTGTCCACTGACATTTTAGCCATATAGTCTATATTATGAGTTAAATTGTCGAAATGAATTCTATCAATGAAAGACCTGTTTCATTAGTAGATCCTAAACGGTCAGCATTGTTACACTTTGAATATTCTAAATTCAAAACCACAAGGCTTTCATAAATCTACAAGAACTTTGTCATTCATCTTGATAAGCTGCCTGATGAACTCTGGGACAATGTAACACCGCTAGCTTGCTACCTAACAAACTAGCTAGCATCCTAGCTGTTACGAGCTGCATCGTACGAGCCAGCTCTGCGTTGCCTTTCAGCTCTTTGAACTTTCGTTTCTTACTGATAGCCACACCCAGCTCACCGCTGGCCACGCCCATATGAAACTCCCATAGCAAATGGTATGGTAAATGGTAAATGGACTGCATTTATATAGCGCTTTTACCCAAAGCGCTTTACAATGTATGCCTCTCATTCACCCATTCACACACACACTCACACACCGATGGCAGTGAGCTACCATGCAAGGTGCTTCCTGACCACCGGGAGCAATTTGGGGTTCAGTATCTTGCCCAAGGACACTTCGACATGTGGACTGGAGGAGCCGGGGATCGAATCTACAATCTTCCGATTGGAGGCCAACCCGCTCTACCTCCTGAGCCACAGCCGCCCCTGGTATACACCACCGACAGCATTGAAAAGCCAATTTCAGGCAAACGGGGGGATTTTTTTAAGCATGAACACGCAGTCACAGACAGACAGACTTATAATAGACAATATATTCTCTTTATGTAATGCTTATTTTAATGTGAAAAAATGTGGAGCTTTAATGTTTTTTTAAACCTCTAGGAAAACGTAAGCTTCGTAATTTAGAACAGGAGTTTATGAGAATTAAATGTGACAGACGTGTATGTGTGCAAACACTTGAGTCCGAGTCAAATTTCCCCATGGGGACAATAAAGTATATTGTATTGTATTGTATAGTTTTCTGTGGGAAATGAGGAAATGGGGCTGACATTACATCCACTCTGCGTGCCGTAGCTTCTGTGGTGGTCTGTTCCTGGACATCAAGCGGAAGCTGCCATGGCTGCCCAGTGACTTCTACGAGGGTTTCCACATCCAGTCCATCTCCGCTGTGCTCTTCATCTACCTGGGCTGCATCACCAACGCCATCACCTTTGGCGGCCTGCTGGGAGATGCTACCGAAAACTACCAGGTAAAAATGGAGAACCACACAAGACAGATCAGAGCTTATTTACTAGGTTTAGGTTTATTTACTGAACATGCACTCTAAACAAAATAGGCACCACCATATTGACTCCTCTCGTGTCTTGTTTTCCTCGTGTCGTGTCTCTCTTTCTTCGTCCTCCTTCCCCCCTTAATTTCTCGGTCTCTCTCTTCCCATGTCTGTCTCTTTTCCCCCATCATGATTTTCCTTTTGCATCTATTCATATCTGCCCCTCCCCTTCTAACAGGGTGTAATGGAGAGTTTCCTTGGTACAGCGCTGGCGGGGACGGTGTTCTGCCTCTTTGGCGGCCAGCCCCTCATCATCCTCAGCTCCACCGGACCCATCCTCATCTTCGAAAAGCTCCTCTACGAATTCAGCAAGTGAGCTTCTGAGCCAAATGAGGCATATACCCTGACATAGACAAACAGAGTGAGAATACCGGTTGTGGACGCCCTCTGTAATGTCAGAGGATATTTAATAGTCTCATCATGGAGAAAATAAACAATTGAATCCCCTGCTTTGCAGTGCATGACTGTAGCAATGCTCGCTACAACCGGGGCCGCGACAGACAAAGGCAGGAGGGCAGAGTTAACGGGCCAGCGGGCCGCTTTATTTGCATTCAGCAATAATAATAATACAACCCGGTGTTAACGGCAGGTTTTCAGCGCCGTCTCCTTCGGCAGGCTCCGTCCCCCCTCCGTCCCGACAGGTCAGCCGCGGAGCACCAAAGTCAGTCCGCCAGGCTTCCAGGAGCATCCCACTCCAACCCCGACTGAGTCAGCTCTTCCAGGCTGCATCCTCTGCAGACCTTTGGTCAGTTGCCGCTGGTCCTGGTCCTGGTCCTGGTCCTGGTCCTGGTCCTGGTCCTGGTCCTGGTCCTGGTCCTGGTCCTGGTCCTGGTCCTGGTCCTGGTCCTGGTCCTGGTCCTGGTCCTGCGCGCTCTCGCCGCTGCACAGTCTGACTCGAACCTTTTGATCTCCTGTCAGACTCGCGTACTCCGCCAGGCTCTCACACTGACGCAAACCGCTCTCGTTCACACACGCACACACTGGTTAAAAGGGCCCGGCTGCAATCAGCCTCAGTTGGCCGCAGCCGGTGCTGGATCCAGGGAGTATCAGCTGACTCAACTCTCTCCTGGATCCAGCCCACGCCTCACCCACACCCTCCCCCCAGTCTGCCACAATGACCCCAGTTTATTATTCAGTTTTTAGCAATCTACTCTGGTCTACTTTACATTGGATTTCAGAAATTGTTTTTTTTTTGCTTTCAAGTGCTTTCAAGTTTTTCAAGTGTTTATTGCCTTGAGGCCTGAAATGAAATGAAACCTCTTTAAATCAAAGACTATTTTGCTAGAAGGAAAAATACATTGCCTTTTGCTTTTACCTTGACTTTGCTGGTGACTTTATCCAAAAGTTTTCTTCTGAGGCCTCAAGGCAATACAATTTGAATGTGTGTCTATGTGTACTTTTGATATCCACTGAATTAAATCACAGGTAATTCCATTCTCTAATATAATATCATTTTGTAACATATGACCGTTCTGGTTTAATAATACTGACCTTATGAGCATTCTGGTTTGTCCAATATGTGAAACATGAAGTCAGAGCTTGTTAGCGCGCTGTAAAAACCATTCCCCGTGTTTATATATTCAATTTGCAGATGTAGAAAACGTCCAGGAAGTGCATGTTTGGATATGGTGGATGCATTGACCGCGCCTCTCTAACGCCTGAACTCCCCCCCCCCCACACACCCACCCCACCCAAAGGAACAACGACATTGACTACATGGAGCTGCGTCTGTGGATCGGTATACACTCCTGCCTGCAGTGTTTCATCTTGGTGGCCACGGACGCCAGCTACATCATCAAGTACATGACGCGCTTCACGGAGGAGGGCTTCTCCAGCCTCATCTCCTTCATCTTCATCTCCGACGCCATCAAGAAGATGGTGGGCTCCTTCAAGTACTACCCCATCAACGCTGGCTTCCAGCCCGACTATGTCACCATGTACAAGTGCGAGTGCCTGGCCCCGGACCCGGGTGAGTTCACCCCCCTGGCCGAGGGGGAGACCCAGGGGGATTAACCACCAAGGAGGCCGTGTAGCTGGAAGTGACTTTTAGCAGGTTCGCTGGGGTGACGTCGTCGGTGTTTATCCACCTTTTTATTGGCAGGGCAGAGTTTACCCACCTTGTTAGGCAGGCATAAATGTTCTTGAGGTAAATTATATGAGGATAGGGTCTTTTATAGCTGCATTTCACAAGATTTGTATGTGAAAATCCACTCATCTTATCAGCCTGAATCACAAAGGTCTCACCAACGTTGACTTCTGGGTTTTAAAGTCCAAATTTGTGACCTCTTACTGCCATTTGGAGCCACACAAGTGGGAAAAAATGAACGCCTTTACGAAGATATACAGTGATTTCTGTTTATATTGGTGGTTGTGACGCCTTATGATGATCACCGACTGGAAGTCATAGTTTATTGCTGGTCATAGGGATGAATATTTTGATACTAGGTCCTTCGTTGTATAAATTCCCAGAGCTGTTGACTCACTTTGCTTAAGTTTAAAAAGATTATGATTATGAGACATTAGTCCAGACATTGAGTTCTGTAACTGATTTGTCTCCCGTTTGCTTTCGCCACGCACATCCAATTTGGCTGCTGTCATCTTACGAGTGAGTACCTATCAGTTTGTATGCATGGGCCGCAATGCGCTTTCTGCGATCAGAGTCCAGCTGCTGAATTCTCATTATGTCTTGCTCTTTTTGTTGTCTCACCCCCTCAATGATCTTCAATGCTTTAGTTCTGATGTCAGATAACAGCTCTAGTGTCTCTGGGGTAAGTGCTTGTTTTCAATCATCAATTTCCTTTTTTCTCCCAGGAGCATTTTATGTTTCTCTGAATACTCTCTGCACAGACTTACTTGTCTTGTTTTGAAGAGACTGTCACTTTTAGATGAGAGGAACATGGTTTGTTTGCAGCATAACCCGGGCATCAAGCCTGCACCAAGTCTGACAAACACATTGTTTCGTTCCCCCCCTTTCTTCCCTGTGTCACTTTTACCTTTTATCTCGACATCCTCTCACATCCCACATCTATGCCAACTTTCTCATCCTTCCGTTTCCTTTTTCTTCTGCTTTGACAAAACCTCTTACCTCTTCTTCATCCCGCCCCATCTCCCCACTGCCCCGCCACCACCACCACCACCACCACCACCACCACTACCACCACCACTACCATCCCAGTTGAATGTGACAGCTCTGGACTGGAACCAGCTGAGTAAGAAGGAGTGTCTGAAGTACGGAGGCTCTCTGGTGGGAGAGTCCTGCAAGTACGTTCCCTGATCTGGCCCTCATGTCCTTCATCCTCTTCTTCGGCACCTACTCCATGACCGTCTCCCTGAAGAAGTTCAAGTTCAGCCGCTACTTCCCCACCAAGGTGAGGAGAACATCTTGGATCTTTTTCCTCACACAAAAAGATTTGAATGCCAAAGTGCTTAGTGTATAAAAAATTAAAGAAGAAAGAAAGAAAGAAAGAAAGAAAGAAAGAAAAATATTTTTGTATTAAATAAATAAATAAATAAATAAATAAAATAAAATAAAATAAAATAAAATAAAATAAAAATAGAATACCATATATAATACCAGACCATATTTACTAAGAGGTACATTCATTTCTACTGTGCGCCACAACATAACAGGCTCAGCTTTGTCCAGTTTATCTGCTTTATTAAGACCACTTAGGCAAACCAGATCCGTTGTAATTTGCCAATTAGAAGAGCAGGGTTTTTATCAATGGTCTCTTGGCCTGAGGCTCCAGCTCATTTTTTATTTCATCAAGCAGTGATAATATAATGACATGACCGATCTATCATTTCTTTTAACCTCATCCTCTGACATTTGAAAGAGAATATTGTAGTAATTGTGAAATGAACACTCTCTTATTTATTTAATACTATTCATTCATCTCTTCCTGTTGTGCCTTTGAACAAATAACAGCAGCAGGTTTTCTCAGGGTGAAAAGTCAATACAGGCTTCTTCTTGGTTTAGTCAATTGATGGGAGCGATCTATTTCCATAATCTCCTCGTCTATTTTTCCCTCGCCATTGCCACCCCTCAAAAAACCTGTTAATTGGATCAAATGTGCTAAAAGTCTCCTGCTGGGTGTTACATTACATTACATTACAGTCATTTAGCAGACACTTTTATCCAAAGCGACTTACAAAGGTACTTGACACTATGTGGGGATCAAACCCACAACCCTGAGACTGAGAGTCTCATGCTCTTACCGACTGTTTGGGCTGAAAATCATTAACAAAACAAGTGTTTGTCCTGTTTCCATGCACAAAATGCTTGTGTGTGCAAGTTAATAGAGCACTTTTATGCACGCAACTGCATTGGCGCCACTGCAAATGCCTAGTAAATATGGCCCTACGCGTGCAAAGGTAATAGTTTATAGATCCAAACTGCTGTCAGGTTTTTAGAGGGCCCAGCAGACACGTATTCTTACTCTTGACAGTCTTACTCCTCAGTAGTTATAGGTGGTAAGGTGTCCTTCACTAAGATCCCCTCAGGCCTGACACCGCAACGCTCCTCATATCCAATGTCCCGTTGTTTTATGCCTGACAGGATGCGGATACTCCAATAGAGAGAGATAAGCCGATCCCTGGCCTTTCCAAACACTTCCATCAAAGCCTCGCACACAGCTTCACTTTTTCAATGCATTTGAGATGCATCCTGACTGACCGTGTCTCTGAATATTTATGTCTCTCATTTTGAACTGTTTTTGTCTCGTTGCTTCTCTCCGACTGTGGCGTCAGTTGAGGAAACTCATCAGTGACTTCTCTATCTTCATGTCCATCATGACGTTTGTGGGGCTGGACATGTTGATGGGTCTCAAAACGCCTAAGCTGATCGTCCCCTACAGAATTTAAGGTATAGGGATTCATTTTCATTGGCTCACCACTTCACAGTGAGATATGCATCGTTTGAAAAGTGAAACCTTACAAAATGAAAACAAAACAGAAATACTGAATTCTGCCTCTCACTCTCTCACTCTAGCCGACTCGGCCGGGCCGTGGCTGGCTGGTGATGCCGTTCGGTAAGAATCCATGGTGGGTGTATCTGGCCAGCTTCGTCCCTGCCCTCCTCGTCACCATCCTCATCTTCATGGACCAGCAGATCAGCGCTGTGATCGTCAACCGCAAGGAGAACAAACTCAAGGTAGGGGGAAAAAAAATCTTGGTTGATCTTTTGGTCGCCCACCTCTGATATGATGGATGTGATGCAGTTTGATTGATCACGTATTTATTGTAGAATTGATCAATGCTACACTGGTTGTCTATGGGAAGGCCTCAACCTGGATTTATTTCTAATGCAGCATTTTGAAGTATGTCTGAAAATATTATTATTTCTATCAATAATAGTGGAAGCAGTAGCGTTACTTTTATTATTATTATTGGGTTTCAATGGAGAGTTTCAGTGTCTCGTGGTCTAGAGGCTTTTCCACCCTTACAAGAATAAAATTCTGGGGGAATTTTGGGGAATTTTGTGGCATTGGCACGGTGAAAGATATAAGCACATAACAGAAATATGTGTTGGAGCGTAAATGTTAACCAAAGTCTTTCCGGTGTCCCGGACAGAAAGGTTGCGGCTACCACCTGGATCTCTTCTGGGTGGGCGTCCTGATGGCGGCCTGCTCCTTCATGGGCCTGCCCTGGTACGTCGCCGCCACCGTCATCTCCATCGCCCACATCGACTCTCTGAAGATGGAGAGCGAGTCCAGCGCGCCCGGCGAGCAGCCCCAGTTCCTGGGGGTCAGGTCAGTCACCGGAGAGGGGAAAAGAAGAAGATCCTGAGTCGTCCGAGCGCTTCGTAGTTGGAAATGAGAGGAGGTTTGTGAAATTGACTCGACTGACCCGAACGTACTTTTCCTCTTCCTCTAATATACAGAGAGCAGAGGCTGACAGGAATTTTGGTGTTTGTTCTCACCGGAGTCTCCATCTTCCTCGCTCCAGTACTTCAGGTATGGCGGTCTACGGTCTGGATGAGTCACATGGACTTGTTTTGGTTTATTTTTGGTTTGCTATTGCTCATAATTAGGAGTGTAGTAGATGAACCCACCTAAGCCTGAATTAATGCTTTCCTGAAAATACAACATGCTGTTTTTATTTACCATTTCATCACTACTATATTATAATGTTAGCGATTTAAGAAATGAAAGCTTATTGCCTTACTGCTAAATGCCTAAACTGTGCAGTAAAACGACTCATCCCAATAGCTGACATGGTTTCCTGTCCATGGTTTCCTGTCCTTTTTTTCCGGTCGCAGTTCATCCCCATGCCGGTGCTGTACGGCGTCTTCCTCTACATGGGCGTGGCTTCCCTCAGCGGCATCCAGGTATCAGTGTCCTCACCGCCGCCAAGCAGGTCACGGTTCACTCGTTTGCTCGCGTGCCTCAAAAAGTGTGTGAATGGATTTCCATGAAAGTTGGTGGACAGATAGGAACAGGTTTTTTTGGTGTTTTTTTTAAGCCCAGTGCTGTGAGGTTACGCTGCACCTGTGAGCGTGTATGCACGTCAACATAGCAAGAGTAACAATTTTGCAGGTGCATTTATCTGAGGTCAAAAGCTAAACTACTCTCTTCCAGTCAACCAAAAATGTCCCTGTACTTTTTTTTTTCTCTTTTCCCCAAACGGCACGTTGCCTCCCTGCCTCGTAGTTCTGGGACAGGATTAAATTGTGCATGATGCCGTCCAAGCACCAGCCCGACTTCTCCTTCCTGCGTCACGTTCCTCTGAGGAGGGTCCACCTCTTCACGCTGGTCCAGATCATCTGCCTGGCTGTGCTCTGGACCCTCAAATCCACCTTCCTGGCCATCA
Organism: Hoplostethus mediterraneus; assembly: GCA_034670385.1. Lineage (NCBI taxonomy): Eukaryota > Metazoa > Chordata > Actinopteri > Trachichthyiformes > Trachichthyidae > Hoplostethus > Hoplostethus mediterraneus. The sequence continues at coordinate 682,081 of JAXDDW010000002.1, forward strand.
TCTTCCCCGTCATGGTACGAAAACAAAGTTAGGCTCTCTAGTTTGGCTGCGTCAAAGTTGGGGGCTGAAGGGGATTTGGAGTGAGTGCAGGTTATGTGAGATTAGTGCCAGCTAATATTTCACTGTCTTCTCTAAGGGCTGCCTTGCCTTTTGTTGATGCCCTGAGGCATATCCATGCATAATTGAAAGATCCTTTGTTGTCTTATCTTGGGTGGTGGAAAAGAGAGGCAACGCTGTTTACAATGTGTCAGTCATTCCCCTTTTTGCATCCTGGATGATCAGAGTTATAGAACATTAGATGATGTATTAGATGAGCGAAGCTGTATTTGGATTGGAAGGAAAAAACGCATCAAATCCAGGTGAAAATACAACTGAGATGCATCAGAAATCCTCCAAAGGTGGTCAGGTTCTGGCGTGTAGCGCAAATGCAACGTGTCTCCAATCTACAAATAACAACTACAGAAACGGAAATGAAGCTTGGATGTACAGATCCGACCGGGAAGAGCATTTGGGTAGCAACATCCTTGACACTAATCACAAATCAGGATGCGCAGATGCACGTGAATGTCAAGTGTGTTAAAGTAAGCGTAAATGTCATCCAGCTAAATATAATCCGGGGATTGTATCTACTTAATGTCAGGCGGAAAAAAAGGGGGGCCTCTGTGTGACAGTGTGTCTCTGTGTGGGACCCTCAGATCCTTGGCCTGATGGTCGTCCGTAAGATGCTGGACATGGTCTTCTCCCAACACGACCTGGCCTGGCTGGACGACATCCTGCCCGAGAAGGAGAAGAAGAAGAAGGACGATGATAAGAAGAAGGGAAAGGACAAGAGGAAGGCCAAAACAGACGACAGCGAGGATGAGGTGAGAAACTCAAGCTTCTGCTGCCCCCTGCAGGAGGCGTGGATTACGACATGCGTTTCTGATTATGTTTTCCCTGTGCGTTCTCGTGTGTGTGTGCGTGTGTGTGTGTGTGTGTGTGTGTGTGTGTGTGTGTGTGTGTGTGTGTGTGTGTGCAGGACAAGTACCATCCCTACTCCAACTGTTCACCCAGCTCTGAGTCGGACGTGGATCGCAGGTACTGTGTCCTCAAACTGCACATCCCCTACAAAGACCTCGTCTACCCCGATGTTGCCCAGTCTCAATGGGCAGCACACTGCCAGCCCGCTGCCCCCCGCACCCCCCCCAAAAAAAAAAAAAAACCTAGCAGACTTTAACACACACTCTAGCTACAAAGGGAGGGGCACAAACAGGCTGTAAACCTGTATGCGCGCACAAAAGCAAAGTCCAACACAGTAAACATCCATACTTTGATTCTACTGATTTTAAGCCACTCTAGATAACAGCATGTGATGTAAATGCTGATGTTACAAAAACAATGTGTTTTAACTAAATAGATTTTTTTTTAAAAGCTTCAAATATTTAATTGATCATGACTTCAAATAACTTGGATGTTTGAATTGCAAACTATGTTCCCGGTACATTAGCTTGTTGTTTTATTGTTTACCCAATTCCAGTTCATTCATTCTTTCCTTCATTTATTTATTGAATCATTTTTGAACTAAATTGAAACCATTCAAGCGGGACCCTTTCTCCCCCCTCATGTCATAACTCATAATATTTTACCTTATAGCCTCCTCTCCATGCACTTTAAGGCAATGCAGATAACTGGAATGGTATGTCCTGTGTAATCCTTGCTGCTGCTGTCCTGCTGTGTGCTGCCCATTCTAGTATTGATGTGTTCTAGTGTGAATATATTCTCAAAGGCAGTGACCGCTCGAGCAAAAGGTGAAAAGTTGCATATTGCGAGGAATTCAAATGGATGTGATGCATTATGTATAGGTTGCTCAGTGTCACGAAGCCCCCCGACTGTTGATAGAAATGTGTGGAATTTAAACAGATGAATAAAAATCCATGCCTGGTGTGTTAACTGTGTTTAGTCTGTGTAGCGGATTGGGGAGCATTTTAGGGAATTCTCCACTAATTTGTATATTATGTTTTAGCCGGTGTACTCCATATGCCACATGCATCAGAGTTTTGGTTGTTTCTTTTCCCACCATGTGCTTAGCAGTCAGCCGCTGGATCCCATTATCTGCACGTGTGAAATTGTAGCCCGAGCCCTAGCTTCTTACTCTCGCTCTCCTGGAGCAAAAGCAATTTAAATGGAAATGTTTGCATTGGAAGTGCAGTTTATGATGGTATTTGCTCCTAGTATGCTCAGTGTCAATCCACGTAATTCTTTGTTTGCCTCGTCCTTTCTCCTTCTTTGTGTGAGATCCAGAACTTCAAAGTTGCCTGTCATGTCTGCATTGCTTTATAAGAGGCATGGTTTGGAAGTGACACGGTTCACCGGTTGTTGTATGTATGATTTTCAGTTACTAAGTTTTATGGCACTAAACGTCTGGGGACAAAGTGGAGCGATGACTGGCTAGATATTATTTGTGACAAATTATTAGACGTAGGTCACCAAACTACCAGCTTAGAGGGAATGATGGTCCTGAACGCTCCCCTCATGTGACTTTAATTGTACATATGGCTTCCAGATGGATTTCTCCTTGATCCTTGTTCTCCATTTTATTGATAAAAAAAAAAAGAAAGATCAAATTTAGACTCACAACCACATCTTCATAGTACATAACCTATAACCCGGCCTCACCCCTCCCTGTTGGGCTCAAGGTTACCTAGCCAGTGGTTCTCAACCATGTGGCATCACACTCTCGAGTCCCACTGCAAGATAGTTGCGAACCGCTGACCTCCCCAGTCTCCTTCCGCTGACCCTCAGTGCATTTAGCTGTGGGTGTGTGTGTGTGTGATAACTGGAGCTTTGACGTTCCTCAGCATCACTCTGCACCTGAAGATCTCCTGCCCGACGTCTCCGGCCACACCTATGAGCCGAGGCGTGGCCTGCCCCGTGCCCCAGGTCAAGATCAAGATGGAGCCGGACTACGACTTGGACACCGACTCGGACACCGACTCGGACACCGACCTCCCCCGGCACCGGGACGTGAGCGGCGAGACCACGTTATGAACCCCGAGGCACGAGGCCTCGCCGAGCGACACAACAGGTGGTGTGGGCCTAGTATCGGCTGACCCACTGACTCTTAACACGCTTACAGAGACAGCACAAGGTGGCGTGGACTAACAGCTGTGAGCCTACTGACACCTTAATGGGCTGGAAGTTAGAAGTACTTATGATTTAAAGGAAATAGCCATAAGGGGGAAAAATATTTATCTGTATGTGCTGTATATGAGATTATATTTTATGTAAAGATATATACTAAATATATATATATATATTTATACTTAAACATACTAGCTATATATTGATGTTGTACTATTATTCTACATGAACTTGAAAACATGACTTTCACATCAACCTTAATCTGAGCTGTGTGCCCAGACCTCAAGGTGGAGCTACAGAATTATTTCAAAATAAGATCGAGATGTCAGAAAGTGCACAAACAAAACCATGCCTTTTTTTATGACGTTAACCTTTGCTATTGTTATTCAGTGTATTTGTGAATTCAGAGGTGTGTGTGTGAGGGAATGTGCTGTAGCGTGCCTCTCTAGATCTCCTTTCCCTTCCAGTGTAGCACTCCACATTGGTGCTTTGACCTAGAACAAAACAAAAAGAAACAACCAAAAGTCCTGATGTTGTGATGTTGCAGAAAAGGATCGATTTGTGAAGCAAATCTCTAAGAAAGACTCTGTATGAAGACAAAAATTACTTTCAGCAGGACAGAATGCATCTTATTTGACAACAATGAGGAAATTCTCACACACAAAGGATATTCTTGTACTGACAGATGTAATTAAAAATAATTGAAACAATGTGTAGATTATTTTGTTTTTATGATAGTGTTGTTCATCCTTACAATACGGAGAGAACAAACGAAGGCTGCACACTGATGATCAAAACTGCGTATTCTTTCATCATTCCTCATATTATGGAAAAGTGATCAAGTTGAACACAAGGGGGGTGGGGGGGGGGGTCAGCAATATTGGCTTTAGGACAGATACTGATAGAGACGATATCCATATACAGTGCAAACACATTTCCTCCATGAATCATCTTCGACACAAAGTGCAAACATCTATTTTTTAAAAGTCCAGTACCTGACAGGACCTTTCAATGTGACTCTTTCCATGCCAAAACAAATCACAGGTATTCAGCGTTTCCCCTCAGAATTTCATCCGTGTCGGGGTGGAAAAGTCTCTGAAACAGCATTTAGACGATGTGACACTAGAATGCTATAAACTATAATATAAAATATGAATATTACATTTCAATATTCAGATTGAGGCTTCGATTCAGATTAAGACTTCCCATAGACAACCAGCGTAGTATTGTTCAATGCCAGAATTATATGGAATTAGACAAAGTGCATCATATCCATCACATTGGAGGTGGACGACATTAACTGACTGATTGATATCCGATTTTTAATAAAAGGCAAATATCAGCTCAATGTATCGGCAAACCGCTGCGTTGGGTTAACCGTAAATAAAAACACACGACTCAGTGTCACGTTAAGACGCAAGAAGCGTTCAGCCAGGCACCCGTCCCCGAGCGGTCGGTGAAGCCGTCGGCGAAGCCCTCTCCCTCTACCAGCGTCGGCGTCTTGCTGCACATAGGGGCAGAGTTTGTTGCGTTCCTGCGAGGCCCTCATCCACACGATGAGGTTCCAGCGTTGGCCGGAGGAGATGGGCAGGGCCCCGTGCATCTGCTGGCCCCGGTGGAGGAGCCCCTCCGCCACCCTGTGCTCAGTCTCCGAGCACTCAGACTCGCTTAAAGGCACCTGCAGGGGGCAGCAAAACCACTAACTTTAGCAAGAGTTTAGCACTCTTGCATGGAAAGAACATCTCTCACTGGCTAAAGGTACATAGCTTTTCTGAATCATTAGGAAACACTTTTCAATTCAGCAGGAATATTATCCACCAAGCAGAACTTTATTTTGAAAAAAAATCTACTGAATTGGTTCACACTGCAGCCCACTATGGTGTATATTGGTGGAAGTTATTTAAATTATATTATTACCATTATTACATAGTGGTAGTAATATTGATAGTAGTAGTAGTGGAAGTAGTAGTAGCAGTATTAGTAATGGTAACAGTAATATTATTATTAGTAGTAGGAGAGTAGTAGTAATAGTAGTAATATTGTACTGTAATCAGTCACTGGTCACCTGTCTCATATCACCAAAATAAAGGTTTCCCTCAGTGAAGTCCTTGCCCAGGGACACGTTTATGGTGACCTCTGCGTTGTCGTAGTGGTAGCTGAGGTCAAGGTCTTCATTCATGTCATACTTCACTACAAAGGCCTTGTGGCTGTCCAGGCAGCGCCCCCCGCAGTCCGGGTAAAGCAGAGAGGTGACGGGACGGAGGTACTGCTCACGGAGAGGCGTGACGAAGCCCTCATCAAAACCCAGTTCGTTAAGGAGGAGCTGGACGAGAGAGAGAGAGAAAACGAGAACGAGAATGTCAAGATGTCAAGTGAAGCAAAGATGAGTGAGGTCATTTTGTCTCATGTGTTATTGTAGTATATATTACCCCATAGTGGTTCATGGTGTTAGGTCTTCCTTTGGGGGCTGAGGACTTCTCAAAATGCTCCAATTCCTCTATCAGCTCCTCGCAGAAGCTTTTCTCAAACACAGTGAAGCGATACACCCTTAGAGCTTCAACAGAAAGTTGAAATCAATTAAAAAGGTGCTGTGTGTAACATTTTCCACCATCAATATATCACAGTCAAATTAATTGTGATGCCTTTTTACAACTTTTGCATGTAAACGTAGCCGATGACAGAAAACCAAACCACCTTCCTTTCCAACGCACCTGCTTCGGCCTGCAACAAACCAACAAGCCCCTCTTCACTGGCTTCACCGCTCCGACAGTACTCAACAATCTGCTTGAACTCCGGAGCAAGATGGGACTCCTGCAGAAAAGGCGGCGTTTGAATGTTTCTCTGCAAGGTACGGTTACGATGCATTATTAGAGGTACTGTTACCAGTGACTGACACAGGAAATACCTGTAGATGGTAGACATGAGGATGGAGGGGTCGGTAACTGTCCCTTATAGCAGCAGCTCTCTCAGCAGACTTCACACCCAGACACCTACGCCTGTCTACTTCCTGTGCAATCTAAAGTGAACAATCAATATAGTCTGTTAACAAACTAGTGGTCTGTTAGTGGTATATTGACTATATTGACTAGTGGTCAATATAGTCTGTTAACACACACACACACACACACACACACACACACACACACACACACACACACTCTTACCTTGTTGAGGACATCATCAAACTGTGGGTCAGTTATACAGCCAAGCCTTCTAAGCACCTGCAGTGCAACATACCAAGTATACAGATAGTTGATGTTACTCGGAAACTGGCGTGCATCATAGAAAATCGACTAGAAAAATTGACATGAACTAACTTGTTAGAAAAAGTACCCACTGCTTGATAATCCAGCCTGAACTGCTGCTCCGATACAAAGCGGACATGGAGCTTGTAGTCCTCGAGGAAAATATTATCAGTGGTAAAACAGCTACAAAAGTAAAACTTATGCTTTCTTTCCTCCTCGTTCTTCATGACTACCCGTTAGAAAGTAACTAGTTTCAATAACCTACATATAAAATCATATTAACGCCGTGACCTGCTACTGACACGGTAGTTAGCTCAAGCTGTATGATGTAAACCAGATTTAGCAAGAACAGTACCTGAAGTTGGGCGATTTTGCCTTCAGAATAAAAGCCTACAAGTGTCACTTTAGGATAAAATGTGTTGGGGGAGTTTTGTGCCCCCTTTTTGGGTTGAAATATACAATTCAAGATAATAGACATCCTCCAAATGATGTGGTATATGTTTTGTGATTGTCTCCTTTTTGTGTGCTTTTGCCCTATACAGTTTATAGCATAGGCATATGAATCTATCCTGTGAAAAGAGGTAAAACAAAGAAGAAAAAAAAGTACAATTTATTTACTACAGATTATTCCCTACGTATGTCCTTTATTTTCACTTTGCTATTTTCTTTTTATTTCTCAAAATAGTTGAAACGCCTGGTCAAGAACAAGGATTTTATTGTGAAAGGTATAACCGGAACTGTTTCCTTTATTGTTGCGAACATGACACTTGTGCCAGCTCGGTACGCCCCCGGAAAGTCGAGTTGTTTGTTGTGATCCAGTCGTTAATTATGTCCGATGGAAAACTTCTACCGGCGTACTTAATTCATTTTAGTACATGTTTGGATAGTAATATAAAACATCGTTTTTACCGACTAGTAACGTTTTTGATGATACGTTTGACATTTTGTAGTACTATTTAATTTATTTGATGTCATTGGTTGTGTAAAATAGTTGCGGGAGGAACTATATGCTAAAAGGAAATGTTTCTACGACCGCCATTAAAGTAGGCGCGTTCGATGCATCACCCAAGACTGACGTCTGTTGTTTTTATGTGAATATACTTGTCTTTTTACACTCCAAATCGGTGTTTTTGTGTATGATAAGGTTTAGCATTACAGTTGTCGATTTTTATCATTTTTGAAGACTGGAGTCCGTGTTATTAAGCGGAAATGTTAAGTGTGGAGTCGTTGCAAGTGGCTGAGGAGGAGGTGGTTGAATCAAGCTCCAGCAGACTCGGTGACATCTACACTTTTGTGGCAGAAGGCTGCTATCCTCAGACAATGAATCCTATACGAAAGAAGAATCTCAAAAGATACGCACAGAAATTCATCATTGAAGGTAATGGGTGTTTAAGCCTTGTGTTGTGTTCCGGTCAAATTTAACCGATTTACTTGTATGTCTGAAAACCTTAGTTTATTTCCTCTGATTGGAATAAAGCTCCATGCCATTGTCCACACAGGGCATCTGAACACACAACATAAATTTAGATAATTTTCATTAAATTTTGGGTGTTGTATTTAACTTTCGGACATCTGTGGTGTTGCCGGTCAAAAATGACCGGCCATTGGAAATGCATGGGTGAGACTACAAGTAGGAGAAAGTGAGAGAAATTGAGAGTTCACGAACACTACCACTCCCAGACCCCTATATGCATGTGCATGTGTGCGCTGTAAAGTCACAACGGTCAGTTTTGACCAGCAACACCACAGTTATTTTGTGCCACTTTAAAAAAAAAAGTAGTGTTTCAAAACAAATGTGCTGTCTAAACTTTGACACAAGGTAGTCTGTGATAAATAGTACAGTATGTTTCCTCTGGTATTAACTATAGTCAAAATAATCCATAAATGATGCTATTTTTACTCAAACACGAGTAAAGATCAGGTCAATGAGGTCTACAGGCCATGCGTTCCAAATAGAAGTGCGAAACCTGTCAGAAATACTAGAAATTAAGTTGATAAAAAGATCTAGTACAACATCAGGTGATAATATATGTATAATGATAGATTTATCAACAGTTATAACAGGTGGGAACAGAAAAGTAGGTAACACGAAACGAACACAACACAAGGGTTAAACCTTTATTTATCGAAGGAAAGTCGACTTAGCACGCACTGCTCTCTCTCAGCCCCGATAACCTCCCGCTGTCTCTAGTGGGGAAAGAACATCACGCCAATTTAACCTCAAGTGTCTCACGCCATGTTCCCGTGCTTCATTCCTTATGTTGTCCAAGAGGGCAGGCTGTACTACGTGGGACCTAAGAAAGAAGAGAGGCGAGAGGTGGTGATTGAAGCTGAGAGGAAGAGGCAGATTTTCCTCGACTGCCACTTCAACGACATCGGTCACCACCTGGGCCAAAAGAAGACCGTCCACAGGATCCAGAGCAAGTACTATTGGCTGGGTATCGTCAAGGATGTGGTGGATTGGGTAAGCGTGCTCAGTCAATGGAAATCCCACCCTCAGATGCACCGTTGTATAAAGAAGAAAAAGAGAGTCAATCTCTTGTCGTTGTGCTGCATTATTGACTATTGAGGCTACTGTTGGGAAATATGATGAGTTCTCCCTGTAAGATCACTTTTTCCTTTATCAAGAAGAGGACCTGAGCTGTACCGATGACTTCTAACCTTCATGTGAACTGTGCTCGCGATCTCTTTTCAGATAAAAGTGTGTGAAACGTGTCAACACACAGAGAGGAATAAAAACATGGCGCGGACCGTTCGGACCTATCAAAGTGGACGCGCCTTGGGATATTGTCGGCATCGACCTAATAGGTTTGAACCTCAGCGGCTTTAAGCGGATGGAATTTATCTACTCTCTTTGGTTTTTTTGCGCCAGTTTGAGAGACCCGTTGTCTGTTTTTCTCCTCTGTCCACCAGGGCCCTTCCCAGAGACCCAGCAAGGCAATACTAGTGTGATAATCCTCATTGACTACTTCAGTAAGTGGGTGGAGGCCTTCCCGATTCAGAAGGCCGACGCCCACTCGGTGGCCAGATGCATTTCCAAATCCATATACAGGTATTGGAAACACACCACACCAGCTTGATCAGTCACAAGGTTGAGATTAGGGTTCGGCTCATATTGGTATACTGATATTTTCAGATTGAAGCTGCCAATAACCAATATTTAATAATAATAATAATAATAATTTATTTTATTTAATAATAATAATAATAATAATAATAACCAATATACTTGGATACACTTATTTGTCTTAGCTCTTGTTTACTGGCTCTTGGATACACTTATTTGTCTTAGCTCTTGTTTATTGGGTTCACTTATTTGTCTTAGCTCTTGTTTATTGGGTTCACTTATTTGTCTTAGCTCTTGTTTTATTCGATTCTCTATTTGTCTCATTTGTTAAGATAAGTAGGTTGCTAACTTATTGCACTCTTACATTATCACTAGTTATGCTCTTAGTTGCTTGTTTAGGAAGGAAATGCACTTATGATTTCTGGTGACTAGTAGTTTCCTTACCTACCTTTGTTGAATGCACTTATTGTAAGTCGCTTTGGATAAAAGCGTCTGCTAAATGACTGTAATGTAATGTAATGTAATATTTTGTGCCGATATACAATATATTTTTACATTACAGTCATTTTTTGAATTTTATATTTGAATATAATATATTATATATATATTTGAATTTGACCATTTCGTGCATCTTAATGTTCTTATCAGGGTGGAAAAGCCTCTGAAACAGCATGTAGACCATCATGGGACACTAAAACTTTCCATTGAAAGTGCTGGGAATTGCAAAAAGCATTACACACAAACAAACATCGAATTCTAATAATAATAATAATAATACAATTATGTTCAATAGCTGCAGCAAGGGAGGAACCCCCTCATATTGGAGGTGGATGACATTGACTGGCTGATAATGGTTTGATATGTTGGTCTAACCCAGTTAAAATGTTTTCTGTCCAATCAGGTATGGAGCGCCTAAAACAATAGTTTGCACACAGACTGTGGACTTCTGCGATGAGGTGAGACCCTCCCCCCCAAAAAACAACAACAACAGAATCACAGGATCGATTTTTTTTTTTTTTTAGCTGTTTCCACGTTTCCAACGAGCCTCACTCTGGATGCGTTTCCTAGGTGACGAAGCAGCTGTGTGAGAGGTGGAGCATCGTGCAGAGGGTCTCTCCCCTGGATCAGCCGCAGCTCAACCCGCTGCACGACCGCACCGGCGCCGCGCTGAAGGAAGCCGTGGCGCAGATGGTGACGGACAAACAGGCCGAGTGGGACGACTTCCTGGACCCCGTGCTGTTCCTGTTCAGGACGTCCACCAACCCCACCACGCAGTTCACTCCGTACTCCCTCATGTTCAACAGGAAAGCTAATTTGCCCAGCGAGGTGAGACCCCCCCCCCCCCTCGTCAGCAGAGGCATTTCAGACAGTGTGATGGTGTTTGGTTACTGATTGTCATTTTCTTTTCGCGCAGACTAAGCTCAGCCTGCTCAGCTACGATGGCCTAGAGCAGGAGGTGTATTCCCCGAAGGAAGAGGCCACGACTTATATGACCACAATGCAGGAGCAACAGAATTCTGTCAAGCAGCTGGTAATACACATTTCTTTCTGTGTGTGTGTGTGTGTGTGTGTGTGTGTGTGTGTGTGTGGTCGGGGTCTGACTTCCCGCAGCCTCATTCGTATCCCATTTTGAATGTGTGTGTGTGTGTGTGTCCCGTTCTCAGGTGATAGCCAACATGAACGCGGCCTACAAACAGGAGAAGAAGAACGCCAAGCGCAGGCCGCGCAACATGCCCTCGATGACCTTTAAAATCACAGACCCGATGTTCGGCTCAGGAGAGTCGCCCTCCCCGAAGAAAGTGAAGGAGAGCTTGTATTTGTCTTTCCCCGTCGAGACGGTCCTGGCCACGGAGCAGAGTAGCCCAGAAGACAAAAAGACCGACTTAGATTATCCCCTGGCGGTGTCCGACGTCCACTGAGGGTTTCGTGTACGAGTAGGACAGTTTGAAAAAGGATTCAGGGGGGGCCACATGGGGTGGAACGCGGCTACCCGCTGTCGTCAGCTGCCTGGAATCTTTGGGGCGAAAGGTGGATATCCAAGGATCGGCGACGAGAGCGGTTAGTGCTGACGTGCTGCAGGAGTTCCCTCTTTAACTGCCCGGTGTGTAGTTTGTAGATGAATCTCTGACATAGAGAGGCTAGAGACCGAAGAGAGACCTCCGGCTGAAGAGACTGGAGTTACATGTTGAACCACATCTACTGTTGTGCTTCTTTTTTTTTTGTCTTTGCTTACTTGTAAAGGACCTGCTGTGTCCCATAACAATGATTAAGTTATTTGGTTCCACTGCCTGATATTGAGTGCAATAGATTAAAAAAGTCAATAATACTTTTCAATAAAGCTATTGTTTAATTTGTGTAAGAGTCACATCCGTTAAAGAACTGGTTTAACTCATTTGCTCTCTCCCTGCGCCCCCGGTGCTTGTTGTTTGCTCCGCTCCACACCTCCTTCACACTGTTCTTCTGGAGTTATCTTCTCCTACTTTAAGGTATTTCCTCTCTCCTATGTTATGACTATGATGTTCCCATAATATTCATATAATATTCCTATACTGAGACAAAGTTTTGCTTTTTCTTGGATATTTGTATAGTATCCTAAAATTATTATTTCAGATTCCTAAAAAGATCCTAAAAAGATTATTTCAGTTATTTTCCACTAAGATTTGCATAATGTAATTGGGATCTTTAGGCCAATAGTTGTTTATGATAATTTTGTAGGCCTTTTTAGTGACTATTTAAATGAGGCACACTATGAATTGCTGCCTACCAAAGAATAAGAATAACTTAGTTAGTTGATGTTGTTATTGGTATTTTGATGCCAAATAGTCTGATAATTTCTTTTTAATGAATGATGTAATTCACTACTGGAAGGCTAGAGTTAAACCTTATGTTACCTTGAATGCTCCCCTAAATAATATTTGGTGGGAGGAGCCACAACCGGCGGTTTTCGCGACAACTACCATCAAAGTCAGAGATGCGAAATAAAGAAAGAGATTTCACTCCGTCACTATTTCCGTGGACCAATAAAGTAACTGCGAAGAGCGGAGGGTGCGCCCAACGACGTGGGTCACGGTTAGTAGGAGATTATGCGATTTGCGATTTGAGTTTGCTTCCAAAACATGACGATCTTTGGTTCAGTCTATACCGTATCTCTGCTATACAGCAGTTTGTCATTACAACCAGCTGTCTACTAACCAAGCAGCTGCCATGTAATTTAACACATATAGAGGCAGACTACGGTACCATTTAGTGTGCCTATGGATACCTGGACAAGGGAATAATATGGAAGCTCTTGAAACCTGACGCAAGACATCTCGTGTCCACGGTAATACATAATGGAGTGCAATTAGACTGGCAATATACACGTACCATTCTGCATTTATTTATAACGCAGATCATTAGTTAAACTATTAATAATTTAACGATACTAGAGCTACCTTATTTTCACCTTAAACCGGTGTACCGTAAAACGGAAATAAATTGGTTTATCCTTCAAAATAAAACGTTTTCACGTTTGAAGAAAGAAAACGATATATAGAGGGAACCGGAGTTTACGTCACTCCGTACGTTTCTGGTTCACCTGTGCCTATTCTAATACATTACAGATTACTCAATATAAGCAAACTACTACCCGTGCGGGCTCTGGTGTACACTGTCACCCACCAGAGAATAGTTTGGTACGTAGTTTGGAGGCAATTCACAGGAAATGGAGAGCCTTTTCCCTCAAAAGTTACAAAAATGCGTCTCGTAATTGCTTATGTAACAGTGGATACCGCAAGATGATTTTCAACAAAATCGATTGCTTTAGTTTATATAAAACGTGTCCCCTCTTGTCGCCAGTGAACCAGTGGGCTGTCTTTGGTTAACTTCCTTTGGCTCCCTATACTCAATGAAATTACATTTTGCAGATCCATCCTTAAATCCATTCTTTATTTGACTCCTGTACTGTACTGTAAAAACACATATTCACCAACAAGGGGTTTTATTTGAAAGTTTAGGTAATATCTCATCCTAACTCCCTATAAGTATCTCTATCTTGATAAACAGCATGGCCATTGAAGTAGCTTTGAGTTGCACCTTGTTATGCATCCTGGTGGATATTGCCATCACCACTGTCCTGTACACACACGGATCACACTTCACCATATTCGAGGACGCCCAGAACTTCAACATCCTCCGCTCAGCCCTGGACCTCTGGGGGACTGTACTGATCCGAGCCTCCCTCCTGCTGGGAGCATCCATAGGGGTGCAGTGGAACAGGGAGGACGGGCCGCGGAGGGTCTCTGAACTATCCACCCTCATTCTCCTCATCGGCCTTACCATCATTACCTACGCCCTGGCCAAGCTGCTGATGCTGACGGAGGTGGAGGATCTGGCGGCCCAGCCCTGGTTCCTGAGCCTGTTCTCCTGGACCTGTGCCTCCTCCCTAGGACTCATGCTGCTCTGGGGGCTCCTGGGGAAGGAGCCCGACTCGGTGACCGAGAACAGCAGCAGCAGTGGAGGAGGAGGAAGAGGAGCAGACTTTGAGGAAACGGAGAGACTGCTGGAGACTGCTGCAGAGGAGGAGCGGGAGGTGGGAAAGCGGGGGAAGAAGAGGCTGAGCGGGAAAGGGAGCCAGGAGAAGGCGACCAACTCGGGAGCCACGTTGGGACGTCTGCTGAGCTACTGCAGCGAGGATTCCAGGCTGCTGTGTGTTGCCTTCCTCTTCCTCTTCATCTCCGCTGTGTGTGAGTGTTCTTGACATGGACATGCAACGCATACAGGTCACCGTTTTTAATCTTGTTTAATACACTGTATTACAAGAGACATATACTCACCGATTTCACTCTCTTTGGCAATAATGGTGTGAAGCAATTAGTCTGTATGTAATAACTGTCTTACTCAGGACAAATTACATGTACATTATACTCAGTTAGCTACTGGTCTAATCAGAGCCACTTACAATGAGTGCAACAGTAGAATAAGCTTCATTTTGATTTGACCTCAGACAATAATATAAATGAACACAATAAGAGTGAAGGAAATGATAATAATCCATCCATCCATTATCTATCACCGCTTATCCTGTTCAGGGTCGCGGGGGGGGGGGGGGGGGGCTGGAGCCTATCCCAGCCACCATTGGGCGAAAGGCGGGGTACACCCTGGACAGGTTGCCAGTCCATCACAGGGCCAACACATAGAGACAAACAACCCTTCACACTCACATTCATACCTACGGGCAATTTTGAGTCACCAATTATCCTAAGCCGCATGTTTCTGGACTGTGGGAGGAAGCCGGAGAACCCGGAGGGAACCCACGCAGGCACAGGGAGAACACGCGAACTCCACACAGAAAGGCCCCGGAGAACCTTCTTGCTGTGAGGCGACAGTGCTAACCACTGCACCACCGTGCCGCCTTAATGATGATAATAATAATAATAATAATAATAATAACAACAACAACAACAACAACAACAACAACAACAACAACAACAACAACAACAACACCACTAATAATAATAATAATAATAATAAGCTTTATTTATATAGCACCTTTAAAAACCAAATGTTAACCAAAGTGCTTTATAACCATACTGGAAATGATGATGAGAGGTGGTCCTAGAGTGTTTGGTGTTGGAAATATGGAAATATGACCGAGGGAGGGAGGCGGGTGTTGACAGGGTTCCACGTCCCATAACGTCGGGGCTCTGTCACCTCTTGACTTGGACCAGGGGGACAGTTAACAGCTTTCAAGATATTCAGCTTTAAAACTAATCAATAACATCTCATAAATCAATTGTAAAATCAACAGGTAGCCAGTGTAGATTTGCTAAAATGGGAGATTGGATGGGAGATTTTTTATGAGAATTTTTTTATGACATTGCTTCATATGAAGCAATGTCATAAAAGATTGCATCTGCGGTTGCAATGCTTTTCAGGACACATTAATCCACATTGCACATTGCACATTAATCCAGTTAAGCTGCAATGAAGGACTGCTCAAAGTCCTTTGGTCACTACAAACATATCTAAAAAATGTAAAATATTATTTACTTGATCTCATTTGGTTTTACAAGTGATTTTGAGAAAAACATCTCTTTACTGTCCAAAGGGTTTTTAGTGAGCATCTTGATTATATGAAGCCTAAGAAGCCATTTTCACCCATTAGATTTCTAAATAATCTATTATTTTTTGGCCTGTAGTGTTCTTCCTGTGTTCCACTTTGGCCCTTGTCCCTCCATACCAAAAATATGATATTATTAAATATAAACCCCTGCTGTAATGCTCTGGTCTCTCATCCCCATAGGTGAAGCCTTTATACCGTACTACACTGGAAAGGCCATAGATGGCATTGTGGTTCAACAGAGCATGGAGCACTTCACTAAGCCCTTGGTTATACTGTCAGCACTGGCCGTAGCCAGGTGAGTATGTCATGAACTGGCTCGAGGCTGAATCACTGTTGGGTTACATCAGTCAGAAACAGACAGTAGCATGTCACACATGTCACACACATTTTCTCTCCTCAGTTCATTTGCGATGGGGGTGCGTGGAGGAGTCTTCAGCCTGACGTTTGCCAGATTAAACCTTCGGCTGAGGAACCTTCTCTTCAGATCTCTGATGAGGCAGGAGATCGGATTTTATGATGCAAACCATACAGGTAATGTGGAAACAATATCCTTCTATCCATCCATCCATTTATCACCCATCCATCCATCCATCCATTTATCATCCATCCATCCATCCATCCATCTATCCATTTATCATCTATCCATCCATTCATTTATCACCCATGCATCCATCCATCCATCTATCCATCCATTTATCATCCATCCATCCATCCATCCATTTATCATCCATCCATCCATCCATCCATTTATCATCCATCCATCCATCCATCCATCCATTTATCATCCATCCATCCATCCATTTGTCATCCATCCATCCATTCATTTATCATCCATCCAGCCATCCATTTATCACCCATCCATCCATCCATCCATCCATTTATCATCCATCCATCCATCCATCCATTTATCACCCATCCATCCATCCATCCATTTATCATCCATCCATCCATCCATCTATCCATTTATCATCTATCCATCCATTCATTTATCACCCATGCATCTATCCATCCATCTATCCATCCATTTATCATCCATCCATCCATCCATCCATTTATCATCCATCCATCCATCCATCCATCCATCCATCCATTTATCATCCATCCATCCATCCATTTGTCATCCATCCATCCATTCATTTATCATCCATCCAGCCATCCATTCATCCAGCCATCCATTCATCACCCATCCATTCATTTATCATCCATCCATTTATCATCCTTCCATCCATCCATCCATTTATCATCCATTCATTTATCATCCATCCATTTGTCTGATTGTCTTCAGTGAAAAAAGAGCTCTCTCTCTCCCTTATGTCACCCTACAGGTGACATCACGTCCCGTCTGACCGCTGACACCACCCAGGTGAGCGACCTCATCTCCCAGAACGTCAACATCTTCCTGAGGAGTGTCGTCAAGGGCATCGGCTTCTTCATCTTCATGTTCGGGATGTCCTGGAAGCTCACACTGGTGACCATCATGGGATTCCCCTACATCGGCATCATTTCCAAAGTCTACGGCGAGTACTATAAGGTAAAGCGTGTATTATTTAACTGATTTGGGGCGGCTGCGGCTCGGGAGATAGAGCGAGTTGTCCTCTAATCAGAAGATCAGAGGTTCGATCCCCGGCTTCTCCAGTCCAGTCGAAGTGTCCTTGGGCAAGACACCCAAGAATTGCTCCCGATGGTCAGGCCAGCACTGCCATCGGTGTGTGAGTGTGAATGGGTGAATGAGAGGCATACATTGTAAAGCGCTTTGGATAAAAGCGCTATATAAATGCAGTCCATTTACCATCCATTTACCATTCCAAAACATTCCAAAAAAATTACAAGGATTCAGTGTTTCCCCCAGAATTTTACGGGACACTAAAACTCTCCATTGAAAACCAGGATAATAGTTCAGAATCAACTGAATTGTGATTGAATTGTAATTTTTATTCATCTCACCAGCAAAAACATATTTTTTTCTCTCTGTTCATCATTTTAGATGTACAAATAAACTGAACTAAAATGTTGGTTACTCTCCAGAAACTGACCAAGGAGGTGCAGACAGCCCTCGCGGAGGCCAACAAGGTGGCAGAGGAAACCATTTCAGCCATGAAGACGGTCCGGAGCTTCTCCAACGAGGATCGTGAGGCCGGCACCTACTATTCCAGGCTCATGGTCATGTTCCGGCTCAACAAAAAACAAGCCCTGGCCTACACTTGTTACGTGTGGTCCAGTTATGTAGGTATCAACAGGACAACACCAAACACTCTGGGAACCACCTCTGTTTTCAGTTTACTTGATAATAACAACCAGCGATATAAGCAAACATTTTCCTAAAAGCCTTAGTTTTTTTTTTTTTTCTCAAAGGACTTTATCTTAATTTAACTGGGATGGGTAGACTCTATTCTGCAAATCACTTCACTTCATCCCCAGATGTTATGAACAGTCACAAGATGTGTGTTTTTCCAGATTTCAGAGCTTGCTCTTCAGATTGCCATCCTCTACTATGGCGGCCACCTCGTGGTCACTGGTCAGATGAGCGGCGGTACCTTGATATCTTTTGTCATATATGAGCTGGAATTGGGAGAATGTCTAGAGGTATTTCATCTGGGGTTTTTTTTTGTGTGTGCTTGACACCCCCCCCCCCCCCACCCCCCCACCCCTTTGGACATTAATCATATTATCAGGCTATTTTTATGAATGAGACTAATCCTCTTGGCGCGGGTTTCTCTATACAGAGCATTTCATCGGTCTACTCAGGCCTCATGCAGGGAGTGGGAGCCGCTGAGAAGATTTTTGAATACCTGGACAGGAAACCCAAGCACTCGCTTGACGGCAAGGAGGCTCCAGACACATGCACGGGCCTGGTTGAATTCAGGGACATCACGTTTGCCTACCCGACGCGCCCTGAGACCGACGTACTGAAGGTTTGTTAGAAGAGAAATAGCTTCCACGCTGCACTGAAAAGCCCCCTTTTTTTTAACACCATACACCATTTCAACATCCATAACTCTCCACGCTACTCAAATCTGTTTTAGTATGAGTATGTCCCATTTGACCAATCTTGTCCAGTCAGTGTCGTCCCCCTCTGATATGATGGATATAAACAAGTTATGCAGTTTGTTTGATTACATATTTATTGTAGAATTGATCAATACTACACTGGTTGTCTATGGAAAAGCCCTTAACCTCTAATTCTAATTGATTCTAATGCAACATTTTGATTGGATACAGCAGTTCACCTAATAAGAATTCTCCATTCTCATGAATATGAACCTCTTTATAGCAAAAGAGTTTTTTGAACGTTGAAGAAAAAGCACCTTTTGAATGAATTGAATAGAAAGCTACCCTTTGAGGTTGGGGGGTTGGTTCACTAAGTGGGTGTTAACCCGCACAGTGTGTTGCAGGGAGTATCGTTCCTTCTTCGGCCCGGGGAGGTGACGGCCCTGGTGGGGCCTTCAGGCAGTGGAAAGAGCTCCTGTGTGGGGCTGCTGGAGAACTTCTACCTCCCACAGCAAGGCCACGTCCTGCTGGATGGAAAGCCTGTTCACACCTACCAGCACGAGTACTTCCACTCCCAGGTCAGCGCTCAGTATATTGGTACTTTCCTTGGAGTTATTAAAAATGTGTATCATTTTTTTGCATTGTTTTTTGCATGTTTTACTTCTCTTGAACAGGACATCACTTTTTTTATTTATTTATTTTTACATAAAAAGAGGTATGTTGCAATAGTTATAATAATAATTATACCACTGCTACTACTACCACCACCACTACTACTACTATTACTACTACTGCTACTAGTACGACTACTACTACTACTAGCACCACCACTACTACTACTGCTACTACTGCAGCTGCTGCTACTACTACTGCTATTACTACTGTTACTACTACTGCCACTGCTACTACAACTACTACAACAACTACTGCTTCTACTGCAGCTGCTGCTACTACTACTACTATTGTTACTACTACTGCTACTACTACTTTGCTTATGATTTATTTAATAAGGCTTTATGGGTTGACAAAAAGACACCAAACAGGACTTAACAAGGTAAAATGGATTTTGTTTCTACATGCATAATGTTGCAAAATGTTGTAATATAATGTGTTGTAATGTGTTATGTAATAATACTATAACAACACGGTACATATACATACCCACACATATACATATACATTTATATATACGTATGCATATACCCACACATAGAAGACATAATAAATCAGTAAATTAAAGATTTAAAAAACAAACAAACATGCATATATGAAAACTAACAAAACTAAAATGTGTGTATACTGTATGAAAGGAGCGCAATGTGTTCAGTAAGTCACTTTGTCTTATTACAATAATTTTAAGAACCCTGGGCACCCGTGGCCGAACCGCCGACCCAGGACGAAAAAATGATATTAACGTACTGCCCTGTGAAATTTGAAAGCAGACTAGTCCCAGGTCAGCGCCTCCCTACCACTGGACCCCCGCATACACACAGACTCTGGTTCAATCCCAGAGCAGAACCCAACCACAGTGGACTCACAGTTAGTTGGTTAACAATGTACTTGTCTATAACATTGCTTGAAACTAAAATGCTCTAAGAGGTGCATTCAAGAGTGATTGAGAGGAAAGAGAAAAAAGGAGCAAGACATGTTTTGCCTTCATTTGATAGTTATGCTTATGTTGCGGCTATGTGGTATGCGCCTTAGACCACCAGGACGCCTCCAGAGTTTCATTTCTAAGACATTGAATGTGAAAGCAGATTGTACTATGTAGAGGAAGTGGGCGGTACAGATGTGTTGTAAGACGTATTAGTCACAGAAGTGGCACAATAGGTCTACTTTTTTTCTACTTTCATGAAGGATAGAACAACTGCAATCCAACTGAAATGTGAAGGTGGGTTGTCAGACGTCCAGAGCAGCAGAATGTGGCGTCTTGCCGGTGAGAGTTGGAGATCTTAGATCCCGTTGGCATGATGCCAAACAAGGTTATGTGTGGATCAGTGAAGATAGCATGAGAAATTCTGTTAGATATTGTCTGAACTGAACTTTGTCCAGTGCACCCGATGGACAATTGCACATTGCATAAACCTATGTTTGGCACATCTACCTCTACTACCACCACTACTACTACTACTACTACTACCACCACTACTACCAGTACTACTAGTATTACGCCAGGGTACTTGTGCAGGGCCCTTTGCAGAGCATGAGACAAATCTCCCCCATATTTAGCGAGGTTTCGATTGATAGGCACTTTTATTGTGTCCAGGATGTTCGGTTTGCAGATGATGCCAAAGTTTTAAAAAATATGACTTTTATTGGATGGCGGTGTGCTCAGGCCATCAGGTAGCTGAACCCTGGAGACGCATAAAACCAGATGTGTTTTTTTTTTTTTTACTGTGTTTCTGCAGGTAGCCCTTGTGGGTCAGGAGCCTGTGCTATTCGCCCGGACAGTTGAGGAGAACATCACCTATGGGCTGTCTGATGTCCCCATGGCGACTGTGGTGCAGGCTGCCACCAAGGCTAACGCTCACGATTTTATTGCCACCCTCCCTGAAGGCTATGACACAAGTAATTTTTCAGCTTATTCATTTCAACACCAAGGACCGGACCTGAGAAGTTAATTTGGACAAATAGAGTGAATCTACAGCGTCTCAATTAGTGGGGATGCAACACTTTTCTCTTTTACAGCCCTACTTTGTTATTTGGGCTGATAATGTAGCTTTAAATTTGACTAGTCTCATGACAAAAAATAAATTAAGGATTCAGTGAGAATAAATTCAGGTTAAGGGCTTCTGGTAGACAACCAGTTGTCGTATTTATCAATCATACAATAAATATGTCAACATTTAACGAACTGCATTATATCCATCATGTCAGAAGTGGAATGACTTGATGAAATCAGATTTTTAATAAAAGGCAGTTCACTTATATCAGCCCAATATATGTGAATTAATATTAAGACAGGCGTTACCTAACATGATCTGAGTTTAAACATGGTAGCTGGAGACGTCAGTTCCGATGAGGTTGCAGTCATCGCTAGTGTACAATGATGACCATGCAGTTGAATCATTGTTCCTCTTATTGTTCCTCAGGTGTTGGAGAGAAGGGTACCCAATTGTCCGGGGGGCAGAAACAAAGGGTGGCCATTGCAAGAGGTCTCATCCGCAACCCACGTGTTCTCATCCTAGATGAGGCGACCAGTGCCCTAGATGCAGAAAGCGAACACATTGTAAGTGAATAAATCTGATTTTGATATTTGCCAATACCAAACAGGATCTGATGTAACGATTCCTTGTGGTTTTGCATGGCAACAGCAAAGCAGAGCTTTTACCTCTATCTCATTTACCCCAGGTTCAGCAGGCTCTGAACAACATCATGCGGGCGCGCACAGTGTTGGTAATTGCCCACCGGCTGAGCACAGTTGAGAAGGCGGACAACATCATAGTGATTGACAGGGGCCTTGTGGTTGAACAGGGGACTCACAGTCAACTGATGGCCGGCGGGGGGCTTTACCACAAGCTTGTGCAGAGGCAGCTCCTGGGCGTCGACACGGAGGACCTCAGCCCGACCGGAAAACCCCCCTGGAAGTTTGATGGGGGAACTCAGCACAGTAGACAAAGCAGCAGCGACAGCGAGTCTGAATATATTCGCTACTGAGAATGAATTGTTGTGCTTGAAATGAGAATTATACAGATATGGGTTTTTGAAGGCCAATAACATTTCTGGGTTGCAGCTGACAATAGCTGATACTTTAGAATGATATTCAATAACTTTAAATTCAACCAATTATATTCTTGTCAGGGTGGAAAAGCCTCTGAAACAACATTAAGATCATGGGACACTAAAACTCTCCATTGAGACCCATGATGATGATGATGATGATAATAATAATAGCACGTTTGTGGAATCCAATCAAAATGTCACACCAGAATCAATTCAGATTAAGGCTTGAGCCAAATGTAATGTTGCTGAGTTCATGTTTCTTTTCAGGGCTGTTGAATGTAGAATTTGTTACTTCACATGTAAATGGTGTAATACTATACTATAAACAAAACAAGGGTGCCTTTTCTATGGAACTGAATGTAATAAGGAGAGCTTATTAAGTGTCTCAAGAGGATGGATCATTTTGTGGCACTACAATTACATAAATTATGTAATGCACTTTGATGAAGAAAAACAATGCTCAACACTATGTAAACCTACGTAGGATACAAACAAAGGTTGATGGATAAAAAAAAGCTATGTCATATGCTGCCTTCAAGGTCTCATTGTAAACGCCTACTTTCCACTTACAGCTGATGTAAATATGACCTTGTTGCACATTCAAGTGCTTTTGGTTGGACATGATTACATAGTGGAGCCTGTAACAGAAGTCTGTTGGTGGCTGAAAATTCTCAATTTCCCAGTCATATTTATCACTTTGTTGCAATATCATCTGTCTGCAGCCATGTTATCACTGCTCTCAGGCACCAAACCACCCCACTCTTAGTCCACTATTGCTAGGTCACTATTGCAGTATGTTGTTTTGGTTTGCATATTGCAAGTTAAATTTGTCAAATAGTAAACCTTTGGGCAAAACAATATATAAATATTAAATAATTAAATAATTTCTGGGGACAAAGTGGGACAATGACTGAGAAGATATGGTTAATGTGATGAATTATTAGACGTTACCAAACTACGGAACACTGGTCATGGATTTACACAGGGCTCACAAAAAGATTCCTGGTAATTTTTTATCTTTGCCATAATCCAATTGATGCCCGCGTTTTGAGGTCCAATCTTAATTCTCATATTTCCGACAGCACTTGGATGCATCATTGGGCCTGTATCCTCTCAGTTTCCGGTTAGTAAAGCTCAGTCAGCTGTCACAGTCTGAAAGGCGAGAAGAGAGGAACACACAGACGAGGAGAAACACAAAACGAGCTAAAATGTCTAGTTTTTCCAGCAAATTTAGCGCTTACACGATGACTCAGCTCAACGAATTGCTGGAGGATGATGAAAAACTCACAAAGATTGTCCAAGAAATGGAAGAGGTACGTAAAGCTTGTCGCTTTTGAAGCCTAACGTTAGCAACTGACTCCTTCCTCGGCCAGTGTTTTTTTCGACCCTTTGTTGTGCTTTCCTGGCAAGCTCCATGCACATTTACGGAAATGGTCGTTTAGCATTACATATTTACGTGTAATGTAAAAACCTATTGTCAACCACACCTGAAACTGTTTTACAAAGCCGTGAGTAACGTTAACCTTGGGACGGAGCTGGGGTATGGCAGCATTGTCTCAAGTTTTACCACCTTAGGACTTCCTAGTCTGCGACAATTGTTGCCCCAACGAAGTTCACTTCTACAGACAACAAAGCTCCCGGTGTCAATAAAACGTATGGCTTAGAATAAACGTGGGATACATTAATGTTAAGTCATTTTCAGAAAATATATTAACTTAAGCAATGACCCAGTCCCCATACGCGCTATCTTGTATGGGGAGAACGTCACGTGAAACTCCATTAAAAAAAATCTGTCCCTTTAATGCTGCCTTCCTATCGGCAAAGGTAGACGCCTAGGAAAACAGAACTTAAGAATTTTTCTGAAATGTTAGGATCTACTCTTCAATTCGGCATACATACAATACGCCAAACAGGACGCATCTAAATAAAATGTAAGGTTTATAATTGGTTTGCCACCGTTACCCACAGTCCTGCTCCACTGAAATAACACAGTGGAGGGCGTTAGCGAGCGACGTGAACACAATTTTAGAAATGGAGATTTTATCGGAATTATGTGATGTTGTGTGCAGTACGTGTATGCCGGAATTACCAGAAGACTCTAACCATTCAGAAAAGGCTTGAAGTTGTGTTCTGCGACGTATGTACATTCGCCGATAAGCAGGCGAAATTTAAATTGATAGATTCTGAATGCAGTTTGGCGTTAGTTTCTCTCCACGTGAGTTATCGGGGCTAGCAATGGCCTTGACCTTTTTGTTCAACACTATTTGGAAGGTGCTTAGGACTAGTGTTTTCCTAACAATTTCCCCTTGCAGCACCTGTCTGGAGAGGCCTGGCTGTTCATGATAAACAGCTGATAAGCCTCCGTTTGCCCATACTTGAAGAGATTACAAGCGCTAATGGTTTTATTGCTACACACATTTGGCATGTCAAGCGTTATGCTGCTCACAGATGAGAGGGATTTTTATGCAGGATTTGTTTCCCCCCGTCATGCTGCTGCTCCTTTCAAATAGTCAATTGCAATGTAGACTTTAATATACCCTAATGTCCTCCTACTAAGTTAGCCCTGCTGCCTCCCCAGTGGTGGAAGGACTTTCCCACCCTACTTAGGAAGGCAGAGTCACTCTTCAAGAAAGACATGTCCCCTTCTCCCCTATCTTACCCCTCTAAGTGCACCTGATCATCCTGTCTTTGTCTTGTCTTTTTGAAAAAACAAAAAAACAACTACCGTTTCCCCTTGGCACTTTATCTAGCATTGTCTTTTAATATTATGCACAAATACACAGAGGAATATTTCTTACATCTCTTGTCAGGGCACTCCGACTTTGACTTGAGCACGCCTTGTTATGTTGGTGATTTAGGAATTTAATCGAATTTTGGATACAAGTGTTGGCTGAATGCCTAAAATGTGAAATATAAGCCTCTTATCTGAGACATGGACACCGACGGGTCAGAACATAACCTGTATCTGATCCGCTTCACTTTTTTCAAAAGCATCAAGGAAACATGTTATGGTATTATTAGTGATTTGCATGAATGTGTTTGTCCGATCAGCCAACCATTGTGCTGTCAGTTCTGTTTTTAGTCCACACCCTGTCTCCATGGTTTCATTTTCCTCTCCCATAGGTTACAGGGAGGGAGGGACTTGTGTACTGCAATGACACTGCAGTTGTTGACTTTAGTTAGTCATAAGATTATGGGAAAGATGGGAGAGTTTCAGCCAAGCAGGGACATGCCTCAGACGAAGGTTGAACTGAGAAATTCCTTGATCATAATGCTTTGGACAGGAACAAAAGCAGTGTCATAAGTCATTGGGTGAAACCTGAGAGTGATGAGAAGTACTGAGTGTACAGCTGAAGTATATGAACACAAACTCTCACACTGCGTGCACACACACACACACACACACACACACACACACACACACACACACACACACACACACACACACACACACTGCTTTGAATCATGCAAATAGTAGCTCATCTGTTTTTGGACATGATGTTGAAAATGTCACTGAGTTTGTTTTGATTGAGTTGTTAGCTCAGATATATGCTGTGCATGCAGATACAAATCAGTTACGTTTGGCTGTACAGTAAATGGCACTTGTCTGTAGTAGTAGGTTGTTTGTGGCTTGTGTTTATGAGGCAGGCGTGGGCTGCTAGACAGGTCTTGGTGTGATAAACGCAATGATTCTGCAGTTATAGGCCTTCATCTTAAACTGTAATACACACCCAGTTATGATTGAGTTTCCAGTGAGCTAAATCCAGGGATGGTCTTGATTCAGAGGTGACCTAGTTTTACAATACCAACACATGGTGTTTTAGCTCATTTAAGCTTTTCGTTCTACATTTTCTATTGAATTGAGATTAAAGTGAGTGCCGTCATCTTTCCTTTTTTCTTCATCTACTTTGAAACCTGAAACCTGAAATTAATCCAAAGATGGGTTTTACAGAGTATGCATGCTCTGCTTCACACTTACAGTTACACACATTGATAACTTGGAACTGCCCAGTACGGCCACAGTCTTCTGCTGCTGGCCACTGAGCAGCTCCACCGGTGCAGTTAGGGGTCAAGTGTCTTGTTCAAGGGCACTTAAATGGTAGCTGTTAAGGAAGAGGAGAGCATCACTCATTCACTTTCCCCACCTACATTTTCCCAGCGGATCTGGGGATTTGGATGTTTAAGTGCACTAATCAAGTGCCCTTCAATGGTAGTGTCTAAGGGAGGGGTCTCAGAAGTTTGGCTCGAGTAAGTGAATGGGAAATGCTTCTGAGTAATGGGCAGTCTGGGGTTTCAAACAAACAACCTGTTTACTAGTCCACTTCTATAACCCTTCCACTGTTGAATTTATACCTTTGCTGAGCTTTATTAGTTGTCAGACGTTCCTCTCAATTTCTGAGAGTGTGTGTGAACTGCATATTATGCCAACCCATATCTGACTGTAGGTTATCACACTCCCTCTCCTAAATTCAGGTCTGCTCTGTCAATCCAGATCAGTTCTTAACTTAGATTTCCTGTGATTATTTCAGTGTTCTCCTTTCTATTATTGTAGCTGGCATGGAGAGAAGTGTTGGAGAGCATTTCCCCCAGCAAACAATTATGTGTTTGGTTTGACAGAACAAGCCTGCAGTTATGGATGCTATTTAAGGGGCTCCTTCTTCAGTGGGGCACAAAGAATGAGAGAATTGGTCGTTGCAAATGGTAGGCTGTTCATTTCAGGATATGACGGTACAAAGCACAGCAGTAATGGACATATCAAGCTGCTTTTCCTGTGTGAAATGCTGTTTTCCCACTTCCATCCAACCCACAAACAAGGCCCACTCTGTCTATTTTAGAAATTACTGTATCATTAAGACGTGTCCTACACTGATGTATTTTTAGAGCTTTCCTACATGCTCTTGCCCATTCCTTGCTATAATTGCAGTTATAAGTGTGACATTTCAGTTGGATGTGTGAAATGAATATGCGAAGAAGCAAAGGAGCTTTTTGTTCATCGTCCACTGTTCACATTGTAGCCTGTCATTCTTACATTGTTCTACTGTGACTCATTTGTGTTCATATTTTCAATATCATTCACACTTTACGTGAAAGGAGTCATGTATTTATTTTATTTTTTTACCTAGGTCAATAAAGGTTAACAAATTCCTATTTACAGTGATGGCCTTGCAAGAGGTTAAAGGTCTCTTGAGGGGCAATGGGTTGGGATTAGATTAAAATAAACAAACAAAACAAACAAACAAATCACATCACAGTACAAAAAAATCCATCTGTAAAAGTGACTTTGTGAATCTGCATTGTATCTTGTATTGGAAAAAATCTGCAAACTGTGAGATGGTTTCCCTTGTTTCCAATGCAATTTTTCTTGTTTGAACAATTGTCAAGTAACAGCATCTTGAAATAAGGCAGCTCACTCCACTAAAAATGAAATGTCAAGTTAAACAATATTAGAAACAAGTGAAATGATCTCACTCCACTGGCAGATTTTCTTTTCTTGTTCTATAGCTAAAGAACAAATACAGTACATGAGGGGGACTGTGGGAGTTGTGTGAAAGTTTGCAGTTGAGGTGTGAAAGTTCATATTGTTCAAGTTTCATGAAAATACAACTTTTATTTCCTTTGCCAAATTAGATACTGCTTAATAATCAACACATGGTTTGTCGAAAAACTATTTTCTGTAAACTGACAAAGTTTGATAGCATCCAGGTACAGAAGAGTGACAAGTCCAATCCCTGACCCGAGTTTTCCTCTTGATGACCACTAAAAATTAGATTTTTATGACTCAATACAAGATAAAATCACTTATACAGATGGAGATTTGTTGCATTCACAGATGGAGAATTACAATGTTTTTTTCTGCTAATATACCGAAACACCAAAGTGGGAAGGAAAGTGAACAGTTGGCATCACAGTGTAAGGCACATTTGTTTTACGTGCATCCTCTTCCATGTTTCCAAGTCGGAACCATTCTGTGTTTTTATGTTGTAGATGCTGGAGGTCCAACAGAGCAAGGAGATGACGCTGGCCAGTAACCGAAACCTGGCAGAGCAGAACCTGGCCCTCCACCCCAGACTGGACCATAAGAAGGACCAGCTCACCAAGCACTACAGCTGCCTTCAGGAGAGCTTTGAGGCCTACCAGCTCCGCAAGTCCACCCTAGGTATCAATATCAACATTGCAAATAACAATGGGTGTAGAGGGAATCCCTATCTTGTACCTCTGCTCAGAGAGAACGGTTCTGAAGATATACCATTAGATAGGGCAGGGCAATAATCGCTTTTATCTATTAGGTAGGCAAGAGAACAACTAGTCACCAGAAATTGTAAGTGCCTCTCCTCCCCAAACAAGCATCGAGGTGCATAACCAGTACTTCAGTAATATTTTATAATTATTTTACTACCAAGTCAGTATCCTTTTGATTATTCTTCCTTTAAACATAAAAAGAGTTTGTATGCTTGGAACTTAACTTAACGATATGTCAGTTACCGTCATGCATGTTACGCAATGTTCTTTACCTCAGTGTTTGTTTTTCTGCTGAATGACACACAGATCCGACCAGTTTCACCGGTTCCAGCATTTCCCATTAGAGGTCGTTGCCAGCTATATCGCTAGAAGCCCTGTGTGATTTTTGCCGCAGGAGTCGCTGGCAGCGGGTTAAGCAGGTTCATGAGCTGAATTAGATTGCCACTGCGCTATCTTTATAAAGACTGAGGCCTTTATTACCTCTTACTGACGCACCTTCACAGCAATCTGAAGTGTGTGAGGAAGACAGAGTGACGCTACTTGTGGCCTTGGTTGACGCAATGGTTGCCAAGGAGTCCACTCAAAATAGCATGCCAACAATTCACTACTCTTTGTCCTGACTTCTGCTATGCTGATAAAAGTTAGACTTTGCTTTCTTCCCTGCAAGGCATACAGTCTCCGTTTGTAAAAGCTATGTGCTATCATGTATACAATATATACAGTTGGGAGATGCTCATTTCGAAAAGACTTACTGCTGTTATCAAAGCAAAAGGGGCTTTTACTAACTATTAACTAAAGGTTGTGCACACTTATGCAACAAAGGTGTTTTTAGTTTTCCATTTTGAATACGTTGTTAGATATGAGCAGCCTTGTTTTTGCCCGTGGATTTGGACATAGTAATGAGCAATTTCAGTGTTTATCACATGGCTTTGCAGCATATACTTACATCTGATTCTAGAGGCTACATTTGAAAATGTGTCTCCATTCATACATTGTATGACATACATGCGCTTGTAGCTTTCAAACATTCAAGCATTAATTCGTTATTGTTGTATTGTATAAAGCTACATCAATGAGAATCACCAGCTTCATGCAGTACTACACTTTACATGGCTATTAACATTGTATAGGAAACACTGCAAATGTGTTCTGATTCACGGGCTTTTTATTTCAGGCCTCAACAAACTACAAAAAATGGACTGGTGTTAATATTTATATTTGGCTCCTTTACTCTCTGAAGCTTAGTGGATGTAATTTCTCAGAGAGGAGCTAAACTGATGCAGCAGCCAGTAGGTTGTTTGTTGACAGCGAGAGGTGGCTTTTGTCAAATGTAGGCTACCCGGTGCCCCCCCTCGCCCTTGTCCCCTTGTTCTAGTTGCGGATTTTCAGTAGTGCAGCTGGAGAAGGACAGCAATGCTCAGAGCTGAGAGCAACTCGGCCATTTGACCCAGATGAAAGGCTCGGGCAACACCGACTCAACATACTGTGTTTTCTTTGCATGCCGTTAGCCCTCCCACCACCACCCATCGTACATCTTTTTCCCTTGGTAATAGGTAGCACTACATCACCTTTCACTGCCCATGAAGCTGTGGTGGCCAGGGTGGCAGGGTAAAACTGCACCCCCTAAGGATGACAGCCCACAGTGGGCCATTGTGCTGCCAAGCAGGCCGGGATAAAACGACCACAGTGGGTGGGAGTGAGAGAGGTGGATGATGGTACTGGGAGGGAGGGAGAGAGAATGGGGGAGAAAGAGAGGCAGGCAGGCAGGCCAAAACTCCCCCTCAGATTCACAGCAGAGGCTGACGTGTATTCATTTACTAAATGGCTGTCTCATGATCCCCAGGCCCAGACTGTGTGTTCTGGGCTCGACAGGCTCTGCGCCGAGCCAGAGAATCACTGCTTTGTGTGGAGCAGTGCTGCTGATATGCTTGAGAGTCTGCCTTGTTATGCGAGAGAGAGCTGGACAGAAAGATATGGGAATTCACCCTGGAAAAAGGCTGTGTGCCAGCAGTAGACCCTCTGTCTACAGTTGTGAGAAATCTTACCTGCATTCTTGTATAAATGGCTCCTAAAATATCGTCTGATCTTCATCTAATGCATAAGAATAGATAAACACAATGTGATTTAACAAATAACACACATTTACTTTTACATGTCTTTTATTGAACAAACGTTAACAGCTTGGATTAGAAAAAGTATGTGAACCATGAGATTTAGTAACTGGAACCTCGTTTAGCAGGAATTCCCTCAACCAAACCACAACATTTTAATAGAGTTAAGGTCAGGACTCTGTTCAAGTCATTCTGTTGTAGATCTGTGTTTGGGGTCGTTGTCATGCTGCATGACCGAACCTCTGTTAAGTTTCAGATCACGGACAGTTACCCTGATATTCTCCTGTAACATTTCCTGATACATTCTTAATTTATTGTTCCCTCAATGATTGAAGCCGTCCAGGCCTTGAGGCAGCAAAGCAGCACCAAACCGTGATGCTCCCTCCACCATGCTTCAAGGTTTTCCTGTGGTTATCCAGTGTT
This sequence comes from Hoplostethus mediterraneus, assembly GCA_034670385.1. Lineage (NCBI taxonomy): Eukaryota > Metazoa > Chordata > Actinopteri > Trachichthyiformes > Trachichthyidae > Hoplostethus > Hoplostethus mediterraneus. The sequence continues at coordinate 713,101 of JAXDDW010000002.1, forward strand.
TTCTTCTCCTCCAAATGTAGCGTTGGTCTTTAGCAAACTTGAGAGCAGTGGTTTAAAGAGATGTTTGCAGATCCTTGTTACTGAGCTGTTACTTTAGGGCTCTTTGTTTCCTCCTTGAACATTATGTGGCGTGTTCTTGCTGTGATCTTTTGCTGGATATGCACTCCTAGGGAGAATAGCAATGTCTCCCATTTGTATCCAATCTGTTTGACTGTAAACTGATGGAGGTCCAAGTCTTTGGAAATGCTCTTGTAGCCTTTTCCAGCCTCATGAGTTTCAACAACTCTTCTCCGGAGGTCCTGGGGGCTTATTCCACTTCAACAGATCTTTTTTTTTTTTTTTTTTTTGGAGAGCAGACTGTTGGTAACTTTGCGGGGGGGTTTATATGACAGGACACCAAGTCATTATCCTGGAGGTTCACATACTTTTCCCAGCTTAGACTGATAATGTTTGAACCATATGTTAAGTAAAACATTTTTCTGTGTTATTTGTTACATCGCATTGTGTTTATCTATTGTTATGACTTGGATGAAGATCAGACCATATTTTGGAAGCCATTTATGCAGGAATGCAGAGAGTTTACAAAGTTCTCGTGACTGTATCTGAAGGTTTATTCAATTTACTGACATTAACCTTTTATCTCCCATTTCCTTATGATTATTGATGCATTATAATTTATTCTATTAAACACGAACAAGTCACATGGGCTTTCCACCATGGTCCTCTTCCATTCAGTGCAGTGGTAATTCCTTATGAGAGAGGGCACAGGTTCAGACAGCTGTGAAATGCCTTGAGTCATGCTGGGGGAAGCTGGTTAAATTAAGCCCCTTTTTTATCTGGACCCTGCCTGGGAGGAGGGCAGATGAGGAAGGTAGTCTAGCCAGGCCTTGTCCACACATGACCCCTGTTTATATTTCCTTCTCTCTCTCTTGCCTTTCAAACTCTTAATCCCCTTCTCTCACTCATCCACCTTTTTAACCGTTATGTAACCAGGCAAGCTGTAAGAATCGATCTTATTTACAGTAACAGCAGTGGGGAGGGAGGGTTACTTACATAAACAATCATCGACACCATAGAGCTGCCTAGTACAATCAGTCTGGTTGGGTGGGTTTCACTCAACAGCTTCAGGGGAGTCTGTAAAATCTGTAATGAAACCTACCTCACCTTGCCTTAAAGGGGCCCTGTTATTGGAATTCAATTTCCTCTATTTATATACATATATGATCAAAAATGTATAAAGAAGACATTGTTAAAGTAGTTGTTTGAGTAGTTACATTTAACACATCACAACTGGACTTGATCCTGATTGGCTCCCCTCACTAAAGAATCAGGCCAGTTTGCAGCACTTGAACTGGAAAGCTACCAAAGGACCAAAACTGACTTAAGTATAAATAAATGAATGAATGAATGTATAAATAAATAAATAAATAAAAATAACTAATAGAAACAAGTCAATCTATCCACACAATAATAAATACATAAATATATGAAATCTGATATAAATGTATATTTCTGTATTTTTGTCCTATTTGTCTAATTTATTTTTGTTCATATTCATTTCCCTATCTACTTATTTGTGTATTTATTTCCCTGAGAATTGAATTCCGTATTTATGAATGTCTCTTTATCTATTTCCTTATAAATGCGTTTCCGTAAAAAATATTTATTTATTTATTTCTGTATTTCCCTGTCCCTATGATAATGAGGGGGCTGATAATGCTCACCATAGAAAGCCTCCACTCAGCAGGTTTACCTCATTTGAATTGGAGGACCTGGTGTTGTTGGCCAATCAGGGTCCAGTATTCTGGTAGGCCTTAGGGTGATCCTCCATGTTTATTGTTTACAGTGTCAATGCGGAAGTCCCACTTCTTAATTGATCCAATTGGTCACTAGAGAAAAAACTGAAGTTGAACTTTTTTCAACTTGGAGCGCTCAAGGCACCCACAAACGCAACACACATGGAGCGGAAAATGCAAGGCTCCTAGCAACACAAAAGCAGCGTGCAGAAAGCTTCACTCACATTGATAACGACTAGAAAGGGCCGCCCTCTGATGGTAAAATCGCATCCTGTATGATCGGACTATTAGTCTTCAAATTCATTCAGTAAATACCCTGTTAACTAAACTGCGTGTATTTGCAAAACATCATGAAGAACATTATTGTTATATTGTGCCATAGAACAATGGTCCTTAATCCTGGTCCTTGAGTACTGCCGTCCTGCTGGTTTTCATTCTAGCCATCTAATCAGGGACTGGTTTACACATGGGATGCCAGGTGAATACAATTCACTACCATTGAACATTTGAAAACAAAATCCAGTGAATAATATGGGACCTTTTTTAAGGAGCTTAAAATAAATTAATTAGTATGGCTTTCAGTGGAGAGTTTGGTGTCCAACGATGGTCTAAATGTTTCAGAGGCCTTTCCGGCCTGCCAAGAATAATATTCTTAAGGATTGGATTGGATTCTTTTTCACATGAACAGGGTAAAATTTTGCTATCGATCTTCCAAAACCCCGATTGCTACAGGTCCTTGATGGATATCTACAGTGCAGAAATGAGTCTGTCCAGATCTTTGCACACACTGCATGCACAAGAGAAAGCCTAGAATAGCACATTGATTTAGGCTAGATTGGGTGTAAGATTCATTGTATTGTATCTAGGCCTCTTGGAATGTAGGTGAATGGACAATGGCAGAGGCGGAGATCACAAACCTACTTTATGCGCTGTTGGCGTTATTGCCTGTGTGTGTAATCCCAGCTCCAGCTGGTGTTGACTTTCAGCCCTGTTCAGGCACACAAACAAAACAGGCTTCCCCCTTAGAGATGCCACGCCAGTTTCAGTTGACTCACTGAGGCCTTGCTAGCACACAGCAAACAGAGCGACGTTTTGAGTGTTAGGTTATATGAAAGCTGCCAGTCAAGATCCTGAGACTGGCACTTCCTGTCTCAGCCTTGTGAGAGGCTCTTATTAAATGCATTATTGCCAACACACTTGATTTCAGCTCAATGAAGATTTGAAGGAATACTCAGCAAATCAATCAACATACGTTAAGGCCACACTTAATTTTTGTTGTATGCAAGGATCCTGTGACTCAAATGTATCGAGGCATTTTGTAGACATTATTCGATTGATTTATAGTATTACAGTGCAGATTTTTGTTACTACTCTAATTCGCTTGTGGAATGTTTTCATCACAAAAACAAAAAGCAGAAAACAGGGTAAAAGAACATTGGTTTTAGTTTGCGTGCATTATCAACATAAAGAGAATAAATCCAAAGAATGCAACACCTTCATCGAAACGCAATGATGCAGTGGCTACGGATTCTCACATTTGAAATGACTTAACTTCTATTGGAGAGTAAAGGCTTCACAGATGTTTCAAATCAGTAAAACATCTGTCCATCCAGCATATGTTTAGTGTGCGATGTTGCATGCCAACACTTTATTACACCGTTGATGTATGGTGGAAGGTACGAGCTAGGTTTGCATTCTCTCAAAAGCAGCGAGGCACACTAAACACTGAGAAGTTGAAGACTGGGTATTTCTTTACCTGATTCAGGTGTGGCTCTTCCCAGAATAATAACATTTGTGTTGCTCTTCTGTGTTGTTCATTCACAGACCACAAGTCAGGAAACACCTCCCTGGACACTTTGCTGGCCCTCCTGCAGGCAGAGGGAGCCAAAATAGAAGAGGAGACAGAGGTGAGCATTATCCTGCAGTCTTTCCATGGATGACCTCATTTATCCCCCAGTGACATGAGTCAGTAATTCATTTACCTGCCTCTCCTGTGGTTTATGTCTTCCGCAGCAGCGGCTTCATTATTCTAATGTTAGACTGTTACTCATTTGTAAGTGGCTTTGGGTAATGCTGCATCGCATCATATGGGAAAGACGGATGCAAGCTTCCGAATAGAAAATGCCATTCACCTCAGCTTTCAGGTGGTAAACACGGACCCGATATCTGATTTCTTGAACTCTAACATGAAATACCTGTAGTCGAGTGCAGGGAATAATGTATTCATATCACATAAAACCAACAAAGTGAATAATTTTCATCAACATTTTTGATCTTATAAAATGCCATGGCAGGTCACAACTACTTGCTGATATTTTCATTGGTCGTTGGCATGGCAACGTTTGTGTTGCTGTTAAACCCAAACTGAAACGTATCACTCACCCAGTGGTTGTTCGTTATGGCTCCGATTTGGAGTTGGCGCACATACTACTATCTGTTCTATCTCTACTACTATTTCACGTTATCCAGTGTATTGAAGTATTCCTCTGCAGTATGATAGTGAATGCAATAAATCATCCTGCAATTGACTACAGGGGTAATCACTCTATTTTCTCATGCTGTTATGTCGTCAGCATAACAAGCTTCCGATATAGCAGCAAGATGAAAACACAGACGTAGACGAAATATGCAAGCTAAGGATAACAGCGCTCCTATATAGAAGTGGGGAAAATATGTTCACAAGGTTAGCTCGGCTAGCAGCAAATCACCATAACCCACATAAAAATGCTAGTTGTTTATGTATGTACTTTGCTCCCTGACGCTGGTGATGCATGCCTATGATTGCTCAACTCAAACTCAATTTGAGACCCAATGTGTGACTGTACTAGTTGTGACGTACTGAAGTACACCTGAACGGGCTTGTGTAACTTGAAGGTATAAAGACCCTGCTCTCTCTTAAAGGGGCAGAGAAATGCTTGAATGCTGTCTGAGCCGTACACTATTTCTCCCCATGCCGCATGATTAAGTGATCACTCCGCTTTGAACTTTGAGCATCAATTGACTTCTTTGACGACACCCTTTACCTCTGTTGACAGAACATGGCCGACTCCTTCCTGGACGGCGACGTGACCCTGGATACCTTCATCGACGCCTACCAGAACAACAGGAAGCTGGCCCACCTGAGGAGGGTGAAGATTGAGAAGCTGCAGGAAATGGTGCTGAACGGCCAGCGGCTCCCTCAGGCCCCGGCCCCCACTTGCCGATCTCAGGATGTGTCGGCAGCAGCCAGGCCTTCATCCGCCCTCCTCACCGAGGCCAGCAGCGGCTCCTCCCCCCTCCCTCAGCCCAGGAGAAAACCCCCACTACCTCCATCCCAGCCAGCCCCGATTCTGAATCCAACTCCAGCTCCAGCTGCCGCCCCCCAGCCTCCTGTCTTCTACACAGCACCTCCATACCCCCCAATTCCTCCCAGGTCAGGCCAACAATTCCCCAACATCCCTTCCGGCTACCCCAACCCCTTCTTATCTCAGTATCCCCCCGCTTTGCCCCAGAGGCCCCCCCCTCGTATGACCCCGCAGCCTGGCTTCATAATGCAGTAAAAAAAAAAAAAAAATCAGTTGCCACTCAGAGGATGCAGTGTGTGTTGTGGACTTTTCACTACTGGAACTCCTCTGGGAACTATCTTCCATGTTGTCTGCTTTCTTGGAATATGACCAGTCGCAATACAAGAAGGCAGACCTGCGCCGGCTGGTCTGGTCACTTTCAGCTGAAACAGGTCTTCAATAATCTCTGTGGATTTGCGCTCTCCACTTTACAACACCACACTGGTCTTGACTCTGCTAGCCTGAGTCCCTTCGAAGGAAGGGCTAACAGTAGGCTGTAGTGAAACAAGTGTCGGTCTATGGGTCACTGGTCTGGGACTCGCCATCTATCAGCACTTTTGGTCTCCAGGCAGCGCCCTCAGCTCTGCATGCCCGTTAGTTTTCAGTCTCTCACCTCCCTCCAGTCATGTTCCTCCAACTATGCTGTTTTTTAAGGAAGATTAGAGTCATTCAAAAATGGGCTTGAATTAGTGATTTTCTATTTTCCAATCTTAGTAATTGACTGGTAAGATATATGCAAACAAAGAGAGACCTAAATTACTGTGCGGTTTTGACAGAAAATTTCCCAGACTACATTCAGGCAAAACTGTATCTATGCTGTTTTGTTTTATTTTAAAATTCCACAAGGTACATAGAAATATTTGAATTCCAGTAACATTCTACTAGAGAGTACTAATGGAGTAATGTTAATAATTGCCAGGATAGACTGATTAATATTGTTCTTTGTACAGAAGGGCTTTGGTTAGTGTATCTCTTCTTTAATACGTGGATGAGTGCAGACCTGCCTGTTCAAGATGGCCGACGGTTATATCTGGTCCGTCTCAGGGCAGAAAGTTATGTTGAAGGAGGGTTAGTGGCGTTAGAAACACTGAAGTGTTGTAACCCAAAATGAGGCCTTTAGAGCCTTGCCTAAAATGAAGGATTTATCTATAGCCATATAGTACATTTCTTCTGTGTGTTGTTCTCCATGGGTTCCTGTTGTAATACAACACTCCTCACGATGTCTTTAACATCCTTGGTTGGGATTGAAAATGATGCCAACAACTGTTTGGATCTGTTCAATTTCCTGTCACATTGACTGAGCACCAAAGACTCCCCGTGTCTCTCCTTGTTAAATGTCTTTTGCTACAGTCTTTTTTCTTTTCTTTTCTTTTTTTTACGTAAATGCAACATTTAATGTGATAATCGATCATGTTTCCCATCATATCTACTTGTGAGGAAGATATCCGTGGCAGTCATACAAGCTGTGTGTGTGGATGGGTGGAATACTTTGATTTTGAGCTGAATCACTCTTTTGTAAACATGCAAACCAGATCTCATGAAAAGCAACTTGCAAGGGCAACCTGGCTTTGGGCAGGAAACTCTTTATCTGAGGAGACAGAAATTCACCTTGTCCTTCCGAATGCTGTCGCTGAGCACTGTTGAAGAGCCGTTGTGTGCCTACACTTGAACTGTTGTTGATCACATCCTGCTGACTACTCCATGTTTCTTTATCTGTGTGTACATCTTGCTCAATTGGCCTGACAGCTCTGGACCACCCCCCTCCCCTAAAGGCAGGACGTCTTCTCCTGCAGCTGATTTGACGTAATGCCAGACGGTAGAAGAAGCATTCGTCTGACTGACCGTCAATCTGTCAGGCTTTGCATTTTAGCCAGCGCTGCAGGAGCTGGAGGCCAGAATAGAGCGCTGTTGAACACGTGCCAGAGAGACATCTCTTCAGGCTGTGTGCCTAGTGGTGCTTGTGCTACTCTTCCATTCTTTCTCCAGCGTGGTCTTGGTTTGCTTGAGGCGGCTTTAGAGATTTGTGCTCGTTTTTTTTACATTTTTTTTATTTTGTTTCAGTCAAATAACAGGGCTCCAAGATGTTTGTTTCATATCGGTGATAACGTGTCCCCCTCCCTGGCAAAAAAAGAGGACCACAGTATAGCCAGAGCATACTTGTTGGCAGGCAAAACTGCAGAAACGGCAGAAGCTTAAGTATCAATGTCTCGATAAACCAGCATTTCTAACAACTAACAATGAATAATTCTTGTGTGCATGGCCTTTGCCCTTTGTGTTAAGTCCGGAGACCTCTTTAATACTTTTGGGTTTGTCTTTAGCTGTTGAGCTGCTTTATTGTTTGAACTGATCCCCTGTATCCATGGTTTTCTATGTGGTTGGTGATATTTTCAGTGTAATGTTGTAGCTATTTACTTATAATGTTTAATGTTTAAGTGGAATTTAAGGCTATTTTCAAGTTCAATAAATCTTAAGTTTTTCTATTTGGTTTTATTCTATGGCTTTTCCCCTCACTCATTCTGCACACATACTTGTGTGTCGCTACAGCTCTACTTGTGGTTGAAAATGAAACAAGACAGCCACCTAGCGTTCCTGTTGGGTTACTGAAATCTCCACAAGATTGTTGTCTACTAAAATGCACAAAAGTGTTCTCTTTCTGTGTGCTCGGGTGGACGGTGAGAGAGAGAGAGAGTGTGAAACCACGTTAACGTTAAAAACTCCACCTGTAATAACTAAGAGGATCACTGAACTAAATAGTCATAGCGGAATTCCTCTTAAGTGCTGCGCATTTACACGTGAGCGCGCACTCAACATTAAATTCGATTAAATGAATTTTTGCGTTTTGGTGCAGAAAGTTTGGATACGGGTAACCTTAATGCAACGAAGCCACTAGATGCAATTGGCCACAGTTCCTTGTGTTTAAGAAAACGTTTGCTGGGAATCTCTAGCAAAGAGCAGGGGAAATGCAGTGCATCGTGTTTTAAGGCATTTGGCGCTACCACTGTCCTTGGTACCAGATCACAGGGCTGGTTATCTTCATATACACCCGAATGTAGCAAGGCTTCTGGTATTCTGCCCCTTACAAATGGGACAGACTGCAAAGCATGTTGACTTCTTGTCTCCCTCAGTGATTTTAAAACAATTATATGTCACATTTCCCACATGATGTATAATATGTACTGGAACTGAATTGTCACGTGTATTTTCTTTTTCATCTGCATGAATATTTTTTTGTTCTCACGTCTCTCTTGAAAAAGGGGATCTCGACGTCAATGAGACGATTTGATTAAACAAAGGATTCATTCGTTCACTTCACATTCATTCGTTCACTTTGAATTGGATTGTTTGCGACGCTAACAATTATGGTTTTGAATGTCTCTCAGTCCTCCACCCGCGTTATGTTGCATTCATGGCCATAACATTCACCCCATTATTCATATAACTACGGATTCTTCGTCTTCCTTGAAAGAATCACGTGTGTGTGTGTATATACATAGCAAAATTAATGATTTTCATTGCATAAATCGTTCTGTGATCACAGCTCTTAATGCATGTGTGTAAAGTGAAGTGAAATGGCTGAGACCAATTAACACCACGAGGAACCAAAGTGTACAGAAAACCTCCAATGGTGTGTTGATGACTTCTAATAGGTTTGAACATGTAATCACTTCCAAGTCATTGCTTTCAACCGTGAAGTTGATTCCAACTTGATTATTTTATTTTAACTTTCAGATATGTATTGAAAGATTAAATTCACTGCATTAGGGTCAAGCATAGAAATCTCGTGAAACATACGGATGCAATCATAAATTGGGTCACTGAATATTACCAAAACAAAATATTACATATTTATGCAAGCAGAGGGGTTCAAATGCGTTAACACTTCCAAATTGTTGCTTTTTAACCGTCTAATGATTCAAACGGTTAATCCCAAATGACGTGAACGCAGCAATATATATTCATAGAGACAGGAGTAATTGCAGTTACTTATACTTGGGTTCATGTGCGCTTTAAACCGTGATCTAAAAATGTCCGATCGCATCTGAAGGCAGCATTGTTGTACACATTGGTTACAGCTGTATAATATCCATAGCATAACAACTTCTGGTTGTGAACACACCCCAGTCCGTCCACACGTGTTACGTTTCCATAGTTACGTCACATCGGCTCCACCATGTTGTAGGAAATCCGCCGCTGCGTTTCACTGTCAGATTAGAGTTTAATCCGAGGAGGCGGTTACGGTCAAGACGCGGTCTGCATCTTGGAAAGGCTATCGTATTCATACAGACTAACTACAGCGCGGCTTTGCATATTGTTTTATTTTTTCATATGTGAACGACCTGCAAATAGAAGATGAGACGTCAGTTTTCGGTTGCTGTCGTTTGCCAGTCTGCTGACCTGCCAACGTTAACATGCTAGCCGGCTAACTAGCCAAAAAAGAGTAAGAAAATCGGATTAGCTGCAAAGGTTAGCATCCCTCTAGACATCCCACATCCAAGTCTTTGGTGCACCTGGCAAGCTATTGCCTCTTGTTTTATTAGATTTTTGCATTTTTATTTGTACTTCGATTTGTTCTTCGTCATTGATAGCTAATTTGATAGTTTATCAAATCACATCAGGAGCTAGCCCCATCGCTAGCTAACCTTGCCGTCTTTTAGTTGGGAAAAGACAAAAGAAAACTAGTGTCTCCGACTCCGACCAAGATTAAAACGTCAAGACGGAGCAGTCGGTCCAATTGATGTGCTAGCTTGTCCTCAGGCTAGCTAGCAAGACCTCTCTACAAGATTTGGACGCCGAAATTAGTCGCGTTGAGACGAAGTAAACATGGCAGGAAACGATAAAGACAAAGATAAAAACGAGAAACAGTCCACTACAGAGCGGTTGATAAAAGGTGAGTGTTTTCTAAAACCTTAATAGAAACGACACCCACACTGTTTACTTTTTGACAGTAACTAACATATGCACTGAAACCACCTGTAGCTCTTGGACAGCATTGATTAATTGTCTCACCCCCTTCTAGGAAATTATCTGTCACATATATGGGCCATTTAAATAGTTACACGGTGTTTGATTTACAGAGTTACTATCCTCTTTTTATGGCAACGAGGCAACTGCATTCGTGGCAAAAGCTGGCGACTCCAATAATGAGGAATCAGTCTGTATTCTAGTGTAGCAGAGACAAACCCATAGGGACTTCCACATCACTCACTCTTGCCAGGAGGGTGCACAGATGCCTGACTGTGAATAAGGGAAGCATCACTCCGTTTATCCAGGATAGAGCTCCTTAAAGACACTGTCTCCCTTGACATCCACTGACTCACTGAAAGAGCAATTTGTCATCACAACCTGAAATTAAGAGCCAGATATGGTCTTATATTGATGCCCGCTCCCTGAGTTCTGTACCCTGGATATTTAGGGTGGGTGAGTTGTTAATTAATGATGCTATTTCTGACTGATCAGGAGTCCCAAGGCCCACTCAGGTTATCAGCAGGTGTTCAACATCTGGAAGAGGCTTGACACTGCTACCCATTTGGCTTGACAAGGCGGATTGCTGCACACCCAGGGTTGTTGTGGTTGTTGTGACTCATTGGACAGACAGGACATCATTAGTTGTGTCTGCCCGGGCCGGGCCAGGTCAGGCCAGACCGAGCCAAGTCTGAGGCAGCTCCCTAGGGAGACCCGCCACCCACCACCAGCACCACCACAACTTTCTGCCAACACAGCCCACACCCCTCTGTCTAGAAGGGCACTGGGAGAGTGTCCTGCCAGGGGACTGGAATGCTGAAGTGTGAGCCAGTAGGGAGAGGGTGAGTTAATTGTGGAAAGAATCTCTCCAGTGATGTTCCCAACATGGCTGGCCACATAATGGAGAGAGAGAGAGGGAGAGAGAGCGAAGGAGAGGGGAGAGAATAAAGTGACAGTGAGCAATAGAGAGAGAAATCTATACTAGTCTAAAGAGTGGTTTGTACTCGGGTTACACCAATATATTGGTCTCAGTGTTCTCCACCCCTGATATGATACAGTTTATTGGATTACATGTTCATTGTAGAATTGATCAGTATTACACTAGCTGCTTTTGGGAAGCCCTTAACCTGAACTGACTCAGATGAGACATTTCGATCGGATTCATGCATGCATGCATTATTATTGTTGTTGTTGTTATTATTGCTGTAGTGAACCTAGATTTTTAGTGTCCCCAGATAGTCTAAAAGCTGTGTCAGCGGCTTTCCCACCCTGCCATGAATACAATTCTGGGGGAAACACTGAAGACTCTCACATGTAACACTAAATGTCAGCACAAAATATCTGCTATCAGCAGCTTCAGTACTAAAATATGGGTATTAGTCTTCAAAATCCATATCAATCAAACCCTAGTGTGTACAGTCAGGGAGTAGCAGTATTGGTCCCAGTGTAACTGGGGCTATAAGAGGGCTTAGTTGAGAGTAGCTATCTGGTACACTATCTAAAACTAATGCTCCTTCGGTTGTGTAAGTCAACAGTTAATCTCAATCACCGCTGACTATTGTGGATGACCTGGTGGCTCAACCACTAGGTCATTTGATCTGAAGTTTTCTCCCTGGGCTGTAAATATAGCCACGTAGATGTGGGTGTGCTACCTGTGCTTAGTGAAAACAAAGACCATGGCCAGGCTACATGTTGTGATGGTTTATGACAGTGTGCAGCACTTCCCGCTGACGTGACCAGTGTTGATGTTGGCTTTGATATTAATTGAACCGGATTGCTGCCATGAATGTATGCTGAGCCTGTGTCTCTGAAATAAAAACAGACAGAAGCCAGTGGGGAGTGTATGCCGCTGCCCCACAACACGATTGTCTGACAGAGACAACCAATAAGCCCAGGGCCTGGCTATTTAGCTTGGGCCAGTAATAGGCTGCACTCACTGATAATTAGGGCAATCTGAAGTGGACTTCATGATTCATTTACGCTCTATTCATCTCTACCCAGCCACATCTTTGTAATTCAATCCTCTCTATTGTGTCGATTTTGATACAATAGAATACAGATTCTAGGCACTGGCTCGTATAGCCGTCCAAGACATTATCCTCAGTGGGCAGGATGGTAGATAGTACTGTCTTTGTTTCTTAGGTTGTTTGTTGTCATGCCAGACAGTGTGGGTGTTGGTGCAGCGCAGTATTGGCCCAATGCATGTCTGTCGTTACGCAGAGTCCATCAAACATTAACGCTAATTAGGCCAATCTCAAATAAGAACCTGTCTCAGGGCGGTGGCAGCCTATTATTTTGAACAAGGCATTTGTCATCGTTGGATTCTCTATTGGAAAAATAATTGTCTCACCTCAGCTTGTCTGGAGTGTTGGCTACACTGTTGGTTTCCATCAGTGCACAGTGCAGGCTATTTAAATTGAGTAGAGCTATATGTTGCTGGCAGCCAGAGTGTTTTGTTTCTGTATTTGAACAGGCTACTGGTGAATGGGCCCAGAATTACTGAACCTTTTTTGGGATCTGGATCCCTCCTGCCAGTGAAGGGAGGAGTGTTCAGTTCTTTGGCATTGAGGCCAGCTAGTGTTCTCCAGTGTGGGGAAATTACCACCAGCCACCAGACAAATGCTGGTAAATGATGTCTGTGTCTGGGGAGGTTTCTGTTGTGAAAAGCAGTTTTCAGGTAAATAGTGAACATGGCTGTTGAATGTTGGAATCCACCAGTCACTGTGGCCAGTGGATGAAAAGTTTCCTGGCCCGGTACTCTCATGCCTATTATGTTCCCCTTTGTGTCATCCATGTTTTCATGGAAGTGCTTACATTCATACTGGAGCTTTGCTTCAGTGTGACTAGGCTTTTAAATAAACAGCCCTTGAGTCTGGAAGCCCAGCTAATAGAGGCTTTACCTAATCGGTTCTTAAGGCTCGTACCTCAGCTTACAGTTTGCTTCGAGGCTGTGCCTCATAGGCCTGGGAGCACTTGCTGTTTATTTATACCGCACTATGCATGACAGTTTGTTCTGATCGTGGGCAGGCCGAGTTGTAATTGTGCTCCGGCAGGCCAGGCCATGACCAAATCAGGCACCTGCATCTCATCATACCAAGTTGAACACCGTCTGCAGTCCAGTAGTCGGGGCATGATGCTTTTGCTTTATTGCACTAGCAGAAGAGATACACAGCCTCAACATTGACCACTTTCAGTAGGCTCGTCTGTGAACTCGAATAACGTCAGTCAAATGTTCCTTTAGTCCAAACTCGGTGGTGCCTAAGTCACCGAGTAAGAAATACATTATGCTACATCTGCACTCAGACATCACATCACTGACTAGCAAACACACCCACGCTTAAGCTCATTAACACTTTTTCATTTTGTGCTTTGATTTGGACTGTGTGGGTTTGACAGCTTCCTCAGAACTCATTTCCTCAGGCACTCATTTCTTGTTCATTGGCACTCACGCTGCTTATCAGACAAGTGGTCTTGATGTCCACTCCTAGTTATTGCCTTTTATCTGGCATTTTAGGTATTCTGGATTGCACAATGGATGGATACATCAGCTATGGCGAGGGTTTTCTATGTTTTTCACGCTCACTGTTTGTGTGCTGTGCAGTTGAGGTCATTTACAACACTCAAATTATTCTGCATTTTTCTACTTTGCACCTGCGCGTGCCTTACTAAACTGCAGAGAGATACCGACTAGCTTTACAACATGCTTATTTGGTGCCATAATCTTGCCACACTTTTACTGCCACTATATGCGCATGGCCTGTTATTAGGCAGACTAGCGGTAATCCCTTTTACCTTACAGGACCCTGGAAGTGAGAGGGCTTGGATCAGATTCCAAGTGCAGAGTACAAGTGCAGCTTAGTCCCCAACTATCTCCTCCTGGAGTTGTATGAACCGATGAAGCTGCTGCCAGTAGTGCAATGCTGCTTTGCTAGTCAGCACTAGACAAGGAATTTTGCCTATTTATGCACTTGATGCTGTATTATCCAATACTGCTGTCCAATTTGTCTGGCTGTTGTTGACCAACCTAACAGGAGACATGTGTTATGTAATCTTCTTGTCATCACATCTTTGTTTGTATTGGAGTACACTGCCCCCCTTTTTTTATGAATGGACAACTTTCTAATTGTGGCAGCTTGATTCAGACAGTAAGTTAAGGTCAAGAGCCTGTGGGACTGCTCTACTGTCTCACTGTCAGTGTCATATCAGTGTACGCATCCACCCTCGTGTACTTCAGCTCAGCTCAAGCAAATGTCATCTCTCCTCATGACAACTTGGAGGAATGTAGTTTGGGATGCAGTGTTCGACTTCCACTTCTATCTGCGGGTATATTTTCTCACATTAGTACTGGGTCTCAACTTTAAATGCCATTGTTTTTGTCTTGTTTTCCACTTGAACAGGCTAATTACAGATTGGCATGCCAATTGAACCCACCTTACCCAGAGCGGAAATGCTGATAGAAATATTTGTTGCAATAAAAGAATCATAATTAACCGTAATTGGGTTATCCTAATACGTGCTGTTGACCTTTCCTTCCCCAGCCGTGCCATACCCTCCGCAGCAGAAGCTGACAATTAAAGAGCTGTTTGAGGATGGCAAGCCCAACGCAGAGCTGCTCCGAAACCACCTCGTCAAGGAGGGCCGGGTGGAGGAGGACGTGGCCCTTAAGATCATCAACGACGGGGCCAACATTCTCCGCCAGGAGAAGTGCATGCTAGAGGTGGAGGCACCCATAACAGGTAGGTGGGCCAGATGCCCTGCGTGAGCCCTGAACAAACCCTGTTGATGCTTTCATTAATTTCCTTAATAAGTGTACATTTTCTAAATATTGTTTCTTTATTTACAATTATATACACTCAGGCTCCATATATAAATGTCAAATCTTAATGAAGATATCACAAATAAAGAGCACAGACAAATAAATACTGTATACTTTCAGTGTTTATTTAATAAAACTGGTTGATTTAACAAAAACAAATATGTGAAGAGCAGCGATGACTTCTTTTCTGGCATCTTCTATGAGGGATTTTTGCCCCCTCCTCCTTACTGATTTCTCAAAATGGATTGATGCAGCCCAAATGTTTTTGATATGGCTTTATAACTTTCCCCAGACTGATGCACACTCCCGTTCCTGTTTACATGCTGTACTGCTGCTCCCTGCTCCACTTAAGTGTTAGATCTTATGTATTTAATGTTTCATAGATGCAAATCCATTATCCTTTTCAGTTGCTTTGGGCTTCATTTGGAGTTTTTTTTTACCCTGAATTTTACCCGGACAATATCTATGGTTGCTGTAGGTCACTGACTGCTGTTGGAAAGCTTACTAACCTACAGCTAGCAACTGATCCCTTTTTGTTGTCAACTTCTGTCGTGCATTTGCACTTGAGAGACAGATTTTCTCAGACTGGCAATTTTATTTTATTTAAAACTGAACTGCTGTCACTGGCTGCAGTGGCTAACTGGCTAGCCTGATAACTAGCTACCAACTGATTTCAGAGCCGTTTTCATCGTTGTGCAGTGGCATTTGAGTGACGGTTTTCATCTTTGAGGCAATGGTCTGTGAGCGTAAGGATGAGCTCTTTATCAAGATGGAGCTCCATTCAGTAGAGAAGCAGATTCATGGTTTACTTGAGCAACATTGTTAGAAATGTGGAAATCCTCAATGGCATCGCCTTCTGTTTCCCAGGTGCAAAGGTTTCTGGTATCCATGAACATATTCCAGCAATAATGGATTCATATCCAAGTGCGCACACTGTTAATTCATGTAGGCGCCAATACCGTCATGCTCAGACAATCTGAGAGTCTCCACAAAGGCTTTTAGGTTTTGGTTGAAACTGTCCAGAGCCTTGGTAGGTCCTGCATTTTGGTTGGCCTCATCCCAACTCAGACTCAGAGCACTTTAGTCTCCTCTTCTCCCTCCATCATCCAGAATTTTTGTGTTTTTGTTTTGCAGTCGGAATTGATTTTATTGACGACTTTGATACTTTCTGGATGTGGAAAGATGCTTTCAGAACAGCAGGGCTACAAAGATTCAGGGCCTCTATATCAGGGCCTAACGCCAGACTTTTCTGTCTAAATTCTTGAATGATTATACTTAGCTATCCCTGTTAGCAGAAAAGCTCTGCTGTGGTAAACCGTATGAATTCTAATAACATCTCGCCTGGCTCCTCAGATTCTTTGCAACAAGATACTCCTGTCCATATGCTCCTCGTCAAGGCGAGATCTCTGTCAAACAAGCCACACATCTTGAATTACTTTTTTGTTTCTCCGAAATTGGACTTGTTATGACAGGGACTTGGTTAAAACGTGGGGAGTCCAGCTCATTGAATTAATTATGTCCCAAAGACTGTGTTAGATTGTGCAATATTTTAGTTCCCCCAGGATTTCTGGTCTAGGAGGAGGCCTGGTTTCAACTGTTGTCTTGTGCCTGCTGAGGAATTTTCCACTTTTGATATTCTGATGCTTATGATTGGTTCTCCTAAACCAGTGGTCTGCATCTTGATCTAGCCGACCCCCCTCCCTCCCTCCCTCCATCCCTCCCTCCCTCCATCAGGCCCCTGTAATGACGTTTTGTCTGAGTTTTCAGAATTTGTATCTTCTGTGGTTATGAATCTTGAAACAGCAGTAATAGTTGGTGATTGATAATACGGCTGGAAAAGGCTACAAAAGCATTTCAAAAGACTTGGGCGTCCATCAGACAGATTGTATATAAATGGAGAAAAGATCACAGCAAGAAAGAAAAAAAATCACTGGCATTTGCATATTGGTAAAACCTATTTGAGGTTTATATTGTTACATGTTTGTGTTAAATGTCTTTCACATTTCAGTCTCAACAAGCAAGCAAAATAAACCTTCAATGTATCTTTAGGAACTCTAGCATGACGCTTGAATGCTAAGTCCTTCAGATTGGCATAAGAGCCTATTTAGCTTTCACATCCTACTGCAGTTTGCCGTTCCTTCTGTGCTCCACGGCTAAATGGGATGTCTGTATTGAAATCTTTGTATTCTGGCTCAAGACTTTTCAACACATGCCTTTTGCTTAACAAGTTTATCTAAAACACCTTACCATACATTTTTGGTACCGGCTGTCTTCCAGTCACATCTGTTTGATGCACCTGTTGTATGTTCCACAACTGGAGTCAGTTTGGCATGTTCTATAGTGAACTTGATATGTGAACAGTTGTGCACCTACTTATATTTCTATATCAAGGAAAGAGAAGTAAATGTTTGTCCTTGTGTCATTGTTTGTTGTTTAAATATTAGTACGGTATGGTATTAAACAGCGTTGTATTTCTCTTTCCTCAGTATGTGGCGATGTCCATGGACAATTCTTTGACCTTATGAAGCTGTTTGAAGTGGGAGGGTCACCCAGTAACACGCGGTATCTCTTCCTCGGTGACTACGTAGATCGAGGATACTTCAGTATTGAGGTGAGAGTCATGATTGCATGATAGAAGGCCATATTAAAGGTTTAACCGATAAGGGTTTTTCCACAGTATAGGGATTTAATATCTCCCCTTCTTATTTAAGTTAATACATTTTCGCTGGGCAAATTATCCCTTGGAATGAAAAGTCTCCAAATGACTGTCAGGGGTCAAGAGATTTATGGAAATGTTCAAAAGCAAGGTTTAAAATTACCTTGTGACAGTTATGATCTATTGAATTCATCTATGTATTAACATTACTGTGAATGGTGACACGCTAAAAGTGCCATTGGTTGGCCTCACTTTGACTGATATGCGTGAAATTTGGTGTGATCATTATAAATAAAGGCTCAAACATGAACATGTTTTGTAGTGATTTGCAAACCCACTTTTAGTTACAATCCATAATGTTAAAGGCCAAACACAATTGTACCTAGACCAATCACAACAAAACATCTTCAACAATACTGTCAATTCTGTCAATCATATTATGAGATGTACATTTTAGGCCTAAGTCAAGTAGGTCAATTTTAAGATGTTTTTGCACACATGTTTAGGGGCTTATACTTAACATATCGACCAAATTGTGTGATGATTGGGTAAAGGGTCAGTGAGTTTTGGCCAATATTGTGTTAGACCAACTTTTCAAGTTCATCTATTATTTGCAGCCAGGTTTTTCAGTGGATCGAGCCCTATTATATTGTGTTGGTTTATCTAGGTCCTCTTTAGTTGTGTATCGAATTTGGTGTGGATAGGTCACAAATTTAAAAAGCCTTAAGGAAGAAATTGTTTTTAAAAAAAATTTAATAAAATGTGAAAAAAAAAATTCATTGCAGATCTTACGGCAATTTATATAGCTGTGGTCACAGAGATGACCACGATGTCTAGCTTTGGTGGGCGACATTTGACTGGCCAATATCCAATATTTAATTAAAGTCCAATGTCTGCCCAATATAACAAACAAATCAATATATCGATCTAACCCTAGCCCCTATTCAGACTGGTGTTGCTGTGCCATGTGTTAATTAGCCATGTCTCTGTTTGTTCCTAGCTCTGAGGGACACCATCACTCTATTGGCTTTATGTCATTTCTTCAATTGAATTCAATGAGGATTGGAGTAGTTAAAAAATAACAAGGATTGGAATAATCAGCGTTATTAGTCTGGCTCAAACAGCTGAAAACATTGCAACCACATCAAAGAGTCCACCACATCTTGAAACTTGAAACCCAATTCACCTAAACTGGTTGACAAAACTGGTGCCAGGAGTGAAATATGGAAACATTTCGGTACTGACAGAGCTGACAAAGACGATCACCCAAGTGACTTATCAAAACCCCTGTGCAAGAGTTCCTATAAACACGTCCAGGTCAAGTGTGGTAACCCACTGCTTGATGGTCTTTCTTGTTTGCAGTGGTTTTGTAACAGTCAGTATCACATTTTCAGACGGTAAAGTAAAGTAAACACTAGCCCTTGGCCTCTGACATGCCAGCCTCTCGCTTGAATGAAAAGCATTCAAACCATCTGAAATGGTGATTCTATTGTTTGTTTGTTTGACTCACTCTGGTCTGGTCTACACTGGCACAGGCCTGGTACTTGATTCAAAGTGTAACCCAGCTGATAACAAGGTTCCCACAGTCAATAAAATAACTTGATTTAATTTGAATTTTTTTTTTTTTTAGGATAGAAAGTGATAGAAGTTGAGAAAGTTCTTGAAATGGCATGCAGCTTATTCCTAATCCCTCTTAGAACCAGTTAAGTGTTTAAAATCATACTTTGCTAGTGGTATAGTAGATCTATTCACCTTGGAGGAATAACTTAAACAGCAAATTTTCCTCAAATGACAGTTTTAGTTAGCCAAAGCCAATGCAATGACAGAGGCCATTCAAATCAGCTAACTAAAAATGTAATGTAATGCTCCAAAACCTAATAATGTTACACAACTGTGTTTCAGCATCAATACTGACAAATATTTTTGTCAGACAAATATATCATGGAATAGTCATGAACCTAGACCGGTAAAAATGATTGTGCAGCCTTCTGGTATATAGTTTGAACCAGTAGTCCTTCACTGTGACTCATGATGAGAGGCATCCTAAACAGTGTCTGCCTTCACGGATATGAATCAGGATTTGAAAAGCATCATCGATTGGCTTTGACGCCCTCCTCACCAAGAGCTCACACATCAAACTCCACTTCCTTTTTACTGTTGTTCTATGAATGGTTATTAAGGTTGCAGAATTGGCATTTTAAGTGAGATATGAAAGGGAAATGTGTGTGTACGGCAGGTGTTTGAATGATCGCCCTTGTTATTTTAGCAAACCTGATTCAGCTATTGTAAATAGTTAAAAAAAAATTTTGGAACAACCTGAGGGAATAGGCCTAAGTCAATGCAATGATTTCAGGTAGATGTCTAATGGAGAAGCTAAAAACTAAGGATTTTATTCACAGTGATGGTGCAGACACTGACAAAGGTGGAGTGGGCTGTATGTAAGAATCAACAATGCAATGTGCTATAAGATATTGATCAGTCTGTGGTTCTTGGGGGGGCTTTTGATGGGTACAAGGCAATACACTGAGGTGGGTGAAATGTCACAGATGAAAAGAGGGGAGTGAAACAGCATAGGGAATGATGGGCTGACTGATGCCTTAGCTATTCTGTTTCAGATGAGTATTTCTCTCTGTGTTTAATGCTCTTTACTAAAGATCAGGGAGATCTATTCACAGCTAGTGCTGACAGGCCAGTCACCCTGATGCCCATATGTTATGTGTTTTGTCTTAGAGGAAGACGTGATGATAGTCACACTACAGTGTGGGTTAGTCAGCCAAATGCAGGGGCCATTCTTTTTACCCATCTAAAAAAAAAAAAAAAGGAAGCAGCTCCATTTGATGTGAAGCATTACCAAAAAAAATCATCTCTGTTTCATATGAAGGCAGCAGAGCTCGCTTGAATAACACAAAGGACGGATATAGGAAAATGGATCCCGGGATGTGGTTACCTTGGTAACGTAAAGATTGGCTTTAGACCCACAGAGTAGCACATTACCTTTCCAGGACAACAATTTGCCATAGTCTAAATTGAGTACATGTGAGCTAGGGTTGACCCGATGGATGATGCTATCGCCCATCGATCATGTGTGACACCCGTCAGGGAAGTTTGAGGGCATTGTGATGCTTGACGTAGGAACTTCGATTGTACTTATATTAAAACATTGTATCATAGGGAACAGTTGCTTTTTTTATTTATTGAATTAATGAATAGTGAACTGAACTGAATTGAACAAAATGAGAAGATGAATGTTGAATTCTTTCAAGAGAACAGGTTAAAAGAGACAACCCCCCCCCCCCATACACACACACACACACACACTAATTGACGCTGGTATCGTCTATCATCACCGTTTGTCCACATCATTCAATGCACTGAGCAGACATCGCCCAACCCTAATGTGAGCAATCCATTTCATTCTCTAAGCTCTCCTCCGTCCACCTAGCCATCTCTCTTTGATCCAGGAGAGTGCTCCTATGGACACTCCTATCCCCTGTCTAGCCGCTATACTCACACCACGCGCAGGCTGAACTGAGAAGTGTGTATGTGTGGTTAGGTGAAGCTAGCCAGCACTCAATTGTCTGCCACCCCCACTCCAGGCTCTAAGGCAGAGTGGCTGGCTAAAAGAGACCAGAGTGCTCTCCCATTAAAACCCATGTCAGCTCCCAGCCACTCCAAGCCACGTCCCCTTTCACCGCCTCCGCACATAAGAGATCCAGTAATGCCGATGGCCCGCCACCTGCACCTGCATTTCACAGTTCAGTGTCACTCCTTCCCTCCACTACTATGGAGGGGAATAAGACAAGGTAGCCCTCGCTCTCCCTCACCTTTTTTTTTATTTTTGTTTTTGCATTTTTACGTGAAGGCACACCTGCTGGCTGTGGTTACCTTGGCATCCTGTTCTCAGGACTTAATGGCAGGCCACAGTTGGTGCATGTTAATGTAAAAGAGTGGGCTGAGAGTGGCAAGTGGCAAATAATGAGCAGTGCCATCTATGAGCCGTGAAGAGGAAGCAAGTTCATTTGGATTGTGAAATGCCGACCAGCTTTTCATGGGGTTGTCGTCGCACATTAAATACGGCCCTGCATTTAGGTTTGGCTTCAAAGCATCTCTGGGAATAAATTAGTTTTGATTGAATTTGGTGTTGATTCTTTTTAAGAAATGTCTTTCCTAACAGGGAAAACAGCCTGCTTTTCTGATGAGATGAGTTGTGACGAGATTGGTGTGCCTTTTTACTTTTTTGCACCAGTGTCTTGTTCGTGATTGTGGGTGGTCATTATTTCATTTATTAGGTCTGCTGAAGTTTCTCAAACTCCTTTCTCAAAACATAGAAGTAGCATGATGGTAGAATAGTTTTAGCACCGTGCAAAGCTTAAACTGGTTTCATTCACCAAGTACCCGTAGACTTTCAAAGAGTTTCAAGAGCCGTGCATAATTGTCAGCACAAATCTGACTCTTCTCCTTCTCTTCTTCTCTCTCTCCCTGTCTGTCCTTCCAGTGTGTTCTCTACCTCTGGTCACTCAAGATTAACCACCCCACCACGCTCTTCCTCCTGCGAGGGAACCACGAGTGCCGGCACCTCACAGAGTACTTCACCTTCAAACAGGAATGTAAGTGCAGTGTGTCCGCCATATGAGCCATATGAATGCCGGCGTAATGTGCTGCTTACACTCTGTACCACTTCAGAGTCACCTGGCTCTGTCTCCTACCAGATGGGATGAAGCCAGGGTGGGAAATTACCAACAGCTAGCAGCCACACGCTGGCTCGTAAGTCAGTCTAACCCTGGCTTCACGCTGCGGGCAACTTACTTGATGGGCCGCTTTATTCTGACAGACTGTGGGAGGTGCGAGAGGCTCCGATTGCTTTTATGCAGTGGTCTCATACAGCTACTAAGTTTTGAATTGGCAACTCATGTACTTTTGGCTGCTTTTGTATTGCCTTCCGTAACGTTACATCATATTGATGAGTTAACATAGCTAGCAAGTGCTAATTAGGTATCATTAATCGCGAAAAAACAATAAAATGACCTCAGAGCGTACCATCGACCCCAACGATGGATGCAACAAGCCTTGTTTTTGAGACGTGAGACCAGGGCCATTCACATTATCCATTAAAAACAACAAAAATGGAAGTTGCACATATAACATTTGATATATTACATGCCATGGAATAGGCATTGTAAAGTCACAGTAAATGTGAAAATGTGACATTTGCAACTTTTGCAAGAAAAGTAGCAGTAGCAGACTACTCTCCCCTTAACAGAGCGACTAGCTTCCCGCAACTAAGGACGCCTGCGTCAGGAAAGTGTCTGCAGGATCGGGAAGTCCTGTCACAAGATGTGGCATTTCATCAGCATTAGGGACTATGCTGCGAGATGGAGCCTTCTCCTTTTTCGTGTTGCGGACTGCGGACTGCTGGAGCACGGAGAGCAGCCAGGCATGCTGTTGATGTTTTTCAGACAGTTACACACACTCATTGATTTGAATCAGTGACAGTTGGGAGGGGGGGGGGGGGGTTGTGTGTGTGTATGTATGTGTCTGTCTCAAGCAGCTGCACAGGTGTGGAGGCATTTGTATGCAGACTTGCCAGTTGCATATAGACAGTCACTAAGTATGGCTCCTCTTTCAGTGGTTTGGGTGGTGGTCGTTAGGAGTGGTGTGTGTGTGTGTGTGTGTGTGTGTGTGTGTGTGTGTGTGTGTGTGTGGGAGGGGGGTGTCATTACTGCCCTAAGTCTAATTAGTTTATAATGAAAGCACTCATTAGCATGTACTTAAACTAATTGGGCAGATAAAAGCTGTTTGTTGTAGCGCATCAAACAGTTGATATGGCACGTAGGGCATTTAAAGTTTTATTTCATCCTGCACCATATAAGTGTCATTGTGTGGTTTTCTCCGGCAGTGTAGACCGTAGAAGTTATTTGCTTGCCCTACTAAGAAATTGTGATCATTGCTTTGTCGCACCCAAACCTCTCCATAGGGCTGGTTGCTCTACATAGCTTCACATCATAGATTTGTCCAAGCAACACATACATGTTTTGTAATTCCATATATTGAAAATGGTTAAATGTCAAAGGTAAGAGCTTCAATTGATTTGTGACCATATCAGGTTTATCAGTGGATTTCATAACTATCACATCCAAAGCCCATCTCCCAACCTTGCATTGACTGAATGCTGGTCTTAACCCAAGAACACAAATAATCTCATATCCCTTAAACTCCCAATGATCGCCCCCTGTCCAGCTCTAACATTTTAATTTGGGCCCTTTTGATTCTTATATATTCGTATACAGCATTCACGTCCTGTGGGAACAATCATGATATTTCCTACAGATATTTCCTCGTTGGTGATGTCAGAATTCAGGAAGTCTTGGGAATTTGAGGTTTGCCGATGGACCCTGATTTCTCAAGTAATATTTACCACCTGAAAGATGATGAACGGTATTTTGAAGTAAAGCTTGTAGCTACTGTCTTTCCCATACTGTCTTGTCCAGTCTCTACCACCCACATTGTGCCATTTCCATGCTGGCACAATAGGAGCCCTTGCCCTTATAAGGAGTTGACTTCCTCCTGGCTTAATCTGTCCTGCAGTGTTGTGCAAGTGACACTGCAGATGCTGGAAGTTGTATCACCAGCCAGCCAACGTGCTGATAACACCTGAAAGAGCAGAAACAAATTGTGCAAATTGTGGCCATATATTTTTTTTCTTCTTGCAACTGATTTAGTGTTTCACCTGTGTGTTTGCTGCAGGTAAAATTAAATACTCTGAACGGGTGTATGATGCCTGCATGGAGGCCTTTGACTGCCTGCCCCTTGCTGCCCTCCTCAACCAACAGTTTCTGTGTGTACATGGCGGACTCTCACCAGAAATCAACTGCCTAGACGACATTAGGAAAGTAAGTGACTGACCACTGGCGTCTGAAGGTTGGGCGAAATATTTGAAGTTGTAATACTGCAGTACGTCATCCCATGTGATCGTATCGACAAATTGACACCCTGTGATGTGATTTTATGGGTCATTCCACATGAAATGGACCAAAATTCAGAAAAGTGGTTGCACTTGAATCTCAGATTGACCTGATTTTTATTTGATGCATTCCTTGGCTTATTTGAGTGGGAAATCCAAAATTATAACCTTCTTAACCTTGTAGTTGACATGTTAAGGGCCTACAAAGGGGGTGGGGTGTCATTTTTTAAATTCCGCCTGTAATGTTTTTCTCAAGTTCACAGCCTTATTGCTCAAAAACTATTGAAGATATCTTCCTCAAATTTTCAGGTTCCAAAATGTTGAAATAGTACCTAATTACTGACTTAGAGAATGTACAATCAGAAGAATAATCTTCTTCTGGTGGAGCTCTAAAAATTGAATAGAATTAACCAAGTCGCAGTTTTAAAATTGATTAATTTTACCATTAGTACCATTAGTACAAGTACTGAAGCACCAGAAATGGTTTATTCTGAAAGAAATACACATATATTAAATGCTTTACCAGTATGATGAATCAGACATAGACACTGTCCTCTCAGGATACTTCTGAACATGAGCAAAATGCTAAAATTCACGATTTTCAAAAATAAAATGTGTACAAGGTTGCAGGTACTTGTCACTTTAACTGTGGAAGAACTGATATCTTAGCTTTCATTTGCAACAAAAAATGTTTTTGCTCTGGCTTAGTAACTACTTCAGAATTAGGTTCGAAATGCGTGTGTCCAGACAATTAAAAAAATTCAGCTTTATGCCTTATAACAGAGTTACCATTTTAACAGTTCAACCTATGATTGCCTTTATAATACCCAAGGTTACCACATGACAGAAAATGTACAAATAATAGCTAGTCACATTCTAGACCTTGGATTTCCACTTTTGATCAATCAGTGTTAAAACGTTAGCATCACTAAATGTATAATGACGGCCTAAACCACTGGTATCAGGCACAGGAACAATGCACAGCACATGCTGTCTTGGCACCCAACACTTATCCTCTTCCCTTGGCCAGTAGAATGACTTTGCTGGGCCATGAGGGTGAAGGAAACTTGCTTCAAAGTCATCATATTCAGCTTCAGAGGAGACTGAAATGATATTTGCTATCCACCAGTACCCATCATACAGACAAGCTACATACTTGCCAGGACTTATCTCAAGTGTGGTTTCAGGCTGGTCAGGATGCACATGTTTGCCATGTGTTCACCAACATAGTCCATTCTAATGCTGTTCTTCTTATATATTTCAACACTGAAGACATTCAGTCTGTAAGCTTGTTGTTTCTCTGTGGTTTGGTAGCAAAAAAGAGTTTAATAGTTTCACCAAAACCTGTAATCAGCAGACCAGGCAGACCACCAAAAGTAAGCTGAAAAGAGAAAAAGACCACTACTTTGGCATTAGATATAGAAAGTGTAGAGAGCTGAGCATTACTCAAACTAGGTGCATTCAACTGCTCATACATCCAACTTGATGTCCTCAAAGTTTCAAGGAGATGCTACTTTGTACACATGTAGCAATTTTAGCTTGAAAACATGGAATTTCGATGGTCGGTCCATTTATTTAAGCCTCACAGCAGGCCCTAGGGTACTGCAGGTTACTTATTTTGTCTCAGTTATATACTAGAAGTCCAACTCTAAAGATTTAAATTATTATTGATACATTTTTTCTCCAAAAAAGGTCAAAGAAGGCTGTATAATTAATGCGTTTTTGGATTTTCTTCCTAGTTTTTAGTCTCAAATGAAGTGAAAAGGGGAACTCACATCTGCCATTTTCATAATGCTAAATTTGCAATTATATACAGTCATTTGATCCTGAAGATTTTGAGATGATATCTCAAATACTTCTTGAAAAATTAAGGGTTGAAAATGGCCAAAAATTACAGGCGAGGATTTTTAAAAGGGACCCCACCCTCCTTCAGAAATTTTTATAATTGGAACTAAGAAACCTTAAAAACTAATACTTTGGATTTCCCCATGAATTAAGTTTATCTACCTAAGAAGAAAAAATCTAGCAATTCTGAGACTATGATGCACACCCCATTGGTTGATTTGATATGGAATGACCCTTATGCAGATGTCAAGGCTAGATAACTTGAAAATGATAACAGGCTTAACTTTTAAATGCATGCAAGATATTTTTTTTAGTGCAGTCAAATGAAATAAATAGTGATATGCCGCTGTAGCGATTTTAGAATGGGTGTCACAGAACATTAAGAATTGGAATATTGTGTCAAGAGCTCTATGGTGATTCCCGCCCAAAGTCTCCCAAAGTCTTGATTGAAGTCTGTTTTCACAACAATTTCTCACTGTGATCTCCTGTATTAACACAGTGTATCTGTAGCATATCTCCAATAAGTGTGTATGTGTTTTGTGCTCGACAGTTAGACAGGTTCAAAGAACCTCCAGCGTTCGGGCCCATGTGTGACCTGATCTGGGCCGACCCCGGTGAGGACTATGGCAGCGAAAAGACATCTGAACACTTCAACCATAACTCAGTCAGAGGCTGCTCTTATTTTTTCAGGTATTTCATGAAATTGCTGCCTTCATTCCTTGGCGAGTATTTTACCTGCAGCCTCTGCTGACTCTAGAGGTGCCCCAATACCACTTTTCTTTAGAACTGATGTGAGTACAGAATGGTTAATTAAGCAGATTGTCTGATAATGATACCAATTCAAGTACTACAATTAACAGTCAATCATGCCACCTACTACTGACTTATTGTAAAACAATCACAGGAACAAGTGCATCTATCACTTTTCTTTATTCATTTGATGCACTGACCAATGTATAACAACCCTCAATCAAAAATAAATGATAATACATTGATAAATGATAATAATAAAATAGAAAATAAGCTGCATAACACAGGCTAGAGGATATAGCTTCTCCTTCATTTGATCAAAATATGCACTGAAAATTGTCAATCCTGTAACAAACCAAAAGAAAATAATACAATACAAAATGAGCAGAATGTTCTTTTTCACACTTTCCAGTCCAAATGTCCAAGTTTTTTGAGCAATACAAAGTACCTAAGTGATTTTTATTTTTTCAAAAACTTGTTTTCACACCACATATTTAAACCAACAATAAGCAATTATTCTTTTTTCCAGAAGTGACACTGACAAATGTTCCGCATTTATTTTGAAGGCATTTTTATCTGCCTCACTTCAAGTATTAATCTAACTGTCTCTGGCTGCCATGAGGAGAGCTGCTTCACCTCTCCTTCACTCTCAACACTGCCAGACATCCTAGCAGGACACAGCTGGCACTTTGCTTCACTGAGATTAAAGCATCAACACACTGCAAACATTTTTTTTCTCCTGCCAGCAAAGTATTTTATTGCGCCAAAGCACAGCTCGTTAAAGTATTGGCAGCTTGATTTGCTGAGTAGGAGTACTTGTGAGCTGGATCGACACCGATTGTGATACTACAGATACTGTTTGTATACCTCTACTTATTGAGGGACTCTCAGTGTGGTGGGTTAGGCCTAAAAAAACAGAATGACATTTAGCCTGCTTTCTGTACAATATATGTTCTGCCTGTGAACTTCACAAATGGCAGCATTTCAAGATTTTCACATCCGGATTTTTCCACCTGCCCTAAAAGTTTAATATTGCACCAAAACTCATGTCATTCAAGTATTTATCAAGACTATCGATCAATTTGCTGATCAGAGTACAAAGCTGGCTTGGTTCAGATCCCAACACTACAGGTACTATCAATGTAACTCTAGTTGACTCAAATAGAGAGGGACTTTATTGAGTTAATAGACCCACTCTGACAAATCCCCTACCCAGGACTGAAACCCATTGATGTGCTAATTGTAGGAAACGGTTCATATCGGTCTAGTGTTGATCTAATCAAATGCAGATGGCTCACTAATTTTTCCTGAGCCGTCTCTCCAGGGAGGTGGAGCGGGGATAGAGGAGGGAAAGGCAGTAAAAACCCCACCAGTAGCCTCATCAAGCTCAGCTAGTCTGCTCTCTTGCCTCCTTCCCTCTCCTCTGGCTGCAGTCCCCAGCCTCTGGCAAAGCAAGCAGAGCCCATAAATACCAGAGTCCTGGCTCTTGACACATAGAATCATTAAACCTCTAGCACAACAGGTGAGAGGGCAAGATGTGCTGATTAAAAATGTATTTCCATAAGCGAACAACAGCCAGTGAATCGATTGTAAGTGGCCACACGCTGTTCCTCAAGCGGTGCGGTCCAGGATACTACTGGACTGCCAGATTTCAGTTGGGGAAATCAGTTTGTAATAATCTTTTATCTCCACTGAGTGTTTTAACAGGTCTGTCTCTATCTCTCTCTCTCTGCCTGTCTCTTTACAGTTACGCAGCAGTGTGTGACTTTTTGGTAAATAATAACTTGTTGTCAGTAATAAGAGCCCACGAAGCACAGGATGCAGGGTAAGTAGGGCTGCTGTTTTTGTGTTTTTTTTCCCTACGTGTTATAATATGGAATATGTTGAGATGTCGACTGTGACGAAATTAGTCTTTTTGTTTGTGGCCTAACAGGTATCGGATGTACAGAAAAAGCCAGACCACAGGCTTCCCTTCATTAATCACAATCTTTTCAGCTCCAAATTACCTAGACGTCTACAACAACAAAGGTTTGTCTGGCTTCTCTTGTTCTCATGGTAGTTGTTTTTTTCTTGCCCAATAACAGGTTTCAGTCCTTCAACTTCTCTTCCCATCTCTTCCCCTCTCTGCTAAATGCTAGCTGCTGTATTAAAATATGAGAACAACGTGATGAACATCCGACAGTTCAACTGCTCCCCCCACCCTTACTGGTTGCCCAACTTTATGGATGTCTTCACATGGTCTTTGCCTTTTGTTGGAGAGAAAGGTATGTCTGTTGTTCAGTTGGGAAAATGTGACAAGAAAGCCAGAAATACGCCTTTTATTAGGGTGTCCATGGGTCATGGACTTTCTTGAGTATTTAGAAATTTTAGATCTGCGTTCCAGAACTGGAAAGTTCCAGAATCTGTTTTCTCTTAAGTCATGGATTATCGGGAAATGTTACTAATGGCCCAATTCAATCCAAATATCAGCCTTCCAAAACCCATATCTGTTAAATGCAAATCTGCTCATTCAACACAATTTATTGCATCACATGGTAGCCACAAGCTGGTTTTACATGTATTTGTTCCCCTTTTAGATATTTCCGAACCAAAAGCCAGTTTCCAATATACCATGGACATATACATTTTAGGTCATTGAAATGCTCTGAACCCGAACCCTGCCTTAACCGCAAGTATGGCACCAGACTGAGATGTAAAGTGTCTTTTCTCCCCCACAGTGACGGAGATGCTGGTGAATGTACTGAACATTTGCTCCGACGATGAGCTCATGTCGGAGGTAGATGACCTATGTGAAGGTGAGGTTGAAACGAGCATCGAGATAGCTGAACTAGACGAACCCTGCCGTCCAAAGGTCACCCTTGTGATTAAAATTGGATATCCACCTCTGATATGATGCAGTTTGTTGTAGAATTGATCAATGGGAAGACCTGAACTGATTTTAAGTAGGCAGTTTGATTGGATTCTTACAAGTATGCTTGAATATGATATATTCAACTATTGTTATTGAATATTATTATTATTATTATTATCCTGGGTTTCAACGGAGAGGTGTAGCGCCCCACAATGGTCTAAACGGTCTAAATGGTCTTTTCAACTCCAAGAATACAATTCTGGGGAAACACTTAATTGTTTTGGCCTGAAAATGGTCAAATTCAAAGATGATGAATATTGGCATAAAATATTGGCTACTAGCAGCTTCAATCCGTATCCAATCAGTATCAGCGTCCAAAAACAAACCTTTTTGATTCACTGCAAACAGGAAGTCTGCTCATCTTCTCACAATGACATTTGAACAGGATTGAAGTCCGTTCACATTGAAGTCAATCAATCCAGGTTGTAAATGATAAAAACTGGAATCCTTTTTTCCCTCCAATGGTTCTAATATCAAATATAAAAATATATTGAGAATGAGGGTTCTGTAGGTATTACATGAATTGCAGTTTCAGTTTACATTTTCAATTGAACAATTTGAAAATGAATTGCTCCGACTCTGGTTTTGAATACTAGGGTTAACACACACACACACCTCAGTGATGGAAAACTGGGAGCTTTATTTTTCCATGCAAGATGATTTGTAGGCAGTGCTTTATGCATTATAGTGCATTATAGCTCAGCCATGTTAAACATGTCTGCCGTTCATGAAAGACATCTCAGAGCTCCCTGGAGATCAGCCGCTGTGCTGACATTCACCATTAACCCCCCCCAACCACCCCCATCACCACCCCCATCACATACTCTTAGATCATTTGACAGCGAATGCTGATCTAAATTATTTACAGTCGATGCTAAGAAAATCAGTAGCAAAGAAAGTAAATGGCAATGATGAATACTGACAGGACCAGCTGCCTATTGTGTCTTAACCTTATGTTGTTGACCGGTTCCAGGTGGCGCCACGGCGATGCGTAAGGAGGTCATCCGGAACAAGATTCGCGCCGTGGGGAAAATGGCCCGAGTCTTCTCAGTCCTCAGGTCTGAGTCGCCTCTCGTCCTCCCTTTGATGTTCCTATTCCATTCTCATGTAAACATTGGAGCCAGAAGGGCCTCATTACTCTATACATGGATCACAATGAGCTTAGGGAGGGGGGGAAAAAATCAGAATAACCAAATGTAGTCCCAGGGCACCGCGGGGCCAGCAAGACATTGGAGTATTAGTGAAATGAATGGAGTCAGTTGAGTGCACAATGAAGTTGTGTTTGGAAACACAATGCTGCCCTGCTAGGGTTAATGAGCTGGCACAAGATGAGTCATGATGCACTTAGACTGTATAATCACATTACACATTATTCCAGATTAATGCTGCTGCCTCTAGCCTGTCACACTGCGGCAAGTGGGCGAGATGTAGAGCAGCCTGCCTTTTCAGACCGGCCCATAGGGGTCGATGACAAGAAAGAGGATTTAAAATGTAAAATTGACATTTCTAAATGTTAAAGCCTCAGTCCAGAAGTCAGCCATATATTCACATAGATTCTTGAAGCTTTTTACTTTGGAAATGATCTGGTATGTAAAGGCAATCAAAAGGGAGTACAGTAATATGTGGACATTTAAATGGTCTCAAGGTTATTTTTAGGTCTACTGATCCTCTGACAACTCCTTATTTTTAATAACTTGGAGCTCCACATCTGCTGCAAAATAAAAATTACCTCAAATGTAATTGGGTACGTTTTTAATCATTTAGCAATTATGCTGCATTTTCTTTACAATCTTTCCAACCAAATTTGGACAGTTGCTCTGAAACTGTTTAAGCATGTTTTTGGATGGGTAACTTTAGTTTGTTATCAATACGGGTTGAGTATAAATAATTATTCTGTTAACATAAAAGTGTGTTGACACAAATGTTATCCTTTTTAAAAAGATTTCCTTCAGATGCTAGATGCTAAAATTAGCAGTTTTTTTTTTTTTTTTTTTGTGTGTGTTTTTTTCTGGTCCAGGGAGGAAAGTGAGAGTGTGTTAACACTGAAAGGCTTGACCCCAACTGGAACCCTTCCTATGGGCGTGTTGTCAGGAGGAAAGCAGACCTTACAGAGTGGTAAGTGTCTTTTATCCTCCATCGCCCACTTTCTTGATTCCTCCTTGTTAGTCGGCGTTAAAACCAACCCTTCTCACCAGACCTGTCTTTGCCCTACGTCTGAATACATGTTGCTGGCATTTAATTAACTATTTATTTCAATGGAGAGAGTTTGTGTCACATGCGGTTTCAGATGCCTTCCCACTGCACCGAGACAGAAAAATCTGGAGGAAACAGTGCACAAGATGCTAGGCCGTTACACAGCGAACACAGCACCATTCTTCCTGCATTAGCTGAACTGCCTCCACGCTGAACCCTATAATCAAGGATGCATGGTTCACTAGGCATTGTATATTTTGAATGAGGTCATTAAGAGGAAAAAAAAAATCCACTTCCCATTATGCAGAGGTTAAGGTGTGGTCAAGATATGGAAACGGCTGTTCCCTATGAAGCCCATGGCAGCTCTTTGATCAGTAATGACAACCATGGCAGAGGTTCAGAGGCCACGTTCCCTGTGTCAGTCCCTCAGAATCAAAGAACAAGGGCTTCTTTCTAGACCCACCATTTTGCACCGACAGGGAGAAATCCATTGTAGAAGAGGAAGAGACACCAATTTCTCCACCAACAGTAGCCTCAATGGACTAGAATGCAACGCAGCCTCAGCTTGCATCTTTTCAGATCTGTGTCTTTGGCGGCTTTTTTGTATTTTGAACAACACACCATGCCGTTGTTCTCTCTAAACTCCTACTTTTTCTCAACAAATAAATGCTACGGTATCAATATCGCTCACTCCACCTATAGAGGACAGAGAACGCTCTTCTATGGGGGTTGTCGAAAGTCATTCTGGGAAATGTAGGAAGTCATTAACCAAAGTAAAAGTAGACAAGGCAGGTTGAGGGAAAGTTTATAACTGTTGGAATGCATTGAACATCACAAATTGATGATCTATAACATTGTAAGAGTGTCTGAGCCTGGCTTTTTCCTTTACTGGCCAGTATCCTTGGTCCTTTGGTGATGGCGGAACTAAAGCAGTCTATCCTGATGTCCCAGGTATCAGGCTTCCCTGACCTGGCAGCCTCTTTGAAGGGTACAAGATCAATGGTGGCATGACCACAGCAGGACGCTTTGGCTGGACTTTGACTTGAACGCCGCTCTCTACAGCAGAAAGTCTTTGGGCTGAGCGGTGGGTGGGCTGGTTGGGGAGGTTGGCCTGTCACCTGGAAGTGGCCACTGACCCTCTGATGTAAGGGTCAGCGCCCGGCCTCGCCCGGCAGCAGACCCACTGGGAGTCGGACTCCGCCACGCTGGAGGTTTACAGAAGCTGCCGAGCAATCGGTGGAGAAACCGCATGATGTGACCTTTTAGAGAATGCCATCGTCTATGGCAGCTCTCCTAGCCATCAGCTTTCAGAGGAGCTAGGGTGGGTTGAAGAAAGGGAGGACAAGTGATTGTGTATTTTTGTCCATCCCGGACCACCATGTTGACATTTCGGGGGATTTAGAAACACCAACACTCGAATTAACCCCTACTAAGGACATGAAGGATTCAGTAAAGGCGTGCCGCATGACGAAAGTTGTTTTTCCCAAGTGTCACCAATAACAAAGCACCTCATTATGCAGTGCTGAAGTAGAAAGATGGTTGCGGCTCCAATTCCGCGCCTGCAGGTTGCTATCTTGACACAACTCTCACTCATCCTGATCGCACCACCATTTGTCTGAGAAATAAGATTTAATGCGCCTCATGTTTCAGATGACTGTCGATATAGAGGTTAAGAATCACATATTGTATGCACCAGTAGAGAATTCAACACTTAATAATTCATAAAAAAAATTAGAGATTCCAGTCCAAATAAGTATTTACGTTTTGTCAACCTAGGACTTCAAACTCATCACTTCCTTTAATTTTGAGCTGTCAATCATTTTGTAAGCGTCGGTGTTCTTTCCTGCCTGGGTCTTGTCCAGCATCTCGCCCCAGTCTTAGACTCTTAGCACTCTTAGCCAAATCCCCCCTCAGCTCTCCACACCTAAGCCCTCGTGACCCTTTAACACCAACACCAACTTACATATCCAATAGGCTTCTCTCTAACTCGCCAACCCGCCCGCCCGCCCTCTCTCCGACTGTTCTGATGACGTTTTACTGCTGCTGTGGATCTTGTATACATTATGACTGCATCATGGGTGTCGGCCTATGTTCTGCCATATGCTTCCCCTGGTAATCACACCGCGTCTTACGGTTTGATGTCACTGTTTTATTTGATGTCTCTGGCTACCTTTGACGACTCCCTTTTTTCCCCTCTTCAACTCACATTAACGTAGCCACCATTGAAGCAGTTGAGGCAAAAGGTACGCATAGCTGTGTGGCTCAGCCCTCATGTGTTTGTTTTGTATGTCTTGTTCGCCCTTTTGAGAACTTGAACTTTTCCTTGTATTCTTTTTTTTTATTATTATTGTTTTTCAGTTTCACCAGTAAGTGTTTCACAAATGAATGTAGTATTGTATCTTAGTATATCAATGGCTGCTCTTGCATCATCAGTGCCTGCTGGATATAATAAATATAACATAATAAAAACAATTCACACTTTTCAAAGTGGAGTTACATTGTGGCTTTCAAGCAGTAAAACGAATTGATAAAAGCTAATAGGATAAACACTTACATGAACTGAAAATTAGCTTGCAGAAGAATAAAATATGCAAGTACAAGGATTAATGGGCACAAACAAATTGTATGAAAGATAGTCTGTAAAAATGTGTCTTAAGCAGTGATTTAAATGACTCATTTTAGCTTTCAGCCTTAGTAGAGCACAGTAGAAAAATATTTCCTACAAGACAAAAAGGCCCGATATGAGCTAATATAGAGCAGGTGTAGGACCGGGATAGTCCCTTGTTGACAAGTGGCTGTTGGCTGCAGTCACATGGGCTGGAGGTTCCTAGCCAAGTGTGGCTCCCCACCCAGAGAAAAGCCAGTTAAGACCTGGC
The DNA here is from genome assembly GCA_034670385.1 of Hoplostethus mediterraneus. NCBI lineage: Eukaryota > Metazoa > Chordata > Actinopteri > Trachichthyiformes > Trachichthyidae > Hoplostethus > Hoplostethus mediterraneus. Next base: position 748,190 of record JAXDDW010000002.1, read on the forward strand.
TCAGATAAGACTAGGGACTTCCCTCCCCTGGATATTTTCAGAGGCTAATCCTGTTACACCATTTGGCTGTTGCTGCCCCTCCCTGTTGACGTGCTACCCGTGGCACTTACGCAGTTACTGGTTCAACACAAGGCCTCTACCATGACAATCACTTGTTTTATTCACTACAATAAATGTATAGGGTTTTTTTCCGGTCGCAATTGGTGCAGAGACAAATCAATTGTAATAGTACATAGTGACGCGTGATGTTAGGGCAATACGACTTCACAAGCGGAGCAGAGGTGCAGTGCATTCAGGCAGCATGACGATACATTAATATATGATTAATGTTGAGGAGTGTCAGGGCTTTGTTGTCGGATGTCTGGTTGTGCAAGAGTAACCTTGAATCCCTTGTTTGTATTACTCATGAATCTGTAAATCCTTCACCTCAGGGTGTTCATTCTCTGTTTAACTTGACAACTTAAATGAATGCACAGTTTGTCTGGACAGTCCTTGACAAGTCTATTTTTTTATTTGCACGTTTTCTCTGTCTGGTTTCCTTGGCTGTTGGGGACCTTACCGTAAGTCTATTAAGTGTGAGGTGTTTTTATGCTGTAGCTCATCCCACTGGTGTTCGGACACTATGAGTCATCGTTTACCTGTGCATGTTTTGTATTCACTGGTCGTCGTGTACTGTGCTAGACAGATACTGTGTTTTGTGTTTGCATCACGAACCTTGAAATTCCAGTTTTGATTTAGGCTGTTCAAAACAAAAGCTAAAACAAATGCTTTACCAGCAAGCAGTGCAATACCTAAAGTGTTTCTCTCATTCGTGTCGTTTCTGCCCTCTAGCCATTCAAGGCTTCTCTCCCACGAGGAAGATTCGTAACTTTGAGGAGGCCCGCGGTCTGGACAGGATAAACGAGAGGATGCCGCCTCGCAAAGATGGCCAGCAGCCAGATGGCACCATAGTCAACGCCAACGCCCCCAACAAGAACGGCACTGATGGATAGACAGACAGAAACGCACCACCTTAAACAAACCCCCCTGACTCATACACTCCAATCTCTCTCTCTCTCTCTCTCTCTCTCTCTCTCTCTCTCTCTCTCTCTCTCTCTCTCTCTCTCTCTCTTCTCTTCTCTCTCTCTCTCTCTCTCTCTCTCTCTTCTCTTCTCTTCTCTTCTCTTCTCTTCTCTTCTCTCTCTCTCTCTCTCTCTCTCTCTCTCTCTCTCTCTCTCTCTCTCTCTCTCTCTCTCTCTCTCTCTCTCTCTCTCTGAGACTGCCTGTCCATTTCCTGCTCAGACAAAGGAACTGGACACGCCAGTAGATTAAAAAATCAAGAAGGCCACAGCGCTGGGAAAATGCTTTCAGCTGCTGAAAATTCCAAATGTATTAGGTGGGGGGGGGCGAAGAATCTTATTTTATTTATTAAAGGAATTATATTAGATATATTCTGTGAAATAGCGACAAATTATTGAATGAAGACATTTCACAATTGTTCAAATGTATAATGCACACCGAAGTTATAACAAAGACAAAGTACATGAATGAATTTTGTAAATTTTGAGTTGATTAATGATATAGATCAATAGACTGACCCCTTTATTATCCAGGAGATCTAGTCAGGGTTTTCTATTGTTGTCCTCTATGTGCTTGGTAAGGGAAAATTTGGGCCATTTGGATCTTGCAAGCTTCACGTCAAGAAAGCCGAGGCTTGCGAGGTTACAAATGCTGTGCAGTGTGTGCTTATGTGTGTGTGACAGTTGAAAGGTACCTGATATGTATTGAATGGGGGAAAACGTATATGGGAAATAGATTATATCAGAAAGTTATTGCAAAGGAATATTTTATACTGTGAGCAGAAGTTTCATGAAGTTTTATTGTTAGTTTTTATTTATAAGTTGTCCAAAAAACTTTGACGAACACCCAAAAAACACTGAATGGTGAGAAAGTACTATTTCATTTTACAACAACGTCACTTCTAGACTTAAAACAATTTCCTCCTGGATTTGCTATCGATTCACCAATGAAGGACTTTGTTAAATTGAAGGATCGACGCTTTGTGTCACTGATGGTTGCTTTCGCTTGCTGTCACACTGTTACTACCTGTGGTCACTGGATGGCAGCTAGGAGGGTTCTCACTCTGCTAAACCAAAAGGGATGTACAGCATGTCTTAGTCCATCTCTAGAACCAGGCCCCGTCGATACTCTCACATCCCACTCGGTTGCGGTCTTTGTCGAACGTTGAAGCCAAGCTGACTTCTCTGGGTTGAGTGCTGCGCATGGACATCACGGCATGAAAAACCAAGCTGACACAGAACTACAAAAGGACTAGTTTTCTCTCCAGTTGCCCTTTCGGACAACGGAGGACATATTTGCCCCTGAAGCAGAGGAACTGCTGGCAATACCGTCGTAACATGGACCGATGTTCATTATTGTTTAGGAAATTTCAGTGTATTTAACAGAATTATGGCACTTAGACTGATTTGATGTTGTTGCTCTCTTGTCAAACACTAAAAAAAAAGGGGTGTGCTTTGTGGGCTTTTCTTTGTTTCTTGACTAAAGCTGTATCAGTGTCTCCATCTATTGTTGATTATATGCAGATGTTTTCTGAATTGTGATATTATACTGTACGCACATAAAATAAGGGAAATATTAGACTGAAATGACAGCGCTTGGACAATGCTGTACCCAGTGGACTGAGTCATTCCCAGTGGGAGGGATCATGTTATGAAAGGTACCGCCGCCTCACTAGCAGTTGTCTATCAAGGCCTAACAGTACTGTAATCATCTCAACAATGGCTGACTCATTTCTTTTTCTTTTCTTTTTTTTTTTTTTTTTTTACCACATATGGTCATACCAGGCTGGGGACCATTAACACTTAGCAATTGCTGCACTGAGATTGCTGTTTTTTTTTCTTTTTAATACAGCTCTTTTCTGGTCCCAACACCTCCACTCCTCTTCACACCCACTCCCAACCCTTTAAGACTTGGCTTTCTCGGACATACAACCAACTTAACTGGTGCTTCGACACACCTGACTGTAATTCTGTTGTCTTCTGTCATTCAAGAAAGAAGAAGAAAAAAAAAAAAGCTTTAAGATTTGCTATTCTCTTGTGAATTTACCCTTTTTTATAAGGCATTTGCGCTCATGTGCCATGCCACCTTGGCCACACATGTCAAGATGTGTGTGTGTGTGTGTGAGAGAGAGAGTGTTTGTGTGCATGTGTGTGGGGATGGTGAATGGAGTGAAGCCAGGACAGTGTCCCATTCAGGCATATGGAGAGATTAAATGTCGGTAAAATTTATCTTGATATCCATACTGTTTCCAAAATATCGTCGTTCGCCGTTATTTTCTGTAGACTTCTGGGAAATGTTCCTAAAGCTTAAGTATTTGGGTTTACATTCAGTTGATGTTGAAAAGAGTAAGGCTTTATTGGGCGAGCCATACGGTATACTGACCTCCTGTTAGGTCCTATACATATCTTGCAGAATGTAAAAATTATTGTTCGTTAAGAATCTTTCAATAGATGTAAAAAAAAGAAAAGAAAAAAAAAAGGTGAGAAATCCTTTAAAGTACCGTACTTGTCATGCGAGGCCATGAAATCTTTATCTACGTAGATGTATCACTTGAAAAAAATAATAAAATTCAAATACAATGTTTTACTTGCCTTGTCTTTTTTGATTCATATTGTTTTTCAAGCTGCAGTACGCAATTTCACATGTTGGCGGCCCCAAACAGCAGCAAGATGAAACTGAATTTTTGAGGACAAACAGAAATATTGTAAAGTGACGTCAGTAAACTGTACACAGCATGCTCATGTTTACCAAGCCTGCCAGTCGACGGTCAACTTGTCACTTCTTGTGTGCGGAGAAGATTTCCCACCAGTGACCATACCAGACACCAGAATTTTAATTGGGCAAATAGGGTGAATCTACAGTGTCTCAATTAGTGGGGATTGGATGCTCTTCTCTGTTCCAGATGGACCTAGGTGCTTGAAGCTGTATTTTTATATAAAAATCTTGCTTAGCAAACTCAGTAATGCATTTGTATAGTGTTTTATGAAATCAAGTTTTCATAGTTTTCAAGTTTTATTTTTTTCCATCACTCTTTTGCATTAACCTTTTTTGTTTGTGTAACCATTTTTCATTTGTACAGCTGCACACGTTCCCACCTGGGAGCTGCCCAGTACAATCACAGTCTTCTGCTACTGGACGCTGACCAGCTCCCCCCAGTGGAGCAGATGGGGGGGGGGGGGTGAAGTACCTTGCTGTGAAGGGCACCTCAAATGTTGTTTTAGGTAGGGGAAAGCGTTATTCTGCAACAGTTCTATATTATGCAGTACATTTACAAAATATTATAGTGTTATATCCTTACTCAGTACTGAATGTGAAACCTGAACATGATGTTTTATACTGTACCCACTCACTAATCCAGTACTCAGCAGGGACACTTAAGCAGCAGCATGATCAGCGTATTTAGCAGAAATATATTTATTTGGTGGAAATTAGTACAGCGCCTACCTATGTGCACGACCTACATAGGTCAAATACCAGATGAGTGCGCTTTGCAATAAAGGGCATTTCAATGAGAGAAAGTTTAGACCATCACAGGAACGTTACTTTTCTGTACACTTCAAATGCTATTCAAAAATCAAATACTGATTGACTATTAATCCATATATTTACAGTATCCTGTACCATGTCCGGAAGATGGAAAGTGTGTGAAGATACTTGGCTCATAATTAATTTAAAAAGTGCCTATTTAAAAGGGGTCTGATCCCAGGAATGAAAAGTTTTCAGTCTATGGCCTGCCTCTGTAACAACGTAAACCACAACTTAACTAGTCTGCCCGTTTTGCACTCTGCATGTCAGACACACTCTTTGGTGCTTTAGACAGGACTGCAGTGGGGGGAAAAACAGTTCTTGCTAGCATGTAAAGTTACTCTGCTCAATTCTCTGGGTTGCCGGCAGACCCACGTTGGGGACAACTGGGCGGAGATGAGCGTTTCGCACTCCCTTGGGTGTCCATCGGGTGGCACTGTGTCGGTTATCAGACCTTCGGTGGTGGTACTGGCCTCAGAGCCTAGGGGAGGGGGAAAAAAAGAGGAATGATTTGACTGATGATAACCCGCTCTATTCTGACAGATCGTGGCTCCACTCACATGTTCCACAGACATGTTTAACAGATTTGGTATTGCAGGTAAGTAAGTAATCAACAAGTAAGTAGCATTTATCAAAAGTAAACAGAAAAAAAATCATTAAAATTACTTCAGAGCTTACTATGGACCCTAACGATGGATGGAACTGATCTGCAATTGTGGGGTCATATAAAGATAATGACAGTTTCAACAAGTAGAAGTGGGAAGTATGGGAAATAAATGAATACTAACGTTCGTTTTACCAGGGTAATGCATACATGTATGTGTGTCTAAGTGTACGGTCACACCTACAGTTTGTTTCTTTAGTTAGAACCATGCATTTTTGTATTTGCTGTGATAAGTTGACGCTGCCCAAGTACAAGTGAAACGAGACTTGTAACGGTATAAGTGGCATTTTCATCGGTTGGACAGGTTTTTTTCCTCACCTGCGCCCGTTTGGTATTTTGGTGACTCGACTTGACTGAGCCCAGGTGGGAGGAGAGGTGGAGTAAGGGGTGTGTCGGTCACCATGAAGCAGTGCAGTGCAATTTTGGTGTCAATGATTATGGGGTCTAAGGTTGCAATCACACCTACAGTTGGTTTTCTTTGGTCCGAACCGTAGTCGAAAAAGTTTGCTTTGTCTCATTTTTGTATTTTGGTTTGATTAGGTTCACACTGGCAGTGAGGAGTCGGGGTCAAACCAGATCCAATTCCATTCCCATAACTTTAGCTAAGCATGACAGACTTTGCACCCTGTAATTTACCCTCTCTGGTTTTCATACCAATTGAGAACACAAGTGAAATGAATCAGTCGAGCGTGACTCGTCGGCACCTCATCACTTGGATGAGAAGCCACCTGAGTTTCGAACGGCATGCCAAACATGCTTGGTGTGAACATGCCTTTAAGAACAGTGTGTCATGTAGCGATTGAGTCCTCTAAAGAAAAGAGTTACCTGACGTGCAGCCATGTAGTTCTGGCTGGGAGGTTTAGGTCTGTTCCCTGCTGGAGGTGGTGGAGGTGGAGCTCCCTTTGGCTTTGGTCTTCCAGTCTAAAATTGTCAGGGATTTTATCAGTGTCGGCGCACAGAAATCGAAGAGAATGCACTCTACCAAGCTCACATCTGAAGAGCTGTCATATTCCAACTTATTACCTGTGGCACTGCAGTGTGTTGACTGGGAACCGGCCCTTGGCTATGGCGGTAAGTAGGGTTATCCAACACGTGTAGCTTCCTTTGGGTGTGTGCGCTGTTGGATGTGAGAAAGACTTAAACTGCTGGTTCTCAAAGCTTACAAAAGGTGAGGATTACAAAAGCGTGACATGACTACTCACGTTGGTAAAATGGGGCTTTGTCGTTGTTTCCAGATGATCCCTACTGCCCCGGCGATGGCGCCCAGCACCAACAGGGAAACGACCACTGCGATGGAAGTAACAGCCACTGCAGAAATACAACCGACATCGGCTCAGTTCCAATAAATGCAACGTTATGTGATGACATAGAAAATACGTCATGTGAATTGGGCTGAAATGACACTTATTTGTTATATTTGCTGAACACGTCTTGGTAGTTTCTTACCAGTGGAAAGGCCACCGGAATTTGCATCCTTTGAATTACAGTTCGGAGGAACCCACCCAGGTTCACACTGACACTCAGATCTGTGATTACACACCTGCAGAACACAAAGTAGATGATGCTTCTTTGAAATGGTACAAACATACAAGTAGGTTGTATCGTTTGTTCGTGAATTTCCGTACATTTACTGCAGTTGCCGATTAAAGTATGTGATTGATTGTGCACTAAGACTGGACAGTGGCAGCCTGTACTTACGCCATGGCCTGGGCATTTTGCTGAACAGTTAGTAGCTCTGTAGGCTGTCTGAAGATCCACACACTGATTCTGGCTGCACACCTTGAAAAAGGAGATCGTAAATGACATTAACCGACTCCACAGAGGTTGGTTAGTTCATCTCGCTTTGACGCATACTGTACGACTAACTGGGGCTGAGAGGTCCCGTTACCTTTCCGTCGCCACATTTCGTTCCGGTGTCCACCTGGCCGTAGTCGCTGTTGTGGTCGTCGAAGAAAGCTGCCTTGCAGTTACCGAATGAGACCATGCGGCCATAATTTGGGTTTCGCGTTACCGTTGGTGCAGAAGAGCTTCCCACACATCACATCTCTGCAGGGCAAACGGAGTTGTCAGTGGGTATTCTCTTTGAGCTATGGCGCTCAAGCTAAATTACACTAATTATACTGAAGTAACAGCAATTTGCAATGGAACAATTCACTGTGATTTGACATTGCATATCAGGATGGAGATAAACATCCATGGCTCCTTACAAAAAAAAAAGTCACCTGAAAATACAGATGTGAAGTCAAAACCACATGTGCGTTTGGGATACATGTTGATTTTAAAATGTGAACAATATTTTTTTCAAGTTGTAATCCCAAATCCGAAATGTTCACATCACACATGTGCTTTGAGTTCACGTCTGTATTTTCCACATGTAACATTTCTGTAAGGGTACTAATAAGGAACTCTTGCAAAATACTATGCCATGATTTGCTGGGACTCACTGTGATTGGCAGGGGATGTACTGATCCTTTGACGGCCGTTTGCAGAAGGCATAGAAGAGACCTCTGGTGTTCTGGTTATAGCAGTTCTGACTGCCCACGTCAGCAGCTGGTGACAGAGAGGTGAATGCAAGCTTTATCATTTCTTCATATTCAACAACATTATCCATTTTTACTTTAGGTTAGCTAGATAGATTGCAAGTTGTTGTCAAACTTCATGTTGCATCGCAACAACAATGATGTAATGTTCCTTGCGCTCTATGCATGCTTGCTCTCTCTGCTACTAGCGCTACTAAACGCCTCCTATGTGATCACAGCCCACTGGACTTCACTAATGATGAAGACAACTTTTTCTTGCTTAAATTGAATCTTATCATTGTGAACCCAAATAAGATTAAGATTCAACTTTATTGTCATTGCACAAAGTACAAATACTCAAATACTGTGCACAGCTAAAAACTATCAGCAGCTGAATAAGTGGTTGTTGGCCTGAAATAGTTAAAAAATAAATTGCTAGATAAAAACCAATACCAACTTTGAATTATGGTCCAAAGTTGTACTGGATAAAAAATGTTGTACTGGCCAAACTCCCAAAACCTCAGTGTAATCCTTTAAGAAAAAAAGCGTTCTATTTTAATCTGAATTCTTCTCTATTTTAAGTGAATATTACTACTACTATTGCTACTACTACTGTATTACAAAGTCACAAAGTGCTGTAAAATAAAATAAATAGAAGGAAGGCTCCATTAGCCCACAGCTTACAGTATAAAAATAACACAATGTTGGAAGGCATTCTATAAGTGACAGGGGTTCGACCTCTGGGATACCTACTAGACCCATACATCTTGACACACTGGTCTTCCCTCTGTGGACACTGGCCATCGTAGCAGTAGCCCTTTCCTCCATCACAGGGGAGGCCATTCACAGTGAAAACATCCTCAGAACAGGTGGCGCTCTTCCCATCACAGTACTCTGCCAGATCGCACTCATCGCGCTTTCTGCGGCATTCCCGGGACAAAGGCAGGAGCTGCGGAAATGTGGGAGTCACGTCGAGATTGATCAGGTTGTATAATGTCCAGGGTTGTAGAGGATAAATGCACTTGAGCTAATTACCAAACTTTTTATTTGCAGAATTGAGTTTACTCACCTTTTTAGACTGATATAAATCTTTATTAGATCAATTCATCATATACATCATAGTAAGTAGTATCAAACTGATCTAAGTCATATGAAGATAGGGCCTTTTAAGGAAAAAACACTGCAGGATTTAGTTTGTCTGAAAAGGTTTACCTCAAATGTGATTTATTGATTGAGCAATAAAGTCTGTGAATGTTTGTAGTATGCCATATGCCCACTAGAGGGATGTAGCATTAAAGAAGTTGGAGCAGATACAATAATCACAGCAGCAGGCAGAATATAAATAATACAATAATGAAAACAAACACAAAAGAGAAAAATATTTAAAAAATAAAATGAAAATAATCATGGCATAAGTTACAATACGAATAATACAAAACAAATAAAAAATAAAATACATAAATAAAAACCAAATTAAAGGCTATTTACTCACCTTACAGTTCTCACAGCACTCGCCCACAGAACATTGTGATCCTTGAGTCAGTCTACAGGTTGTGGCATTGCAGCATGAGTTGTTGCATTCCTAGGTGAAGAACACACACTCATCAGGTAATTATCACAATAATTACAAAATCAAATACAAAACACCTCTGGCAAGGTACCACTCTGGTAAAGTTCCTGTAGTAGTAACACAGACGCTGTACATGCAGGTGTACCAGGACTGAACAACGGTATTTTCTTACTTGACATTTATGCTTTTCACTTTTCACACATTGCTGGAAGTGTATAGAGTGACAACCCTGAGGAAATATTTTAATGTCAGTTAGCTAACTGACACCTCTGACACCTGATCACCTCCTCCCCGCCCCATAAAGAACTTCCTTATGTTCAGTCCACAAAAGAACATAATGTTTTAACGATCGAAACTTGTGGCAAATGGAAGCAGAGGGCATCAAAGTACTTTGGAGTACTCTGCACCCATACAACCACGATGTGCCGCAAATACAAAGCTATCTTGACTGAATGGACATCAAGACGAGACCACATTTTAGTCCAATTCAGCTATCGCTACAGAAAGCTGGATTTACCTTGAGCAAAGATGACTGAAACTGCTAACACAGCTGCAAACAGTTACCTCTCACTGCTACTTCGGGCCGCCAATGACTGAAATTACAGTTACCTAGTGCAGGATTAACTCTCTGGGAAGAGTATTTGGCAGTCCTGTAGTAGACTGACCTCCGACACTTGGAAATGTTGTGGTATTTCTATGGTACGTGATTCAGGTACCACAGGACAATCTAACTGGTATATGATGTGTGGTAACATTTGCGGTACGTTAACACAGCCACATCCGGGACACCTAATTCCAGTACAACAGGAATACCACAACAAGTTGGAAATGTATCAACCTCATTTTTGTGCATTGTCCCTCAGATTATGATAAACCGTAGTAACTTTTAGTAAATTTTAGACAGCCTACTAAACAATTATTACAATTAAACTATTATTATAGTATACAGAATATCTTAAAATGAAAGCGGCGTATCACAGAAAAATCTTTCTTTTCTTTTTCAAACTAAACTAATCTTAGTTTAGCATGTCATTCATCCTATACCTGCACAATTTCAATACCAGTTGAGGCAAAGCCGTCTGGTCTTATCTGATTACAGGTCTGAGCAGATTCACAGCTCTTCACAACTCTTACTGGAATGATAATTCCACATTGTTCTTCTGTCATATGCTGTTGCATGTGACGCAACTTTAAGATGGACTATCCAATGGATTTCAAAAGTCTAGACGTCCTTTTAAATTGTCTAGTTTCTATTGCCTTAAGGGCCTGAAATGAGGGTGTGTAAACTTTTGATATCCACTGTAAATACTCTGTTATGCAGTACTTGACAACCAGTACTTTTATGGTTTAATTTGAGTGTCAATGTGTCACCTCAATGTAACCCTTCAGTTTTGAGTGGAAGATAATTATCATGGAAACATGTTGGTGCGTGTCAGAGGTATTTTGCAGCCTCTACCACTGGGCAAGAAAAATAAAGAGCAGGAAAAAATGAGTAGTCTTTCTCTCAAAAAATTGAAGCAGAAGTGTCAGACTTGAGAACACACAGTCACCGTGTTAAAATCAACACACCATGGATAGTTGCCTTTACACTGGGATACACAGGGATACTGTATTTCAAAGCGTTTGACATATCACTCCCAAAAGAGCCAGCATGCTCCTTGTAAATGTGTGATTGTTGATATGACCTGAAATCAGGATGCCATGCTATTCACTAACTCAAAAGCTGCCAAACAGCACTGGTCAAAAAAGAAAATGAAACCTGTCCTGCACCTGTCAACACCTTGAATTGCCTTGGTGATAAAGAGGGTGATTTGCTCGTGAAAACATCGATAGAATACCAAAGTCAGTTCAATCTTTGGATGGTTTGTTTACCTCCACAGTGCCGCAGTCACACTCCTCTCCATTCTCCACGAAGCCATTCATGCACACCGGAGGAGACACCAGATTTTGGTAGTCCGGTTTGTCCAGCAGGCAGTTGGGGCCCCGAGACGTCAGGTACTGGTCATAGTTGCTGCTGCTGCAACTACTGAAAGACTTAGGAATGTCCCAGCTGAGAAAAAAAACATCACAATCTCCTTGTTACCCCCATGGTCTTTGAACTACCGACCGACCAATAATATCTTTAAAGTTGACCAGACTAATGAAACACTTTTTTTTGGTCTTACCTGAGGGCTGCTGCCATAATGCAGCTGTTACCGGAACAAATACAGCCACTGGAGTCATCGTGGTCCATGCCCAGGTTATGGCCCATCTCATGGGCCAGTGTGGCTCCTACCGCAATGGCCCTTGGGTTGTGATCCTGAGAAGTAACCAACCATCAATTAATGTGTGTGGATCCCTTTAGATTTATCCTCACATATGAGGGACATTTTAAATCATTTTTAAACAAATATGCCTTACAGTTTACTTGGTAGAGCATGATAAAAAAAAAAACATCTATTTCCTCCATCACTTTCCTTTCCTGATTTTCTGACCAACAGTTGCTGGTGCTTTGATTATTCACTGAGACACTTCCTCTATTGAAATGGCATAGTCTCGACTGTGGTTATAGTGGATGACTTAGTTGACATAATGGCATTTTTACAAAAAAGATCCCACCATTTTAGAGATATAGAGTAATAAACTTCAGATAAAGTGTATAAATCTATGTATTTTTTTTTTTTTTAAATGAACACTTCAGTTGAAGTGTAGACAATAGATAAGGCAATGTGTGACACATGAGTTTGAGATCTCAGTAAAATTCCTCACACTTTGCAACCACTATTTCACAGTTCAAGTAAGATTACGAACAGGTTGCTATTTGCAGCAACAACCATGGGGAAGTGGTTGCAGGGGCGGGGAGAGTTTAACGCATCACCTCACCTCAACTCATCATTACAAATAATGGATGGCACAAATCATCCTGTCACCCCTGGAATAGCTTACCTGCACTACCCCAGTAGAGTGACCGGAACATACAGTCCCGATGAAAGCCAGTCCCACTGTTGCTCCTTCGAAGTCAATCCCACTGAAACACATGGAATTAAACATATGGGACCAAAATTGTGAAAACAACATGGAAGAAAAAAATCCAATCTGTGTAGAGAAAACACACCCCTGTAAAATGAATGACCTTTTTAATACTACTTGCAAATGAACTTAAGACCAATTTAACAACCGAAATAAAGAAACAAAGTTGACAAAACCAGACTATTTCTGACTGAACATGGCTAATAAAAGTCCTCAAACTATAAATGGGCAGTAAGAAAAAGGAAACAAGGAAAGTACCTCTTGAGACATGAAGCTCATAATATTTAGTGAGGCAGATAGAGAATGCACATTGTACTACTAACCCTGTTCTGTATTCATCTAAAGCGTGGACATGCAGCACAAATAAAACTGTAACATTTCTGACCTGATGAGATGTGCGTTGTCATGCTTTTTCCTCTTGATCAGCACAGAGTTCCTCCACCTCATGAAGGCATCCAGCGTGCTCCCAGCTGGCGGGGTCACCGAGATCAAGTCCCCGTTGGACCAGACGTCCAGCCCCACCAGGGCAATGAAGGTCTTCAGGGGCTTGTATACCTGCAGACACAAGTGGAGTGGAGTTCAGCAGAGAAAGCAGCGAGGAAGGAAATAATATTTACGGGGGGCTGACACACCGTTCACTTCGTCGACAGAAATGATGGATAAAAATACTCGTCTATATAGACATATTATACAAGACTTGCCTCAAACTAGACACCAGGATCTTCAAGTAACCAAGACCTATAATGATTTTTGCAAGACCAGGGTTCCTACCCTCACTTGGACATCAAATTCAAGGACCTTTCAACTTTCAAGGTCTTGTTTGGTGAAATTTAAGGACTCAAAATTGTCATATTTTGGGGTAAGACACGACACTGGTCAAAATTAGACTTTTTTTTTTTTTTTTTTACTGTTGTGGTAAATAAAACAGGGTAAACTACAGTAATACACTAAGACTAAGTCACTACACTAAACACTAAGTAAATTCTGAGCTATAGAAAATATATGATATAACTTACATCAGTTTGATGCTACTTACTATGATGTACACTGTGACTTTATATTATTAAGATTCATGTTAGTCTCAAGAGGTGAGTAAACTCTATTCTATTCTATAAAGTAAATATAAATAAATATATAGGTGAACTTACAGAATCTTAAGCAAATATTCTGAAAAAACTATTTAGGGTAATTGTAGCAAATACAGACACAAGAGAAAAATGACAAAATGACTGAAATAGATGTGTCAAAAAACGAAAAATTGTTAGCAATGGGCTGACAGTTTGTGAAAGGCATCATTGTCTAGGAATTTCCCAGAATTAGCAGAACCAGTGACTCACCAGGTTGACAAAATTGACGACTTCAAATATCCTCTTCCTCAGCACCGTCTTATCTCGCTTCATATTCTCGTACTGAAACATCATGTCATCATGTTAGAGTGAGACCATATCCTGTTTCTCAGGCTTTAATCATCAATCACCCGCTTCATTTGTCATACGTTGTCATCATGATTTATGCTGATATGAGATGTACATTGTGACTACATAGTGACATAGTGATCAGACCTGGCTCAAATAGGAGTTAATAAGTATTGCAGTGCCAGGTGGGCGGGGTTTACCACATCAGGAGGGGCAATTCTGATCACACCAGGTGTGTCAGTCACAGAAACGTACACTAAATTGGCTTTCAACATCTTTCCTGAACTTTGCGGCATTCACTATGTGGCAAATACACCCCCATAAAGCACCGTAGTACACCAAACAGTATTTTTTCTTTAGGAAATATCCTAAATCTTACCTCACGGTTATCAGCAACAAGGTAGAGCTCAATGTATTTCTGCTGCTCGAAAAGAGTTGGACCCTAGCAGACAAAATAAAGCAGACATTGTTTTTTATCTGTGAGGTGTTCTATTATTATTATTATTATTATTATTATTATTATTGTAGGAGCCACATCTGTTTATTTGTCTGTCTGTTCATGGGTTACGTCAGGTCTCCACGGGTGGCAGTATAGAGTTTCTCTATAAGCACAGGTGCAGGTAATCAGGTGAGACTGGGGTGGAAGATCATGCGGTTTTTACCGCTCGCCTGGCTCACTCACGTTACCTCTTTTGTTTTCCAGCAGTATCACGTCATCACGTTATCAGTCACTTTTTTGCATCAATATAGTCATGTTTTGTTTGTGAACCTTTTTGATCATTAAACGGGAACATCACCCAAACGTGGATGAACGTATGGTTAACATTTGTTTTTAAGAGCGCGTCAAAACAGTCTCCCACACCCAGCACGAGTGACTACAGGAGGGCAGGATAGTCGCTATAATTATTATTATTATTATTAAACACCTTGAAGAGAATCCGTAACCTGTTCAATTGGCCTGGGATGCAAAAGTCAAGAACCTCCACTCCCTATCATTGAGGTGCTTTGAGGTCCTTTGAACGTGTTGGCATGGACCTTATGAAGCCGAAGTCTGCCCTAAGTCCTCATCCTGGTCGACTATACCACATGCTACCCTGCAACTGCTCCCCTCGGGAAAAGCAAACCCAAAGGCGGTGGTGGCGCAGAAGTTATTCCTGCTGTTCAGCCAGGTGGGCATTCCAAAAGACCTGCTCAAAGACCAAGGTGTACCATTTGTTTCCCAGTTGATGGCTGATATTCGGGCTGCCTACTGTGCCAAACAGTCAGCACAAAGCCAAACGCAGGGAGAAGCCATCAGGGAGACAACAGCCATGTCTACTGTCACACCTGATGACAATGCCAGCTTGTCGTGGGGCCTCATAACCCAGCTAGCCATGGAGAGTTGGGCCATTCAGCTGGCAACGGCAGAAGTCAGGTATAGTCTGTACTTCTGCATTTAATAGATTTAATACCTTAGACCTGCATTACTTCGCTAGGAATATGAGCTTGGGAGGAAGTGTACTCGAATTGCCTGCCTTGACAGGCCTGTCTTTGTGTACCCTGGTTGATTTCATTGGCAGCAAAAGAAATTATCTCACGCTACTGACCTTTTTTCACTAGGTTTAAGAAAAGTTGGATTTTAAGACACGATGACCAGACATGTTAAGATATGTCTATTTTTGCGCACTCCACATTTTACCTCAGATACTGTGTGATGTAAGGGTTTTATGGATGTGTTGAGGTTACCGAGGCTCTGGAGCGACTGCGGCTGCGCGGGGGTTCATAGTCAAGGCTCCAGCTGGTGTTGGTGACACCGCACACCATGGGTTTGGAATTCTGGTCGTACGTCATCACCGCATGATCCCCCTCATCCTCGCCGGAAAGGGGCTCGATGAGGTACTTCTGGGCAGACGTTCTGAAATATCCCCTAAACCAAGATGATGTAGATTGTAGTTTTTAACGGTTGAGTTAAAACCAACGGGCATGAACCAAAGACTATTGTTAACTGGCAAGCTTGAATAGCAAAGAAAGATATGAGGGCTCACCTGAGTCCATCGCAAGTGCTGATGCTGGCCGCTGATTCGCTGTCGTTCACAATCTTGCCGTGATAGTAGCAGTGATCCTGTGGAAAACAGTGATGATGATGATGAAGACGTCAAAGTTACCTCTGTCCTTATTCTATTAATCGTCTTCACATTTGCTCTTCACATATGATGTTTCTATGGTTTCAGGAATACTGGAAGGGCACTTCTGTAAGACCCTGATGTTTGCACTCCTTCATTTTGGTTTATTGTAATTGTAAGATCTAGAAATTGAAGCTTATTTTACTGATGCACTCGCTGTAAGTCAGTCTGGATAAGCGTGTTAGCTAAATGCCCAAAATGTAAACGTCCAATGGCCAGATGATCCTTATTTGAAATGTATGCACTCATGGAATTTGAATTTGTGTTGGATACATGTTGGAAAAACATGATTTCATGCCAGTTGAAGGGGTAAGCTACAGTATGGATAGCTTGATTCAATGCAAAGTATCTACTTAATACATCTTCCACTTACAATGTCAGTAGGAATGGTGGTGACTGGTGTGTCATCTTCTCTGTAGTAAGTCTCACTGTAGTCTTTGGCGATGAATTCACTGATAATGGAAAATACCCAAATAGGAGTTATCCTGTGTGATGTTATATCATGTCATCACACGTACCTCAAAGTGAGGAAATGTACAAAAAAGGAGATGTGGTTTATGAAGGAACTGTCTCATCAAATCATCAAATGAAACCTGAAGTTGGACAGTTTAGCTAGTAGCAATGAATCTATGGCAAGCCTCTTCAGAGCGATAGTGTCTTCATGCTCAACTAGTGATGGTTAGTGGATAGTGGATAGTTTAGTAATTGTTTTTTTAAATGCTTGTGTACTATAAGATTGGATTATTTTACCATGAATTATTTGAGATTCTTTTCATTCGTAGTGTGCAATGTCCCCCAAGCATGCATTAGGGGAAGTGAGTACTTACTTGTTTTTCTCAAGATGAACCTCAATATCTTTGCCTCCCACAGTCATAGCATACTTTATAAATTCTGGCCTCAAGTGCTGTGGGGGAGGGACAAGATTTGCGATTATATTTTCAGTAATCATAACAAAATTTGACTTTGACTATTTTTTTTTTTTTATCAAGTAATCAACATCACAACTATGGAACTGTATGTAAAAACAGCAGAAATACTGTATCTCTGCTAGATACCGCATATAAAAACTGATCCATTCAAACAAAATCGCTCTGTTGGAATGCAAAAAACAAATTTACCTCCGCGTGTCTCTTTTTTACCATGTGAAGCCTGATGGGTCGAACCACCTCATAGTCCTTCACCCCATCAAGCTCAGGGCCAAGACTCACTGTGGAGAGAGAAAAAAACACAATAAATAGGAATATTCTCCTCTGATGTTGTAGGATTTTAAGATTTAAGATCCAAGATGCAAAAGTCAATCTTACTGTCCATTTAGCTACAAATACTGTATATAATACAAGATAGGGAGAGCAAACATAACAAAAACAACATAAACAAGCAAGAGTGACCTCTACTTTGATGATTGACAGCACAAAATTAACAAAAAATGATCGTACTTTTGAGACTCTACATTTTAGAGGGACTGAAAGATGACCTTCAACTCTTTTTTAATAAATATATATAGCAATTTAGAGCACTTTTGTTTTGTAGCTGACATTTTTCAGAGCAGATTAGAGAGGAATGCCTACTGAACTGTCTGCTTGTCCTCTGGTATTTTCAGCTCTGCCCACCTGAAACCATTGGGCAACCAAGCCTGTACAGTAATTATGGGTTTTTCTATTGTCTACATCCACCAGCCCATGACATATTGATATGAAGTGTGTACAGGAACAACAGTTGCACCTGAAGCCAATTTTTCAGTGAAAGGTCTCACATTTGCTTCATTTTGACTCCATACCGATCTTGAGAAGAAACCAATCACACAGTAGCATTCAAAAAGTTCTCATGCTATTCATCAGTTCCAGCTGTAAACCACATGTCTTAATGTTCGGTACTGCAGGTAGCGACTTCACCCTTGTCTCTCCTGACCAAATTTGGTGGGCAATCACCTTCACCGGATGTTTTTCCAACAGATGGAAAGAAACTTGTAAAAGCTGAGCAGTATGTGAACTGTATTTACCAGGAAATGATGCGTCTGTCTGAGTCATGTGCCTGTCTACCTGTTGGCCAGGTACGCAGCGGCACCGGACAGGGGTGTGACCTTGTTGTGATCCAAAGTCCAGCCTCAACACCATGTCAGCAATGGATTTAAAGTGATTCCCATTCGTTTTTCAAGGCTTACAAGGCATTGTTAGATGGAAACCACGTACTTTGACTGACAGATATACGTATATTCAAATCAAATCACATTTATTTGCATAGCCATCGCCGGTACAGTCTCTAAGGGTTTCATTGTGCCCAAGATGTGAAACAATAAATGGTTAGTACACAACATCCCCCAGCCTTGGACTCTCAACAGAGGACAAGGAAGGAAGGGCTACATGTGTCATTCTGAGCAAGTCAGCTAGTGTTGCAATACATTGTGATGGTAATATCATGCTTTACAGAGAGAACTGAGAATCTCGCACAAACACTGCCACATGCATTTCCTTCCTCATCTATATACTGCTCTTTTAAAATGCTTTATTTCCAACAACAATCCAATTCTAAAGCGAATGTGGTTTGAACGGTGAGCCACAGGGAGACACATATAGCTAACTAGGCTTTAGTTATTAATTAGTCATTGTGCTGCATTGTGAGTGGAGGCAACGGTATCTAATGACTTACCTGAGGGCTTGAGCGAGGCGGCTAGGATGATGAACCACAATAGGAGTGTATGTGTCATTGTCCCGAGTGCAGGCAGTCACTGCAACAGAGCACAACAGACAGTCTGATTACACTTTATAGTTGTACCTGCATGCTCATGTGTTGCTGTCCACCAGGCCACACCTTCGCCGGCCCTGTCACAGCCACTTCCTCATTCATATGGAGTTTGCAGCACTCTCATGACGGGCCTGAACACGCCCCTGCCTCCCCTACGTGAAGGAAGAATGCCACCAGCTTTATTTGCAGTGAATTGCTGTAAACAACTTGTTAGTTTTAAAGTTTTACAATTATGGCCCCGATATATGTCAGTTTTCCCTCAGCATCAGCAGTATTTTAGACAAGTTATGGTTTTAGAGCTGCTGAATAGAGCAGCTGAATTTTTTGGCAGAGAGTGGACAAACACAAAGTGCACACATCACATGGGGAGCACAGAATATCACCTGTTGTTTCAAGTAGACTTTTTTTCCCTGTTTCTCCTACCTTCTCATTGGAAACAGCTGCCTTCTCCTTTTTCACATGAAAGCCATACATCAGCAGCTTGACTCAGTCTATGGTCTGACTGATCACAGAATTTCATACAGCATCTTACCGCATTTCTTGCGCTATTGCCACCGCACCAGTTTCACAATTTTTGCCAGATAAAGAGATTGAGATTGAGCTGGGTTGCTGGTGATGCTCATCCTCTAGCCTTCCTTCCCTCACCCACTGAACACATGCTTGAATCGCAGCCCAAAGCAGAGACTGAGTTTGAGAAGACAATAGGGCCAATGTACAAGCTCCCTCAGCAGCAGGCCGGGACAATTCAGGACACGGGCTGAAATATGTGCAGTGCCCCATCTTGACCCATCCTGTGATCAAACACTAGTATTGTAGTCGTGTGTGTCTCACTGGGTAGAGCATGACACCATCCCACCCTGGGTTAAAAGAATCTGTGACAGTTGCATATCAATATTTTCTTTTGTTTCGCTACTCTCTATCACCTATTGATATAACACAGTAGTTATTCAACCACTAGCCAGTTTTACATCTGAACACTTGATTGCCTGAAGTAGGTTTTTCCTGGGGAAATTCCTCTGGCACACAGGAAGTGATACATTGTGATTACATTTCTTTTTTTTTTGGAATAAACAGAAGAAGAACTGGGTAGTTAGCATGAGCGGCGATAGCCACCGTGGCTGAACAGACACAGAAAAGAGCGCCACCTACAGAAACTCAAACTCCATCAACAGAAAATCCAAGGAAATAGACGTCGCAGTACCGGACACGCTGTTTGATTGACAGGTGATCTCTGGGAAGTGCAGTGCAGAAACACCACAGCGATGAGAGCTGAGAGACAAAAGATGGAGACAAACACAACGCCACTCATATAATTCTCACATCAGCTACTTTGTCTGATTTCTTACACATCAGCCCTGCTCATACTATGGTGTCACACCTTATTGCCAACAAAGTGAGGCAAATAGGCCCCGAAGGCTACAGTCTATATGCAAATGCTACTGTTCACTGCGGTCGCTCTCTTCCTTCTGTCTCACAATGAAGCAGTTTCATTTTTGGAAAACATTTGCATGCAGATAAGGGTGCTGTTCTTATTCGCTTTGTGTTTCTGCATGTGCAAAAGTAATGAGGTGAATAATGCCAAGATAATCAAGCAAATGACTCCCAAAACATCCTCCTCCTGTTATTTGGATTTTAGAGTTGCCTAGAAACACTAAACACCTTCTCCAACTTAAGATCATCCTAACTTTTTTACTTCTACTCGCTTCCATTTTCATTTTATTTCAATATAAATGGTGTTTTTATTATTTTTATTCAATGTCGTATGCATCTGTGAAGCACCTTGAATTGCTAATGTGTATGAAATGTGTTGTACAAATGAACCTGCCTTGCCTTGCCTAGGTCACGTGTGTGTGTGTGTGTGTGTGTGTGTGTGTGGGTGCGTATCTTACTATCCTTGTGAGTAGTGATGTAGCGGTGAATAAAAAGGTGGAAAAACTGGATAAAAGCATCAATTGAGTTTATTTTTCCCTGAAAAGACGGCATTATCTTCATATGACTCACACTAATTTGATGCCATTTACTATGATGCACCGTTTAAATTGACTTCACAAACATTTATATCAGCCTAAAAAGGTGTAAGGAAGGTTAAGCAACATTTGTGTGTGTGTGGTCTCAGTATCCCAATAATAATGGGATGGTTGTAACATCTGCTTATGTGGTGATAACTAAAATGTCCCGCTACATGGGTTGAAGATGTAATATAACATTACTGACATATCACATTATTACTTAATAAGGGATGTAATATGGTTTTAATTGATGATGTAATACTAATGACTGACAATGAATGCAAGTTCTGACATTGTTGATCATTATTTCTATTACATCATCAATTAAAACGATGGTTATGCTTCATGTAATAAAGGGATGTTGTTCTCTTATGATCTATTACATCACCAGGTTTTAATGACATATTTATACATATACATACAATTTGACAATTTATTACATTATCTTCAAATGTTACATGTTAGGGTTGCCTCCCAGATGAGGGTCTTTTCCATCTCATGTGAAAATCCTGGTACTGCCGTTCATTCAGTTTGATGATGCTCATGAAAAGGTTCATGGAGGAGTTGACCTGAAGTGAATGATTCTCTTACTTATTAATGTGGTTCCTTGTACTGGACTCAAACCAAATTTGCACACATTGTTGACTGGTGAAAACCACTGAATCTAAAGAAATATCAACATTTCAGGATAGATAGATAGTAATAATATTAATTGTAATATTCCTTTATTATTATTACTATTATTTCATCTCATATTTTGACACTTTCCAAATCATAAATTAAAGCTTAAAATATGCTCTGGGCACTTTGGCAACAACAATTATCAAAATTACAAAATTCTTCAGTGAAATGAAAATTGGCTGCGATTAAATTTACCTAGATTTGTAGGTACTTGCCCAAATGCAGGAGGAAAGGAGGGAGTGAGTGTACAGCGCAAGGAAAAGAAAATTTCATCAGGTGAACCAATGAACATGAGCCAATAGACAGGATGTGTTGTGTCTTGTACTATTAAACGTTTGGCTCATCTCACCCTAAACATTTACATTCCTACATTATAAAAATTGTAACGTTGTATTGTTGTTGTTTCTGATAAAAACTAGAAGCTTCCCCAGTTGTCTTGTCAGATATTGCAAAGGGGTGAACTGGAATTGAAATAAATCTGAACCAAAAGACTCTAATGAACTTGTTCAGCCTACTAAATTCCCCATATCTGTGCTTGGTGAATTAAGAACGAGGATATAATCTGCAGGCTAGTTAAATAATGAACTTGTAACCAAGAGAAAGTGGTCACTGACCACTGGTATTGATAAAAAAAGATTGTTGTTCAATACAGCATCTCTCAATGGAGATCTAGGTGTCATAATTTAAAGTCCAATAACGTCAATACTATTACCATGTACTGTATAGTAGTACACTCATGGGACATTTAAATGTCCCACATGATTCAGTTTTTATGTTTTTGTTTTCAAATATACTGTGACTCAGGATGAGAATAACATTCTTCGTGATGTTTTGCTGATTAATAGTTTAGTTAAACGTTGAGTTGAATCTATGTGATCACAGCCTAATTTAAATGAGGTGAACCTGCTGAGGGGAGGCTTTTACAGTTCAAAAGCTGTAAACTGATTGGAAGGATTTCAGGAATTCTTTAGTGAGGAGAGCCAATCAGGACCGAGTCCAGTTGTGACAGGAGTGGGTCTCTGAAACTGCCTGTCAAAAGGGTGGATGTTTGAAAATGCAATAACTTGCACCACTCAAACATCATAAAACATCTTTGATCATATATGTATATAAACAGAGGAACATTTGGAATTCCTATAATATGGGACCTTTAATGTGTTTTGCCCTGTAAACTTATCCGATGTACTGTAGCATTTATCAGATGATGATGATTCCCCTCTCATTCTCGGGTTATATGTCTGACAGCTTGAGCATTGATTGCCAGTACATATTAATATTAATCTAGCCGTGACCTGGCCTCTGACTCACTGCTCATATACAGTACAAGTGAAACCCACTCCTGATGACTCGTCTGCACTCCAATATCACCACAAGAGAGCAGTCTCTCCATATAATAGCCACCCAGGTGGCTTTCATCGACATATGGAGGGGCTCTCACACAAAAATGACCACCTGAAAGGATGCAGAGCGAGATACTTCTACTTGATTTCGTTGCGTTTTCACCTGTTTTGAGAATTTTTGACCATATCTTGAAGCAAAGCAGATACTCAACTAGTAGTATGAGTTGCATTGGAAACGTGAAAGTGGAATTGCCTCACCCCATTGGCAGATTGTTTTCACCTATACTAGACTACAACTGGATATTTTATCAGTGCATATCTGCCCTGCTTGCCTCCCCAGCCTTGGGGCAGACAGTGGTGCTATCTGGCATGTGTGACTGGCCCTCTGTGGAAAAATGTGACTTTATTGATTGCACACCCAGAAAAAGTCCAGCAACCATGTGGCTGATGGAGCCCCGCCAGGAACACCGCAGTCTGTCTCACTGCCAATCTCTTGATGATAATGGATGAAAAGAGGTCTCAGCAGGCCGAGGTCCATACCACGCCACTGCATTGTAATGGGTTTGAATCCTACAGATGGCCGTCAATTGAGTATTGTTAGGTGTAGTACTTGCCAAGTGAGTCCACATTGATCTGATTTGATTTTATAATCGAGAGTAAAAATCACCAGATTTATGTGGAAGCCATATCTATAAATAAAGTCATACCAGATGAGCATTCAGGACCGCTCCCTCTAGCAGGTTGGTGACGTACATTGAATATAGAGCTATACAAATGCGTCATCAATCATTGATCCACTTTGTCCTCAGAAATTTAGTGGCTATAAGCAGGTTTGGAAATTTTGGTAGCAAATGATATCAGATGCAGGGACCTTACCATGGATTAGGGTTCAGTGAATTGATACCATGAGTCTTCATCATCCAACAATCTCTTTCCTCTGCTGTAAATATCTCATAAAACAGTGACCCCACAGTGACAACAGTGACCCCAACCCAATAAAGCATAGAAAATATGCTTTAAAAGCAGGATAAGGGATGGACGCTGAGGGGGGCTTGGCCATTCCTCATGTAAAAACATTCTCTGATCATGACGTGTCTTTAGAATTATCTTCTGCAGAAGACTGCTTATCACTCCGGACACTCTCGGCGCTAACACGACGTTATCTGTAGAGCCTGGATGTACTGTCGTGTTGTTAATGTGTAACACCACGTATGCTGTACAGATAGATACATCCATCTTATCATACTTTTTAAACTTATATATATATGGCCACCTGTATAACAGCATCACGCTTTCATTCAAGCCATTCCAACCCCGCTAGGAGAATAACGCTCGTGCAAATCGAGTGAATTATCCCTCGTGAGGATTAGCTTTCTAAATATTTTGAAGCCAGTGTATTTATGACACGCTCTGAACCCAGTTCGCCTGGTTTTGTATTCATTATTTCTCAATTGTGCAGTCATTCTTTGACAGTTGTATAACAACACGCGTGGCAATGTGTAACAACGCGTACAGTGTGATGTTTTGCTCATAACTCTGCTGGATCTTGGCTTGAGGGAGATGTTGTTGACAGCTTGGAGACGGAGGCCTGAGCACATGGCTACTACTGACAACACGCTCCACTTGAAAATCATCCACTTGAAAATCGGCCTCTTCTAAATTCCTGCTAAATTGTGAACCTGGTGGTTGCCTTGCAGTACTGTATTGTGCAGTCTCAGCATGCCTAATGTTGTAGAAGTGGAGTGGCTGTTGACCTCATTTCAGTGCTACCTCTATCTCTCTCTGTCTCTCACCCAGACTCGCTCTCTTTTTTTGGTATGGGGGTCAGGTCAGGGCAAGAGGCCCAAGCTGAGATGGTGGGGTTGTGAGTTTATTTATTTTCTTTTCTTTTCTTTGTTTTATCTAGCGTTTATATTCTCTCCCTGACCTGCGTCCTCTATTGTGTGGCCTTGGCCTGGTGGATATCCAAGACCCTTGCGGTGAGTTAAGTCATCCGCAAGATTGATTTCTCTCCCCGGCTGACCGGTTTGAACCGGCTTCGAGCTGAAACTACCCGCGGCTCTCAGTTCCACATCCAAGCTGCCACGCTAAGCGCTATTAAACCTCCCTGAGCGCATAGTATTTCCTAAAAGAGCAGCTTGTAGACTTCCTCTTTCTGGTTAATCCATCTACTATGAATCAACACTGTGCAGTGTGGGACTGAATAGTTTGGTCCATTTGTAGGAAAGTCCATCGGTAGCACAACTTATTAAAAAGATAGAACACGTTCTATTGGGCCGTGAAAGAGCTTTGCATCATTTCATGTCTGACTTACTTGACATATCTCAGGTTTTATACCAAGGTCAACGAGTAAGTGGTTTATAACATGATTGTATCAGCCTGTACAACCAACTGGACATTCCCGACCTTTTCCCCAGAATCACTCTCCACAGTAGGGTTGTGTTTCCTGTGACTGTAAATAAGAGTTTTGTTTTCTTTTGCACAAGTGGTGTTTTCCTCCCTGCCTGTGTAGCGATCTGATCTTCAGACTGAAGGAGCCTCCTACACTCTCCACTAACATTGACTCACTTACTGTAAATGAGTAACATCTTGTGTACTTGTAGTTTTTGAGTATTTCTTGAAATGTTTTCTACTTGTAGCCCGACTGATGTATAGCACTTTGTAACAAAACAGACTTTCTGCATGCATGTTTTGATGCTCTTTCCAACCCTGCATTTCTTATGTATATGTTATTAACATAGGTTGACCCATGTTAAAAACGACACATCCTTTTTCAGAGTGTATTAGTGTTTGAGTAAGCAAAGCTCGTGCGACAGATGACTATACAGAGATGTGTGCGCCTTCCCTCCAGTCTCTCCGGTGTGACCTTGCCCTCCCACCAGGATGAACAATGGACCTGCTGGCTCCAGCGCGGTCCCTTACCTGGCGCTGGGCCAAAAACCATCAATCCATGTGGTCTCGTGCCATACTGTTAGTTTAAAGTGGTAATCTGTTTTTTGTTTTTTTTTCGTTTTTATTCTTTGAAAATCAGCCGTCAATCAAACTGTCACGTCTTCCTTGGATTTTCTGTGGATGGAGTTTGAGTTTCTGTAGGTGTCGCAATTTTCTTTGTCTGTTGAGCCACGGTGGCTATCGCTGCTCACGCTAACTACCCAGTTCTTCTTCTGTTTATTCTAAACAAACCAGAAACACCAAATGCGTCAGAGGGTTTTTGTTTTTTTTTCCCCAGGAAAGACCTACCTAACACCGGGTGTTTAGAACAGCGAATGGAAAAGCTTTCATGAGCTGGCTTAGAGGTTGAATCGCTATTGTGTGATAGAGAGTAACATTTATTTATGAACATTTGACAGGTTATTCATTTAATATGGGGTCAGCACACTTGGCCATCTCAAGCGGGTTACTACCAGGTTGTCCTATAACAAGGCATTCATCCCTCAGTTGTTCTAGTGGAGATGGTCAGTGGCCAACAGTACTGGACAGCTTCCGGGTCTAAATGTGTGTAACTGTATGACTGTGAAGCGAGAGCTGGAAAAAGATCACGACCACTCAGAAACCCTGTCCTGAAAAAATAAGGGTCAAAGCAATAATTAAAAAAAAAATTTTAGAAGGCAAATTGTTAACATTCAAAGTGTCAGTTCTGTGTAGACAACTGAATAGTGAATTTTTGGAAGTTTTGGTAGCAAATGATATCATCCCTTACACCATCCCTCACTCTGGACGTGTGTCGCAGGCCTCACAGTAGAGAGAGGGACTCACCCAGGCCCCATGGAGACCGTCCACCAAACACACTGACTCACTCCTTGTTTGCTGCAGCGCTGTTATGGTGACCCGGGTGAACCCTGAGCTAGCGCCGTCCTCCCTTCCTCTCTCTCTCTCTTTCTGTCTCCACCCACTGAACTCTCTCTTGTTGCCATGGAGACGATAAGGCACACAGGCTCCCGATAAGCTGTCACCCACAGTGCAGCCGAGGTAATCTCACCCAGGGGGTGAAGGCTGCTGTACTACCCTACCGTTCACGCTCTGCTATTGATGAACAAAAACAGCAATGGTTTATTTGTGTATATCCACATGTTTTTTTTCTTTTTATAGCTGTTTTCAGTCACATGTCTGACTTTTGAGCTTTGAACTGAACCGAGATAGAGAGTCTTCTTGTTGTGCAGATCAAACCCATAACCATCAACAGTCCACGACCGGGAGCGATCGGCACGTTGGGCGCTTCTGCTGTGAGAAAAGCTGCATGTCAGCGCTTTCCCTCCCGGGAAAACAAATGAACAATGAATTATTAAATGGATGGAGGTGAAGAGAGAATGAGGACATCCCTGCGGTAGCAGAGTGATGGGAACTGTAAGCGTAAGAAAAACAACA
This sequence comes from Hoplostethus mediterraneus, assembly GCA_034670385.1. Taxonomy (NCBI): domain Eukaryota; kingdom Metazoa; phylum Chordata; class Actinopteri; order Trachichthyiformes; family Trachichthyidae; genus Hoplostethus; species Hoplostethus mediterraneus. The sequence continues at coordinate 775,250 of JAXDDW010000002.1, forward strand.
ACACACTTTTCTCAAATCATACCATACCACATTGTGACACGGTGCTCATATACGATTGTCCATAAGTGCAAAAGCGTGCGATCATCCACATCTAAGGTTTACATCTGGTGGCTCAAAGCTCCCGTGCATGGCTGACACCTCCCCCTCCCTCCCTCCCTCCCCTCCCCTGCCTCCCCAGTAGACCAGTGATGCTAATGTGATCCACCTGACACCGTGGGGCGGGGTGAGGGGTGGGGGGCGGGGGGTTCTGGAGTTCAGCATCCCGGCCCGGGGAGCGTCGCGTGGACAGACGTAGGCCCTCCCTCACGGCACCTCTTAGCCCAGCCAGCCAGCCAGCAGCAGCAGCAGCAGCCGGATCCAACCGGTTTTTTGGTGTAACACTGCCTTTGCGCTTGCCTGGGTGCCCGTGGGGTCGGTTCATCTGCACGCACAGGCCTGTCCTCAGACTGAGATGGAGATCCAGGTGGGGGAGGGGGGGGGCAGCCGAGGGCGAGAGGAGACGTTGAACTTCTCTTACCCCCTCTCTACCTTTGCGTGCCAGTCTGAATCTCTTGTCGTCTGCTGTTGGGGCGGCGCTGCTACCTCTCCACTCATCTGTTGCCAGACAGCCAGCGGGTTGTGAAACCTATACCTCTTCCCAAAACAGATTAACTTGTTGTTTCGTGTTTCGTAAAATTTCGGTAACACTTTATTTGAGTCAGTGCTCATGTGGCATTTGAAGGCATCATTAGGGCATTATAAGCACATCGTGAGTACCTGATAATCATCATAATGAGCATGACATAAAAAAAAACATTGTGCTCAAAATATAGCGGGGGTTGAATACTTTCTGGGGCAACCGGATAGTTAATGATATGATATTAAAGTGAATGTAACTTTTGAGATGTTTTTCTGCCGGTCACGTTGTAAGAAAAAGGTCATCTGTGCTTCTAATGGGCTCGTAATATGCTTGCGAAGTCAAATGTTACCCAATTTTCAGCTTTTTTTCTGGGAAACCTGACGCTGATTAGTGGTTTTACAACTCTTATTCACCGTAATGGACGTGGGTTTGGATTCCCACAAGCGGACCCCATGCCTGCGCGAGCGTGGGTTTTAAAACCTCACCCCCTGTATGGTTCATGTGTAGAAGTCCACCTGTGTTAACCGCCAGACACACACCGGCAACAATTCCAGTTAAATTTGAGTAATGTTTACCAGCTTCCTCCTCGCAATCCTGTCATTGCGGCCTCCAGGGAAATGGGTGTTTGTGCGCCCATTCCCGTTGGAGCGCCACCAGGAGCTGTAGTCACTGTCAATGTAACACACACACACACACACACACAATCCCCAATCACCGGATGTACTTCCCTTCCTGTACTAATGTTACACAAGCAGCCACTTGCTAAACAGGTTGTCATACAAGCTGGATGATTGGTGCCAGTGACTTGGATTCCTGTAAAGTCCTCCAATGATCTTGAAACACAGGCCTGTATAAAGACACGCAATCCCCTACTGTAAACACACCGCCATGATGGATTCATTATTGTTGTTAGGATATTGTACAGTGCTGCCGTGCATCATTTAATACTGAATACTGCCTTTCCATCATTTTGAACGGTTGTTGGTTTCTTTACGTCCAACTTTTAGTTCTATTAATAATGTACTGCACTTAAAATATTTCCATTGCTTGCACCAGTAGCAGGTGCTGATGTTATTATTTATTATTTCTAATTGAAGTAAGTAAGTAAGTTAGGGTTAGGGTTAACCCTTTATTTATAAAGCGCCTTTCGAGTTACAAGGTGCTGTACAATGAAAACATTAAAGAAAATGAAAATAAAATAGAAGGTTAGAAACAGGAAAACAGAAAATAACAAAAGGACAAACACACATTGTAAAACAAAGTGCTTACGAAACAGATGCGTTTTTAACAGCTTCTTAAGTGAGTTTTTAATAACTAAGGGAAGACGGTTCCAGAGAGTGGGAGAACAGAATAGGACCAAGGATAGAACCTTGGGGAACACCACAAGTCAACAGAAATCAACATTCAACACGCCGCTACATTCCTGCTGGCTGCACGGCAACATGTCTTTATTTTCTGATCTGTCAGTGGAGGTTTTCAACCCCAGAGAATGGTGTGATCTGAAATGAAGCGCCGGTCAAAGTCCTCCCAAAAGGTACGAACGACGTTCTGATAAAGCCGCCTCTGCTTACGTCATGTATTGGACCTTGATTTTGTGTTGGATATGTGGGACGTGTGCAGATTACATAAGTAGAGCAGTAAACCAAGTCCAAAACATCCTGCATCCACTCTGGATATTATTCATATCACTATATATTATATAACATTATATATACACCATATATATATATATATATCATTATATCTCTGCCTTACAGAGGATGTAGGGTGCAATGGTTGCGTGTTATCCTTTAATGTGTGCTATCAGTCATTTTGCAAGTGTCACATCTTTCCAATGACGTTTGTCTCGTTTGGCATGGATGAAAGAATTGATTGGACCCATGAACCCGGACCTTGGGTTCATGTCTGTGTTCGTTCCTATGATCAGGACCAGTCTAGGCCCATCTTGTGTGCTGACACAGTGAAGATTAACCTAACCTAGACACAGTTATAGTCTCACAGGACGTCCATTACAGATAAAGAATATTGTCTCTATCACTGACGCTTTCCTCCCTATCAATCAGGGTGAGCTGTAAAAAAAAAAAAAAAAAAAAATGTTGGTGTGTTATGTCATGTTCCAGTTGCGTCCCATACTGCTGGGCCATAAAGCAGCGCACATTTTGGAGCATTTCAACACCCATACAATATTTCACACTGCAGGATTTTGCCATTAAGGATGATCAACATCATACTGTAGCTTTTAACAGTAGCAAATGAAGCCTCAGACCAGATCTAAGTCAAATGCACTTATTGAACATGGCAGACATCATGCATTATTAAACTTTATTGCTTCAAATACAGTACCATAAATACACATGTGACAAGATGGGGGACAAATTGGTCTAGATAGATACTGTTGGACATTAGCGTGTCAAGAGGACTCCTCAATCCTGGTGACATTATTCAGGCATCGATGAACATGCTGCCTGTTTTTTCCCCCCCCATGAACACCCACATCTTGTGACACGGACTATTTTGGTGTGTATTTATTTTATTCTTATCACCAGCCTGGCAGCCTGGATGTTTAATGTCTGTAAAAAGGAGTGTTATCTCTGAGTGATCCACGAGGGAGTACACCTACTGCCCCCACCTCCAGGGAGAAGAAAGATGACAGCTCCTTTGACCCCGGTTAAATTTAGTTTCTCTTTTGTTATGATAAAGCCTGGATACTTGGTGTGTACGGGAGAATAGGGTCAACGGCTCAAGGCTCCTGCTTCCGTTTCCCTGCCAAAAGATCTCATTGTGCATTGCTTGTCTTTAGTGCCACAGAACTACTTTGGGCTCATAAATATGCCATACCCCCACCCCCCTTGACTCTCTTTCAGGAAGTGCATTAATATTCCCCTGTCTCCAGTCACAACTGGCATGCCGGCTCAAGACAGACAAGTCATTCTGTGGCGACACAATGTTCAGACAGACCTGGGAAACAAACCTGTCACCGAGGATCTGGGTATTGTTTCGGTGCAGACTCGGCGAGGGCTCTCTGGGTTATTGTTCGACTCAGCAGGCAGTCAGTGCCACATGCCGGGCATACCATGCCTTAGAACGACTTCATGTTAGAAAGCCCTGGAGACCGGAATGCACTTCCTCACACACACTCCATGCATGCTTTATCTTTAATTTCTTTTTCCATATAAGGGAGTGAGCTCTGCCTTGCAGCGGGGACTGGCTTGAGCACATAGAAGACTTTGCCGGAATACGAGTTTCAACCAGTTTTCACCGTCCCTGTTGTTTGTGTATAGAGTTGATGTTCTTGCATCAGTCTTATCAACACAGATCAGCCAAGCTGGGCTGCGGGTCAACCCACCCTCCAAGTCCTAGAAGTGGTTGTAAACACAAGTCACGTTCCCTCCTGTTCATATGTATAGTAATAGCAGCAGCAGAAGTAATAGTAGTATTGTTGTAGTAATGTCTGGTTTTCATAAATAAATCTGTCATTAGTTTGTTAGCAGGCTGGCTCAAGGATGGAAATCCCAGGAGGATGAACCACTCATTCAATACACACAGGAGACACACAACAAGCTTACTTACAACAAGCTTTAGCTTACTCTTCGTTTACAAACTGGTTCGGTGCTTCATAACCAACTAGAATAACAACTCGGAACATACAAATGAGTCAGATGAGCCTCTGACGTGGTGTACTAATCTGTTTCCCTACACTTGTCACGACTGTGGGAAAAGCCGCATATCATACATTATAGACATATACATCACTCATCATGTATTATACATTAGATATTGCATGTTTTCTTCCTTTCAAATACTCTGCAGACAGAAGCTATGGATAGTTTGCGCAGGGATTTCACCCTACATTAGTCCAAGTGGTGCATTGGACCCTATTTGATAAGAGATCATCCCACGGGCCCAAATAGGAAGATTGTTGTTGTTGTAGAAGTGTCTACACTGTATGTGGGGATAGCAGTGGTTAAAATGTGAAACCTTTAATTAAAATAGTTTACACATGATCTAACTGGGATCATTTCTAATGAATTAAATTAGAATTAAAATTAAACTAGACCACTGAACTAGATAAACAACTCAGAACAACTCAACTCAGAGTTAGATGAGCTAGTTTGTTTTCCAGCTAACATCTGTTTCCCTTAGACCTAGTCATGTCTCTGAAAATATATACATATCATACATTATTAACTGACACATTACTCATCATATATAAGGATATATGTATATATATATATATATACATATAAGGAGGAGTATTTCTCATTTTAATTGAAAGCAAAGATTAAGCCAACAATCTATTTGGGAGCCACATACAAATGTAAGTTTGATAGTTTGGTGACCTATGTCGAATGATTTATCACATTGACCAAATAATACTTTGTCAGTCGTCACTGCGCCACTTTGTCCCCATTTAACATTTAGAGGATATCAGCGGGCTTTGAGGTTTTAGTGGCAAATCATATCAGATGGGGGGGGATTTGCTACCGGTTAGGATTTAATGTAGTGAGTTTATATTACAAAACACGTTTTCTTTCTTTCAAATGCCCAGCAGACAGAAGCTATACGGACATTTCCCCAGGGATTTCATCACCCAGACTGCCTCGCGCACCTCGCGCAGAGCTGCAGCCGCTCATGCTGCCTCCTTTGCGCTGAGCTCACTTTTTTTTGTTGTACGGGAGAGAGGGGCGGTGCCTTCCCCCTCGCTTCAGTCTGCTGATGTCACTGCTGTTAGTGTGCGTCCAGACAGCACCAGCCCTATAAATACCCGCAGACTGAGCACTCCGTTACTCACTCGTAGCCTCTACCGCGCGCGCCTAGCAACTCATCCGGGCGGAGTTGAAAGGGCCACATCTGCCGCCGACGAACACCGGAGAGGAAAAAAAGAGGCGATATGTCCAGCTACGTGTACTCCGAAAGCCGCCGGGTCAGCCCCTCGGTCCACGGCAACAAATTTGACACGGCGCACCGCAAGAGAGCCGTGCCCAACATCTTCGAAAACGTCAACCAGGACGCGCTGATGAGGCTCTTCCAGAAGACGGGCGACATGAAGGCGGAGGAGAGGGTGAGGAGCATCTTCTCCTTCACGCAGGACCCCGAGGAGACGGCCAAGGCGCTGATGGCTCTGAAGCAGAGGAAGAAGGACAAGTTCCTGCAGATTGCGGGCATGGTCCGACAGCTGCTCAAGCTGCGTTGAACGGTGTCTCCCTGCCTCTTTCTTTCCGTCTCTCGGCTCCGCGTGAGCCGAGGTTGAGCGCACTCTCCGCGTGACTTGGGTTGGCTGCCGCAGGTGATGCTCACCTGTCGCCGGGAAAAGGAGCGTCGTGTGTGGACGTGAATAATCAAGCTACGCCGCCTTGGATGGCGACGCCGCGTTAGTCACCAGTGGATGGAGGTGACAGCAGCGGGTCCGCCGCGTGGATACCAAGTCAATGGAAGTAGCAAGATGGGGTGACTGGAAACATGAAGCCCACCCCCCCCACACAGACTTGAATTAATGCATTCCCGTGGATGCGTGACTGTGAAGCCGCACCGCATACAGGTGCACGTTACAGTGTTTGATGCTGGAGCATGATCGTAACATGAGACTATAGTGCCGAAGAAACCCGCCTATACCGATGCCTGTCCGATGAACACATGCCTTGTCTCTGTATCAGCTTCCTTTTGTGAAATTAACACTGTTCATTAGTGGCCACTAATGTGTTTTGTGCAGCACAGTGGTTTGCATTTCTGAAATGTCCCATTTTTTGTCATTTATAATAAATTATTGTCGACAAAAGTTGAAACCTTTTTTCTTTATTGTTCGTGCGCCATCATGCATATTTCTATGACATTATTAATGCAGGCTAATGCATTTCAAGAGGAGTTACTACTAAATCTGGTATAGTCATCTATAGGTCATATGAGGTTATTATCATCCTGTTAGGTTATTATCAGTTATCTGACATTTACAGGACTGTCTGGGGTTGATTATTATTTCTATAGGTTGTATTAGCCTACATGAAGTAAAGGAAAGGGCAGTTTATCTGGCATCACAAAAAATTACATACAAGGTGTACATTCAATGCAAAAAAAAATATCCACAATTTCTAATCTCTCATTTAATCTTTAATCTCTCATTCAGTGTCAGTATCTTACATCTGCCATCAGATGTAACATCTGCCATCAGGTTAAACTTGGGGAAAAGTCTTGCAAAAAGTGAAACTGCAGTGGAAATAAAGTGAAAGTATCTTTTCCCCACAGGCAAATTATTAGACTGAATACAAGGTAAATGACTTTCAAGATGAAGGGTTTTAGCAGTTTGACACATAACCCATCTTGGAAATCTATTACTGTGACCTCTGTGTTGACACCAGGGGTCATAAACAAAAATCACAATAGAAATATCAGAATCAGAATCAAATTTACTGGCCAAATACATTCGCACATATAAGGAATTTGATTTGAAAGTGTTTCTCCCCGCCCCCCGCCTCCATTTTTCATGCCTCTGAGAAAAGGCATATACCCTATTAGAAATCATAGAATTATGAAACAGCTGATGTAACACAGACTGTTCAGTCATGCAATCGATGAGTGGAGTATAATTTATTTCCTCAAAGCACATGGTACACATTTCTGTTATTGCCTCTTTTTCATTCTGACGCAGCAAGGGCGTTTGAAGGGGCTAGAGTTACTCATGGGTGGATGTGGTTAACCTTCCTTGGGTTTCCCTCTCAGCTTGTGCCTCACCAGACCGGAGTAAACCAGTTCTGGCTCGCCGGGGGTTGGGGGAAGGAGGAGGGAGGGGGAGACACACACACGCGCACACACACACACACACACACACACACACCGCACAACCGAAGCCTATCTAATCATCCCTGCTCTCCAGATAAGAGCCTGTCTAAGTAGCATTACGGGGTTTAGGCTCGCTCGCTGTGGAGGCTTCCCTTTCCTCACCCTCCATCTCTTTTCCCACGATAAAAACAAAAAGGCACCCATCCTTCACCGCAACCTTTTATTACACTCACACCCCTCATCATTTTTAGACGGTTTCAACGTGTCTAAGCAGCACTTTCGTCAGGGGTTGGATGCGTAGGCAGGCAGAGCCGCCGCAGCCATGCAGATCAGTTGACTGGATGCCTGCTAATCTGCTTGCTTTGATAGTCCCTCTGCCGGCTCAAACCAGTTCCCTGGGCTGTTGCGGGTGCGTCATCTGACTTCTGACTGTACCTGGTTCCTGCATGTGCCGCAGATACAGGGAGACTGGGTGTCCGTTGGAACCGGGGCGGGGAATTCTCAGGTCAATAATCACAGACGACTGTTTCAAGGAGTGTCTGTGTGCTGATGCCAGGAGGCAATGACACCACGGTGCAGACAGCCAGATGCTCACACTCTCACGTTATACGCCCGAAACAAAGTGCCCCACTGTGCAGGATAGATACAAATGTAAGCAATTAATAAAGGAATAAAACTGAAAATGAACAAAACAATCAAAGTAACAATAAATACAAAATAGAGACCATAGCACGAGCCTATACACACAGCGCTGTTTTACCTTGTTTACATCAATAAGCTTCACATTTTATGGGAACAATACAACAATGGTGTCTCCATTGAATGGGGATGTCAGGTTGTACTATTCTGTCCACAAGTCTGTCCAAAGTCCAAGTTTTCTTATTGACAGGGATGTCAGCCTATAGTTTTTCTTTCTCTCTCTCTCTCCTTGTCGTTGTGCCTTGGGTAACTTGAGAGACGCTCTTAAATTAAAGTTATTATTATAAATTAAAATTATTATTATTATTATTATTATTATTATTATTATTATTATTATTATTATAAACCCACCTAAACTCTTTTAAGCTGATGTAAATCACATGAATTCATAGTATACTTCATATAAGTAGTAGGATCTTTTAAGGGCAAATAAACATAAATTAATGATTTTCTGAAAATATAAAGATAAGATAAAAACATTTTTGCTTGATTTCACTACCGACCGAGGTTACCCGCCCTCTTATTCACCACTTCACCACTGCTTGTTCATCATGCAGTCTATTTTTACTGTTTTATCATTTCAACTGTCCCTTTTGTTTGCTTCATATATCTCGCAGCAGGCAGCTTTTTTTATTGCCCCCCCCTTTCCCATCAAAGGCCATCCAATTGTTGAGGAAAAGTAAGCTAAATATTTAGGCCAATTGTCTTGGCTGTCTTTGCCGTCTTGGCAGCAGAGCGATATGTTTGACTCAGGCCTGTCCTCTCCCACCCTCTTCCTGCCTTTCATAAGCCCTAGAAACGGTGAATGCTTTGATGTCAACAGACACTGTGGCAGACAACCTTCTAGCCCGCCGTTTACCACAGTGTCAGGGAGATACAGAGATTTGTGTTGGGGTGGGGGGGGGGGTAGAAATATACTAAATATACTAATACTAGAAATGAAATACATGCAGTATGGAATCCTAAAAATTCCTACATATGAGAAAGGAGTCTTTGTTTAGAAAGCCGTGAGAAGATGTGATTTACGCTTTGCCTAAACAAAGAGAAACTAGTTCCCATGTGGTCGGACGGAGGTGAAATTCATGCCTGTGCACTAAAAGATTATAAATCAGACTGACTTCTTGTTTCAGTATGAATACAGCCGGAGAGGGTTAGATAGAGAGAAAGAGCGAGGGAGAGAGAGGGAGGTGTTATAGATGGCTGATCGTAGCGCAAGGGAGTGGCAGTCTCTCCGATTCCAGCGCAGACCGGTTCAAACCGTGGGTCTCTCTGATGAGGAACTACACATGAGCTGTGCGCAGGCTTAGGATTAGTCAGCGCTGCGCTTTAGAAGAGCCTGCTGTAAAATCAACAACCCTCCCTCCGCATGACCCGGGCTCACGTTTGATGAAATGCTGGGAAGTGTCTTTGCGCTTTGACACTTGGCCGGTCACACATTAACAAAATCCTCTCGTATAAACTCAATCTTATAAATTTGGCTTCTGTTTTTGCCGTAACTCGAGCCGGGTTGCTGGATCTGTCCTGAAAAAAGGCATGAGAGAAATCCAACATCTGACTGTTTGTTAGTCATCTAAAAACAGACTTAATGTTTCCAGAAGCTCTTTTTTTAGCAACAGCCGTGGGGGAAATTACCAGCAGCCGCCAACCAAATGCTGGTAAATCGGCAACAGTCTCTCATTTGGATCATTCAAGGTTCATTGGCTTCTTCTTCTTCTCCTCATTAAACCAAAGGGAAAGCCGAGCCTGTGAATGACCGCCCAGCGTGTCACCTTCAGATCTCCTGTAATCCTCAAGTACCCGTCTCCTCAACCCTGACTCATCCACGTGCCTCCTCGAACGCCGACTGCGCCGTCCTGTCCTCCTTCTGTCATTTTCCCTTTCCTCGCGTCAAAAGCAGCTGGTCGGACAAAAGGGCAAAGGTCGAACGGGTTTTTTACGGCGATGGAGGCTCCGTACAGGAAGAGTGCGAGAAGTGAGAAGAAGAGGAATGCAGGAAAAGAATGGGCACTGACTGAGCGAGACTTCCTCGAAGCGCCATTCTGTCTGACTCACGTTTTGTCCCAGTGGGGGGGCCCCACCGTCTGTGCAGTGGCATCATCGGGATTAGCTCATAACCCGTGTATAATAGAAACACGCTGAACACATTCCACGGTGTTTTGCAGATGTCAGAGACACAAAAACACAATTCCATGAGTTCCAGGGGCCGTCGTTGTTGTTTTTGGATGAATCAGTGTATTGTGCGCGCTTGCCCTCGCTCGTATAGGAAATGTCATTAACGACCGCGTTGCGTCAATAGCCTGACCCCCGAGCACCCGCACTGAGACCGCGGCGATACGGTGACGCTGAAAAACAAAACATCTGAAACACGCGCGGCCACTTTGCCTTGTTTCGACACCGATGCCTCCTTGAATGTTCCGCCAGGCTCAGCCACGTTGACCACGCGCCGCGGTCAGAAACGGAGGATGTCAGCACATTCAGACGTTCCAAGAAAAAGGAAGTGTCGCTCAGTACACGCAACTCTGTAGTCTGTATGCTGTTGTAAGATTAAACGCTTTGATGTGAAATCAAATCAGATCTTAGGAGTGAAATACACACCGTCTCCCAAGCTTTTGCCTCTCTCGTAGTTTACCCACCTTATTGACCTGACGTAAACCTTGATGGCATAAATTCAAAGCGCGCATCATAGTCACTCGCATCAAACTGATGTACATGTATATGGAGATGGGTCTTTAACGTAATGCTTTTCTAACAATATAATTGATGTGTGTTCATATTGGTGTTTGTTATGATGATCACTGACTGGTTTAGCCATCACTGATTGTGCTGCCTCAAATTTCAAATGTACTGTTTCACTTGGGTCGAGTTACTGTAGCCGGTATTGTCCCCGTGTTAATCTTGACCACCCTGAGAGTAAGTGCTGTGTAAGCAGATAGCGAGTATGGCCGAGGGCTAGATCCCTTCAGAAATGTTCTGACCTTTCGTAAACCCCTGTGCTCTGTAACTCAGTCTTCCTCCCTGAGTAGATGGATGGGGCGGTCTGTTCTTTCGGGCTTGTGTGAGATGAGTCCCTGGAGTTGCAGCAGAGTCTAGTCCAAGGCTTGGCCAGGATGGGCGGGGCCTCCATTGTTAGCTTTTGTCTGTATCGTGTGTGTGTGTGTGTGTTTTAGGCGGCTCTAAAGAAGCCCTTTCCTGTGTGGTGCTGGAGGTTCCTCCGAGGGCCGGGTGGCCGGCGGCAATGCAGACATGCTGTCTCGCTCCAGTTCCACCGCAAGGCCTTGCCATTGTTCTGCCCCTCACTCCCTTGTCCTGTCCTGTCCTGCCTCAGCGCTACCCACCACCCCCCACCCGCCCCCACCCCGCCTCCTGCCCTGCAGGTGCAGCTGATCCAGGGCCCTGCGGAGGAGGAGGCGGAGGAAACCCAGGCCCAGCAACAATAGCAGACCTAAACTCCTATTTATATATCAATTCTTTCTTATCTGTTAAATCACAAATCTAGTCTGTAATGGGTGACAGTGGTTTGGGATTCTCCCTTTGACCTGGGTGTAAAGATCATGTTATACGGTACTGGTGGCTTTGTGTGGTACTTCTCATTTGCTATATATATTGTATATATATATATATATATATATTGATTTGTTTCATCTTATCTTATAGATGGGAAGAAATATAACAGATAAATATTACTTTTGCCTCATTTCCTCATCCACTTACAACAGGAGACGTTTGCAGTTTAGCGTTGTCTTTGCTCTGTGACGTGTATTTCAAGTTCAAATTGAAGGCTGCATTGTAACTAATATACAATACAAAACTAGAACAATGGAGAGAGCTCCAAACACCCACTGGGCCCGACCTTCCACAGGATTTATCGCTGCCTTGCCTTGACCTTCCATTTGTGTTACTTACTGGAAAGGTATTGGTCAAGAACAAGGGTGGAAGTAGCAAATCATATTGTTACTGTGGTTGAGTTGTTTGTGTGTATTTGTATTTTTTTGTCAGTACTGTTAAATGCTCAAATGCTAATAAATGTATCCATGATAGCAGCTTAGTTAACGTCCATCCAGCTACAGTCTTATTGGTTTGCATTAGCCTGGTTGTTGTCTAGCTAGGTCGCTAGCCTTCCTAGCTGGTTGGATAGCTAACAGCAAAAAAAAGATTTTACTTCTACTTAAGTAAAATTTGCAGCAAAGTACTTGAGTAGGATAATTTGGTACTCTACGTCCCTTGTCAAAATCAGCACTGCACATAGGGAGCACCTCCATTACCGTACCATACTTCGGCTCCCACTGCAGTACAATGTATGATGTAACAGGGGGATTTTGGTGCCGTTCAAAGGGTTGAGTCAATTATCAGCTGGTCAGGTGCAATCTTTATTGACGATAACATCCCCCCGGGTTATGAAAGTACCCAGAGTACACTGCTGGCGATGCAGATGAAAGTGCTCGGTTGTTAAAATGTGGCAGATACACGACATGTTATAGGGCAGTGAGTTCATGACTGAGGTCCCACACGTTTTGAAAGGGTGCTAAGACTTCATGGACTCTGGACTGTTAACGGTTGATGGCAGAAGTAATTTCTGGAATTATCGCTGTGTGTTCACACTTAAAGTGCTCGAGCGCTTTCACAAATGAGAAAGCTGTATGTACAGTAAAATGTAGTTCACACCAAACTAGAAATAACTATGTTCATACCTATATTCTCTGTTGGTTTGCAGTGAGGACATTTCTGTATGAATTTGTTCCCCCTCAAATATTTTTGGTGTATTATGCCTCTAGATTTTCATACATTGTCCTTGGTGCAGGGGCAGAAGAGGTGCTCTTTGTAGACACGCAGAGGGAGTTCAGGGATACCATCACTATAATTATTAGTGTCACTGATTTGCTTAAGCTACTGCGTGGGAAGGGCTGTGTGCACTGTGAGGATCCCGTAGGCAAGCTGTATTCAGGGATCAGATTCATAGATCATGGGAAATGTCGCGGGAGTGAAATGCAAGCTTATCGAAACGAAATAGCAGTGGAGGACAGGGCCGTGATCATTATTGAAAAAACGAATGTACCCAAATTTTAAACTCGTGCCAAAGTGTTTTCCTTCATTTCTCATGTAGATGGTAGAACAGCCTCTAATGACAGATATACCGTTGCTCATTTTTGCAACCACATTGTCTATACGGCTACACCAAGAGAGTTGGCTATCTTGGGTTCAACCGATATGGATTTTTGAAGACTGATACTGATGCAAATATTTTCGGATTGAAGCAGCTGATACTTTGTGCCAATATTCAATTTGACCATTTTCATGCCCAAAACTTCCAAATAATTACAAGGATTCAACGTTTCCACCACAATTGTATTCATATCAGGATGGAAAAGCCTCTGAAACAGCATTTAGATCATCATGGGACTCTCCATCGATTTAATTCAATACTAGTGTGTTTGTTTGTCTCTTACTGATTTTAACTCCCTTTCTGAGGAGACATAGAGGCGTCATCTGCAAATGTAGTAATATTTGACTTATTTGGGACTAAAGGGAGAGCACTGGTAAACAATGAAAAGAGCATATTTACTTGTACTGCATAATGATCTGTTGTGTTTTTCTTGTTTGCTTTCAGTTTGCATGTGATAAAGACCCCGCAGGCATGGACTTTATAGGACCTCAGTTTATTTTCTCGTCTGCAGAACCAAAGGACAAATCAATTGACCTGCTTTTCATGGCGTGCATAATCAGTTACCAAACAAGTAAAGGGACTGTATAGCAAAGTGTTCGGAGTGCTCTGCATTTACCCGACACTCTTATCCAGAGCCACAGTTCGGGGGTTCAAGGACACAAGGATATTGATGGACACAGTGATTGTTGCGTGGATCGAACCTGCAACTAGTCACGAGTCCACACAGCCAGATGGGTTGACCGATAAACTGGACAGCCTCTTTTTTTGCTTACCTTCTAGGCCTCTTTTGATGCTGCTCTCAAACAAGTGTTCATTTTCACAGCTACAAAGTGACATGCACTTAACAATAGACCTTTCCACTGCACAGACTCGCCCAGCATCCATCACTTCAGACAGGAACTTGATAAAGGAAAGGGAAACTGATAAGGCTCAATTACTTTGCAGTTTGATCCATATCGGACAGGCAAACGTCAGGCAATACGCCACTGAAAGAACGGATATCTAGTCGGTCTGCGACAGTCACGCTTTGGTCTGGGCCCGCTTCAGTCTGTGGTTTACATTAGTGGCTAATATGTTAAGCAGGTGTGGGGTCAGTTTATTAGGGTATGAAACAATCTAGGCATGCACGTCATACTAATTGTCCGAAATGAAGATCGCCCTTTTTCTCCTCCTGTTCCCATCGGATAAAAAAACAAAACATAATTTGTACATGTTGATGATATTCATTTGAACATATTTCGGACATTGGAAATATTTTTTGTTGTTGACATACATATCTGCGAGCATATCCAAAATATACTTTGTCCATTCAACTTATATTTAGAATTAAACGTGGTACGTGTAGCATTTTCAACATCAACACTGTCACTGTATATAATGGTCAAATTAATTGTGATGTCTTGGTATAATTACTGTAAACAAACGAGACCATATAGTTGAGCCGATTGATAGCCTCTTTCTCACACCTGTGTTATTGTTAGTGCTAGTGGTCCTGAAAATTAAAACTGGATTTCCCATAAACCTGGCCTCCTAAGAGGATCTTTATTTAAATAAAGCAATAAAATGTGACATGCTGTTTTAAAATAGAAAATATAAATCCAGCTTGGTGTCATACAATGTAAAATGCAGTGTTGCATCTGCCAGCCTTCTCGATGATATGTTTATGGTAGTTATTCTAGTGTCTCAAAATAAATGTGGTAATGATTTATTGAACACATAACACCTTTAATGTCATATTCAGCGCGAATGCATGTTTCGGCCAATGTTTGCATCCATTGAAACCATTTCTACAGCTTTTTAAGTGTACGTGACTTTTTGCATGGGAGACGGAAGAGTAAAAGGGAGAGTTTCACTTTTCTCACAGACAGACAGCATGAGCATCGCAGTCTGAGAAACATTGTTCTAGCATAAGGTCCCAGGCCCCGAAGTGAAATGTACATTTTCCATATGGGACAACCCTTTTTTTTTCTTTCCCTCAACCGCTACTAAGATCAAAAGAGCTTCATTTATCTCGGCCTGTAATCAATATCAACCTGACAATCAGAGCGAGAGGGAGGCCTACAGTGCTTGTTAGTGGGCGATGAGGGCTCTTAATCTGGCTACTGATGTCGACTCAGTGCACGGCTGACGATGAAGGCCTTGGCAAACCACAGGGGCCGCATGATGAGAGTATGACTGGCCCAGGGAGGGAGATTATTAACCGGCTAGTGTTGAGAGAGCACTTTCAAGAGGCAGTCCCCGGCACTGCAAGTACTCACACAATGTGGTTACATAGTGTTTCAGATGGCGTTGGCCTCTTCACCCCATGGATGGAAGAAGAAATAGAAATCGGAGACAGAATAAGGTACCATAGGGGAGTTTTTCATACAGCATCAGTATCAACACTGGTTGTGTAAGCGGGAAGACTTACACAACCCTGAAAGCGGGAAAAGCTTTCAGGGTTTGGAAGACATTCTACGGAACAAAAACAGTGGAAAAATTGACTTTATATAAGTGTCAGGGAGGATCGCTGCAATAACAAACCATCCAGAATAACTTGTGGGTTATGACAAAGATTAAAACATGTCTCTAAAATTAGATTTTTATCATCTGAATAAATGTAACACCCACTCTTTGAAAATGACTGATAGCACAAAATTAAAACAAATGATACTTGTTACAGCAGGCAACTCGGAATGAAAATGAAAATAAAACATAATATACTTTATATTTAGAACATTTTTACAAGCTGTAAACTTCACGTATTTGTTTGCTTCACATTCCCACATTCATTCTGATTTGTATATTGCATATATATTTTTACAGTTTTTCAAAATGTATATTGCATATATATTTTTACAGTTTTTCAAAATGTTTCACTTATTTCATACTTCAGATATTTCATTTTTGGTGTATTTTCATATTGCACATATTTTATTCATTACATTTTTTCTTTGTTCTACCACAGTGAGTCAAAGACACTGGGTGGCTTCAGGCTACACAGAAACTAAATGCTGGATCAGCACCACAACAACAGTGAGTAAACGTTATATCTACCTGCATGCCCTCTGGCCACGCTCGTTGCCCCAGAACCGGTTTCAAACCTGTTGAGATTAACCCTGTGGGTCAAGTCAGAGGCAGCTGGAGAGAGCGTTGGAGAGCTCACCGCCCCTTTATCCAGGCAGCCTGGTACCTACGGTAAAGCCTATAAGCAGATCAGCTGTCAGCCGGACAGAACAGCCGTACCACAGCATACCCAAAACCCGCTACCTCCACCGAGGGGGCTGAAATCATGTTACAGTGGCATAGTTCTGCAGAGCTGAGATCCATTCATTTTGATTGGGATGGACAGATCCCACTTAGTGTCTTTGGTAATGAGAAAAGCACCCTGTGAAGAACAGCGGTAGATCACTGTTGCCCGGATCCCACTCAGTTTTTCCTGCATGATCAGTGGCTCCATAATTGCATAGATGATAGGGGTATCATGCAAACAAAGGAGTCTATATCAAACATTGATTTTTCACTAGGATTATATTGAACACATAGGGGCTGCAAGAAATTGCAAACACAATTATGAGTCACCCATTTACCCTGGCTGGAGTTATGTCACTACGCCACTATTACTCAGCAGGAAAATGAGTTCAAAGCCCTTTGCATGCACAGGCAGCTTCCTCGGTTGCACACAGAGCGCCAAAAAGTTGATTTCAAAGTGTTACAGTGCAGAGTTTTGGTTTTCCAGGAGGTAAATGACAGAGTGTCTCCAGACCCCAAATTAGAAGCGTTTTCATTGATGGCTGCTTTCATTTAAGTTGTTTGGACCGGTAGCCTCTCTCTCTCTGTCTCTCTCCACTCCCATGCAAGCCCAACCATCAGTCGCTTTCACATACCATCTGTTGGGTTGGTTTTAATTGCCTCCATCTGCTTAAGGGTAGCCTTGACTTACGCCGTAAGCGGACGTCATCATTTTGTATGTCATAGATTAGCATCTCCGCCACTTGGTGTGTAGTCCAAAATCCCTGGGCTTTGTGAAAAAATGACAAAAATAAGGGCTGTATTGAACGAATACCCACAAAATATACTAGTTTTTTGTTTTTTTTGATTTTTGCTAACAAAATGCCAAAGATTGAGGAAAGCGGACTCCAATAGCACAGATGCATTGCTTCCTTTGCTTGTTGTCGACACGTTCGTTGCTATAGAGCCTAATCTCCTGACTGTGTTGTACATTCAAATTATAACGATTTTTATAGTGTTGCATTGGTTAGTTATTACAGTTGTTATTGTTAGCTAATCACGTCAAACCACTAGAGCTAGCTAACAACTGTTGCAGTCCCTTTTCCCCAATGATTAGCATTTTATTAGTAGCAGTCAATAAAAAAATAATTGAATGACAAAAATTCAAAGTTGAATACAATTAATGTCAATGAAACATGGAGCGGACACAACAAAGTATACTGAATTTTTGTATCTGTGTGTTTTTGACCATAAAATGACAGATATTATGGTAAGACTATGTTTTTATAATCTTTAAAAACCCGCCATATGTTGACAAAAGCCACCCAAATTTAATCTACGAGCCCAATGTAGTCAAAAGATATGGAAACCCACCCAATATGGCAACACTGATTCTTCCTCAACCTGTGCACTTTGGATGAGACCAAGTGAGATCACTGTTGCTATCCTCATCCCGCCTTGGAAACCGGTTTTAACCGGCTGTTTTGATTTTGCAAGCGAAGATGGGATGGCTCCTTTGTTCTCTGAGCTTTCGTGGCCTTTCTGCAGTGCTTGCAGTGATCGGTCTCACAATCTCTATACGGGTGGCAGGGCTAGGGCCTGGTGTTTACCACAACCGAAAGGTCACAGGTTTGATCCCTGCGACAGCCATAGTGTCCAACAGATGTGACTGTGTGTGCACTGACCGAACGTTGTGGTTGTGTTCCCTCTTTTACAGTGGAGCAGACATTTTGACGTTGAATAGCTGTAGATACAACAGCTGTCCAGACCTCCCATTTACAAGAAGCCATAGCCTACAGCACAAGGAAATACTGACTGATGGCCTTAAGGTGCTCAGGGTGAGTGTTGATACCCTGTGGGCCTAATTGCCATTTGGATTCAAAAACAGGGAAGAGACAGCGTGGATGCAATGTGGAGACTGCCATCTAGTGTTAAAACAATATCACTGACATTATGTTATCAAGGACAGTTCATCTTAGTGATCTCCTAACAAGGACATTCTGCTGATTAAAATTAAGTGGACATAAAATATCCACTTAATTTTAATGTTATGTATAACTGCTTTAAGAAGAACTATTTTCACTCACCCCACTTACAGCTACAGTGTAAACAATTTTCTATCACATCATATCAAACAACAAGTTCTTCTCTTGGGACAAAATCTTATCCAATATGGATCCATGCGTTATATGTGGGGGGGAAACCTGTGGACTAATCCTTGCCTGCCCATTAGCTTGTTCTACTAATGAGTGTAAATATAATGATTTGTGTGGGTTGGAAACAACATACTGTGCTTTTATTTGTTCATTTAATTACCTACCTTTTAATTTCTGCGCAGAAATTAGTATCCAGAAAATAAATGACGTGATACAGCTTTTCATATACAGGATTATGATACATACACAAATACATACATACAGTACAGTTTCACCATTTTATAGATATGGTGGATAAATGGTAGCAGATATATTGCACTATATATTGCCGCCAAACTCATATGTGTTTCTTGTGACCATCACCCCATCTTGTGGTCAAAATGTATACTTCAGCCTTGTTACTCAAATCTCCAGAGTGTACAGACACCTACACATTTTATCAAACATCGGTTTGGGATTAAATCTGTAATTATTAGAAAAAGACATCTGACAAAAGATGAGGAATACCCAGGCCTGCAGCTAGGCAGTGATGAATCACTGCTAACAAAAGTGTGATATGAGTTTCCTTGGCCCTCTGGGCAAAACAATAAACAAAAGAGCTGAAGGCAGGCAAACAATGGCATTTCCTCTGTTTGCATCCAGCAGCCAGAGCTATTTTCTATCCATTTGGCATGCTGCACATTCTTTACATTGTGTTTTGTTCAGATTCCAATGGTCATTGTCTCGCATGTAATGCCACAATTTGCCACGGGCAACACAAACAGATAGATGCCGAGTATCAAAGCCCAGGACAAACATCTGGCTTATGAGTCATTTGATGCTTAGGGAATAGGAAAAACAACGCTTTGATCCACTCGAAGGAGAAATTATATTCTGACTCATTTTTTATATTCTACTCAGTCCCACACTGAGATGCAGTAGGGCAGTATGACTTCAAAAGAGCGTGATGCTGAACAACACATAAAGTGTGCTAAAGGCTTCCCGTTAGACATTAATGTGTAAAACAACGTCCCGTTTTATTGAACTATTACTGTACTGTTGGAGCAAAGGTCTCTCTAGAGATCAAAACGGGCTTTTTTCAAGTCTATTTAGGTAGTTAGTTGTGGGGTCCCAACAACTCTAGGGTGGAGCAATAGTTAGTAGCATATATCACAAACCATATTCTTCCACATTTCAATCCCTAGAAACTATAGAAAATGACTTCATTGTGGAAATGTGTTGATATATTGAGACTAGAAAAGTAGAAAAGAGCCCAAATTTCCTTAAATGTGACTTAAAAGAAACTTAATCATGCATTTCAAATCAATTTAATCTGTTGAATTCAATGGTAGAAACTGAATTTATTATGAAAATGCTGAAATGTTGAACCCGGCGACGAAAAGTAGAAAAAGATCCCAAACTTAATGTCGTTAATGTCAATAGGTTCTGACCGAAGGCTTTTGAAGGCTGATGTTGATACCAATATTTTTGCATTGAAACAACTGAAGAAGTTCAGCGTGCACGTTAAGGATGAATGAGAGCGATAGCTATGGGGACTGTCTTGCTCTATTGACGCCGACCCGATGAAAAATACTTAAATTCCCTCTTCAAGGGGTGGGCGGAGTCAGACAAGACCCTTGCAGCTTTAGTGGGGGCCCTTCTGCTATAGACATCACTCAGACAGTCCTACCCCTTGTGTTACTATACCACCAGATTATTTAGAATTTCCTCAAAAAGTAAAGCCTCTGTTGTGATTTTTTTTAATGAATGTGGTTTGGTTGTTGTTTCCAATTTCACTTTGTTGTCCAGAAACACTCAACCATCTGGTTGAAACACAGCCTTGAGGCACGCCTGTGTTTGTCACCCTGGTTTCCAACAGCCACTTTCCCACTCTCACCTGCTATACGTTCTCTGTGTGAGCTCTGTACAGAGTCTTTCAGTTAGAACGATGGGATTAACTGTGCTAAACGCTGATGAAGAGTCAAAGAGGAAAAACCTTGGCGTGAGATTTGGGAACATCTAGATGTCTGTGAAGCGTGTTCAATAGGGTGGCAACAGGTCTACCCCCCCCCCGTGCTGAGAGGATCGATGAGATGTTGTGAACGTGGCCCTCAATGACCTTTTCAAATCGTTATGAGGGGTGTCAGAGCGATGGGGCGGTTGTTGTTCAGAAAGGATGGTTTAGCAGTTTTTGGCACAAGAACAATAACTGACTTTTATCCATACAGATGGCGCACACTGCTGGTCAAGTGACAGCTGGAAAAATGGATGAAAAAATGCCGGTTAATCGATAATAGCATTTATTTATTTAACAGCTGATTGGTCAATGGTGGCATATAGAGACGGGGGAGTCATCCATTCTCCCATTGCTCTTATGGCCTCCGCCTTCTCCTTATACTGCTTATTGTCAGCTCTGACCTGCCTTTTTATTCCTCTCTGGACACAGTGTTCAATTCCCATACATCCCCTCGTCTAAGTAACAGTTTCCTTTCATTAAGTAGCCTTATTTTTACTTCCTTTGGGGAAAACGGCTTATAGGTTTTTGTGAGGATTACAAGGTCGATACAGAACTGGCCACCTCATTTAGGTGTGATGATGAGGTCTCAAAGGTGGCACCCTCGTAGTTTGGTGATACTGTCCCATTATTCCAAATATGGACAGTTCTTTCCCCACAGGTTTCTCCCTTTCCAATACTCTTTTATAGGTGGGTCTTAGGAAACAACATCATGGGATGTTCTCCCAGTGCTGGGCTGGATTGCCATATCAAAGGCCAAGTGTTTTATGTTGCTGAGAGTTTGACACGTGACGTCTTGTCTGTCGTTACACGTGCGTTCACTCAATGAGCAGCTGTTAAAATTCCCGAGGATGAAGGTCTTCCCAGTGACAACCAGTGTATTGATCAATTACACAGAAAGCCATGCTTTATGTGGGTGTTTGTTCTTCACATACCTACCAGAAATTGAACCCATGCATCATTTCACTCCATTATGCTGTCTTTTCCTTGCTGAAAAGTCACATTTTTCAAGCTTGGAAACAAGATCCCAGGACCAGCTGGGAAAAATGTGGCAAGTGAACGAGTAGCGCTTCCCACCGTCCCTGAACAACTACTGTTGAGGTGCCCCAGAGCAAGGCACTGAACCTCCAACTGCTGCAGTGGAGCTGCTCTGCAGCCAACAGCGAAAGCCCGGTGTTGCACTGGGCAGCCTCCTGGAGTGGATGCGTGCTTCGGTATGAATGCAAAGCAGGGCAGTGCTGAAAAGGAGCACAGAGTCAGTCAACTTTCCCTGGATAAATAAAGCTTAAAAATAAATAATATCCATCGTATTGGTGGTGGGCGACACTGACGGGCTAACATCGGCCCCGTATATTGCAAATCCTCACGCGGGTCGAATCCGAAACACAGACTAAAAAGACTATAGCAGCCGGCTGGGAGAGTGATAAGGTCCTTCCGGTGCTGCTAGACCCCGCAGCATGGCTGGTGCGTTCAAGGCCCCAGCAAAGGACCAGCTGTTCACAATGATTACCAAACACGCTCAACCGCTGCCAAGCGCCCGATTAAAAGCAGAGCACCTTTGTTGTGGCACAGCACCCGGCCCCCGGAGCCGCTCGGTAGCAATATGTCTCCAAAGCATTCAGCCGGGTTTAAAGGAATCAAGGGGTAAAAGGGTTATAGAATGTTTACGATTGGAGAATGCTCAGGAGTCCCCGGGGGCCAGCAATAGTAGCTAATCTGACAGATATTTCTGTTGTTATTGTTGGTAATTTAATGGTGCTCTGGGCCTCTCTCGCTCTCTCTCTCGCTCTCTCTCTCTCTCCCTTTATGTCTCTCTCTCGCTCCCCTCCTCCACCCGCCCCTGCGTCTTCTCCTCTGCCGAGCTGGGCATCGCGTCGCCGCCGAGATAGTTATAATTATCTTGACAAACGGAAACACGGTCATTGGATTTGACACGGCCATTTTCACTTTAATTGCTGTTTAGATGCCAGCAGCGCCTTTTGTCTTTGTGGTGGAGTTAAATCATCGCGGGGGAGGGAGAGAGAGCTGGTGTCTGTAGCCCCGGCCACGGCCATCTGCATGGAGACGAGCCCAACTGTCGGCTGTAACACACATAAACACATCCAGCTCGTGGCGAGCGGCCATAATTAGGGAGCCCGTGTTGCCGCGCGAGGCCTTCGAGTGGGAGGATTCAGAGGGCTTAGATCGGAGAGAGTGAGGTGGAGAAATCCCTCTCTGCTGGAGCAGCGTGTGGATGAAACACCGGGCTCTCTGGATCCGTTTCAGAAGATGGAGATGATGCATAGTTAGGAAAAAAAAACCTTGAAAACCTGAAAGAAGTTTGACTCATTTTGAGGTCACGGTGCAAAATGAGCGAATCACCAAAAAGACTGACCAGAGCTACTCTCTTACAAAGCCGAGAGACGTTCACACACACTCAGGAGAATCACCTCACCTCTGATCTCTGACGGGCCCCATTGTGGTCGGGGGCCCCCTTAAAAGTGTTGCCTTACTACCAGCGCCCCCCCGGGTGGAGCAGCGTTCAGCCCGTCTCTTGCTTTTGGCAAGAGCGAGGACCAAGACAACAGGAGCTGGTAGAGATTGGATTCCCGGGGGAAGAGAATTGGACGCTCTGCCCCGAGCTAATATCCAAACAATCTCATCTGTCCTCCGGATTGACCCTCCGTTCACAGTTGATTCAAAAGAGATTGCATGTACCCCCCCCCCCCCCCCCCCCCCCCACCTCCACCCTGAGCTCCTGTCTAACTCTATTACTCTGAGATGAACCCCTTAGTCACAGGAAAATGTAAACACAAACATATGCCTGCGAGACCAGGTCATCGTGCAAGGGCACCGTATACTAGTATAGTAACCTTGTAACTGCAGGTTTGGTGATTTTTACTTTTAAGGTTTATCTGGTTCTTGAGAGCTTGAGCTTCAAAACTCCACACTGAAATAACTACAAACTGCAAATAAGGGTGTTGTTCCAATTTCCCTAGTTGGAAAGTTGTCTTTGCAGATACAAGGTTTTCATCTGACGGCTTACGGTACACCCTCTGTCTCCCCTAATCACACGCCATCCACGCAAATCATTATCAATGTCGTGGGAAGTTGTAAGTACACGCGCTCACCCAGACTTAATGTGGATGAAGCTGGGTCACTCTGCGCTTGCGTGACACGTGTGGCAGCTAATGCACCGAGACCACAGGCCACATCAGAGGTCACGCTGACAGAGTGCACAACACTCACGTCGGTTCGCTTTCCCCGCATACAGCACCTTAATGCTGCCGATGTTGTCGTCCGTGGTGGTGGATGACGGCGCGGCGATGGTGCTGTTCTCCCCCTCGGAGAACCACGGCCTCTTCCCTGTCTGTCGTGTCCCCGTTTAGGCACCACTGTAGCAAGCTAAGGCGGGAGTGGAGAGTTAACCGGTCAGAAGGTCGCTTTGTTCACATCACAGCACAATAAAACGACCCGGTCTTGATGGCCGCTTTTCAGCGCAAAAAATCTCCCAGCAGGCTCACCTCGGTCCAGGCAGGATTTTTAAACCTGGGCCCTATTTTTTTTTGCATATTTTGGGGTCTAAATGACTAATAGGTACAAAAGGTTTTGGAATTGCTCCGGTAGATCGCCTCAGCCGGCAGCCGTGAAACGGGCCGCTGTGGCTGCAACGTAATCCTTTGTGGCGACTGCGCCCGATCAAAGCACATCCACTAAAAGTGCACTAAAATTGTTTTTGCCACTGACAGGCTCAGATTGTTACTGGAAGTGTCTGACAACATTACGGAAAGGATCGCTACAGAGATAGACCAGAAACCTTTCTCTAACCTCGAGCCAGCGAGACTTCTCCTTGAGCAAGACTTCTGTTTCTGCCGGCTGAGGCGATCTACCAGACCAGTTCCAAAACGTTTTGTACCTATTCGTCATTTAGACCCCAAACTATGTACAAATAGGGCCCAGGTTTAAAAATACCAGAATTACCCTATAATGTCATTTTTGGTCCTTCATACGAGTCGCCTGGAGGCTACACAGTTTCCTGTCGTCGTCGCTCAGTCCTTTGGCAGGCTTTGAGCGAGAGGGAAAGTCAGATGGGAAGAGGAAGTGCAGCGCTGAGCGTGGTTAATTCCCGCGGACCCACAGAACGACAACAACCAGGGGGCACGGAGAACTCATGCAGTTTGGCGCAGCATGAATCTTTAATGGCCTGCTGAACACATACACACACACACACACACACACACACACGGGGGGCGGCGTGTGGCTCAATTAAATAAAGGGAGGAGATGGAGAACGTCATTTACTTTGATACTGTCTGTGGAAAGTTAACGGAGCTGCACATACTGTACTGCCGTGCGCGTCCTTGCCTGTGATGGCTCAGCCTGATCAGTGTTGAGCGTCCCGTTTTCACTCGGCCTGTTGTCCTTGTACCATACTGTACAATGAAATGCAGAAATTGATGAATGCAGGTTGTCAAAATGCATCATTTATTATGACTCATTAGCAGGCTTAGAGGCAACAGGTTACATCTAATACAAAGAAGAGAACTGTGATTGAAAAAAACCCCCAGTAATCCTGGTTACAACTACTATAGGAAACTGCTTCTTTAATTATTTTTAAAGGGGAACTAATATACACTAATATAGTTATACACATTGTGGAATATTAGTTGATAACAACAGCATTTCTTATAAGTCTTATAAATGATTAATCTAGCAGTATATTTATGGATTCTTGTACCTCAAAAGTAATCGCATTACTGAGTTTGGGTATTCCAGTGGATGATGTTGCTGAGTACAATATTAAGTGGGCCAACTATATTTTGAAATGAACACCATGTACCTTAATACACCCATGTTCTGAATTAGTTATCTGAAGCTAATACTTTGGCACTCTTGAGCTTGAGTCTTATTTCATTCAACACTGGTAAAAAGATAGCTTAGTCGTAATCTGATAAACATGTTTTGATAAATGGCTCAGGTGTCAGATTTGTTGGAGTAATTTAATAGCAAGGTGTTATATTTTATATCCCTATTCTATTTTCTATTCAAAACATCTTTCTTTTGTATTTTCTACGTGTTTGTGCCATACAGGTCCTGTGAGAGACCAGCAAAATGAATGTGACTTCATGTGGATGCAATTAAGTCCCCTGCAGATTTATTAGAAAAGGTAAGACATTTATGTTTGGGGCCTTGAAGGTCGGATGTCAGACTGAATGAGACTGGAATTTGTTTTTGAAAAAAATGTTTTTCAAAATTGAGAACAGCCTAACAAAGAGAAAATATTATCTGGGGAAATTAAAGTGTAACTTATCTTGGTTAGATCTGCTTTGAACCGTGACAGTTATCCCTGTGCAGAATGGAGATAACAAAACGTTTTGATTTGCACCTCTGCAATAGCAATCTCTGCCAGAGATAATATGCAACCTCAAACCCATCAGAGACAAAGACCAATCAGCAGTTAACCTCAGTAAAACCAAAGCAACTCGCCAATTGAGACATGACACCTACAGAGGTCAAATTATTTTTCCTTTTTCCATTAAAAAGAACTATAGTAACCTTTGCTCCGGTGCTCCATGCTAACACTTTAGCATACAAACACTCAACATAGTGAATGCTAAAGTTTTAGCATGGGGTATACTACCTCTCAACATAGTGTATGCTAAAGTGTTATCATGGAGCCTAGAGCCAATGATCTACCGGGGACCCGTGAATGATTTTGGTGACTCTGTTCTCATCACTTAAGTGGACCAATGGGATAATCTCCCAAAAATGGGTTTTATTCCTTTAACGTGAAACCATAAAATACCAAAGAGTCTAATAATGTCACTGTAAACTGATTATCAAGTACAAGAAACACACTAGAAGTCCCAATAGGAATATTATAGTGATTTTTCTTTAGGACATGTATAACAAAACAGGCTCATAATAAAGTGATTTAAGGAGCAGCAGAAGACAGGAATAAAAGTAAAAGGCATCTTTTCTTTGGCATTAGACACATAAACCACTTGGAGCAAGAGAAGAAGTTGCTTTTCAGCTGAGGAATATGACAGCAAACAAATGATTGATTGATTGTGCTGTGCTGTGCTGAATCAACTCCAGCAAGGTGACAGCTGAGGGGGAAGAAGCTGTCCCTGAGCCTGCTGGTCCTGGAACGGAGGGACCTGTAGCGCCTGGGTAAACAGTCTGTGGCTGGGGTGAGAGGAGTCCTTGACGATGCTGCGCGCCCTTCACAGACACCGCTTGTGCTGGACCGACTCAATGGAGGGGAGTGAGGTACCGGTGATGTGTTGGGCAGTACCGGTCTGAAACAGAGCAGTTGCCGTACCAGACTGTGATGCAGTCGGTAAGGATGCTCTTGAAGGTGCAGCGGTAGAGGTTCACCAGAATCTGAGGAGACAGGTGGACTTTCTTCAGTCTCCTCAAGAAGAAGAGACGCTGGCGAGCCTTCTTGACCAGGGTTGAGGTGTTGAGGGTCCAAGAGAGGTCCTCGGAGATGTAGACGCCCAGAAACTTAAAGCTGGCGACATGCTCAACCTCCATCCTGTTGATGCGGATGGGGGCGGGGGGGGGGGGGTTGTGCCGGCTTTGTGGACTTCCTGAAGAGCTCCTGAAGAGCTCCTTGGTCTTCTTGGTGTTGAGAGCCAGGTTGTTGTCAGCGCACCACGCCGCCAGGTGCTGGACCTCCTCCCTGTAGGCCGGCTCATTGTTGTTGTTGATGAGGCCAACCAGCGTTATGTCGTCTGCAAACTTGATAATGGTGTTGGAACCATGTACAGGTGTGCAGTGCAGTAGGTGAAGAGGGAGTAGAGAAGAGGACTCAGGACTCACACAGTCCTGTGGGACGCCGGTGTTCAGGGTGAGGGTTGAGGAGGTGTGGTCGTCTAAGTCCAGTATCATGTTGCAGAGGGAGGTGTTGATACCAAGGTCACCAAGTTTGGTGATCAGTTTGGAGGGGATGATGGTGTTGAATGCTGAGCTGAAGTCGATGGTGTGGACATAGGGGTTGTTGTTGTCCAGGTGGGAGAGGGCAGAGTGCGAATTGGAGGGGGTCCAGTGTGGGTGGTAGGGAGGTTTTGAGGTGAGCCAGCTTTAGCACTATTCTGTCGTAAAATAGCAGACAATGATGCCCTCATTTTGTGTTTTGTACTAACTGAAATGAGATATCTATCATTTGACAAAGTGATAACTACTTGAAAATGAATTGGTAGTATAAAAGTAACACTTTTGCTACACGGCTAACAAGCTAAATGAGGTGTTTAATGACTTTTGGTTGCTTCGCTAAACATTTTTGAGGACAGAAGCATTTTTGAGCAATCCAGTGACATATTTCAAATAACCTTTCCTTCTAAAAATGGACATATCTCAATTTGGATAGCCCCTTAAATAAATGTCCCTTTATCCCTGGATGAAAATCAGGATGCATGGCCCCAGTTGATCCCCACACCCCCCTCAGCATTTGAAATCTGAGAGCAGATGGACTGACATTTTCTAATGTCAGGGATCGCTGTGAAAAAGCCCTGAAATATTCAACGGATATCCCCTGGCACGCATCTGCCCTCTGCCTCTACATTCTCCCATGCAGTATTAACCGTTGGCGTTTATGGAAACACATGATGCTTTTTCAATATTGATATTGCGCATTCTGGCAGGCTCGTCAATTAGCTTGCAGACCTCCACCCTCCAGCAAAACAAAAGACACAGCGAAACGCTCTCAAATGACCCGCACCGCCTGGGGAAATTAATTGTACATCAAGTATTTCTCTAGGATCCGATAACAAAGGAGAGATAGTGTTTCAAATAGCACCTGTCAGTCAGGTTCAGCGGGACAATACAATGTTTTCCCCCAGACTCACTCCAAGTGTTTTTTAGGTGTTAGCAGGGGATTTGTCTTAATCCAGATAGTTTCAGTGTCACGGTATGGGAGGTAAGGGAGACATCCATTGTTGGAGCAGAATTAAAAACAAGCATGGCTCCTCAGAGAGGCATTGGCATGGGATGTATTTCAGTCTTCGTTCTCTTTCTCTCCTGCATGGCAGCCTTCCTGTTTTTTTTTAAGGACAGTGGGCTGTCTTCCCTTAGTATTACTTATTTATTGAAGCAGTAGGGAGGTAGAGATGGAGACAGAATAGAGGAGACACAGGGGAGAAAACCCTGGCAAGATTTACAGTAACACTGGGCCAGTTGGGGCATATGGAGCCTGGGAGTGGCTGTAGGGAAAACAAATAATTAACTTAACGTGCACATTCCATGCTATCATGTACCCACGATATATAAAAATGCACTTGAGTTGCATAAAAAATGCAAATAAATATGAAATGTGTGCATGGAAAAAGTTAAAGCTGCACTAGGCAAAATATTAAAGCAAAAATACACCTGTCTAAATATCAAAGTGGGGCATGTCCCATCTCCCCTGACTGAGATGGCCACTCCAAAGCTTTTAGGGGCTTTTCCACTCTGCAAAGAAGATAATTCTAGGGGGAACTCTGAATATGTGCAATTCTTGGGCATGAAAATATGGTGAAATATAAAGATACTGAATATCCACATCAAATATTTGCTATTGGCAGTTTCAGTCAATCGGTCGAACCCTAGCTTGCAAGCTGACTTTCCTATTAAATGGTCTACTGCCAGGGGAGCCAAACAAAGCGATTCACGCCCACAATCCTCTGAGCCCGGTTTGTTTGTGACTCCACTTCAGTTGTGGTCAGTTTTACATCTCAGTTTTACACTCGCACAACTGAATACAATGCTGGGATAGAGTGAAATGTATTCTGCAGAGTCTGATCCACCTGTCAAGGGCCGCCACCTCCGATTTTGAGGAATATGGGTACGCTAACGCGGTTATGATCTAGCACCCGAAGGAGCTCCATAAATTCAGACACTTTAAAAGGAAGCCCCCATCAATCTGGAAGATGGAGGGTGTCGCGTTTTTACCGCTGAGCTCTGTCTGAGCTCATCAGACTCATCGGAAGAGCTGCCTTACCGTGTTTGACTTTAACAAAAATAACAAAAGCCTACCAATATTGATCGCAGAGTCCATTCACCATTCACTTTTTTTACAGCAACAAATCGATGATCACAGCACTGCAAAGAGGGGCAAAATGGCAATGAATTCCACTGTCCTCTAGAGTCAGAGGACCTTTTGGAGTTGCTTTAAATGAGTTATTGGATTTACAATAGAGCCAGAGTCCACTGAAACTGTTGGATTAGATCATTTGTCCACTGCATTCGTTACACATTACACCAACATGTTCATTCAAAACTTGGAACACCTGTGTTCATATACTGTATATTTCAACCATTTTACCTGAAAACAATATACAATAACTTTTACCTCGTACCAGGATAAATCCCAGACCGGATTCAAATCCAGGTTGTCATGGTTACATGGTTTGCGCCTCTGAGCCACCAGGACAGGCCAAGTATAGCATAAAGGACAATTCCGTTCTGGTTAAAAAAAGGTATTTTTCTGTAGCAATCCTTTCAGTAATGTTGTCAGACACTTGTCAGACACACGAATAACAATCTGAGCCTGTCAGTTGCAAAATCAAGCACTTTTAGTGGACGTACTTTGACCGCCCGGCTATGCCCCGTCAGATTACGTTGCAGCCATTGAGCCCGTTTCGTGACTGCCAACTGAGCCGATCTACCGGAGCAATTCCGAAACTTCTTGGACCTATTTTGCGGTATAGTAGGCGATTTTGTGGATATAGAGGCCAGGTTTAAAAATCCCGGAATTATCCTTTAATCTCTTGATACTCCCTCATGAACTTCTCGAAAGTTCTCCATCATGTCGTTCCAGAAATGCTTCTGCATTTACTTGTTGGTCCTTTTCCCTGTTGTTGCTCTGCTGTTGTCAGTAGGTGATTTGTTCATTTTTAACAGGGGGGGTGGCCCAATGGGAGCACTAAACATGAAACAGGAAACATGAGATATTTGCACCCCTGAAATAACCAGCAAAGGGAGTGGAATCTATGAAGAAAGAACAAGTTTGTGTTCTCAGTGAAAACCATTATATGAGCATAGTACAAGATTCTGACTCTGACAGTTGTGGTATATGTGGTTATTTTGAAGTCCGGTTTGACAGGGGATATCGTTCTTGTGATTTTATTGCCAGTTTAGTTCAGTTAGTAAAACATCAGACTCTCATGCTGAGAGTTGTGAGTTCAACCCTTATATCGTATTAGTTATCACCTCACTGTCCATTTTTATTGGTGAATCATAATGAATCAATTCAGAATCGATTCTCTATCGGACGGCTCGAAAGAATCGGGTTAGTTAAAAGAGTCTGTCTTCTCATCACTATTGTGTGCCTCTGACCTCCTCCTGTCTTGCGTTGGGTCCCGCCAATGCAAATCTCGTGGGAGCGGGCTAGCGGGTTTAACTTTGCTGCAGGTGGGAGCAGGTGGTCAAAAAATAAACTGCTAGCGCTAACCAGAAGGATGTTCACAGCTCCACCTGCACACACAGCACCACCTGCACACACAGCACCCTGCTCTGCTACTTTGCTACTAGGGGATGGAGAGAGGGGGTGGCAGGTTAACAAGGGGGATGCATTTTGGTATTTTTGCTAACAAGGGGGATGGCATCCCCCCCTCAAATCGCCTACTGGCTGTTGTCATCACGTTCATCGAATCTCTGATTTCATCCTCTGTGTATTTGCTGATTGGGTGGTAAACTACTCCCTGCTGGCCTGTTGGCGGTGCTTCCTCAGAATGTTGCCAGTGAGAAGTTTTGAAGCCACTTGCTTGTCCCTGGCACTATGCAATTGTTTATACTTCAAATCCGCAATGGCAGCATTTTGAAACGGCAAGGGTCCTTGTTGTTATTCCTCAGTTTTTCCTTCCAGCAGTTTGTTGAGTTTCTCTTCCTGGAGCAGATGATGAGGAAGCGGTTTCAGAAGAGGACAGCGAGTCAGAGGCAGGGCTGTGAGGTTTCTGGTGACTGAGGTGATGTGTTTTATGATAGATAGGTCTCTGTTTCAGCTCTTTTTATAGCCCGCCTTCTCTTTTGCTGGTTTATTTTCACTTGCCTCCTCTTTTATTTTTTGTTTTTGTAAGCACAGATATAGGTTTCACTTACCTCTGTGAAGCTGTTTTGGGTAACATCTAAAAACAAATGCAGTTTTATGTATGTGAATACAGTGGCGGCTGGTGCATTTTTCTCTAGGGGGGGCTATACCAAAAATCAAGCAAACATGTACTAAGGTATCATCAGTGTATTTAAATAAATGAAAAGGCCTTTATTTGTATTTGCTGAGCTGAATGAACATTTGCTGTAATGTAATGTTGTAATTTGTTGTAAACTGTAAAGTAACATGACAGGGAATCATGTGTGGGCTGCTGATGAAAATGCATTGTCATCATCTTGCAGATGCCTCTTGAAAAGGTCTGCAGTGGAAGCTTCCCTGCTTTGGTAGCCAAAGACTCTATTTCTGTAGGCAATATTGAGAGTTTTGTTCCAAAATGACAAAAAATGACATGCACACTTCAACGATTTGATGGCACAAAATAATTAAAACAAAGAATAGTAGATCCCTTGGTTTATACAAATACAGCTGTACAGATAGAATCCACAATGTATTTAGTTTAAATGTATTTAGTTTACAGAGCAAAGTAGTGACGTTGTTTTTCTCATCACACTCAGGATTTGCATCTTCATGGGCACTTTCATCAATTGGATCACTGGCAGAAAACATGACTTCCTTGAGGACCACATGGTCTTGGCCCTCTTCCTCTTTTTCCAAGTCTGAGAGGAACTGCATTGAGTCAGAATCTGCTGTGACGACTGGCTCCCATGTATCAAGCTGGTTTATATATGGCCCACAGGGTGAAGAGCAGTCAACCACAAATCCAGATACATCAGATGAAGGAGCATAGAAGTACTTTTCACCAAGTACATTCTAAGGCACCACAGAACTTGAGGGACAGGGAATGGGCGTGGTAACTGTCAATCATGTTTTAATTTGGCCAATCAGAGGCTTACAATCATCTGTCAAAAACGAATTTCACCAATACGCCGCCTGAACCAGTTGTCAATCAGTTTTTAATTCAGCTAATCATCTTTCGAGAAGGGTCCAACTGCAGTCCTCTCTCCTGTAAATTGCCATGAGCAAAAGAATAGGCTAATCTATTTTAAATGAAGTTTTGTAACACGTTCACATCAATCAATCAATGTAATAACCGCCAAAGATAATAACTAAGTAACTATTATGAATACAAAGCCATCATATTCATGTGGCATTCAACTTAACTTAACTTAAATAAATATGATTATTCTATAAATTGATGCAAGTCAATTCACCAGTTACCAGGCCGTGGATGAGCAGCATTCAGTAGCTTTCCTGCGCCCCACCAAGCTCCTTTCTCTTGTATTGAAGAGGAGCAAACTGCGCATGTACAATTTATAAGTCAATGGGCAAAGATTCTTGAGCCCCAGGCCAGAAATACGTGACCGATCAGTAACTTTAGACAACATAGAACAATTTTAATCTACATTTTATTGCGGATTATACATTTTACTCACTAACTATATAATATTTACCGTCGCTCATTTAAAAAAATAAAATTCAAAGTAAATTTTAAAGTCTTATTCAATGAAGTCTAGGATGTGGGGAGTGGTGGGGTGGCGCTATAGCGCCCTCTGTGGCCAGCCGCCACTGTGTGAATATATTAGAAATGCATACTT
Source organism: Hoplostethus mediterraneus (assembly GCA_034670385.1). Classification (NCBI taxonomy): domain Eukaryota; kingdom Metazoa; phylum Chordata; class Actinopteri; order Trachichthyiformes; family Trachichthyidae; genus Hoplostethus; species Hoplostethus mediterraneus. The sequence goes on from JAXDDW010000002.1 coordinate 808,527, forward strand.
AATTTGTGTTAATTTGCAATTTACACATCACACAAAAAAATTATAAATATTTGTTGGTCTGTGTATGTTTTAAATAAGGCGAAAACCACTAAGGCCTCATCCACAGTAATACGTTTTCATTTTAAAACGCATACTTTTTGTTACGTTTACGCCTAGCATCCACACTACTCCAGCATTTTGGAACCCCTAAAACAGAGACTTTTTAAAATGATGCTAACCCCGTTTTAGTGTTAGTTTGTGTTTTAGGGTGGATGGGTGGAAACGGAGACTTTTGAAAACGATGACGCAGACACCCACGTTCGCTTCCTGTTTGGGTCAGTCAGACGTATCTTTCCCTGATTCGTCACACCCCTATCACGTGACCCTTTTCCAGAAGAAAACAAATGACAGCTCCCAGCGGGAAAACTCAGAAGAAAACTTGACTGCTGTGGGAATGACATGACAGTAGTGTTTCAATAAAAGGGACTTAGCATGATAATGCTAATTTCTATAGCTAGCGTTTGATGTCCACTGCTTACACTAAATAAAACAATGTGTTTCCACATTTTGATTCAGTTTAATGACATTCCAGTAAGTTTGGTAATGACAGACAATAAAAATACTCCACTCTAGTGATATTTACCTTGATATATTTTGTCACTTTTTAGTTTGCTTCAACAGTAACAAATACATTTGAAATAACTTTATTAACAAGCCCTTTTCCTGACATGGAGGAAATGACGCCACAAGTGAGGGGCTGGTATAGTGAGTGTAAAAAGTAATATAAATGGTATATTCACATGAAAATGTATATATATTTCACTGATTTATGTTGCTGTACCTACTTTTTAAGAATTCATGTTTTTCATATTAAATATATAGTGCTAGATCAACACACTGGACTAGGGACAATACCAACACTGCAAAACCAAGAGAGAAGGTGCTTCAGAAAAAGAATACGTTTCTAACATGTTTTTAGTGTGAATTTAACATATAAGGAGTCAAAAATTCCAAAGCATATTTTCCCCCTGAGATCTGTAGTGAGGACACAAATATTCCCCTCGTTGCAGAATTATCACGAGCAGGCTGAGGTGAGCAGGTTTTCCCAGTCGGCAGCTTGTAATAGCCACATAGACATACATTAAGTAACATTAACCAAGAGCGATTCCACGATGACCGTTATCACCCCTGAGCCCTCAAGCTAAACCCCCATAGCTCAAGTTCACTGCTTTTATGGATTCTTTATACAATCTGTCAATCAAAGCCCTTTTCTCTGGCACTAAAGCAAAGAGAGAAAACATTAAAGTGTAATAGAGAGCAAAATGTCAACACTTTCATTCTCTGGTGGCTTCCTATCTCATTTCCCACCTCCGCGAGGATTCTGCTGAGTCTTCAAAGGTTGATTAATCCACACATGACGGCCCTCCTCTTCCACGGCGCCACCCTGTGCAATCTCTGCCTTGTTTTTAATAATTAAATTCAATGTTCTTTTTACAAGCCTCCCAATAGATAAAGGCTTGACTCCCACGGCAAAGTCACAGATGAGAGCCCAGGCGAACAGGGGATGGGTGTGTTGGAAAATGTGTTTTGGGGGAGCAAACCTCTCCGACTTAATCCCTTACTCCCACCGTGATTCAGAGCCGTGCTCCTTTATGCTCCACATCGCTGATCCTATTTGAATTCGCCGTACAGGATGAAAGCGATGCCCTACTCAAGGACGCATTTAAATTCTCGTTTCAGCCCCGCACAAGGCAAGAGCCATGATCAATCAGATAAAATTGGGGTATAACATCTTGAAACGCTACCTGTGTGACCTTTTAACACAAAGAGGCACAGAGCAAAGTGCTGCATGTTAGCCTAACTGCAGACAAATACATAATGTGGACCTTGCCATGCTGTCAGTGACCCAGCAGCATGCTAGAGTTTTATTTGATTTGATTGATTTTATTTATTTGCACACGTACAAATGACAAAACAGAAAGAACAGCAAATTGTGTCGGTAAGATAAACCCAAGGGGCTCAAAAAAAAACCACCTCACTTCAAAAGAAACAGAGAAAAAAAATGTTTCAACCCAACCAAAAGAAACAGCACAAATGAAAACTAATCAAGATTAATTCCAATTTACCTCATGCAGAAAATTAAATGGAAGGGTGAGCGTGCGTGTGTGTGTGTGTGTGTGTGTGTGTGTGTGTGTGTGTGTGTTGCCATGAGCCTCTGCTCTCTAACAAAAGAAAGCATAAACTCTTTGGCTTTTAAGATTTATCTGTCATGTCCTGGAGCCAGGGGGGAATACAACAGACCTTTGCTCTGTTCTGTATGCAGCCACAGTAGACACAAGGGCATCTTTTCCTTTGGAAAAGCATGCAGGTCCAGGGATGTCCCCCGGCTACTCTTGATCCGTCTCTACAAGAGCATTTTCATTATTTTGTGAAATGTTTCAAATGTTGCAAAATAAATGCCCCTTTAGAGCGCAGCGATCCAGGGTTCAAACAACAAGCGAGGTTTGTGCGCCACTGCTGTCTCTGAAGTGAAAGGATGCGCTATTTAGATTTAATTCTTCCCCTCCAATGCTTTATATATTCCATCCCAAAAAAAAAAAAACAAGCTCTCCCCGGGCCCTCCGCGGGAATGTTAACATGCTTTCTGGGAAACGACATGGACTTGTTTTTAAAAGTCGGGCACAAGTATCAAAACCGTTGAGTTCCCGGAGCTTAAAACTTTATCCCTCTAAAACAGAAGGACGGCGTGGACACGGTTCCCTTTCAAAACAAAAACGAGGGGCTATCCACTAATGGAGCTTTAACTGGATTAGATCCTCCTCCATCACTCCTGTGAAGGTCAGCCTTAGCCGTCACAGAGCAAACTGTAGTGGGACTAATGTTTGTTGCCAGTTGTGTGATGCCAGTCGGTGGTACTCCTCGGGTTAGACCGATATATATGGGTGTGTTGATATATGAGGCCGATATTGGCCTTTTATTGAAAATCGCCTCTGATATTATGGATCTGATGCAGTTTGTTTGATTAAATTCCAGCTATCATTTATTTATATCCAAGTGCGCACACTGTTATAAATCATGTAGGCACTAATACCATCATGCTCAGACAATCTGAGAGTCTACACAAAGAGGTTTTGGTTGAAACTGTCCAGAGCCTTGGTAGGTCCTGCATTTTGTCTAATGTCATCCCAACTCATGCACTAGGCTCAGAGCACGAGTCACCTCTTCTCCCTCCATCATTGGCTCCAGAACTATTGTTGCAGTTGGAATTGATTTTATTGATGACTTTGACACTTTCTGGATGCAGAAAGATGCTTTCAGAACAGCAGGGGTACAAAGATTCAGGGCCTCTATATCAGGGCCTCACATCAGACTTTTTCTAAAGTCTGGTGTCAAGTCTTTTTCTAAATTCTTGAATGATTATACTTAGCTATCCCTGTTAGCAGAAAAGCTCTGCTGTGGTAAACCGGCTCCTCAGATTCTTTGCAACAAGATACTCCTGTTCCATATGCTCCTGATCAATGGGATATCTCAGTCAAACAAGCCACACACCTTTAATTACTTTTTTGTTTCTCAGAAATTGGACTTGTTATGACAGAGACTTGGTTAAAACGTGTCTTGTGCCTGCTGAGGAATTTTCGACTTGTGATATTCTGATGCTCAGGATTGGTTCTAGTAAACCAGTGGTCACTTCATCTTGATCTACCCCTGCATATGACCTGTTAACTCATCTCACTACTGTGCAGAACTTTGTCGCTTTTGTTTGGAAAAAAATCGTATTGAAAGTATTCAGTATTAAAAAAAACCCCGATGGTCGAACCTTAGCTGCTGCTGAACTAATCAGTTTCAAAGTTAGAGTGGGGCCTATGGGAACGTTGTGGGGGATTCAAGAGAGATAATAATACAATTTCTCTGGGGCAGCACAGGCGTCCAATCTGCCCCGTGAATTTTGTTTATCACTTCACAGATAAGTAATATATCTATGCTTTTCTTAGGGTCATCTCTTTTTGAATTACACTCCTGGGAGAGGGTGCTGAAGACGATCCAATACAATACGAGGCAGCTATCTCCTGCTCATAATGAGATGCCATTTCTCTTCTTTTTTTTCCATTACAGATGCAGAAATTCTATTCCAAATATATCTAAATGTTCCAACCCAGAACATTGCATTAATGCATAATCATCTATCAGCAAGCTTTTTCCAATCAAAGAGAAAATGCTTATAGATCAGGGGATGAGCTATGAACCCGTCTGCAGTTGCTAAAAGGATTACTTGGAAATCTACAGAGAACTGAGAGTTTTCACGATGTTCTTCTTCTGCAAAGTCACTTCATCAAAGGATTGAATAGTGTTCCTGTCGTGATGTACCTTGAGGACAAAGGTTCAATCAATATGGGTTTTTGGAGGCCAAAAATGATACCGATATTCTTGGACTCAGGCCACTGATAGCCGATACTTTGTGCCTTTAAATAAAAAATAAATAAACAGCTCTGAAACTGCTTTTAGATCATAGAAAGCTAAATCTTTCCATTGAAACCCCAGAGGAGTGACTAGGTCTACGGATTCAAAGCTTTATTGAATCAAAGCTTTGATCAAACATGGGTGTAGACTCCATTTTAAGTTATTACCCAATGGGGAGGAGCACCCCATAAAGAACTAAAGTAATGAGACCCCGCCCAGGGGCTGCGATACATCTCCACACTGGTTATCCAAATGCATGGTGCTGGAGGGGTGCAGAATCAGCATCAGCATCAGCATCAGCATCAGAAACTGAAATGACAGCAAGATACAGAAACAGCTGAATGAGGTAATAAAGAGTGCATTGGGGATTGGTTCCCAGGTGTAAGTGAAATGCTTACGCTTAGATGATTGGATGATGCAAACCAGAAGGGGGCGCTGCCTTCTTGAGAGTTAAACTGATTGGACAGTAAGTAGAAAATAAAAGGGTAGAGGGATCATTTATGAATTAGAACCAAGAGGTGTAGCCTTAAAGCCTGAGGTAGGAGGTAGTGAATCCCTCCCTGACTGAACGCTAAGCTTCATTTCAATCGGGAGACAAGATTTACGAATTCAAAGCTTTATTGTTTCAAAGCCTTGATCGAAACTTTGGCATAGACTCCATTTGAAGTATTTGCCCAATTATAGGGAGGAGTGCTCCAAAATAACAAAACCCTCAAAGAGAAAGTTCTTGAGAGGTGAAGAAGGGAAAGAGACAACAGAAGCTTGAGGAATAATTATGCCATCAACTGGCTGATGGAGGGCCAGTGACCAACCTAACTAGCTGGGTGTCGGGCCAATGTTCAGTCCAATTAGCCGGCTGATGTAGGGCCAGCGTTATCAACTGGCTGATGTGGGCCAGCTATCAATCTAACTAGCTGGCTGACGTAGGGCCAGCGTTCGAGAGAAGGTGTGGAAATGCTTACGCTTAGATTGGATGATGCAAACACCTGCCTGATTGAGATTTAAACTCATTGGCTTAGAAGCAAATTAAAGGGTATGACTGAAGTAAAACCAAGGGGTGTAGCCTTAAAGAGTAATGAAAATAAAATAAAGGGGTGTGTCTGTAAAACTGGCGGGTGGGGATGCACGCCCCTCTGACACATTCATTTGACAACATATTCAAGATTACCCTACTAGCTAGTTAGAATTACACACTGGAGAGTGATGCCGACTGTCAAGGGCAATTTTATTAGCAATCTTTCTCCTTGATGTATCCATCCATTTCCATTTGGGGGCGTCAACATTTATTTACATTTCTGCCCACTCAGCTCATATTACCCTTAACTCTTTGATATGTCCTCACCTGGTCGGGGTGGAGCCAGCGGCACTGTAGTCAATTCAATTCAGGGCTTCCCACAGACGACCAGTCAATCAATCATTTACATATGTAATCAAACAAACTGTATTCATTTTATATTGGTCTAACTCTACTGACGTCACCAGAAACTTTCACTTACTAAATCCTAAAAAGAAACGCTGTCTTTTCTGTGATGAAGTTATATTTCTGACTGCATTGCCCTGCAATTCCATTAGGCTGCAGAACCTTCTTTTCATCTGTCCATTAGTCATGTGTATGAGGGCCAGAGTGGCTGTCACCACAGTGAGGATGGGGGAGGCAGTATCAGGTCATCTCGTCTGGCCTGGCAGATCTGTCGGCTAGCCCAGATGGATGGGCTCATTTTGGAAGGTTTGATTTCTCTGGGAAGAGCTTACAGTAGATTGGGAGAACACTGCCAATCTTATCCATAATTCAGTTTCTAGTTAAACCAAGAGCACATTTCTTCAGCCTCTTCTGCCCCAGCTAGAGCCTGCACTGACAAAAAAGGCAAGTATCAGAATATTGGATTCTGAGTGTACTGTTCCTGTCACCAATTAGGGGAGATTTACTATTGATGGCATGATGAATTACTTAAGTTGGGATCTATGGGTGAAAGATGATGAATTATTCCCCCATCTCACAGAGGTTCAGCCTGATGCATGAATTCACAATCCTGACTTTTAGATTGTGCCTTAAAGTGTGAGCATAGAGCAGTGGTTTTCAATCCTGGTCCTCAGGGGGGCCCAGAGCACTGCTGGCTTTTATCCTACCAGGTAGCTAATGGAGGTTCATTGCATTCAGCTTGCATCCTAGGTGTAGAACAGTCCCTAGAATGAAAACCAGCAGGGCTCTGTGGTATAGAGCACTGGAGCCGATGATCTACCGGGGACATGTGACTGATGTTGGTGTCTGACCAGCGGATCAATCTGCTTAAAACCTGCTGTATAAAACTTAATGAAATGAATGAAACAACCGGATACAGTTTTACTAGCCGGCGGGTCGTTTATACACACTATGAGCACGATAAATCAGGCCACTGTAAATCAACATGATTCTATTAAGCTGGTCTTTAGCTGTAGCCCCGCCCCCTACTGGAAAAGACCCACAAAAAAATGGTTACATCAGTTCCAGGCTGCAGGTGTCCAATTAGCCTCAATTGGCTGCAGCTGGTGTCGGATGCAGGGAGACCCACCAGCCTGATTCTCTCCCTCGTCCAGCCAACGCCTCAACCACAGAAACAGGTGAAGATGTGAATGCCCCCACAACTTGTTTGACTGAATCACCAATAGTTTGACATAACAGGTGCATAGTTTGGATGTATCTCAGTAATCCTACAAGGGAGGTGGAATTCAATTACTTTCTAACACTTTCTAGAGACTTTCAGGGTCTCTGAATCAGTAGAGGAAATGATAAACAACAATGGCTTCCACGTCAATATGACTCCAGAGGTCATTCATCACCCCCCCCCCCATTGCTAATCAGGAGTTAGGCCGCTGTTCTTGCAGGTTATGATGCGCAGTTGTCACGTACAGTAATACATCAAATGTCAGCGTTGGTGTGTTGTTGTTTTTTTCTTTTGGTGCATGTGCGTTATGAGAGACCGAGAATCTGTTTGTGCTATTGGTGTCGTTATTGTTTTGCAGTCTTGCAGAACAATGTCATGCTGGAACCTTATATTACTCATTTCACTTTCTTCTACAGCTGTAACTTTACTCTTCCTGCTCGAATACACACAATGCCGAACGCATATATGTAGAGTGATATGTATATAGTCTCAGGTGATGTAACATGTGACATATTGGAGGTCCTCGATCAGCTCTTGGGCAACACTGAGAACAGCTGATTGCATTTCTATAGGTACTAACTTGAAAACACACAGACATCCAAAAGTTCAGGTAGCTGAAAATCAGACAAAATTGTATGCCAAACAGTAAAGATTTACAGTTGTGATTTAAAGACTTCAATTGATTTGGAAGAGCTGGTGCTGTGAGGAAGGCTGCTCCATACTTTTTGGGGCAGCCGCAGAAAAAGTACGATCACCTTCAGTTTTATATTTAGTTCAGACAAAAGACCTTGGCCAGTGGACCAGAGGGATCTGGTTGTTTGGTTGTACAGGCAAAGAGTTTCTGAAATATAGAGGGGAGCCAGATCATGTAGGGCTTTGCACACAAACCGTAAGATCTTCTCCATAGCGAGGAGAGGCGAACACTGATGCCGGAGTACAGTGAGTTGCAGTCATCTAAGCGGGATGTGACAACTGCATGGGTGACTCGCTGTGATTCATGCATTAGTCAGTGTAATAATTCATGTTTATTTGTGTAAGTGTTACTGACTCAACTTCCATTTTAGCATTATATTTAAACAGGTTTTCAGCATTGGTGCAGGCTGTCCTATCAGCATCTATTCAATGTTGCTGGGTAAGGTCAGTCTAATTGCAAAATTATGGCAAAAGATAACTGTGGTGACATCACATGGCATTTCTGTTTACATCCATTAACCGCAGTATTTATTGAGCTTATAAACTTGCAAACAGGACGCAGTATTTTTTGAGCTGTACCAGAGATGGTGCTGTGCCTCTTATCTCATGTATCCAACTGATGAAAATGACTGCTGACACTCATTTATCTTCCGTTGAGTATAGGGAGCGCAGATAATGTGACTTGCTTGCCTTTCAAGAGTAATTACACACAGCGTGTGAAATCGAAGACGGTTGACTAAGATGTAACGCACTCAGCCACTATCTATCGCCCTTCAATTCACCTTGATGAACGCCTGGAAGCTGTCCGATATCACTCAGAGATTCGGCAGGGAATGTCCTTGTGCTTCATAAAAGCAGTCAGTGGGGGAACTTTTGTCAGCTTGATGGTCCCTCCTGCTATCTTCCAAGACATAAGTCAGAGAGAGAAAAGACACATCTCTTGTCTTTTTTAAAGATTATCTTTTGGGCATTTTGATTTTATTGGATAATAGAGAGACAATAGAGAGATACAGGAAAAGGTGAGGAGAGAGTGGATGACACGTGACAAAGGTTGCAGTTATGTGGGACCTTGCCTTAGGTAACTAAGCCACCAGGACACCCTGTCTTTTTGATACGAGAGTAACTCTGTATCACAGGGCTATGTCCCTTGGGTAATGGTGTGTTTTCGTGTCCTTTGCACCGCTGTCGGCCCGCTGAGAAATAATCTTAGAAAAATCCTTTTACTTTTGGTGATCATAAATATTTGATGTAATTATCCCCAACTTCAGGTTGAAATGTCAAATGAGATCATTCTGAAAGTGATATGAGGGTAAGGTTACAGTACAAGGACAGAGCTGAAAGCGGAAAATTACTGCCGCTGGTGATTGACAGTGAAATGTCTTATGCAGAGAAGTATTAAAATAAGTGTGAATTAACCCGGGCAATTCTGAGAATATCGATGCATATATGTATGAGGGAGTACACGTCATGGTTACCTGACCGAAATGCATGTCAGATCAAAATGCCTGTGAGTTTTTGTCACACACACACACGTGAAAGTGTGTACAGGTTTTATCAGCTTTCTGCTGATTCACATTGACCCAGCACCTAGACAGGGTCATGAACACATCTGCGCTGTTTAGAATCCTGAACATAACACACCTAAACCAATTACACTGATATATCGGTAAAATTAACATTTAACTCAAATAAAGATCTATTTTTACCAGTTTCATACATTTTTTTTAGAGGAAATTGTACATGTAGTAAAATGAAAGATGCAGGTGGAAAATAAGTGAACTTACTCTTGTGTTAGTTCTACCAAGTAGGTCAGTAGAATCAGGTGGTAAATAATTGGGTATAAAGTCAACCAATCAAAGGTCAGATCTTTGGGGAGGAGTTTGTGTGTCACTCCAATAAATACTGGAGAGAAACCTGGTCAGTTTGGTGTTACCATGCAGGAGAAAGAAAATCACTATGCTGTGATCTAAGGACCTCAGAGGAGCTCAGCAAGAGAGGAGAGAGCGAGAGCATCAGTCTGGGGAAGGTTAGAAAGGACAGAGACTCTGACTAGAAGTCATTCTACAATAACTATCAGAAAAATATCTGTGGGAAGCCCTTAGTTGAATGAATTGATTCTAATGAAACATTTTGATCCACACAAGTATGCATGATGATGATCATGCATCATCATTCTTATGGGAGGTTTTTGTGTATGATGGTCAAAATGCTATTTCACAGGCATTTCCATCCTTCCATCCATCCAAGAATACAATTCTGCAGGCAACACTCAATACATATTAATATTCAATATGTATTGAGTGTTGCCTCCAGAATTTCCATCAGTATCAGCCTTTAAAAAACAGTCAAAACCTAACACCAGTGCATAATTGTGTCCAGTGAATAGCACACAAATGTGTTAAAAACACTTTTCCCGGGCAGCACATGGTGTTGAACAAATAATATATCTCACGGCACAATAGTTAAAATATTGGCAGTTGTATGTCTATTAATTCAGCCAGCCTGCCAAAAATGTTTCTGAGAATTTCTTGTTGCTTGGTTTCATCGTTATGAACCTGGAGGGTTTTTTTGCCCTACGACACTGTGTTACAGGTCAGATGTAAAACACCTCCCCAGACTTCCAGCCGTACAGTAGGTTGCATCTGAAAGCTCCTAACTGATATTCAAGCATCACAGAAAATCGCTGCATGACTGAAACGTAGCGATTCAGTGAGGGATCTCGGTCCCAGCTGAGTCGGCCTCAAACTAAAGAAAAATGAAATCCGTTGCTACTTGCCAACAGTTACAGCAAGTATGGAGTTGGTGTAATATCAAAATGATATAATAATCTGGGAGGACAGAGTGACTGATTTAAGATGATTACAGATTCTCTCTTCCCATAACACCTAGTTGAGGTGACCCTTGAGCAAGACAGTTAACCCCCAACTGCTACAGTGGTGCTGCTCACTAGCCACCTTCTGGGCAGCTCCCAGCAGCTCAACAGTAGAAGACTGTGGTTGTACTGGGCAGCTGCCAGGCCTGAATGTGTGTAACTGTGTGAACGAGAAGCTGGAAAAGAACATACCTGCTCAGCCAACCAACCAACAAAAAAAAACAACAACAATGAGACGTTTCAATCCCCAGAATAGACAAGATTTTTCTCTTTTGAGAGATAATCAAACAAAACAGATCGAAGCCCTCGGCACTTAAATATGAGGTGTAAATATAGACAGAAAGGAATAACAACTGTAAATGCTCTATTAATCTCATTATCGGGAGGAGACACCCTCATCTGTCATGACGTACTATTGGAACCAATGGCGCCGATGTACCTGGAGATAAGCGGCATCCAATTTGTGTGCCCATGTCCTTAAGAGCTAATTTATCCTGCTCTAATGCTAAACGATTCAGCTGTTTGATATGGGACTGTGCCCGGAGCGCTGATTGATCTCAGAAATGAATTATGGAATCGTCTGCCTGCAAATAAAATCGCCTTCAGCTCCGCTCGGCTCCGCTCATTAGTTTTTGTCTTCTGATGCATACCATTGTCACCGCCGTACATCAGAGAGCCGCTATGGCCTCTAAATCACTCTGTTTACTGCACCCCCTGAAAAATGATATGATTACAGTCAAAAAACAAGCCCCTCTTGGCCACTCTAAATAACGGCTTCACTGTGCTGCCACTGTAGGGGGGGGTGGGCTCAGAGAGAAAGGGGCTCTTTCGGAAAGGTTTTTTGCAAAAGAGCGATGCTGGCTAATGTAACTAAAACAAAACGCAAACAAAAACACAGCTCTAGCTGCGTGCCAACAGGTGCAACGCCTCGGTGCATTAGAAAATCCCCCACTTAAAGAACAAATAACACCGCTGGGAAAATGAGAAACGCCATCTGGTTGAAGTAACACCACCTGTATAGACATTCAGGCTTCGAAACCTCTCTGTGGATTATGTGAGTGCTTAGTTATGGTGAAAAAGCACCGAATACATGCCGTGCGCAAACCTCATGGGCCCAAGTGATGCTGCTATCAGCTAAATGCCTTAAATGGACATTTTAAATGGTACAAATGCTGGTAAGAATGTCTAAAGGCACATTTCATTCTGGTTTCCAATCAAACAAGTAACCTAGATTTTTATCGTGCCTCAAAAACTGTATTATCATCTTCATGAAATATTCTCAGAAACACATTGTTCTTTTTCTTTTTTGACCCATTTACTGCAACAATCAGATAATAGGGCAAAAGAGACGAAACCGATACCAAGAATGAATACCTCGCCACCCACACTACTTCAGTCAAGGCATAGTACATATAATAATCCATTTAACCAGGTCGGAAAAAACATCTGTTGCACAAGATGCATGATTCAACTGGCTAAGTATAGCCAAAGAGACAGTTGCAAAATTTATGAGGACATGGACTAAATCTCTGCAGAAAAAAAGTGAGGTGGTGCAAGTTCAGTCTGATGTCATGAGGGATGGAGTAGGGCAATATAGTTATTACAGACACACAGTTTTAATTAAGGGTTCTTAGGCATTAGATATGGCAATGCCAGATGTGTTTCACATCTGGCATCAAATTCAAAAAGACATACTAAAAGTTGATATTATGTAAAGGTGCATATTCTGGCTTCAGATCTATCTTTAGCTCTACAGCTGGTGAACTAAAGCTGAAGCACACTATAGAGATTATAAGCTTCGTTAAAAGCTAAATCAAACTCATTCTCAGTGCAGATGTGGCCTTGGCCTGCAGGTTATCAGTGATTTTTGAATCCTTTTTTTCTTTATTTGATTTCCTGCTAACTGCAGTGACTCATTTAACACATTCACATACTGTACGATAAGGCTTTTCACACCAGATATTACTTGACTCGGGCCTGGATTACCTGTCCCATAAACCTCGGGTTATCTTGGCTAGCAGCCCCGGGCTAACACACTAGCCAATCTAAAAGTGTTATTCCCAATTTTAGGCAGCTAGCTGCACTCTGCACTAAAGTTCAGCTCCAACTTTTCAGAGTTAGGGAGAGCAGAGCCAAGCGATGTAAAGCAAAACGGGGTTACATTTGCCCAAGGCCACGCTTAGCCTAGGGGTAAGGACAGCCTTGGGCTAAATATGTGCAATAGGAAAAACAGATAGAAAACTTGGATGTTGAATGTATATATGAAGAGCAATATCTAGTATTGGGGAGAAGTTTCACTGCATGTAATTAAAGTAGGCTAAACTTAAATAAGAAGAGCGGGCCACTAATTGATATGCTGTAGATTCACCCTATTTGTCCAAATGAAATCCTACTGTCAGGTATGGACACTAGCTGGCACACATAGTGACTAATCAAACCTTGAGAGTGAAATACAAACTGTGTCCTAAACAGCAGTGAGCGAGCGCTGCCAACTATTTTTGGCTATGAAGGGTAAGAAAAGGAGTTGGATTTTTCTCACTTTTATTTAAAGAAGACAGATATGACTATGAGTAGGGAGAGCATGTCAATAGAAGCCATTATTTCAGAGCTTGATGGAAAGAAGCTTCAGGTTTGCTTGTGCGGCTGGCAGAAAGTAACAACAAACTCAAAGGGCCTTATAGAATACACCAAGGGAGGAAGAGGTGCTTGGTAAAGGGAGTGCAGGGACCCCGCATTGATAACTATTTCCTAAGAAGTACGTCAAGTCAGTCGGGTGAAGTCCAGCAGCAGGAGGTAAAACAAGGTCCACAGGACATCAGCACCCCTGCTGTGGAAGCACATTCTAGCACCGAGGAAGGCAGAGGGGCTAGCCAGCCAAAAAAGAAAAAGATTAGTGCTCAGAAGCCTAGAGTTAAATGGCCAGGGGCTGCTGAAAGCACGAAATGGAAAATTATTAATAGTGACTTGATTAGGGGGTTAGACAAGCTTAAAGGAACTGCTGAGAGTAAGTTATTAAAAAATGTTGGATATTATTTACGAGTACGGAGCAGAAAGGTTCGGCGTCTTCGAGAGAAGGAAGATGGCAGGAGACGAGGTAGTTAAATCCAGGGCGACAACAAGAGATAGACAGAAGGCAGCTTAGGAGGAAGGAGGAAGGCTACAGAAGATGAGAAACAAGGCATAAATATATTGCAGGCAGTGAAGGATGTGACGAAGGGATTGGCAGCATTAAGGAGAGCAGAGAATATTAGGAAGAAACAGGGGGGAAAAAGAGCGAGTCAGGATAGCATTTTTCAAGGACCCATTTAGATTTGTGAAAACATTATTTAACAAGCAGAGAAGTGGTAACCTGAGAGCAACAAAGCAGGAGCTTGAGGACTATTTGGAAAAGATGCACGTAGAGGCAAGGAAAGAGATCATCAGCCCCGGGGCCGAATGGAGTCCGCTATCGATTATACAATGCATCGGATGTGCTGAGGTTCTTCAGGAAGCTTATGAAGTCAGCCTGCACAAAGTACGTTATTAGAGCAGGGAGGATTTCCAGGAGGAGGCGGTCTAGTTAGTTAGAAAAGAATAGGCCAATTGACACGTCTGTGCAAAAAGCTGGAGTTCCAGGCTTTTCTGGGTGCTTAGAGCATACCGGCTAGGTGCGAGAAAAGAGATCTTTGCGTTGTATTCTTGGATCTGGCCGATGCTTTGGGCTCAGTACCAGTACAGATATTATAAAGAAGTTAGTTGAAGGTTACTTTCTCGACATTCAACTCTGTTCTACAACAGCAGAGGATACTACACTCAGGGTATATATGGCTGATATGACGACTACAACTTGGACAGCTCCCTGTACCAGGTTACTGAGCAATCAAGGAGTATCTCTATCATCAAAGGGAAGGGACGTTGTGTTTCTTTAAAGATGAAGTGGTTCCAACAGTGAAACCTGTCGAAAGCTTAGGAAGGTGGTGCAATGCAAGCCGATAGTGATGAGGATCAATTTCAGGAGTTGAGGCAGGAGGCGATATGAGGCATTACAGGTATAGACAAGTCAGGGAAAATTCAAATTGTGGTGCCTGCAGTTTGGATTGTTGCCTCGGCTGATGTGGCCGTTGACAGCGTGTGAGGTTCCCTTTATCAAAGGTAGAAAAGCTAGAAAGGTTGGTTAGCTCATTCATTAGAAAAATGGCTTTGAGTCCCACGCTGTCTAAGCAGTGTGGCTTTGTACGGGAAAGGCATCTTTAGAATTACCGTTATCTAGCCTGACAGGAGTACAAGTGTGCCAAGGAATTGACTCCGACCCAGTCAAAGGATCCAATGGTTAGGAGGGTAGCGCCCACAGCTAAACGGGGCGGAAGTGGAATCCAAAAGAGGTAGTGCAGCGAGCACAGGCAGCACTCAGACATTGAGACATTGTAGGTGCAACACGGACTGTGTGTAGGGCAATCTGTATGTGGTATAGATGGATGGATGGATGGGTACCAGTACACAGAATTAAAGAATGGAAATGGGTGAATGAATGTGAAAGGGAATGAATAAAGTGCAGGGCGCTAGGTGATAAGCGGTGAGGTCCTCGGTTGAGTTGTCCTCGGTTGAGCTGTAGAGGGGGGAGGAGAGGAGTTTAAAAAGTCTGATGGTAGTCGAAGAAATACATCAGCAGGAGTAGGCAATAAGATGCTGAGACAGTTTCTCAGGCATAAACAAGGGCAGTGGTCAAATTGGGAGAGTGTAGAGAAGAGCGATTTGTGGGGTATGGAGGCAAACTGAATATGATTCATTACAGCGGCAACCTGTGATTTTATTGACAGTAAAATGCTGCACATAGCACCTTTTAACGAAGCTGTGTTTCTCTTGAGGATAGCTTTGCTGCAGTTCTTCTTCCACTGTCAAGTAACTGGTAGCTTGTAAAACGACACTTTCAAAGTAGCATCCCCAACAGTGGCAATACTGTATGTATATGGACAATATAATATATACTTCCCGAGGTATATGGCGCTGTGCCTTTGCACTTAATAAGAGGTCCTGCTGTCCTTGTGGCAGGTATTTCAGCATGGTCCGGAAAACCCAGGTATCATTATCTTCACCATCCTGTATCTCTTTCTGATGATGCCCAATGCTCTGCAGAGATATTCACTGTATTTGCTACTGCATGTATTTTCTGACTATAGTGTAGTATAGTAATTAGCCACCCATTACCTAAAATAAGACGCTGCAGCAAGACGATTTGAGATGCTTTTGTGACAAATTTGTTAGAGATCAGGTTCAGCTGAATTTCCCCTGCATTATTGAAGAGTACATTTCCTGAGCCCTGCTGTCTCTGCACCGGGTATCCAGGGGGAGATTGATAGGCAGGTATTACTAGAGGAGAAATATTCTTGCATATCTTTTTTTTTTTTTCTCCTTGGTAGCTATTTGTCAGCCTGAGCAGGTGCCATTTCAGATGACACTGCATCAAACAATTCCCGGATAAAATGACAGTTTACTATAAATGCGGTGTCTGCTGTATTAATGTGTTTTTTCATCTCATTTGCTTCTTTGTGCATGTGTGTGAGATAGTGTGCATGAGATGGAGTGTGTATGTGTGTGTATGCTCGTGCCATATTATTGATTCAGCAGGCTGTGCAAAATCCTTGAAAAACACATGCATCTAAATTGTAGCTCGGCTTTACAGACGGAAGGTAATTTCTCCAAACAAATCTGCTTCCTCGGGCTTCATGCTGTCAAACAAAACTTTTAAATTGCCAAAATACATTTGTTCAATCAATATCACTCATGTGAGTTGAATTAATGCAGGCTCCACTGAACTTACTGAGCAGCTATTCCGGGGTGGCCAGACCTAAAAAGTACATCTAGATATTGTTTTCGCAGCAACAATGTATCCATTGATTTCCCAGCAGAGACATTGTTTCATAAACTATACACTCCTCTGACAATGACATTGTTGAAGCTTGGGAAATGATTCAGCAGACTTGTTATTGACTTTTCATGATTCTACTGTTGGTTAGTAAAAGGTTTACACAGGTTTAAGCCAAAACACCACAGGCGAATATAACAAAATATTCCTTTCATCCTATCAGAATTACATTTTCTACGTTGAATATGGACACAAACAGAAAAATCTTTTGCATTATGACTAATATTTACTAAAGTTGACTAATATTTGATCAAATACATGTGAAAATAGTTTGGTTATTTAATTCTAATTAATAACTAAACAACTGGTAATTTACAGAGGGATTTGTAATAATTTATTTTGTTGATCAATTATTTACAAAATACTAGGTATGCGGGGGGGGGGAAATTAAAAAATCCAAACGGCCTCTGTAAATTACCATCTATTCTATTATTAACTCGTATGAAAATGTTTCAATGATCTATTTATAGTTGTTGTCATAGAAGCATATTAGATTAACAAGAACTCAGGCAAGCTAAATATATAATACTAATAATTAGAGACAGGCACTCCCTGGTGGAGCTAATGGTGGACAGTTTAATAAAGAAGTTGATATGATTTGGCGAGAGCAGGCGTAAACTGAGTCGTCACAGTCGGCTGACAGCACAGGCCGCCCATCTATTGAAGTGACATCGGATCCAGGGACAGGACAGGTATTGTACAGGTCTGGGTTGAGGCCACCTTCCTTTGAGAGGGCTGACAGCGGGACAGAAACTCTCTCCTGGCCTGTCCAGTCTCACTTCAGCTGATGAACACAACCCGATAGGGTTCAGAAAACACTTACAGGGGGTGCTGCCTGATATCAGCTGGCCAGCTGCTAGGCCTGACAGCAAGTTAGCTGAGAACATGTTGACAAGAGGCTTTCATATCTTCCCCCAGGGAGCGCAACAAGGCACTTCTACACAATGTCTCACAAATAACACACATAACCGCACGTGCAGAGATGGGCAGTATTTTGTAATATATTTTATCATTATACTAATGTAATTTTGCCCATCTCTCTCTCTCACTCACACACACTCACACACACACACACACTAGATGTGTTACATTCGGGCGCAGGGATGAAAAGAGTTAATCTTGACAAAAAGAACATTCATATAGTATCTTTTTCATACAACACTAAAAGGACAAGTGGACAGAGTGAATAAATAAAGTAAATCCAGATTACTCTGTTGTGTTAAAGAGATGCTGTGCTAGCTATACCTTGCTACCATTTACTCCTATGTAAACACAACAGGCCAGTTCATGATTGACCAGTTTCAGATGCAATTCTTGTGGAGAGTGGAGAGAATTTGTACTCCGTAATGGTGCGACTTCAAATGTAGCCAAGTACAATACTTGAGTCAAAACACATTTACTATAACTCCTGGCTTAAAAAAAAATACAAGTACACACAAAAGCTGTCCTTGCTCTGGCATGACTAGGTTCGAAAGAAACTTCTGAAAGTCTTTCTAGCATTCAGGAGGTCGGTGGGTAGGATTGCAACCCTCCCAAGGAGCAGAGTTATGTGAACCGGGAGAGGTGTGAGCAGTAAGCAGTCCTTATTCACCAGCCATTAGTCTAATTGAACAATCAAGAGCTTAAGAGAAATTAAAACCCCTCCTATTGTCTCTAAGGATCAATTTGTATCAAATCAGTCCACATTATCCGGCGGTTTGTATACCGATCTGTCGCTTATGTCTTGGCAGCCGCTGCCTCGGGACGTGGTGTAGTTTAAACTGCAAAGGAACATAATCGCTTCAGTTTAAACTTCATGCGAGTTTAATGGAGATGCGAACACTAATGAAGCTCTAGTGAAGTTAACGTTATTTGCTTACCTTCACAGCAGCGCAATGTCTGGTCTAAATGGTTATAGATCACTTCTATTGCTATTTGAGTGGTCTTCAACTGAGCTTTGAAGCAGAACATGTATATAGTTAGGTTTCTTCCCCATTAAAAATTGGATGGAAAAACAGTGGCAGCTGATAAAACTGATAAAAAAAGTACTATTTTCAGGTTTTTTTTTACCAATATAAATGGCTAATTTAAGCAGCCTAAGAATGCTATTGACTAGTTGCATATCTGTAGTGGTGATTTACGTGTAGAGGTATCAATGACAAGTAATGACATAAATGATTAGTAAATGCAGGATACATTCCTTTAGAGTACACTTTAAGCTGAAATACCTCTTGTTCCCTCCTACAGTAAGATCCAAGTATGTATTCAACTTTCATGGTCAAGTGATGCTGGTCAGGTAAGGGCTTAAGGTTTGAGTCAGGCTAAGGGTAAACACGAAATGGGAAGTGCTTACCAGTGCTTGTTTACTTAAGTCTCAGCTGAGGTCACTGTGGTGTATTTGCTGACTTTAAAACATGACCCCTAACATACTCAATGCCACATGAGAAGGCCTGAGATTAACCTTAGCCTCACTACTTGAGATGGATGGTGTTGTGGTTACGTGTTGCTGGTGAGTGAAGGGTTTGAGGTTTGAGCCAAGTTGTGTGTGTGTGTGTGTGCGCGCGTGTGTGTGTGTGTGCGCGCGTGTGTGTGTGTGTGTGTGTGTGTGTGTGTGTGTCAGTGAATGTAAGTGTTCAAAGCTCAGAAAGAAACAAAAAGGCCCCAGAAGAATTGAGTTCCGCTTCAAATGCGCTTTGTGCAACTCAAAATATTCCCACAGTTCAAAGTTCATAACCAAAATCAAGCTTCCGCAATCCAAGTGGAATAAACAAAATAATCAAAAGTGTCAGTAACTCACGGACCGTGACTCTGGTCATGTATATTCTCTCTCCCAATCTTTCCTGTCTCTCTCTACTGTTTACTCTCAAATAAAAATCCAGCATTAGCCCCTCAGCTAGCTACATGTCCAAAGCTGCTGTCAATCATTATGGCAGGATAATTAAACATTAATGATTGAGTATTACAGGCCTATTTAATATATGTTATTTTGTTATTAACTTCTGAAAAAGTGCCATATATGGCTTGTGAGCCATCGGGCATAGACAGGTGAAGGTGAATGGAGAAGGTCCATTATTAGTGACACACAAAGCCTGGGCGGCGGTGAGGAGTGCGGCAATGACGGGCGTGCACAGAGTCTGTGAAAAAGAATCCACAAGGAGACGGCGCATACTCTTCTTGGTGGCTCACCAAACCAACCTCAACCAACCAGCCGTTTTGAGGCTGCCCGGGAACGAGCTGAGTGGGGACAGCTGCTGGAGCTCATCAGGAGGTGATTGGCGACAGCTGTGGCTGGTGGTTTGAGTGGAGCCCCGTGGCAAGGCCCTGCCCTCACAATACCTACGCATGGCCAGCCGCATAACCTATCACTGTGTGTGTGCCAAAATCCAATCAAACTTCTTCAGTTGGTCCACAATCAAATAAAACTACTTTGTTGAGGTTACGTGAGTACAACAACTTTGGATATGGTTAAGGTTGGGTTTTGGCAACTATAACTATTTTGCTAAGATTAGGGTAAGGTTTTGCTGCATCCTGTTTCACTGTGCCTTACTTTTTGTAATGCCGGGTTCAAACTACATGATATTTTTGTCTGTTACGAATGGTCACTGTGTCAGATTATAGAGTGATAAATTCATGCCGTGACTAGGCCGAGAGACATGACAGACTCCACGTTGGTCACCGACCAATGATCACGTCGTGGCATCGGAACGCAGGTGCTAGGCAACGAGAATGTAAACAAACAATGGCGTCCGAAGCGGTATGCATGATATTAGCTGTCTTGTGTTCCGAAAAGCCTAAAAAAAACAAAAAAAAAACGACTGTGGACCCGTTCTTGGGTCGCATGAAGAGAACGGTATGGGTTGTCAATCCTTCAAAGAGAACTTGAGGTAAAAACAACAATGTTTTAGCCTGTAGTGAAACCTAAATGTAGCTAGCTGGCTAGCCTCCACGAGGGTGTTGTTGCCAGAGCTCGACAAACCTTTCCTCTGTTTGATAGTTCCACCTAGCGGCACCAACAAATTCCTCTTTCGCTTCGCCATGTTTGTTTATAGCGCTCCGTGCTCCTATTGGTCAACGTCACAGACGAGACGGAACACGTCGTGAACGGCCAAAAATAACGTCTAACATGCTAGCCTTTTGACGGGGCATCGTGAGGCGTCCCAGATGCCCAGATGTTGTTGTCCACTATGTCACACTACACACGATAAAACGACACCCTGTCGTTCCCAACTCGACCCGACGCCCTACGTCTGCCGAATCGGGCTATAATCGGCCTGATATCGTGTAGTCTGATCCCGACATAACTATAACTAAAATCTTGATATGGGAACAGGCTGATTCGTGACATTCATCAGGCCTGTCTTAGAATATGCTTCATCCTGTCTGGATTGGCGCTGGATCTGGTGAGCCTGCAGAAAAGGTGCTGTCGAATCATAGGGATTTATGACTCCCTCCCTATATCTTGTGGAGCCCAGGAGAGCAGAGGTGACATGCAGAGAATATAGTAGGATGCTTAAGGAAGACTCCAACCCACTGATTTAGTCTGTAAGACAACACAACCACCTCTATATTCTGAGACACAGACACCAATTGTCCACCAGTTTGTGGATGTTCTTTATTTGGGATATCTTCATTATGGTTAAAGGTCTAGATAAAGATTTTATAAGGCTTCTGTAATGTATGAAATAATGACCACCCTCAATAGGGTTCACAAACTTTCAAGCATGACTGTATATTTTAATGCTTCAGATTCCTTAATATGGGAGTATAAACTGCTAGAGACCAACCACAAGATAAACCTTGCCCTCTGGGGCTTAAATACCTGCTGGTTCATAATGGTGAAACAAATCTGACATGTTGGTTATCGAATGCATTAAATGTTAACAATAGCACTTTGATATGTACCCTGAACTCTACATGGAGTGCAGTGAAGCAAGGATGTGAGTAACATTCTCCATCCTTTTGATTTCAGGTCTGGCGGCACAGTTTTGGACAAGTTGGAGACTTTTCAGAGTTACTGCAGCTAGAGCAAAGAGGAGTACGGCAGAGTACGGCAGTCTAGACTTGATGAAACAAAAACATGGATCAATTTCTCTGCAACTTTAAACAGTGAATTTCTGGGTTTTGAAATACTGAACAGATGGTGAAGTGCAGCCTTAGGGACTTGATGATAATATAGTAAATGATTCTTGGTGTAAGTCTTGGTGTAAACATGCATGCAGCAGATGGCAGTTTTTTACTGCATCAGTACAATTCAGACAAATTGTCAATCACAGAGGTATACTACATTAACTTTTAAATAGGAAACTTACTCCAAAACAGTCAGCTGAGGTTGTTCACAGTGGTGCATCTATGTATATTCAAAAGCAGCATGCCATACAATATGGTGGCAGCTATACAGGGAAATGTAGTGGTTGTCCCACAGCAGACGGGAACATTTTCTTTTTTTGCAGAGTTTTGCACTACTTAACAATGTCTGCATGACCCTGTAAATCACAAGATGTGTTGCCAGTGTGGACAATCTGAATTAATGTCATCAAAATTGTTGAATGCATCACTCAATTTGAGAAGTACATACATGACAGTCCTGGCCAGAGCCAAAGGCGGAAGTTCACTTAGCAGAAGTCCTTTGACCCTGTCTCTGTACAGTGTTGAGCATGGGAACTGGATTCAAGACACTCATTCTTGGTAGTCAAGACGATGTAAACTATAGAGCGACAGAGAAATGACAGCATCAACATTTTTCTAAAATGTCATTATTGCACTGAAAGAGAAACTGTGTGTGGCGCAACTTTAAGCAAAAAAAACAAGATCATGTTGATTGAAATATAAACCGTGAAAACAATTAAAATGATTACAAAAAGCTTGAAGAGTGTGGAAAACCCTTTCCATTTACCTCTCCGAGGAGTTATGTTTCAATAGCACTTATTTGATTGCTGTTGATGAGGAGCTTGTTGATCGCCTTAATAGCACTTGTTTGAATGTTATTGATGAGGAGCTTGTTGAGGGTTTTAATTGCAGTTGTTTCAATGTTATTGATGCTCTTTTTAAGAGGAAAAAATCAAGAACAAAACCCCTGTTGTGACTAATTGAAGAAACTCTAAAGGATGTAGAAAAGCTGAATGTAAATGCAAGGCTGATAAACTACAAGAGTCCTACAGTATAATAAAGAATGTAATGCTGAAATATTAGATGCAGTTTTTTTTTCAAAGAAGTGTCATTGGGAGTTCATTAGAGTCCTTTTCAATATTATAGACTTAGTTGTTAGTCCTTTTTAAAAAAAAATAAAAAAAAAATGTCTCAACCCAACTGATAATTAGTCAAAATAATATCTTTGACAAATTCCAGTCTGAGAGCACTCAGTAGCACAGAGACTGCTCTCTGAATGACCAATTACCTTCTGCTGCATTTGAATTCTTTTAGATCTCAGTGAGGCCTTTGATACAGAACACCATTTCATGATATTGAAACACAGGTTTGGTGTCAGGGACATGGCTCTTCACTGGTTCAATTTTGGGTCCTATCTTTATTCTACGTGCTTTGACTTATTATCTGCAAACATTTTTTCACATACATCTGCCTATGAAACCTACAGACCCAACTCCATTAAATTGATCCACCATGAATTAGTTGTTCTGTCCACCAATGTAAAGCCCATAGGAAGAAACTAGGTGTCATTTTTGATGCAAATTTGAACTTTGCCATATTGTTCAGATTTCATGATCAAACAAACCTTTCCTCCTGACAGCTTCATAAATTATTTCTATCTCTCACCTTTACATTTAGCTCATTTCTAAATGTTTTATTGATCAAGTGCATGGGAGACATCAGACATGAATAATGGATAGACATGTTGGGAGCATTGAACTTTACATAAGGGGGCAAAATACACCTAAAATTCAGATCATGCTCTTTTCACTCACCTTTCCCTAAGTCTCTTGAATTTCTCCTTTTGCATTATGAAAAACAAGAGCACGAATTCTCAAATCATTACACATACCAGAGTCATAAGTGGAGTAGTAGGCATTTACAATTATATTCTAGGCATTTACCTTTTATAAAGAGTTATTTACAATGAGCCACCAGTAGATAAACATTTCAGAGACACACATTCGTAGGAGCAAATATGGTGTATCCACACAGTGTTGCAATATATTGAATTCATGTATATTGAATATTTCATATCTCAATTCTTTACTGCACTCCAGAATGTGAAGCTGTATTAAACAAATCTGATTTAATTTTTAGAGGAAAAGTTACATTGCACATCACTAGTAACTGTGGAAAATGCAACTTGGGTGTTTTTTATTTTCATACTTGACTTGAAAGTATTTTACAGGATCATTTACTGTATATGTCAGTGAGGAAATAGCAGTTTTTTATATTCCTAAAATAATTCTTGAGGTTCCCAGGGACCATTTCTGAGAGGACACAATAAAATGGCTGGATTCATCTGTCGTTGGGATATGGCCGATAACAGCCAGACAGCAAAGCAATATTCTCACGGTGAGTAGTTTTTGAATCAGACCTGAAAATATAGCCAAGCTTTAGGTCTGTTCTGTTGAAGTCTTTGGTTACACTGTGTGCACTCTTCTCTAAATCACACACACAGAGAAAGGCATAGACACTACACACACACACACGCACACACACACACACACACACACACACACACACACACACACACACGTCATCCCGTCACTTTATCCTTTGGACTTAGAAGTGACAGCTCCATTTACCCCATGGAGAGTTGTCAAGAGCTGCAGCTGGACAGCCTTCAACCACTTCCTGTTCTATTTTGACGAGCCAAGTTGTCAAGTTGATGCGTCTCCCCGGGGATTTACTTAGAAATAACCTTCAATTTAAATGAGCCTTAATTCAATTAGTAGAAAAACCTCATATTTAATGCTCACCAAATGAACTGTCAAAACCTCAGAGGATGCAAACTAATTTTACACTGATTTTGAGAACCAAAGTGAAGATGAATCAGCAATGGGAAATGAAGGGTTTCATTCTAAATTGCTATGTGTCTGTATTTCTGTACATAGTTTTCAAACCCGTAAAATTATACCATCGTCATAAATGCTGCTATTTGGTATGCATAGGTTTTAAAATGGCTAATAAGAATTTTACCATGATGAGTTTTCCTTCACACAATTTAATCAGAGTAGGTGTCACTTTTCCCCAGTGATATCTTGCTAAAGAACACAGCTGTTCAACAATCCCCTTAATGTTAGTTATTTCATACAGGCCGTCGCTGGCCAGCTTTTTAAATGTAAATTAAAATTCCAGCAGCACATGCTGCTATCTGACTGAGAGCCAGATGACTCGAAGATAACATGCAGCAAAAAATGTGACCCAGTATCTATCCTGGCATGAGTTATACAGGAGTCAGACTCACCCAGGACCCTGGAGATGCTATATCCGTCCTCACTCCAACACACACTAGCATGCTGCACCATCACACCAGTCTCTCCATAACCTGCCTGCCACTGGCCTGTAGGTTTGGATGTACAGTGTCTTGTTAACACGTGTGGGCTGGGCACCTAGAATGCATCGCGCCCAAATGAAAAACATCACCAGTCGTTTCACCCAGGCCACACACTCCCCAGTATTTGTTGCAACCAGTGTATATACTTCGCTATTCTCACTCTGTGTAGTTCAGAACGCCGGGGCTCTGTCTTGCCCGTGGGGAATAACTGAGATGTGCCAAGATGGGATAGACTTGTGCCTAATGAGTGTAGTCAATGAATCTTTGATTAAGTCGGTTAAGAGAGTCTCCCCTGCCAGCGGTGTGAGGACTCTCCCTGATGTGCACTTTCACGCGACTGAGCGCCGCGAAAACACAACGCAGCCTATACCCCAACACTCGGAGCCTAAAAGCAGAAAAAAAAGAGTGAGGCGTTAATTAAAAATACATGGCCTGTCTTATGGAAGGGCCTCTGCATATTGCCTGCGTTACTATGTACCCCGAAGGCACCGCTGACATCAGAGCGCTGCATGCAACATGCAGTAGCTACAGCGCACTGTGTGTACTTGTCAAGCACGCACCCATTGCAAATGATAATATTTAACCAGAAGCGTCTGCATTACGACAGAAAATTAATTGTCTTACAAGGCGCTCCAGCAGAGTTGTTTGTGACAAATTGCCTGTGATCTGTAAGCCTCTTTGCGCTGTAATATGACAACGTGCCGGAACTCTAACCGACAACCCACTTGATGAATCTCAGAGCAATGACTTTCGCGACGAGGAGCGGCTGTAACAAATCACTCTCAGCTTAATGTCGAGCTCCGCCCTTCGGCGTCCCTCTGCTGTTGAAATCATCAGCCATGCATTTTTGTCATAACGTTGCTCATTTCTCTGGGGGTTTGAGATTGAACCTAATTACAGGGGTACATCCTGCTGCCCTTTAAGCCCATCAATTATGAATAGGTAGCGTTTGTTGCAGACTTAACGAGAGCTTGTTGCTTATTGGTGTCCAGGGTACCTGGAAATTAGATTTTGACCAGCACAAAGAAAACCCAGCCGCTTGGCACGCAAACCCAAGATGATTGCCTTGAATAATTGAAGAGACAGGCTCACTCATTTCAGTACCTCGGAGATCTACGCGTGGAAGCGAACACACTATTCCTAGGAGGACAACCCAGGAATGAACATATTGGAAAACTCCCCAATGGATAGGATTGAAATCCTTTTGCTGTTGTCGACAGCGTGTATAAGGATGGCAGAGAGTTTTCTGCTGTCGGAGCTATGCGGCTTGTGTGCTAACTGACCTCAAATAACCCTGAGTGCTCTAGTGTGAACCACAATCCATTTAACGTTCTCTCTTCTGATCAATCAACAAGCTCCACTACGCTTTGACTGTGAGTAATAAAAGGAGAATGAGGCTTCATTCCTGTGTGTGTGTGTGTGTGTGTGTGTGTGTGTGTGTGTGTGTGTGTCCCCGAGAGGCTCTGGAGGTCGGGGGTGTTGGGCATGGTGGCGTTGGCCCCCGTTGCTTCTGTGTGACTCGGTATTGCACGCCATGCCGCCACAGGAATGCTGCTCCACTTTAGCCTCTTTGAGTGACAGCCCTGCCCCGCCCCCGCAACACTAACCTGCCCTGACAAGCCCAGACCCCCCCACCCCGACCCCCCACGACAAGAACGGCCCAGGGACGCAAACGCCTGTTTAGTAGAGGGAAAAAACAGTGGGGGAAATTAAAGACCGACTACCAGTATGCTGCAGTCGGTCATGTACGGTAACTGTGATTTTCTAGCATATGTACTTTTTTTCAAAACTGGATCTGGTACAGTCAGTGTCATCCACCTCTGATATTATGGAAAGGATGCGGTTTGATTGATTACATATCAACACTAACACTGGTTATGGGAAGCCCTTAACCTGAATTGATGACCGTTTCATTTTTAGTCTCCCATGATGGTCAATAACAGTCTGGGGAAACACTTAACCCACTTTTAAGCAATTTTTTGGCTTAAAAGTGGGTTCAAAAAGTGGTCAAATTAATATTCTTTTTTAATATCACAAAATATCAATTGAATCCACACATATTGGTAGCAATATTGACCTTCAAAAATAATTCTTCTAACTGAGATACGTGGTTTTTGTCCAACAACATGTGAAGGCATAAGTAGAGTCGGGGAGATGGCTGGACAAATACACCTTGACAAGCCTGACTGTCCCCCAGCCATAATCTGGGAGTCCAGCGATGCAAGGGCAAAGTGGATAAGACAGCCCGCTAATCTATTCCCCTTCCTGGATATTTCACTCGCAACGTGTGACTCATATGAAATGGAATAGAGTGGTTTTGTGTACGACATGCATTTTAGTTGGGCAGGGATTTGACGCGGGGTCTCCATGGGGAGAAAAAAAATGAAAGCATAATAAACTAAACATAAACTACATGGAATACATTACACTAATAACCCTCAGCGTCATTCTCTGTCATTAGCCTGAATCATAAGGAAATCAGAGAATGTCAACATTGGTTTAGCTGGGCTTTATTGAAGCCTGTTTCTATAAATGCATGTAATATGCCACACTGCAAAAATGTCCATTGCAACATATCATTTTGCACAGGGAAGAACACACTACATAATCATATATATATATATATATATATGCCACGCTATTCATTGAACCATGCACAATGAGTGGAAAGTGTGCCACAGGTCAAGAAATAACATTTACATGTGCATGACCATGGCAGACACAAAGAGGCTTCATGTGAATCTTATTATTTTGCCCACATAATATTTATTTGTATTCAAGGTCATGCAGTTTGAGCTTCCACTATATTATTGTAGCACATACGATCCTTTGAAAGGCGGCGTAACGACTTTGTGTTGAGTTTGCCCGTTCAGAATGGCTGCTATCACCGCTGCAAGACGCAGGCATCGTCGTCTCTAATCAGCTCAGAAGACGATATAAAAGCTCCTGGGCGCGAGGGTGCCAGCCTTGGTGGATTAGTCTTGAAGCTGAAGCAGCAATTTGAAATAAATTCTCCTATGAATTGATATAATTTGGGATGAGACAAAAATCTAATAATAACATCACGTTTCCAACATAGTTTCACATGTTTCAGAAAGTTCCTAGAAACAAGCTCTGCCACCTTTGTCATCCCTGCCTTGTCATCCCTTAAATATCTTGAAATAAGGCAGATCACTTCCCCACTATCAAGAAAATTATGGCAAATGACTTGTTAAGATGGATATTTTTTTGCAATGTAAGTAGTGGATGTCTTCCAATGAGTAATATTCACAAATCACCTTATATGAACAATAGGATAAATAATACTTAGTACTATATTAGTACGCACGTTTGTCATTAGCCTGCCAACTGGAACTTGGAAATCACAGAATTGCACGTCCCTGAGATGAAGCTCATGATAAAATCATAAAATCAAACATGTATATAGACAACAGCTACTCCCACCGATCTCTTTGCAGCACCACCAGACCCACAGAAATCCTTTAAAAAGAGTCAGTAGTATTTTAGGGCGTAGGGTGTCATACTGTGCGCTGCTGCTGCTTTTCCTTCCTGTGTATCATCTGTGAAATACACTTCGGTAATGAGAGCAGAACTTGCGGTCGGCTTTGGGGAAATGTAAGGGGGCTGCGTTTCAGCTTCAGGAAATCATGAGGCAAAAAATATTTTATTAATGTGCCATTAAAAATTGATTCGTGTTCATTACTTTCTCTGATAACTTTCATCCACTTGGTATGCAGCGAGAGAGGAGGCATTAGTGGTTAGATGCAGTGTTAAATATCCTCCATCCAAGAGATGGCTGAATTAGGACCAGAGTTAAGAATCACGCAACAGAGCCCTAAAAGACTCTAATCGTGATCCTATTATCTCAATTTAGAGTTTAGTGAGGCTTCATACCATTTCTGGCCTTGAATCAGATCAGAAATATGACAAAGTATACAGAGCTATATAGTGACATGCAGTAACTGGAGTTATTATGAACACCACCCCAGTACCGATAAGACAACAAATAACAACAAATATATTCTGTGCATGCAAGATAGGGGCTTCACGTTCTCCCTCAGATCATAAACTCCTTGCCACTGGCATACAGTACTTTAAAAAGAGCTGCTAAGCTCCTTAAATCACTCCCTAATTGCTTCAGTCCTGGAAAAGAGCAATTACACATATTGGCTGGTACACTGGCTGGGTTTCCTCTCAGATCCAGGAATTCAGAGACACGAGAGTAAACGTGAGAACAGTAAGAAAAGACAAAAGGACAGGCCTTTTGTCTTTTCTTACTGTTCCCCTCCCTCCAGTGGGAGCGTTGGCAGATGTGAAACTAGGAGCTGGGAAAAGAAAAAAAAAAAAGGAGCCCATTCTCACCTCAGCCCCAATCTTCAAAATAACCCTCCTTTTATTCTCCCAAAGATGGAGCCAGAACTGAGCCAACCCCTCCCCCCCACGCTTTCTGTCTTCGGCGCTTTCCAGCCCGCAGGGTCTCACTCCTCTTCTCCACTCTTATCACACTCAGGTGGAACATGTGAGACGAGCTGATTCCATCTCTGGAAACCACACTCCTCTAGATCAAAAGGATGCCTTTACAACAATGTATAATTTGGCCAATCAGGAGGCGACAATGTGAAATAGGATTAAAGTGTATCTAAACAATGTTTTATCTTCATCTTCCAGTATCCAGACTTGAAGGGTTTTATTCCGATATGCACCGTATCCATTTTGGAAAAAGAATGCTTGGTGAAATTCATCATTTCATACGCCAAAAAACACAAATGACTCCTCAAAGAAGCTTTCTTGTGAGCAAAGCTCTTAAAATGGCTTATAACTTTAATCACAACCCCTAATGAGCTGCACTTCCATGGCAGCAATCATTCCACGTCAATTTTTCAAAAGGGTGCAAATGGGTGCATGATTAGTTTTCCAATGAAAATCCTCTATTCTTTGGTATATATGGAGCAGTCTGTCCCAGATCCATCCTTGCAGTCTCATCATATTATGATTGATGGCTCATCTTAAAAAGTGTCACTGACAAATTGATAAATATGCCGCTTTAAGAGAATCTTTAACGACCCCACAGAGGTCAGTAAAGATCCCTCGGGTATACGCCCAGGCGCGCCCAACACGCCTCCTCATGCAAAAAATCATCTATCATTCAAAAAAAATCCATCCTTCAAATTTTAAAAGAATGAATTTGTGACTTCCTGATGCTTCCTGGTGAGCCGCTGTTGTCTGCATGGCTTAATTATAATCTATCTTTATGGGTCAGGACGCACAAAGCTCAACAAAGCTCATCCATCCATCAATCATAGATGGATGGATGGATGAGCTTTGTTGAGCTATGTTGAGATGGATGTTTGAAAATGCTACACCATTAATTTCTTATCAATGTTTCTATTGCCCCTTGGGTCTTCTACTCCCTCTACTCTACTCAGTTCTGATCATTCGTATGTGCAAATGAACAAATCCCATAAAGAGCCAGTGAATGAAAACTCGTAATGGAGTCAACAGAGTACAGACTGGACGGTTCATGTAGTTGTAAGTGTCTTTAATTGTTTTCTCAGACACGTTAGAGCACATAACCCAGAGCACAAGGGGACTAGGGGTGTATGAGAGGTGGACGTCCTCTGACGAAGGTGGGGCGACTTGATCCAAAGCAACTTTGAGACAGAAATGTTATCACTCTGAGCTGAGCAAAGCAATTCAGTGGAGTTTTTTTTTTTTTTTTAAGAGTACGTGCACATCTTATTTGTAATATTAAAAACACATTATAAATTATTGTATATGTTGTTGCCGGTGGTGTGTCTCAGAAGGCTGGTGGCTCTGACATCAGCCAGACATTTTTAATTTTTTTTTTTGCTTCATGATGTCAGTGATGATTTTCATTAACTTTCTCTACAGTACAACTCTCCAGCTCTACGGTGAAGTAATCTCAGCTGTCAATAAACCTTGAGGTTTTTTTGGGGGGGGGGGGGACAACAAAAAAAAAAACATAGGAAGGAGTTGAGCAGGTGGAAAACCTCAAAAGAAAACTCATTTTAAAACCTGATCAGGTGTAAATTAGCACAAAAGTACCTTAAACACATGAGTCAAAGCTACATTTTGATCCAACACAATTCTGCGGTTGACACTGCACTGAACTGACAGTAGAAGAAATCTGTATATAGATACCAATTACAAATCAATTTGATCCACAACAGTAAATAGGCATTTATAATGGAGCATTTACCGCATGGTTAGTTTCTCATTTACAACACCGGTTGTTAAATCAACATCTTTAACCTGTCCTAATATGACATGTAAGAAAGAAGAATGCTACATAAGCTTCGAATAAGATATATTTATATATAAATGAATTAGCCTTTTGAAATACTCCACAATAACAATATTCGTCTGCGAAACCATTACAGTCGTGGTTCAGTCCGTCGTGCTTTTTAACTAGCAACACATTCTACAACGCCGTACCGTGGAATGGATTCAGTTCATGTGAATGCTCTTTCACAGCAGTGTTACATTTTGCTAAAGCGACCGATTTGCACCTCCCTGAGATGAAGACCCTATTTAAATGAAAGCATCGCGACCAGAGGAAACATTCCTAGCCTCTAATACGGACGGCACATATATATCGGCTGCATTTAGACAGCACAAGAAAACCCTTCCCGTTTAGAAGAGCAGACCGCTTAAAAATCTTCTGATCCTGTGTAGATGCAGTCAAATATGAATTTCTGCTGGTCTCCTTTTTAAAGCACTACCAGAACCACGGAAAGAAATAATTAGCTGTTCAATAGAGCCAGTAGTGCACAATACCATCACAACGTATAGTAAAAACGCACCCAGTCTCATTATTGCCACCGACCCCTCTACGCCACGGGGGGATTTAGCTCCACTGCAAGGATGTATGCACTAAAAGCATCGCAATTAAATGATATTGTGTTCTTAATCGGAGGGCAAAAGAGAACGGTTTACTCAGGGATAAGCTCGCAAACGCTAATAAATACAAATAAATAAAAATTTGAAATAAAAGCAAACAAACTGTATAGCATACAAAAAAACCTCATATCCTCAAGTCAATATTCCACTTACAGTACAGTCTCCCTCTGTATTTTCCTCCTATGGAAATAAAGTACAATTTTAGTCCATGCATTTTTAGAGGCTGCTGAGTGCCAGACCCACTTTAATGCTCTCATACTGACATCTGATCAAAAAGCACACAGTACACAGTTGCTGTGGGATGTCAAAGGTCAATGTTTGAAGAGTGGCCGGCAAATGCGGCGAACCGTGGAAGCCGACAGGTGAGACGACGAGTCGATGCGGTGCGAGAGTGTTAAAAAAATAAATAAAAATCTCTTTCATTTCCTCCTCGCCAGGGCGGCCGTAACGGACAGAGAGAGAGAGAGAGAGAGAGAAAGACAGACAGAGAAGTAGAAATGACATGGAGGAGAGAGAAAGCGGGGCAGAGGCAGAAGAAGCAGGGCAAGCTGACCACAGCTTGTCTGACATCAATCCAATGGCTGGTTTTCATCCTCCAACGTTTCACTGGACACATATCTGATTCTTCAGGCTGTCGAGGAAAGACAAACAGAGACAGGAAGGGGGTTAGCGGTCGTCGCTGAAACACTGCGACAAAAAAAAAAACGTCCATGTTAACACTTAGTCTTGTATTCAGTGTTAGTGGGGCTGCAGCAGAGAAGAGCGTCCCCATCCCCAGCAGTGGAGATGTTGTAGATACGCCCTGTTTGCC
The DNA here is from genome assembly GCA_034670385.1 of Hoplostethus mediterraneus. Lineage (NCBI taxonomy): Eukaryota > Metazoa > Chordata > Actinopteri > Trachichthyiformes > Trachichthyidae > Hoplostethus > Hoplostethus mediterraneus. The sequence goes on from JAXDDW010000002.1 coordinate 841,272, forward strand.
CGGATGAAATTTTGGTGTCTGGTATGGTCACGTCTCCGCCCACAGGAAGTGAAGAGTCAACACTGACACATTTGGAGTCACTAACGTGCAACGCTGCCTAGCGCCGCTTTAAGATCTTATTTTTCTAAAGTAAACAATTCTGCCAATGGAGTGAGATACCTCAACTTGTTTAATGTCACTGTCTTGAAACTAGGGTGTGACAGATATGGGTTTTAAAAGGCTGATACTGATATTTCGATTAACTGAAGTCAATATTGTGTTCCACCAGGCCAAGTATTCACTGTTTCCCCCAGAACTGTATTCTTGTCAGAGTGTAAAATCCTCTGAACAGCATTGAAAACCATGCAACACTAAAACCCTCCATTGAAACCCTGGATTATTATTATCCAGGGTTTCAATGGAGGGTTTGATGATAATTCTGATGATCCACACGTACTTGTGTGGAATCCATGTGAAACAGTGCAGTATAATCAATGTGCTTCCCACAGACAACCAGTATTGATCTGTTATACAATAAATATGTAATCAAACTGCATCATATCCATCATATTGGAGGTTTCGGGCCAGATAAATCAGGCTGAACTGCACCGGTCTAATCCTGCCGAGACGAGGCAGAATAAGGGAGATCATGGAAACAAGAGATCCCCTCTCCCCAATGGCAGAATGATTGTACACAAACCTAAATTACTTGTACGGTGGATCATTTCTGCAGCAGAAAACTCAACATTTCAAAATTCCAATACGTTCAGTTATTGTAATAAATACAAAAACAATTATTACAATAATACATATTGGCAATACATTGGCACTGATTGCCTTACCAATATGGGAACAATGGAGCCTAGAGAAGCCAGTTGTATCCCCTAGTCACAGGGGATTCAAAAACCACCTGTGTGCACTTCGCTTGACTTTATGGGGGCTTCATTTCTCATGCGCTCAACAAAGCCCTCCAAGTTCTCCCATGACACTCGTCAAATCCCCATTCTGATGTGATTGAAGAGTTGGGGCCGAGGTGTTTTATCCGGCTGTCCAGCAGCTTGGACCGAAAGATGGCCTCGTCTTATCGGTTTATCATCCTGCCGGGGGGGGGGGGCGGGGCCCTCTGTCATCCTCTCTCCTCAAGTACAGTCACAGGCTCCATCGCTCAAACCGCTGAGGACTGTGTCAGGAATGACCAATGGCTGCCTGTCTTTTGCCTGCCGGTTTAGGAGCGCAGATGGAAATAAATCGGGCAGGAAACGGTGCCGTGAGCCCCCCCGCGGGGGATACACAGCCGCCAACGTCACCGGTGCTCGGAAACATTACAGATTGACTGTTAGCATTGTTTTTCTTGTGCTCTTTCTACTGCACGTCGTCTACGCCGGTTCCTCTTGTCACCGCGGTGGGAATTGCATGATGTCTTTCGAGTGAACTAAGCGGAGAGTAATCGCAGTCTGTTGTGTAAAAAACGAGCATCCCGCTGCGTTCGTCCCAGGACGACAGAACGGCTGCGGTACATCAGCCAGCACTGGGGCACGCTGTCACTTTCATTACAACTCAGAGCTTAATGCCTAGCTCGTGTGCACATCCAAACACACACACACACACACACACACCTACAAACACATTTTTCTTGTGAGGACGTTCCATTGACTACATTTGTCCCCTCAACACTACATGCCTAACCAACTTGAGAACAGAGACACCAAAATCATCATAGATCATTGGCTGCGGTGCTCCATGCTAACACTTTAGCATACACTATGTTGAGTGATAGTAGGCCGATCATATTATCTCAGAAGAAGACGAGAACTCGTAGCATCTCTAGAGCTAAATGGTAAGTCCTCTTAAATGACAAGAGGAAATCGCGAAATTACATTTCGTGAGTTGAAATCGGTGCAGAAATCGGACCAATTATGGTCCAGCCAGTTGGAGTTTATCTTCATAGACCAATGAGATTTCACTGTTGAGAGATAGCATCACAGCAGCGTAGAGGATCCTTTTTGCGGTCTATCGGAGGATCGTGGCTGTTTCCAATTTTACGCGGTTATTTGATGTGTCAAAATTCTTCCATGGGATGTAACAACTTACAGTAAAAATGTACATATATATTTGCCTTCATGACAAAAATAGTAAATGATACAATATACAATCTATGTCTATCAATGAGCTATAGGCCTGTTTTAATGTTATTTAGCTCATTGGAGTTACCATGGCATATTAGCATCATTCTTCTGTCAGACTTCATGAACAGATAAATAAAACGATGAACACAAGTCAGATATAGGCAGTTGGATTGTTAGGTGTTTCTATGGCAACCACTGCTCACTGAATGCGGACTTCCATGTCTGCTTGTGAGACTGCAGAGGAAACTGGTGCCCCTTCACATGGGCATCAACGCGGATATTGGCTGGTTATTTGCATTCTGTAAGTCTGTCAGTTTCGTGTAGCAGATTGATAGAAATTGACATTGAATATGACACAAAAATAATTTATTGTTTTGGGCGGTGGGTGACGGGAGACTGTGTACAGCAAAAAAAAAAAAAATCACTGTGCAGCTCAGGAGTACGTGCTCGCTCATCTGTAATAGTTCCAAAAATAAACCTGCCTACATCAGTTATATTGAGTTAATATTTAATTTTTCTAAATGTATGAATTCAATATGAAGTCAATATAATAAAAAAGCACAACATTTTATTACTAAAGGGTCTGTCTTCTTACTTTGGATATTGCTAGTGGCGTCAGTCAACATAGTGTACGCTATACTAAGTGCATACTAATAGAAGTACAAGAAAAGACACACCTTCTCTCTCTCATTCCCCTTGTCTCTTCCCTTCCCCACTAGAATGGAAACGGAGAGGGTTGGCGGGAAATTAAAAGGGAAGGGCGAGAAGAACATCACAACATCTGCCAAGAAAAACAAAGAAACAAACAAAGCAGCCCTGCGAGGCCCCTCGGAAAAAACAGACGCATTAAATGTGGAGAAAAAGAGCACATGCTGAACACGCCCGCGATGGAGTCCTCCCATTTTGCCATTCTGCTTTAATATGAGGTGCTGTCAGTCATATGTATGGATGTGTACTCTCCCTAGTGCTTTACATTGCTGAAAAGCTTGACTTAATTATAGCACATTCAGGATTAGGCGAAGTCTCCTTTTTTTTCCCATAATTCCCCGGTTGAAACATGCCAGCAGAATGATCTCATTCGCGGAGTGCATTTTGTCCTTCAAGGCATTTTACATCACTCCTCCTTTTAATGAAACCGCATAAGATGTGTTACGATGTACTAAAACGTGTAGTGTCTCATTGTGAAGGTCTCAGGGGTTCAATTTGTCTAATTTAGCACCTCATCACAGCAATAGTAATCTGATAAACCTGCAGCTGGATTACAAATGAGACCCGAGCTCAGATTCCCCTTGTTGGTGTGGGTGAAAGAATCGCCCGACGCATTAGCGAGGCCGCAGGTTTGATCCCCCCCCCCCCGCAGCGGGCCCGTGTGCCCGACCCTGCCGAAGCGTTCTCGCTGCAGAGGCGCCAGAACAAAGAGACCGGCTGCATTTACATGCATGGAGAAATCTGTTCTTAACCTAGTTTTGGGTCGACATGTAAAAACACCGTAACTGGGCTGGAATAACCCGGTTACTCCGGTTACGGGAAACTGATAGTCTGTTAACAGGTTTACCCGTGGCAACACAGACACCCACACGTGAAAATGTAAGGGTGTTATATTGTGTAGCAATTAAACGTTCTGATCCTTCCTTCCTTCCTCCCTTCACATTCATCACCTCGGGATGACAGAACCACTATTTTAGTATTTAATCATTTCCTCTCAAGCGCAGCGTGACTTCTTACACCTTGCTGATGAGCATTTTGAAGAGCTTAATCAGTCAGAAGAGAGCACTCTGAAATACAAAGATGCACGGCGGCCTCCCCGGTGCAAGTTGCAGCTGTTAACGCGCAGTCACCCGCTGCACTCGGGGGGGGGGGGGGGGGGGGGGATGATTCTTGTCTGAGTGTCTGAGATTCCCCCGCTGGTGTTTGCCTTCCTCTTCATCAAAATGTCAGCGCTCAAATGAGCATCCTCCCCAGACTGACAGCAGGACGGGCTTTTTAAAGAAGCTTGGGAATGATACATGGCCGGAAGCCCCCCCCCGTCTTCGAATCCCACTGGTGCTGCAGCACCCTGCGCGCACACACACACACACACACACACACACACACATATATACACTCACAGATTTAAAATCAGGGCAAAGTTAAATTTCTCACAGCTATATCAGGACTCAACGGCCTCATGAGTAATTCACCGCGAGGCGGGTGTGAGTTACAGAGCTCCGCTACCTCCAACGGGCCGGAGGAAACATCAGCCTCGCCTCGCGCGCATCAGCCTCGCCTCGCGCGTGGCGACCCTCGCAAACTTACGTATTCACATGGCGTGTGACAAATTTGCGTTGAGTACATTAACGCCGGCGAACGCTTTTTTTTCCTATGCATTATTCATCCCCGAGCCTACATTCCACACGGACATTTTGAAATCTCTTTGAAGTTCACCCCCCCCCCCCCCCCTCATGATAAACAGCCTCGCTCGCTCGCTCGTTCCGGCGGTGTTGTAGCTTAGGATTGTCGCTGCGTTAGAGGCTGTCACCTGTCCACGGCAATTTCGCTGTACAGCGGCTGGAGCACTGGCCAGATTTACAAATGCAATACGCAGGCGTGATAACTCCGGTGCGTTTCATACATACAAATTGCAAGCAAATTTCAGAATCGTTTAAACGCGCGTCGCCTCACGCCGACGTCAAATGAAGCTGCTGCCAGCGAGATGGGGGGAAAGCGAGCGGGGCTGAATATCTCTTGAGAAACAAAAAAAAAAAACCTTTTTATTTCCCCCCCGCTGCCTTGAAGAGGCCTGGTGAAAAGGCCATCTTCAAAGGGCCGTTGTCTTCTCCCGCGTCTATATGATGTATGCATCAGTGGCCTACTTCCACGCGGAGAGATGATCTCCCATGACTTTAAACAAAGAACAAAGTGAATATCTGATCACCCTCTGGTGGATTAAATGAATGGGGGCGGGGGGGGGGGCGGGGTTGGAATAGCTACCAACAGCAGAATCAGGAGGTGCTGGGAGAAAGGGGGGAGAGAATTAGAGAGAGAGAGAGAGCAGGTAAACTGATAGCGACCCGTCCCAGGGACTTGTCCCATTTGGAGGTTTACAATTGTGTGTTCTGTAGCCAATTGGGCCCCTGAGCGATCTCCCAGCGCTTTGGGAATTAATTAGGAACTCAATAATTGGGGAAATGAGGCTGAATAATAAGAAGTGTGACAATCTCTGTCTCTGTGGTAATGCTTCCTTTTTCTCCTCCGTCCTATCTCACCTTTATGGGAGGCACCCCGGGAGCCGCTCTTGTCATTGATATCTACCTTCTGCAGAGACGTAAAGTGGTTTGTAAAATCCCTCCACTCGGCGGCTAATGGGCGCGAGGCGTAAAAAACACGGCCCCAGCCTCTTGCAGGGGGCCCCCCCCCCGCTGCGCATTGTGGTAAATCACAAAGCCATTATGCAAGGGATGAGCGCTTGAGAAAATATGGGCACTGAAAATTGGCCCCACTTCAACCCCGGCGGTTTTCTGCTTCGGCACACGATGCATTGTACTTGCTCAAAATTCCTTCAAACGAGCCGCGCAAAGTCATATTCAAGAGGCTCCAACTGATGAGTTCATTTCCAAAGCACTTGATATTATACAGTTTCTTTATATTTGTTTTCAATTTTCATTCTAAATGTTTCTCTGTCGCAGCCCCGGTTTGTGATTTATACTGGTGTATTTTACATGGGTGTATTTTTCCTATAACAAATAGTGCAGCTTTAAGTTCCGTACTGACCTTTAAAAAGTTGCATAATTTGTTTTAATTTTGTGCTATTGATCATTTTGTGAGAGTAGGCATCACTTTTTTTTTTTTGTGTGCAAATAGTGGCTATCTCATTTTGGAATGAAACTCTTCCAACTACTCTTTCAGAATCAATTTGCCTTAGCCACTCACGCCAGCGTCTGCAGCGAGCCGCTAAACTGTGCAAGCTCGATGCTGTTGCAAGATTGATGGCGTCCTCGGGACACCCCTTATGGCCGTTTATGCTGCTATCGACGCACTTGACGCCTGTCACCTGCTCCTGTTCAAATAAACACCATTCTGTCTTTCCAGGGGGGGGGGGGACAACAGCTCTACGACGGCTGTACCACACTTTACATCCTGCACCCAGAATGCATGTCACCGGCGCGATCCCCCAACCTTTTGAAAAGAGAGAATAAATATGTGCACGTCACTCTCTTGGATTGCAACGAACGAGAATGTCGAGGCTGATTAAGGCGTGTTCTCTCCTGCTTTCGAAGATGTGATTATTTGAATGCGCGTGATTTACTCGTTTGAAATGGGTTGAATGCGAGTGAAGGACATTGATGGCTGTGGTGGAGATTTGTGGCCTGCAGTACAGTGCCTTAAGGGCTGGACTGCTCCCCAGGCTAGCCTCTAAGATTGACTATCGTGCCTGAGAGAGCATTAAAGGAAGCCTGTGGGTAGACCTGTCAATGACACCACTCTCAGGTTGCTGCAGGAGACGAGGCCAACAGTCAATAGATGGGAAATCACAATTTCCTCGAGAAAGTATCTGACTCTGTGTGGACACGCGGTACCTTCATATACTAAACGTCACTGGTTGACATTAATATTTCAAGAGCTGACAAAATTAAGCAGGTAAATATTAGCTTGTCATCCGTCTTCGTGCTTATCGCAATGAGTTTGGCACTTCTAGTGATAACAAATCAGCGAGAGCAAAGACTGTGTCAGAGAGGGATGAGAGCTTTTCACTGGTTGACTTGCGATAGAAACATGAACGTGAACACCTTCCCTTTTGCGCTGTTCCGGGCGGGGAATTCCTTTTTTTTTTTTTTTTTCAACGAGACCGTGGGAGCGCAGGCAAATATTGCGAGTAAATTGGGCATCGCAAATGCGGCTGCAATCTGGAAACATGTCACGGCAGCCCGGCTGGAGAACGCACGGCGCTTGCCTCGGGCCTCGTCTTCAAAAGTGGGGTATACGTTGAGGGAAGACAGATGAGGGCATAGCTACTTTTTTTTTGTTATAGCTCTCTTCGTGAACTCGGGAGGGGAGGAAAACAAAGCGTCGGGTAGACGAGGGAGGAACAGGTGCGAGTTCATCCAAGCGCCGGCACTACAATAACACGCCATTCTGTTTCATGTTCCCGGGCTCAGCACGGAACAAGCTACCAGGATAAACAGAAATAAATCATGCTGCTTTTGTCTGGCAGCATAACCGGCTGGATTTAACCTGGGTGATTACAATACACATGACAGAATATTCCCCAGGCAGAACAAGGCACATAGCATGAGTCAGACTACACTATCCTACACACGGCCATGTCGTTTCCCCCGGTCGCCCACGCTTTTAAGGTCTAATGAAATAACACCATCCATTGAAATTGAAACGCACAGCTATTAAAGTCTGCTACGTGAATGTGGAATATGCATTTGCCGATGACAAATTGGTCGAAATTTCCCATTTGCACAAGTAGTGAGTGATCACTGAAACCTCAATTTGAAAGAAAGGATCTCCGCTGTCATACGAGAGCAAAATGCCCGGGAGATGAAGTCATATTTACGACTCGCCATTAGGTGAATGTTACCCCAGATGATTGGATGACTGTCACCACATGCCACGGAGCGACTAAACATCTCAGATCTGCAAGGGAAATGAATCCTTCAAGTCAGATATTCATAAAGCTTTCTGTCAGCGGGCCGTCCCGTGCAACATTAGAGCAACAATACACCCCGCTGTCAGATGAAAACCACGCATCTCCAAGAAGTACGTTCGGATCAGGAATGAGGAATTATTATTTCCTCATTGATGCTTATGAATTTTGGAATAGTGCTCAAGGGAGAAAAAGAAAAGACAAAAGACAAAATTGTCTCTTTTTTTTTAAGACAATAAGCATTCACCAGGCTTTCTATGCAGCATTCGAATAGAAATAGCAAAAGCGAATCACCAATGTATTCAACAACCTTCCAACCAAGGTGCATGAACTAGAAAAAAATGTAGGAAGGAAGAACAAATTCATCTACACTTAGACGTCGATGGATGTTCTTTATTGGTACCAAACCCAAGGCTTTCTACCAATAAAGACACAATCTTTGGCCTCCAACTATAGCTGAATTCTCCCTTTTACACATTCAACCTGACACATTCGCATTCTGCAAAGAATGAGGATGCAGCTAATGTGTCTCTGCACACCAAAATAACCGATAGCACTAAATTAAAATAAACGACGGAGCCTTTTTAAATGACAGTGAGTAACTGACTGACACACTGACACACAAACACTTGCATCTCTAGGTCATGGTTATATCTGGATATACTGTTTGGCATTTCAGAAATAGAAACCCTTCAAAGCACTGGTGCAATAATGAGGCTGTCAGTTTGACTTGACCTATCCAGTCCGTCCACACCGCAGAAATATCCATCTTAACAAGTCTTGAAATTGTATTTTTCTCAAAACAAGTGAAAAAAAAAAAGGCCAATCCAGCTGTACACAGTGCAATAATGGTTTAAAAAGTGTTGCTGAGTCAAGTGTTGTTACCCACGAATGAGGCAAATCATCGCCTCTCTTGAACCGAAATCTTGAACCGAGTTACGCTGGAAGCAAGAAAAGGCTTAGATAGTGGAGGAGGGCGACTGGGGAACAGGCCTCGCTTCGGTGTTGCAGCCTCAATAACAATTTTGAAAATCTGAACAAAACAAACCTGAGAAGCAGATCACCGGTTTGATCGTTACACTCCCTCGAGTTGTGGAAGTAGCTTCTCTGTGCTCGTAGCCATAAAATAATTAAGATTACCCATTAGTTTTAATGTGCATCAGACACCTCTGCTTCTCTGATCTTGTAAACCAGCTGCGTACACTAACTTAGTGCCGATCAATTATTAAATTATTAAATTATTAAATTATTGGAGACGGGTTGAAACTGATATCGGTTAGTCATTACATGAATATATAAATCTGTTTTATTGGAGAACAAATGGTTAAAATTCATATGGGTAATGTTGATTGATAATTGGCTATGAGCATAGAATAAATACTTAGTGTCCCACCACAATCACCCCCGTATATTTATTTGTCAGCATACTTGTCTTCACATAACACCTGGGTGGTATTAACATGAACTCCACACATCAAACCATTAAGGAATTACAGTTGTTTCAAGAAAATCGGTTCTTCATGAATGTGCTATCAAACCGATAGGGGGTACCGGTGGTGTATAAGTATGAAGTTTCTATCACGTATTGCTCTTGAGTTACTGTGTTCACAAGAAAGACGCCACCATGACGATACATAACGTCGGGACATAAGAAGCGGCGCCGTTTCACCCCCCCCCCCCGCCCTAAATCACCTGCCGCACTCCTGAAGCCTGCCTTCGACCGGCAGAGATGATCATGCATCACCTCCTGAGACGGACCGCTCTTAGGGAAGCGTATAAAGAATCGGGCGATGAGGCGACTGGAGGAGGGCCTTTTAATCAGAGACTCGAGACAGCAGATTCCACGGCTGCTCCTCTGATGTTTACGGTAACTGGAAGAACTGGCTGAACATCGGGGGGGGAGGGGGACACAAACTAGACGCAGAGAGGCATCAATTAACTCTCTTAAGTCTCTGCGTGTAACGTCATCTGCCGCCAAAACTTCGAAACCGTTTTTATCCACAAGATGGCTGACAAGATATTATTTGGTCAATGTGATAAATCATTAGACCTAGTTCACCAAACTATCAGCTCGGAGGGAACGTTGGTCCTGAACGCTCCCTCGTTCATTTTAACCCGTTTAGACCGGATGCAGCTTTTGTGTGTATATACCTTTAAGGCCGGATGCCACATTTGTGCGTTTATCCCTTTAAGACCGATGCGACGTTTAGGTCATTTCAGACGGTGTCGCCGTTTTCAAGGCATGTGACAAATGAAATGCGCTGTGATTCGCTGAAATACACGTGGGGGAAATGAAGTGCATGTTTTGGGATATTTTTTTTTTAGACATGTGACCAATTAAATGTACTGTGATTCGCTGAAATACACGCGGAGGGAGTGGAATGTTTGTGTGACTTTTTTTTCTTTTTACGAGTCGCACTTGGACAGCTAAGATGGATGACTTGAGCGACGGGAGTGATATTGAAGATGGGGAGTACAGTGTTAATGAAAGCAGTATTAATGGGCAGTATTAATAATAGGGTTAGGGTTAACATCAGTAGTACTAGTGTGGTGACATAGCCTACACTAACTGTTTATAACAGTTGTTGTTTTATTGAAAACAGTTGTACTTTCACACTTGTCACTTTCTTACACTGCCACTTGCAGACAAATAACAGAGAAATGTGTACACCTTTATTTTTTATTCATTTTAATTTATATTTTTTGTTTTGATTTTAAAAAAAATGTCAATGCACATTAGGGCAAAGCAAGGCTTCCAATAAAAGCCCAAGTTCTAAACTCTCAAATGGTTTTCATTTCATGTTTCTATCTGCTCCAGAGGCTGAGATATAAAGGTTTTAGTGAACATTGACAATTCTGAAAATGTTTCCAGAAAACCCTCAGGTTTTAAGAGGTTGTGTACAATAATTGCTTAGGTTTTAAGAGGTGTTTTTAGCAGGCGCTTTAGGTCTAAATGGGTTAAATATGGCTTCCACGTGCATTTCCGGCATTATAATGATGAAATCGGCAAGATTAGACTCTCTTAGGCAAAGATGTTGCAAGTACACACGCATTTGAAAATCAGGTAGGTAAAATATAAATAGTGCTGCAGGCAGTTTATCTCTTACATATCTGACCTTTCCTTCTGTGTAGGTTCCTTGGCCGCACCTTGCAATACCTAACTGACGCCCGCGGCTGTATACGTCGACTAGCTTCACGTGCTTGTTGGTAAAAATGAGCGAAGAGCAAATATTTTGAGTTCAACACCGCAGCTTCCCTGATCCAGAGGTCGGGACGGGTTCCCTCTACATTTCCCCTTAGTTAACACTAACCAGTCGCAACCGGCCCAGCATCTCTTGGCATCTGTGCTGCACACAGCACTGAGCTTCCTCGCCTCCCTTGATGGGGACCACACCAAGCTATTTTCGTCACAGCAGACAGAGAGAGGAGAGAAATGTGCCATAGAGCCAAATTGAGTTGGTAAATCAAAAGACAACATCCATTATGGTACTGTCTTGCGTTGGATGCCAGCAGCAAGGCAAATGGTTTAAGCATCAGAGTTGTTGTACTTGTGTAGCTGGCTTGTTAGAGGAGTATTGATCACACTTCTCATTAGTACCCTTGTCGTGAACGGGTAATTTGTTCCCCCCGCCGAGTCAAAATTGAATTTGCTCATTGCTTTCCTGGCCTCGGTTCAGCTTCGCAGCCACGAAGGGCCACATATGGCTCGTGGGTGTCACTTTCCTGATTCGGGGGCGTAATCGAAGTGACCCGCTTCCGCTCTGCGCTGCACGTCACCTTGTAGACATGACACAGTCTGACCTGCGTTCACCCGTGCTAACCTTTTAAGCTGAATTGGCGAGCCATGCAAATGGAAAAACACGCATCATGCCGATGGAAACGCCCATCAGCAGCAGTCAAAGTCAGTCGGCATCTGTGTGACGCCGATAAGATTTGCTTTTATACACAGAAAAGGCATGTTTTAAAGGTGGTGGTACATTTAAGAGGCCAAGAAGAATTCCATTGAATTCCCAGGTTTTACACAGATGTTCATCTAAAACTACCACACAAAATGAATTTGTGCCCGGATACACTGTAAGTGCCTTTTGTGTAATCCATTTTTTACTACTGCAGTGATGAGGGACACCAGAGACTCTCTCTAGCCCCTTTTGTAAGGCCTTTATTCTGTCCAAGTAAACTGGCATTAAGCAATGACCTAAATAGACCCAAGGCACTGAGCGTAGGCAATGTGGATGAAATCAGGCTGGTTTGGGGGGTGGGGGGGGGGGGTTCGCGTGTGGTCTGAATCAGCCATGCCTGTGAGAGCTCTGGCCTGCTGCCGGGGAGGAGGAGGAGGAGGAGGAGGAGGGAGGGTAAGGGGACTCTGCATGGAAAACCACTGGCTCCGACTAGGCGGTGCAGGCAACCGTGACTAAAGCGCGGGGCTTTAAACGGCATGTCACGTCTCCTGATGCTAGGCATCCCCGCGGATGTGTGCCGCCAGAAACTGCCCAACAGGGGAAATTAGTTCCAGGACGTGCCACCATGTAAACCCCATCAGTTCACACCTGCTGGCCAGGGCCGTCACGATAACCCACGCACGCCGTCCGTTGTCCCCTTGCTCTTACCGCAACAGTTCTCAAGATCGATGCTAAGAAAAGTACGCTAACGCTCCGAAGAATGAAAAAAAAATATATATATATGGAACTGCAGTTTGAGCACTCAACATAGTGTTCACACTGGTACCGTCCCCATTTGTTTAAGAAAACCTGACCGCTTTGTCTAACGTTCAAAAGATACGTGTTGGGACTCCCTGAGTACACTGTCTTTTTTTTTTTTAACTTACTTTTGTATTGTTGCCTGTTACGTCTCGACAGGTTGCTGAGTGAACTCTTGGGTGTTTGTTATGCCGGTACTGTAAGAGCTTGTTAATTTTGAGCTCACGAGGGAAATGTGGGAGAGTGGGAATGGCTCAATTAGACAAATTGAAACGAATTGCTTTCAATAAGACTGAACTTGGGGGAAAGTGGGGGATCCAAAGATGCCCACAGCAAGCAGAGCACGTCTGATGTTCCTGCCGCAGAGAGGCAGCTCTCCTCTCTAAAATACTAACACGTGCACGCACCGTTTCTGAAGGTCAAAACGCTTCCTTTAGGAGCGGGGGTGGGGTGGGGGGGGGGGTGGGGGGATTTCAAGGACACAGATGAAAGGGAAGAGAACAGCACATCTCAACACATTTAGCACCGACCAAGACCAAATTAGCTTTAGTGTTGCTAGGGTGTGCGGCGGCAAGATCGACTCACTTGTTTTGGTGTTTTGAACCCTGCAGGTGTGCATGGTACTGTGCCACCGAATTCAGTGTGACGCTGCAGACTTCACAGGTATAGCTTCGTTTCAGACCTGCAATCCAAACACAAGCAGAAATAGCAGGGATCATGATGCATAATTTTCTTGCAGATGCAACACTCAATCAATAGAAAATTCACTTAACCGGATCAACAAACTTTCATCATACAAAATCCATTTCCCTGATGAGGATGCATTTTAGAGGGTTGGGTCGGTATCCTCGTGTGTTTCCGAAGCTATGATAGTTAGAGATTGATAAAGCTGATAGGGGCTCCTGGTGGAGGAGGAGAGAGAATCAATTACAGCCGTGCAGACAGCAGAATGTCATGCGTTTCCAATCCCAGGGAAATGAGACCGAGTCTTCCGGCGAGTGGGTGACACACACCTGTGCTTCAGTCACGCCGGTGGAAGCGAGGGTGGCATTTGAGCTGAATCGATTTCACTATGAAAGGCTTGCTTTGCACCTACGAGCGGCGCTAAGTGCAAAAGAGGGGTTTATGCGCACACCTGCTGAGGCACAGCCGGAGATCACCGGGTGTTTCAGGTGACCCGCCTCGATCAGTCCCTAGCTGTGGTCAAATAAGATAGTGTAGTATCTCATAACGTTGATGTGAAACGTTGAGCGTTGATTTAAATGGACATGTGTTATATTAAAGTGGTCATTTTCAAGATATATATTTTTTTTGGTTACTGTGGCAACATCTTTTGTCTCTCAGCGCTCATCGCTGTGGTGTTTCTTCACTGCACTTCCCCAGAGATCACCTGTCAGTCAAACAGTGTGTCCAGTACAGTGACATCTTAGACTTTTAGTTGATGGAGTTTGAGTTTGTGTAGGTGGCGCTCTTTTTTTTTTTTTGTCTGTTCAGCCACTGGTGGCTATCGCTGCTCAAGATAACTATACCCAGTTCTTCTATTTAGTCCAAAGAAATTGCTGTTGTTGCTGCTGGAAGCATAAAAATCCATCACCTCCCTTGAAGATTTTTCCCCTGAAAATGACCTATGTTGCAGATTATTACCTTGAAACACTCATAATGGCAAATTGAATATGTGGAAGAGCCAGTCTAACAAAATCATTCCAAAAATGGATTGCTTTGATTCCCGGCCTAACGAAGAAGAAGAAACTAGTCATAGTCGTTTCAACAAGGTCCTCGGTGTCTGGAACAAAAGGGCACTACCTCTGCCACCATTATCACAGAGTACCCTGTGTAATCTATGTCCTGTATTGCTAATGATACTGTGGCATGAAAAATGGCCGTCTTGATTGCCTTGCTCTCACAACTGAATTAACTCCCCCGTAAACATGCCTCGGAGCAAAAGGCCGAGGAAAAATGTCACCCTGTGCTCATTAAATCAAATTTTCCTATCCTCCCTCCATCTTCAATAAAAATTCCCTCCATGAATGATTGTTTTCTCTGTGTCGCTGCGCCAAACTATCAACCGCTGTAACTTAATGAACACTTAAGACCTTTACATCCTGGTGATGCTGAAAACCCGCTATTTGCTAACAGCTTACTTTTCAGATGTTGATGTCAGCCGTTTTCCCTCGCACATTTTGATGAAGGGTAATACGCCCCTGAGAGAGGGGGGAGGGCAAATCTCTCCCCTTCACTCCATCTGTTGATCAACTGTGCCGTAACTGCTCTGTCAGACAGCCGCCACCAGGACTGAGGTTTCAATTTTTACGCGATACACTCACAAGCTGACATGAAAATGCCGCAGCAAGCGACGGGGGTTTTTGCTCTGCAATGGCCCTTTGACAGCTTGCTTCTCAAACAATTTTTGAAAAGGTGAATGATTGTGCAGCGGCCCCAGCATCCATCACTGCCAGCCACCTGCAGCACTCCCCCCCCCCCCGCCCCCCCGTGACACTGCCTTGCATGAGCGATGACGCTCCAGGAGCCTTCAGGCCTCCGTAGGGCTCCCCCCCCCCCCCCCCCAACCCCCCCCTCGATCACCGCTACTTCCTGCTTTCTGAGGCCTCGCTGGCGAGTCACGGGAGAGTCATTTGTTTTGGTTAACTTGAAATTGTAACTTGAAAACAACAAAGCGGCGGGTTCGCGGGTGGATGCGCATGGAGGAAAAAAAATGCGCTTTGCGTTCTCATTTATTTGGGTTAAGTTGGAATTTCACCTGGAGCCGGAGTAACAGGTTTGCGGAGCTGATGCATGTGGAGGAAAATGCTGCCTGACATCCCGCGCCTTCATTTGATATTACACTTCTTCAGCAGAGAAGTTGCCCATGAGCAAACTGAAAAGTCCCTGTTAGTCTCGAACGCTATACGCTCCATTGCTCGAAACTCTACTGTTGGGAAGTTTACACACCGCAATCCCATAGTAAACGAATAGAACATGGCATCTGCTACCTAGATTGCATCTGCCACAATCGCCTGTTCGTTCTCTCTCCAATAAGCCGCAGATCGGGGGCCCCTTATTGGGAGCTGAGTTGAGTCAGTTCACTGGCTGTCTGTAGTAAATCTGTGGTTGTCTCTCTCGGCTAATTGAGACCTATTGCTCCGACCTTTTGGAAGGAACGGCAAAGAGCTGGTGGCAGTATGATCGATCAGCAGTGTAATCCTCTGTGTGGACTATTTATGAGCAGGGAAAGGTGGTTGCGGGTCCCGGGTTCACGCTAAATTACCCAGGGAGCCATCTGCCCCTCTCAGATGGTGCGACTTTTTGCCTCATCCCCCCCTCTCTGGTTGCAATGGGGCACCCAGGTTGACGGAGCATATGCTAGCTCCGAATCCATACGGGGACACGTCAGGTCGACAGCTCACAACCCGTGAGTCAGCTGGGATATATTAAAATTGAGAATGAAACCGTCGCTCAAAAGTATTTATTTTCGTACCCCTTGAGGAAATAAAGCAGGCGGGCTCACCGGATCCCAGATAAAATTGGGCTCTCGTTAAGTTGCGAAATGTGCAGTGAGCGGAGATATCTTTAGAACTGGCAACAGCCTGGCTAGTCTTCAATTGGTCCAATCTATAGTGATTAAACTGAACCACTTACCAGATGACACACGGTACAGGGTGAAGAGCCTCCCCCCTCTGTGTTCTCTTGAAGAGGAGCCTGATCAGCTCTTTGTAATTTACTAGTCTCTGAGCTCCGGTATTACGACAGTAATAGGTCTATTTTGGGGTCAGGGGGAGTGCCAGAGATGACACGCAGGCAAGAGAAATGGCTTGTGAATTTGCGACTGCGGGGCCCCCGTATAGGAGGTAGGAGCAGGAAAGAGGAAAGAGAGGAAAAAAAAAACGGAGACAGAGCGAGGAGACAACGTGCCAAATCCCATCTGCCAGGAAGGTTTTTCTGATTAACGGCCGCGAGGCTGGAAAAAACACAATTTGTCAGTTGGCCTGATCGACAGGCTTGGCCCACGGACTGAATTGAAAACTTTGGAGGGAGCCGTCATCACTAACGCAATCATATAGCATTAGATCCTCTTTTGGCAGCTGCATGTGGAATCAGAAGAAACTGACTGACCGGTATAATGAGGGAAAAGAGAGCTCACCGCTGCTGCAGCGCTGTGTCAGACAGTTTCTGTTCACAGGAGAATATATGGCTGGCTTTAGACTGCAGCCTCCCTGGATGTTTCCTTTCTCTATTTAACACCATGGTACATCAAGAGGCAAATTCAGGTCAGTCATCGTGAGACTCTTCACTCCTCTGTAGCTGACCAAAGGGCCTTTAGCAGAATGATTCTAGGCACTGCTACAGGAAATACAAGCTAAACAAAAATGAGCAAAAAAGGGGGAAACTTGGGAACAAGCGGAATTCAACTGCGTTCTGAAATACAACTGCAGCCATTCATCTTCATCTCTGAAGAGATCCGAAAGTTACTTTTAGAAAAGAACACCGCCATCTCTCTGCAGCAATTCGAGAGAAATGTGCTTACATAGTTTGTCCACATTAGTGTGTAAACGGCCTATCTGCAGCCCATTCATGTTCCATCCCACTGCTGCAAACATTACCGCCCTAGATGTTAAACCTCTCATGAAAAACCTCTCATCTCCACACTATCTACTATTAACTTTGACCAGTAAAAGTGCATCAGTTGTGCAGGGGGAAATCACACCCTGCAGTGTAGATGTAAGACGTTGCTGCTGACTGTGGGTTTTGATGGGTGGCCGTTTGCAAACTCTGGAGATATTTGCACTAAAAAATTTACATTTTTCTGCAAAAAGTTAAACATCACATCAAGCCACAGGTCAAAGGTTACGTCCTTTTTGTAGTTTAGAAGTTTATTTGACAGTAAACTAATGCAAACCCTTACATACTTGTCATACTATACGCCTTACGTAAGTGTACTTACTCCTCCTGTATATACAGACCGCTATGAAACATTTAAAGACCTCCTTTTAAAATGGCAGAAGTGTTCCTCTTCCAGGAACGACCGGCCTCTGCAGGGAAATCTAAAATCATGTGCTCATCCCCAATCCCAGGGGACAGTAAAGTGAATTTAAAATGGTTTAGGGTGTCTGAACAACGAGAGTGAAATAGAGCACATGTGAACAGCACAGGATGACCAAGTAAAAATAGAATAATGAAACAAAATAGAGCTGAGTGTGGGCTGGGTTTTGGTACATTTGACCCCTGAAGGGCCCTCCACTCGACAACTCGCACACAGGACCAGTGGAGCGCTAATGGATTGCCTTCCCACTGTGGATATGGCATAATGCTTTCCTTCTCTCTCTCTGTCCCTCTAATTTGGTTGCTCTAAACACAACTTTTGGCTGAGCTGCAATGTGTACACAACAATGTGTGGCTGACTGCACGCCCTCCTCCATAGGAGCTGCTGAATATTTCATGACGTGGCAATCTTCAGAGTCAGACCCGCACGTTTTTCTCAGCACGTCGGGACGCGTTGAGAAGTGCTGCAAAGACGACACTAGAGGTCACAGAAAGGGAACGGCAGTGGTGGATGGGGAAGAGAAGGAGAGGAGAGTAGAAAAATAAGAGACAAGCTAGGGAGAGAGATGAAAAGAGGAAGCGACGTCAGTGCTCCAAGTGGCAGCTCTTTGCTGTGAAGGATGGGCCTGCCAGCGGCAACTCTGCAGCTCTCTGTATGAATTCAGCAGTCTCTGCCTGCATGGCTGCCTGCTGCGCCTGCTGTGGTCCCATTCTCTTATCCACAGGCTCAGGATGCTAGTGTTGCCTGTTAGGATGATTTGCCACTTCATTACTAATTGATAATCGCCAGAGAGGAAAGCTCATTAGGCCAAGTGCTGAATAGTGCAGCTAGCGCGCTGACATTCCCAGGCCTCCCCATAATGATCGGGTTGATGTTGGCAAATCAGTCTCTGCTAACACAAAGTGCAAAACAGACATTGTGCTGTGGAGACGAAGCTGGAGATGGAGATGGAGATGGCTTTGAGTTATGGATCATCTATTCCCAAGTGGAGAGGCAGCCTTCCGTACAGAGGCAACCTCTTTAAAGGGAAACAGATCATACAGTATGAGGAAATGTCATAAATCCACAGAAAACGGAAATGAAAAACAAACAAACAATGAAGCCACAATAAAAATGGCTGTTTTTAACACTTTTGGAGCGCTGCTATTTTCATGACATTTTGAACTATTGCAGAGCACCCAGCCAGAAAGGGCTAAAAGAGGAGGCGCATCTGTTGCATATCTCATATCTATAAAAAAAAGTGTTGATTATTACATTATTATTAGATTATAGATATCATATTATTATTATCTAACTCAAAGTAACCATGCAGTATCAAGTGTGTGTGTACGGGCATGCATGTGTGCACAACCACATACACCACACCGAAGCCGCCATAATCATACTCAAAACAGACATGTACTAAAAACCTCAATAGCCAGCATGACAGAGCTGAGCTGACTGAAACCACTCAATTTGCCTTCCACCAGCCACAGCACACCTATGGGCATAGAGAACCAATCAGGCCTGGAATTAGGGGTCTGTGTCCAATCAGCCGTGAGGATTTATCTCTCCCTATTGGGTCTGGTCACGCACCGATGCCCTTTACAACACCTCTGGGCTCCTTCTGCCGCTCTGGCAGCCAGCCCTTCACCGGCTGAAATAATATTCTGTAATTGTTATTGACATATTGTGACTGGGAGATGATAAGCGAGAACATTCTCTCCTCCTCCTCTCTAAAATTAACAGCTTGTGACATGCTTGTGGACTGAGAGACGCTCGGGCGCTAAGCTGTCACCAGGAGTCAAGCTGACAGCTCCACGTTCAACTGGCTGTTTTGCTGCCTGATAAAAACGCAATAGTGATTCGACCTATACGCAGCTCATGAACGCTTTTACACGTGCTGTTCTAAACAACCGGAGTTGCGTGGAAACGAGTTTACAGCAGCAGTTTGTTTGGAAGAAGAACTGGGTAGTTAGCGTGAGCGGCGATAGCCACCGCGGCTGAACAGACAAAGAAAAGATCGCCACCTACAGAAACTCAAACTTCTTCAACAGAAAATCCAAGGAAAGAGATGTCACACGCTGTTTGACTGACAGGTGATCTCTGGGAAGAGCAGTGAAGAAACACCACAGCGATGAGAGCTGAGCACCAAAGATGGAGACTTAATCAATAATTATAAAGCATTAGCACTTTGCACCAGGAATAGAATAGTGGAATAGAAATTGTAACAGTTGCACTCCAATGTCTCATATATATATATATATATATATATATATATGAGAAAAATCTTCAACTTATCCTTAAAACTATTTATTATAACTAATGGGGAATTGCACCAAATTGACTTTTAAATTATAGTCCTATAACATCATTAAATTAAAGTAAATTTTTATGGATGAATCCACCATAATTCATCCATTCTAAATGCTTCATATATGGCAACATGACTGTCAGTGTTGTATTTTTCTTTATCTTGAGAACTCATATCTCACAATTCATAAAACAACAGACAAAATGGGAAGTTTGAGGAAAGTAAAACATAATTCCCTTTTAATTATACTGAAGACATCCACTCTACAAGGAAATTTGCCCTTCCCTTCTCCTCCCGGGAGGTCAGAGGTCAAGGTCAGCTACAGAGCAGCACCCTTGGAGCCGGTAGGTCAGAGTCTTGCTCATGGACACTTCAGCAGGGTGGATTGCTTGCTGACGGGGGGGGGGGGGGGGGCGGGGGGGCTTGAACCTTGGTGATCATCCAGTTCAAAGAGGGTTTCTCCAACCACTAGTTCACCCCCGCTGTCCAGCCAAGTGCATCACACTGTCGATGAGAAGCCCGGTGGTCGGCACAGCTCTGTGTCATTACATAACACCTCGCCGTGACTGTTCCCTCTGTCAGTCCACATAACTTACGAGTCCTTGGCCGTCGGCATGGGGGCACAACTAAAACAGCTGTCGTGGGCACTGAAGCCACCGAGGCCCCAGAGAGCTCCAAACAGAATCATCACCTATGGGGCTTTTATTTTTTCATAAGTTGAATCCTTACTATAATTACACAACTATTGCTATCCAACTAGCTACCGAGGCTAGCGGACGAGCTGGACGGCAACCAGGCTAATGCAAACCGATAAAACCGATGGCTGGCCAATTTTTTGGTCTCCATACCTTTCATCTCTCCCATGTCCAGGGTCTTGCCCAGCTGCTCCATGAGGTCCGCCCTGGCAGCGTTCTTCTTGTGCTTTTTGCCATCGTAGTGTTGCTGAGCCATGCCAGGGTTGTTGAACCAGGCGTTGCATAGCTGGCAGTAGCGGTCCGAGTCCCGGCGCTGTCGCGGAGAGGTCATGGGGGTCGTTTCCGGGGAGCTCTTCACGGGACTGGGGGGCACCTCTGAGGCGGGGGGGGGGGGGGGGGGAACAAAAACAGAACAAAACTGAGGTGCAGAATGTAAGAATAAAATGGCCTTATATAACTGAAAACATTTTGTAAAAACGATGTATTAAAGTCACCGATGCGAGTCAAATCTTTGACTAAGAAAAACATGCAACGAGAGTGCAGATCGCTAAGGGCATGTCAACAAAGAAATACAGCTCAGCTTGTTGAAGTGGAGGTTTGCAGCCGAGAGACAGAGAGCAATGTAAGGGCTTTAATGAGCACCGATCAGCAGCGATGTAGCAGTGTGACTGCGGCCATGCCAGTGCAGCCCTCTGAATAACAAGCTGTTATCTCCATTAAATGCCTGAAGAGGAAAACCTAAATCCTACTTGGCAAACGGAATAAAGAGCCTGCTCGTTTTTTTTGCGGCTGCCCACTTGTGCCTTCATGCATGGATGCCGCCGTTAACCCCCGGACGAGCACTGAGTGTTCCCCTACACAACGCCGCACTATCGAGCAAGTCAGTTTTAACACTCGAGTGCTCGGCCAACGCTAAGTCAACATTTACTGACGTCCCATTACGTCCCGACATTATGTGTCAACATTTCGCAGCGGTAACTCCGGCGAACAATGGGGCCGGGGAGATGCAATGTATAGAAACTTAACTGTGGGGTTTTGTTCGTCAACCAGAGTTCACATTTACGTTACGTTTGACATGAAGCACTTAGCCGATGCTCTTATCTATAGCGACGAGTGAGCCACCAGGGTCTTGGCGGGACTTGTGGCTGTCGATGGACACACGCTATTGGCTATTGGGATTGAACCCGTGACGTTCGAGTTATGGGATGATCTAAGCACTAGGCCACCCTTCTGTCTTATCTAATAATGTGATGCTTAATTGATCCCTGGGGAAATTGTCAAATTGCCCATCCACTCGTCTTTATTGCTGTGTTACATATGGTACTGCTGCCCCACTCCTAATGGCCTTCTCAGACAGTAAAGCTACAGTAGGTGCCTAAATCTGGAGGGGGCCAAAACACTATTAAAGGTCTCATATTATTCATTACAATGTACTATGGTTAATGGGAAGAATAATGTCTATCTGCCAAGTAGAGGCTTTCCATTTCAAACTGCAAACTGGCCTGATTGGATGAATTCAGGAATTCTGTTGTCAGGTGAGCCAATCAGGACCAAGTCCAGTTGTGATGTTTTAAAAAGGTTGGATTATTGAAAATCCAATACCTTTTAAATGTAACCACTGAAACAAAATCAAAGGTCTTCATTCAACACCTTTGGTCATATATGTATCAATGTAGAGGAAAACATGCCTTTAAAACGCCATCATAGCTGTTTTGGCACCTGATTACAAAGCCCTTGGTTTAGACAGCAACACATTATTACCTGCTAGAGCTGGGAAAGAGATGCCACAATGGGAAATGGAGAATTCAGAAGCTGTAGGAAACTCATATATCATTGACAGGGAATGACAATGGAGATGCAGAGAGCAAAAGAAAAGTGAATTTTTAGGTTTAAAAGACAGAAATATCTTCAGAGCTTCTCTATCATTATTTTGCTTAGTCATGTATTATTAGTGTTATGATTATGAGTAGTAGTAGTAGTACTGCCATCAACAACATGCCATCAACAACATGCCATCAACTTTGAACAAAAGAATCCACCTCCTCAGCAAGTCCCTGGTGATATTCCTCTGAAATTGAACTGAGTTCCTTCTGGCGACCACGGCCAACAATTACTCAAAAAGGCCACTGTCATGGCAATGATATTTGCAACGGTGACATTTACAGCGCCCAGCCAAAACGCAGAGCTCACCCAAGCTTGCTCCTCTAAAGCCTATTATTGTCATTAGTCATTTTGGGTCAATCTTAAGTTCAACGACCAAGCATGAAAAACAGAGACAAATGGCCAATGGGTAACACTGTCATTTCATCATCATGAGGCACTGCAACCAGTCTGATTTACAATTAAAAAGGCTCAAGAACTGAACGAGTCAACAAAATCAGTCAACTAAATAGCTTTAAGAAAGTATCATACGTCTCTACTGTGACGGCCTTTTGGCCTTTAACTAACCAGCAGTCTCTTTGATTCAGGTGGGGATAGTAGGACCAGTGGCTGCCGGCATCGATCCCTGCAAGCAGTTGATGGACGGCGCCTTGCAGAAGATAGCGAGCTCAAAATGTTCACGACATGATACTACGGCACAGTAAGAACTCATAGTTAAACGGCTTTGGAAACCGAATTGAACTGATATCGGAAAGGTACACATCCCGTCCTCTTCAGGCTTTGTGTTCATGGTTTGCTTCCTGGATTAATTACATTCGTTATCATGTGGTGTCCTATTCTTGTAATGGGTTCAGTAAGTCATGACAAGCACCTCACATGGATGTGCTAACGACGTGAACTATGAAATGGACAGCTCTATTACTCTAGCCACTGGGCTGCTCTTAGGCTTGGGTTAGCCATCTATCACAAGGAGATTGGAAGAAAAGGTTGTGGATTTGAGCCGAGCGAGGAGAGGAGAGGGAAGACTCTTGAAGAATAATGTTCTGCAATGCCCGGGACTGACCGGGGCAATATCGCGGGACCCAGCCAAGAGACCTGTTCGTCTTCATCAATGCAGCCTCTCTCCAGCTATGTGCAATCACAGTCTTTGGTTTAATATCCCTATTGCCTTTACTGCTTTTACATGCTTGGAGCAGCCCACTAGTTTTACCTAAAGTCTTTACGCTCAATAAGAAGTGGCCAACTCCTCGTTCGAAACAGCCTCTATTATTGCGGGATGACTGCAGTGCCCTGAGCTCCCGATTCCCGTCTCATGGATAACCCAGCAGGCAAATAAAAGAATGGAGCCCTTTCCTTCCATTTAGTGCATCATTAGCGCCATACTGTTTAACACCCCTCTGTGCTCTGATTGAGAGTTCAGCTCAGTTCACGAGGCGGGGCCCGCCGGCATCGCCAAGAGGGCAGATGGTGTCGACTCGGTTTCACTCGCGACATTGTACTGTTGCACCTGCTGCGTAAAGGACACTTTAAAATCACTGAAAAGGCAATAGCTTCTGTGTAGTGTAGGATTAGGGGACAATAAAAAGAAAAATGGGCTTTAGCGCGCCACATAGACCCCAGGATGAGTTCACGAGCCTCGGACAGACAAGGACAGTGGCTATTTCTGAAGCGGTAGAATCTCTTTGACATTTACTTCGGAAACAGAACATTCTTTTTGGGAAGATCATCAGTACACAGGGGTACGAATAACCCGAGCCTGATGGTTCTTTGATTCATCATCATCAAGTCAAGGAGACAGCGCACATTTCCTAATGGCAGCCTTGCCGGTTAGTCGGCGGGCACAGGGTTGATACGCTTACCGCCGTCTGACGAGACGTGGGTGTGAATAGTCCTGCTTCTTGGTTCCAATTATTAATACTCGCCTAGAGCGCCAAAATCCAATACACAGCATATTTGCACATATTGAACTTCAATTCGGTACTCATACATTCATACTGCTATAGAATTTTGAATGTGGAATGTATACAGTAGGGTTCGACTGATGCTTTTGGATTGAAGCTACCGATGGCCAATGCGAAAGCCTCTTGAAACAGCAGTCAGACCATTATGGGACTCTCCCAGACAACCCTGTAAGCTGCCGATATGCCTCTGCGTCAGGGTCGTCCAGACAAATTCTTGCACATTTATCGTACTTGAACGAATGAAATTAAAACGATTTCTGATGCATGTGCTGTCCCGTCCTTCAGAAAGGAATTTTTTTTCGCGGCAATAATTAGTCGTGTCCGCATCATTCACGTCTCCAGGGGAGATGCACACCACAGTTGTCGGGTGGAAAAGCTTCCATTTTCAGAAAGACGAAAATGAAACCGTCCAAAACTGAAGTCGTGAGGCTTTGACACGACAGCACTGCAGTAAACACATGGAAAGCCGGCTGAATGGATTCTGCTGCTTAGTCTTCATATTGTGTTGGTTTTGTCAACTCTCCAGCTCCTTCTTATTGACTTCATTTACAGTATTTCTATTTTAGTGTCTCCGTTTTCTCCTTCAGGAGGCCTTTCGTCTTTCGCCAGGCCATTACCGTAAACAAGAATTTGATCTTCAATGACCTGCCTGGTTAAATAAAGGTTGACTAAAAATTACAGTACAGAAACTGAGGCTGAACAGGGCCCACCTTCCTTTCATCCCAACAGAGGCTACATCAATAACTATACTGGCTTCATATGCTAAATTGAAGCTGCATTTCATCCCCCCTGCTGAACGAGGACATTTAATCAGCATTGGTCTTCGCCTGCACTTGTTTACAGCGTCTCATTGTGTTAAAAAGCCCCCACCTCGCATGGTGTTTCTATGCAAAGAGAGACGCGGTAGAGTGTCGCCCTATTTAGCCCGAGAACAGAGTTATAAATCTGGGGACATTCAGCATCTGTGAGAAAGGATCAAAGTGCTCTGAATCCATGCAGTTATCTCAACCTACAGTGCCTTTCCCTTTTGGGTTTTCTCTCCTCCCTCCCTCCCCGCCCTAACAACCCTTGTCTGTACGACTCAGGAAACACAATATGTTCTCATATTTTCACTTTGTCTCTGAGGAAGGATCACTGCAAGCCGCGCAGGCCGCTGAAAACAAACAAAACATCTCTATCCCTGAGATTTATTGTCATCTGCGAGGGGGTGTGTGTGTGTGTGGGGGGGGGTGGAGTCCCACAATGCTGAACCTGCGCTGCAGACGATGTGTTTCTTTAGGCACGGTTAAGTCGGGCTAGAAAAGTTAATAGTGAAAGACATTCGTGTGATAGTCCTGAAAGCTAACCTAATTTGGTTCAAGATACTGAAAAATCCTGATTCTACTGAAGTCACCATTGCAAAGCAGGTAGGCTTCAGCTGATTTAACAGAAGAGATGTAGAGGCAACCAACTTGCACGCAACAGGAAAATACACCAGAAGGTTGTCCGCTGTGTGATGTACAAAAATATCAAATCTCTTCTAAGACATCATTCTGCGGTCACAGGAATAGTGTGAGGGTACTAGGACCTCGATACTCAATAACTGTGGTTGCTTATAATTTCTGAATTGAAGCATTCACATCCTCCAAACGACTTCACAGTAAATCAGACTTGATGCAGGGACAATACATCCCCGCGTTGAGCTGCAGATGTTACAGGAAATGACATTTGTGGCAACTATTGTGCTTTTGGCCCAGACAGTTGGAAACAAGCCAGGAAGCGCCAACATGAGCCGGCAATAGAGCTTGGAGACACCCGATTAGCCGCGTGGAGGAATGGGGAAAATACTTTACGTGGCTGTGATTAAAAATACTGATTGTAAAGTAACATTGATTCAGCCTGCCTGAGATGCAAAAAAACCCCCACATTTAATTAACTAAGGGAAGGAATGCTCACCTCACTACTGTTTAACATTCAACTAAAGGCGCACGTGAATGAGCACAAGCTATATGGGTCACTGGAAATGCACATATTAACTCAACTGTATCCAAGAAGCGGCTGACTTAAAGGCCAAAGGAGATGATGTATTAGTTTAAAGACGCTATGTGTAATGGCTGGAGATGCAGCCTGTGGGAAAAAAAACGAAATTATTTGCATCTTCAAAAGGTCCACTTTAACAGCTTACCCTTACAAAAAAGTTGCATGTGAAATCTTCCCTTTCACATGTGAAACCTGCACTTTCACATGTATGCTTTACTCACATGTGAAATTACAATTCCACATGTGAAAATATAACATGTGTGTCAAAGTCAAAAAAATGTTGTCTGTGTCACAAAATCACACGTGAATTCGACAGTTTCACATGTGACTGGCTTTATTCACGTGAAAAACTAAAACACATGTCCAAAAACCACATGTTCACTCACATGTCGTTTTCCACGTGACTTTTTCGTAAGGGTACATAGCGCTTATTTCACATGGACGAGCGTCATGCACGTTTGGAATGTTTTATTGTGGGTTTTGAGTGGGTTTTGTGGGCCCAAGGGTCATGAAACCTACGGAGGACAATGTAAACAATGTAAACCTTCAATGTAAACCTTATATTTTATTAAGTGCTCTTATTGTACATATTGTGTGTTGTTTTATATAAGAGCTCTACTGTTATTATTGTATTTTTTTATATTTCTTGCACTGTAAATATTGTGCTGGTTTTTTAATGTTAAATATTTTGTAATATGCCCTTTTGCACATTCCCGTGAGCATTGCCACTTTGCATTTCACTGCATGTATATGTATGTGACAAATAAAACTCTTGACTTGACTTGACTTGACAATGTAAACCTTCTGTTCAAATGCCAAAGTCACGACAGCAGCTCATCAGAGTGTGTGTTGAATGGAAGCCAATGGCACCGTGTGTGTATATAAAGCTGCGTGTTTGGCGTGAACGGGTAAAGAAGTGTGTGTTTTCTGCGGTGTCGGCTGACAGCAGGCTGGAACAACAGAGGGTCCCGAGAGACGGGCGGATCAACGGAGGCGCCTGGCCCCTCCACTGACGTTGCTTATGTAGAAATCAATAGTCTGGGCCCTCCCGCTGCCCTGGATTTATCCTCGTGACATTTTCTATTCGTGGCAGATCCGGGGGGACTGTACAATAGAGGTGCTTTAAATTATCACCTCCCAACATAAAACACGTCTGACACCGAAGCTACCACTCCTGCTTCTTTCATTTCAATGACAATTCGGGAAGAACGTGGTGTTTAATGGGACAGGAACAACAAATTCAACCAAATGTTTTTTTATCTATGGATATTTTATCTTATTTTGGTAAATAAAAGCACAAGTCTGTGAGCGTGTGTGTCCATTAGGGTTATATTGATTTAAAAATTCATTATAAATCAGATATAGTCCAGTCGGTGTCACCCGCCTCTGATATGATGGATATGATGCAGTTTGATTGATGACATTGTAGTAGTATTTCTACCAGAAGAGTGAGTTTTACTAACTTTTCCAACTCTGACACATCTGCGTGTGTGTGTGTGTGTGTGTGTGTGTGTGTGTGTGTGTGTGTGTGTGTGTGTGTGTGTGTGTGTGTGTGTGTGTGTGTGTGTGTGTGTGTGTGTGTGTGTGTGAGGAATCTGTTTGTGTCAGGTGGGGAGGAGGCTCTGCAGGGTCCCTGTAGTTTGCTGGGTGTCAATGCGATTGATAGCTATGTCATCGCCTCCTTTGGCTGGGACCAGAGCCGCCTCTGTTCTGGACCATTGGCCACAGATGGCATGCTTAATGGCTGTATCTGTCAATGACATGTGGAAAAGAGAGCAAATAGCAAAGGGCTTTGTCTGAGCGCTACATCTCCACAAAACAACCAAAGTACAAACACAATCAGGGTCGTGTGAATGGCAAAGTGCCCGATGCGTCTCGTATCATTTGCCACCAAAACATTAATTTTTTAAATATAGCTTCCAAATAGATTTCTGCTTGATTGTTGCTCTCCATTATAATGATAAAAACAAGATCAAATTTGGACTCGCCTTTGGTTAAGGATGGAAAGTGCCCACATACCCAACTGACGCTCATGAATAGTTTTAGACACATTTGTACCTGGATAAAATGCTTTTAATTTGTTTTTTTAACTGCTTGGAGTACCGGACAGCCAGATTTGACAGCATAGGGACAATTCAGCTGTAAAAAAAAGAAAAACTAAACTAGATTTTACTTTCAAATGTATTAATTTTCTTGTCCCATCTGGAAAACCCCACCCATCTGGTGCCACAAGCAAATTACAACAATTTGGAGACACAGACCTGGTTTATTTATCATTCCAGACAAATGAGATATCTAATATTTGACAGCGAGCGACAACGACTTTAATAAATCAATTGCTGGCATTTAAGTAAAACTCACTTCTGACTGTTGTGGAAGCCATTAGCGGTCTTGAAGATGTGATTGTCTGCGATTTTTAAATACTAAGCAACTTTTATTTTTCCCATGGAAAAAGGTTTGATGTTTTTGTTACTACAGTACATGCTGACTGGGGGATTTCACTAACATAACACACACATCACAATAGTATGTGTGTGGTTGTGTGAGTGTCTGAGCCACAGCCTCCATTCTGCCTCCCTCTAAATCATTCCAGTCCCAATCAAACTATATAAATACACACGCCGGCGCGTTATTTTGTCTTCAAAGGGGCAATAAGTAAGATTTTTACTGCCCCGTAGCACGCAATGACCACAATACATCTGCGGGGAGTTGATAAGGTTGTTGATCAATGCCAGCGACTCAACCATTACTTCCTGGATTTCAAAACTCTCCTCCCAGCCCAAGTGAGAGTCTCAAGTGACCCTTGCACTCCTTTAGTATCGGTTGTTTACAGTGTTGTGTCGATCGAGCAAATCGAGCTCTTTCTACTGCCGCGCTCGCTCTGGTTAAACGCATCAGTGACCAAAACGATGAATGCAAATGCGTATCATTTGTTTACTGATTTGCTCCCAGACCAGGTCAGGAGAGGATAAGCAATTTGTACCGATATGCAATGTGTGCTGTTTTCTTTTTTTTTGGCGGGGGGGGTTGAACTCGTGCTTAAGACACTTAAGATCCTCAGGGAAGCCTTGTGGTTAGAGGCAGGCAGAGCTCCAAACCACAGAAAAGACCCCGGGTCCGTTACTCCAGCGAGCCTGTTTTTCTGCTCCGCTGGTCATTTTATATCTTCAACACACTACATTAACATTTTACACTACACTTACACTTCACCCAAACACGAAGGCTACACTTGCACACGCCATATCAACGTGTTTTTTTTTACATCAGAGTTTGCGAAAACACATCACTGTCTGCCCACACTGGCTTTTATATAATGTAATTCCTTTACATTGCTGCTATGCACATTGTGGTCGGACTGCATTTAGACGATGTAGAATTGCGCTCGGCTCCATATCCATCAAGATCCAGCAGTAATTCAAGTTTTATGCATCCAGACGTGTCATTGAATGCTTCCTGGTGTAATTGGATGATGAAACTCCCATTACATGTAAATGTAAAATGTAGCCGACATTATTTTATTACGCATGTGGTCTCACACATCCCGAAATTGTATTCGAAACCTTCTTTTTTTTGGTTGCCGTTGCTGAAGGTTAGCGAGTTGAAATTTGTCCTGTGTGTAATGCTCGATGTAAATGTGGAATTATTACGGCTGAAAAATCAACCATGGGCCAAAGCTGCACAGAGGGACGTTGCTGCGACAATATAAGTATCAGAAATGAATGAATGACAACCGAACCTTTACAAAAAGTCACATGTGAAAATACAGATATGAATTCATCTTCTACTATACAACTTTTGAGATTGAGAAATTGCCTGGACAAGTGGAGCGCCGCGGTAAACAAACAAAGCTCAAGGTTTCATCTATTCTCATCCACGATGCTCACTGTGGACTCAGACCTGAGAGCGATCGGAGAGTAAAACTTTATGCTATGTTTGCCATTCACCATCCCCCCCCCCCCCCCCAGCAGTCGTCCTTTTGTTACTCTCACAACGGCCAATTTGTAAGTACATTCAAGGTGAGCAGCTGCCGGTGGATTACAACAGCAGCCAGACTTCCATCACCCCGAGGTGTGAAGCAGTTGGTGATTAAATCCAAATGAAATGAAACACCCCCAGACTGGAAGGTTGGGAGGGGTCTTATAAACGCTTCTTAAAGTGATAATCGGCAACATGTTCAGAGAAATAAATGGCCGTTTTGCAACCAGTTTGTGAAAGCTCTTACGTTTGCTGTTCTAAACTCCACTTTGAAGTCTCAGGCACATTCACATACATTATTGAAGATTTTGACTCGGAATATCGGAAAATAGGCTTCTAGCACCTTTTACAACCTCTACGATAACTTAAAATACTTGAGTATAATATGTCTACAAACAACAACAAAATGGGTAAGTATCCTCGAGCAAGTTGCTTGAGCCCTACCTGACCCGGGGGTGCTGCGCTATAGCTGGCTTTCAGGATGAAAAGAAGAATACATATAAAGTCAGGTTTTACCCATAATGCCTGTCCTTATTTCAAAAGCATTTCTAGGTGAAACATTTCTCTCAGTTCAATAAATAGTGTAAACAAAGCCAGTGGTGGGGCACCGTAAATACTCAGTCGAAATGATCTCATGCAGTGTACATGTTATACTGTACATGTTGTTAAGCTACTGGACTATTCTATTCTGATCTACATTCCCGATGTGTGTGTGTGTGTGTGTGTGTGTGTGTGTGTGTGTGTGTGGTGTTTCAGCGCACCGACTCAAGACACATCTGGTGCACACTTATATACTGGACACCAATACATCCCACACACGGAACAACATAAGAGAGAGAGAGATGAAGTGAAGAAGTGAAGTACACAGTCCTGAGGTCTGACTGGCTGAGTCACGTTCAAAGCCGTCGTAAAATACCAAGTAAATTCACGTCTCGGACCACATAACTTTAAAACATTAATGATAGAAGATTATACTATATAAATACACTTCTTTTAATACAGTTTTACCTACATTGTCTAAAAGCAGTGAGCCACTTGACGCAGTGCTCTACAGATTTGAGATCAGCTAAGAGGCTTTCACTCCACCTGACATCGCCTCTTAGCTCTCTGATTTGAGGGCTTTGATTTGATGACCTTAGTGACCCTTTGAGTCCCATAGTTGTCCCCCACACCCCCACCCCCCACCCCCGTGAACTACCAGTACCTGTCACAGTCTATTGTGATTTAACATGTAATAAAATGTATATACTAAAGAGGTAACACGAAATTGTCATGATGCTGTTTGAATCGTGGAACTAGAATAAACCTGTCTAAGGACAGAGGTTATTTTCTGTCTGTTTGAGTCGCTTCATGCTGTTCACTCAAAGTGAGGCGGTCCTCTTCCTCTTCTTTTGTGCTCTCAAGTCAATCCTGCATAATTCGTGGGAAATCGTACCCGGGGCCACACAGAATAAACACACAGAACGCAACACAAACCATTAAACAAGACTTGTCGGCAGGGGTCTCATTTTCCTAGAGCCATCGACATATTGAGATAAATATTCTACACATAGCGGCTTTAATTACATTTCCTCCTTTTTCCTAATGAAGCCCACATGTAGTTGGGCGCTTTGGCGATACTGTAGCTGCAGTGGACTGAGCGGAGTGCATTACCTTTGGCTGTGATGGCGGGCTGCTCCCCCAGTAGCAGTTTTAGTCTCTTAGCGTGGATTTTACCCTGGTAGTGCGACTGTGCCACCACTGCTGAGGTGAAGGACATGTTACACAGCGTGCAGCACTTGTTCTTGTCCACGTCGCCCTCCTCGCTGCCCTGCAAAAACACCCAGACACAGGTTTATTTATAAAAAAAACAATGGCAAATCATTCATCTATTAAAACATGACTGAATCAAACTCATCAAATGAACAGAACGCCATGTAAAAGTGTGAATGCAACACTTACACATAACCCTGCGTGATCAGAACAACAGTGGTCATTGAACGCAACATTTCTGCATTAAAGTAATAATCTGTAACATTTTCATAGAAATAAAAGTCAATTTTGCTATGATTTATCGCTAATTGATATAACACAGTAGTGATTCCACCTCTAGCCAGTTTAACATTTGCTTACAGGAAGTGATGCGTTTTATGTTGCTGGTTTGTTTGTAATAAATAGAAGAACTGGGCATTTCATCAACGGGACATCCGAGGAAAAAGAAGTTGCTTGTTTGATTGACAGGTGACCTCTGGGAAGCGCAGCGCAGAAACACCACTTCGCCGAGCGCCAAAAGCTGTCGTCAAACAATAATCTCACGGAAGACGACTCCATTTGCGTCCCGGCGGGATGCAAGTCGAGTCGTGCGGCGTCTCCGCGTTTTTAAGGGGGTGATAGTGGGGCCAGTGCGACCGATGGCGGACCACTTCCCGAGCCTCCGTCTGTTCAGGCAGCAGCGAAACACATTAGCCTCAGAAATTGCAGAAGGGGGAGGAGAGCAACCTGCCATGAAACGGGGGTGTGTGGGGTGGGGGGGTGGAAATGGATGCTACTGTTTCTACCGGGGGAAAGGAGAGGGAAGCGAAGGGGTCGCACCATCCCACCAGGCAGGGTCACGGAGGGGCTGATATTTAGAGTTGGAGGAAGAGGAGGGGCGAGTGAACTTTATGGGACAATGGCACATGAGTCAGTGTAGTGATTAATTCTACCATTAATATGTAATCAAACAAACTACGTTATATTAGAGCTGCATGACAATGATTGGCCAATATCCAATTTTTAATAAAAGGCCAAAATCGGCCCCATGTATCAGCGAACCGATATATTGATCTGACCCGGCTCTCTATACCCCTGCCTCCTAGCTCTTTCAACACTGAAGAACACAAGGGAAGTGCTCTGGCATACGAAGACCTCATTGTCATCGGCCAACCTCAATGAATGGGAAAGAAATTGACGGCGCAACGTTAACGATGCTCGGCTGAAACTCAGAAATGAAAATCCCCCAGCCGCCATTTTTCATGCTTTAGATTCTGTTCGGCGCCTTGTTGTCAGGGGACTGGGACGTGCATGTTTTGGTCCCTTTTCTACTCACTGGTGCATTTGGTGTTACGAAGAGTTATGGGATGTTTCAATTAATGTAAAAATATACCTAAGATCTACGCGGCGATATGCGTTGCTCTTGAACGTCCCCAACGCCAAAATAAAAGCCGTTCTTATTCCATCGTCAACGCCGTCTTT
This sequence comes from Hoplostethus mediterraneus, assembly GCA_034670385.1. NCBI lineage: Eukaryota > Metazoa > Chordata > Actinopteri > Trachichthyiformes > Trachichthyidae > Hoplostethus > Hoplostethus mediterraneus. Next base: position 874,781 of record JAXDDW010000002.1, read on the forward strand.
TTAACCTTAAAGCGCATTAAAACACCAACAATGAACTTCAAAATGAAAAAACAAAAATGTAAACAAAGCCGGGAAACAGCGAATGTGTTTCTACGGGGGAGGGGGAGATGCCATGCTGCAATTTCAGATTGGACGTTTAACAGAAATTGGTATTTTGTAGTGAGCTGTAATCTCGTGCGGATCGCCACGGTGCGTCTGAATGGGGAGAAGACAAAGGTAGAGCTCTGCCTCCCACAGTGTGATAACAGAGGAACGCTGCTGCACTCTGAGTCATTCTGACACACACACACACACACACATGCACAGCCCCTCCTTCCGCCCTTGGCCCTGTCCTTCACTACGTCTCAACACACACATGTATACACACACACACTCATCCCTCACCTACCCACTACTCCTTCCTGCTCGCTGGATTTCATACTCATAATGAGCAAATATATATTCAGGAAGAGACAGAAATATAACAGGAGATGAGACGTCACCTAGAAATAGGAAGGATGCATCATTTCATGCTTAATTAAGACTGGGTAAATGATGAGCTAATCACAGGGGGATGTAACTGATGAAGGGGTAGGTGCATGTTTCCAGATATGAGGATCATAGCGCGCTATGTAGTGTTGCCAGGAGGAATGCAATCATACCTGCGCTGCGTTTTGGATGTGCAGTACATGTAGTTCCGGATAACACAGCACACGTGCAGAGCAGCGGAGGAACGCTTCTCTGAATGTGGGATAATTCAGATAACCTCAGCAACATAGTTTCTACTGTCTTAAAAAAAAAAACATGAGTCATCTGAAACACAACACATCCGATCTCTGCCGTATTTCAGCAGTCATGTATGGAGAAGCTTTTTTTGTGTGTGTGTGTGTGTGTCTGTGTGTGTGCGTGTGTAATCTCAACCCAACACTGAGAAATAATTGGAGTTCTGCATTGGCAGAATATACTGCTGTGCTGCATTTCTCTGGATATGTAACTAATGGGAGGGAGGGAGAGAGAGGGAGAGAGACAGAGTGAGAGAGAGAGAGAGAGAGAGAGAGAGATTCATGTGCAGCATAATAAAATAATCTTTTTGATTTGCAAGCAGTAAACTCTCTTAGCTGTCAGCGCTGTACTGCACATTTTCATCTTGGTTTAAGTGAAGCAGCAGCGCACACTCGCCCCGCCTGGATCACACAGAATGGCCATGTAATGTCTCAGCCCACTGGACTTTTCTTTAGACCGCTGCACGCTCTGGGTCGCAAACAAAGCAGACCGCATCCAGGGTTCAATATTTTTCTTTCTAGCGCTCGTGTCAACATGCTGCAGTGCTGCTTGAGATCATGGCTCTGGGCTAGCTAGCTAGCCTGGTCTGGTCTGGCCCGGCTCGCGCAGTATAATGCTGAGGCTAAATCTGTAGGTCAGGGAACACTCGCTGCTCGTGTGCATCCTCCCCCGAGCCACGCGCAGAGGAAGTAGGACAGCCGAGTGCAAGGGTATCCCTAAAAAAAGGAAGGAAAAAAAAAAAGGACTTGATCCTAATATAGCTTTGGATAATGCGCGTCTATTGGTGCCAAGCAGACCGTGCAGGGAAGCGCTAAGCAGAGCCGACACAGTGGTCACTGCCGATGCCGTCTCATCCACACACACAATACTCTGACCTTCACATTAAACAGCAGGCAGTACCAACAGGGAGCGAGAGAAGAAACCCTGCCTGGACTGAAGAGCTGCATCTGAACAATGTGTCACCAGGCACTCGCTCTGTCCGGGAGAGAGGCTGTGCAAAACAGATAATACAAATGAAAAGGTTACTGGTGGGAAAGGTCTCTGAATTCAAACTATATTTCATTGTGTTTTCACGCTCGCTTAGGCAAGTCACTGATTGATTCATGTATTTGTCTTGATCTGACTTGACAGTCTTTTTTTTTTATAAGGTTAAGCAATTTCCTGCTTATCCTTATCTCAGCTTTTCTGAGTGTAACATAATTCAGCACGTTCGCAGCGTGGATGGCCCGGCCAAGGGGCTTGGGAGGATATTCTGATCGGTGATACCAATTCAGCGAAACTCATCTTACACACGGCGTGTGTCGACCGCACGGTCAGCTGGTTTGAGGAACCACACAAGGCCGGCGTATTAACCAAAATGACCTGGTGTCTGTTTTAGTCACTCCTCACAGTTTTGATGGAAACGCATCTAAAACATCTAAACCTCGACGTATGACGACAACTTGGACTTGTTTTAAAGCTGCGCAAGGCAAGAAATACACCTGTCTCATCAGCCTGCATCACAGTGGGGCTGCAACACAGAAGGGCGTCCCACGTCCTAATTGAGGCCCCCGTAGAGAACTTCTGGTGTTGAGTCCGATGTGGTCACAGGAAGTGATGAAGCGAAACTTCAGAGTGAAATCCAAACACCAGGCTCTGTCCAGAGAAACTCATCAGTGTTGGATCTTTTCCCTCTCTCATCCCTTTGGTTCCCTGTGGTACAACGTAGCATCTCAGTTTACTGACGCCCTTACGTTGGTGGGATTGTCGAGGGTTAAATCAGTTCTATGGTTGGAATCTCACATAAAACATGATCAGCAACGTTATTTATCCAGAAAATGGATTGGCTCAGTTTCACCACCGATCATTCACGGTCTTCTGCTGTTGGCCGCTGAGCAGCGATGCCAATTCGTCGGGAGACATCGCTGCTAATTACCTTTCCCTGCCCAGATTTCCTAAACTGGTTTGGGGATTTGAACCAGTTCTTTTGATGACCTTCCAGTCACAAGCCCGCTTCTCCAACCGTTCAGCCTCCAGCCGTACCGTTTCCTGATGGGACCTCTCTCGGAGAAGGAAGCGAGGGTCAGTCAACATGAATAATGTTAGATAAGACCCTGATAATTCAAACTTTACATGGGGGAAATGAGAAATGGGAGTCCCCTGTGGTGCGGGGATCATAGACGCTGCACGCAATCTCAGTTTCGGAATCATAATAAGCGAGAAGGAACAACATTGCACCTTGGCATGCGGGGAAATTGCTCCACACAGCCATTTTCAGGCTTCTACAGTTCTGGAGGTTCATTTTTTGAATGGTTCATTACCCTAAGATACACCTCTGGGCTACCGCCTTCATTCGCCGGGCTTCGCTTTCCCTGAGGTAAGGCCTTGCTAAATCACAGCCCTTCGCTGGGAATAATGGCCCACCTACCTCATTGAGCGGCAATTCACATTTGTCCCCCTTGCAAAGAAGCTCAGAGGCCATTTCAAACGTGGAGGCACTTTTCTAAGAGAAATGGAAGCGTGAAACCTAGGTTCCATACTCAAGGGACTTTGGAAATGCTGTTCGGGAAGCTGAGAGGCATCACTTTCCCTTCGCTGCATTTTTCAAACGCCGGAGGATTTATATTTATTCTGTTCTTGGGAATCATTTTATATAATATCCAACGCTCAAGATGCACATTTGTATTTATTCATCCTGCTGTATTGTCGTCCTTTTCTACTGGTGGTATGCTTTTGAGTGATATTGAATTTGTTTTTCTTCCTGTTTTTTTTCAATCTTTACTCACGGAGGTAGTGCCACCCAAGAGAGACCCAGCTAAGAAAGCACCATCGAGACAAACCTACAATTTGCAGACAAAGTACAGTAAAGTCAAAATGCACTTGGCAGTATTCCCGTAGCATCGCAGAGAGGGCCAGCGGCTGGTTAAACAAAACACACACAGCTCCTTAATGAGTCTCCCTCAAGACCCTTCATAAAGATTTGATTGGCCGGTTTAATTTTTTAGGACATCTACCTTTTATATGAGTTCACGAATGGTCAGCCACCAAAATCTGGCTGCTCTGGGGACCCGTAGTTTTAAAACCTCATCTGAAAAATGCACTTCTGACACCGTTACAGCCAAAAACCCTACCAAGGTAATACTATTTCCTTCGGTGCCCTTCATCTAACTTGTTTGAGCTATACAGGCTTCATAGTGTTCATCATGTTCACTAAGAAACTGCTCATGCATCCATTTTTCAGCAGGCATTGTGCCTTGTTTTGTAATTTCATATCCATATCCAATATCCAGCTACAATCTGCATCCTACACTATTTGGAACAACCTGCCATTGTTGTAGCCAAACGCCTGGACACAAAGTTACAAGAGGAGAGGGTACAATACATGTATAGTATTTTCTGTACATGTGGCGTCTCCATCTGGTACTTTAATAAGGTGGAAGAAAAACTGCAAAACTGCATGTTCTGTAATCTACACGTGAATTGAATATATTTGTTGAGGTGATTCATTTTTACAATTCACATCACTTTCTATACAGTATGGCCTTCTGCAGACCTGGTAAGATTTTCTCAACTTCTCATATTTTTCTAATCTGTTATATTTTGCACTTGATTGAAGTTTTGATTAAATTCTGTGCTGCATATATCTCATTTTTCTGTATTTGCTTTATATTTTATACATTTGTCATCCATTTCTTCGTCTCAGTATGCTCTATTGCAGTCACTTTTGCACACTCTGCATGCATGCTGTAATTCATATATTTGATACTTGTACATATTTATACATTTGCATGATTCTACTTAATACATTCTAGTGTTGCAGTTGTCAGTTGCATTATGTTTGAAGGAGCTAGCAGAGCAGAAGAAGGATAAGCACCAATAACAAGCCAGAATGAGGCTAGTGGTTTAATACGGGAGCGAATGATTAGGCTACGGCAGAGTAAGTGAGAGGAGATGTTAGGGGTACTTTAGGTACTTTTCCATTTAGCCTCGTGTTAGAAAGGGAAGTTCAATTAATTTGAGCGGAGAGGACGATATTAAGCTGACAAGGCTAAGGCGCTGTGGGCCAGGGAGGGGATCGCTGCTGGTGGGAAAACATAGGGATGGAAAGTGTGAGGAAATGTGGGGTGATGGAGACAGTGCAACATGTCATGTTCCAGTTGTATGAAGAAAAAAAGGAAAGTATACTCTTTCAGGAGGTAGACAGGTCGGGGGTAGTCATTGTGTTGGTTTCACATTGTGAAGTTGTTAACATTTTCCAGTCGGAGCAATGGGGAGACGAAGTTGACATCACTTCTGCCTATTCTGATGCAGATTACTTGATCTGGAGGTGATTCATTGACTAACTTATAAGTACACACATGTTTTCCCCAAAAAATGATATTATAGATTATGCTTGTATAACTGTGTGTGATATAAGATGTCGTTTCAATGGAAAGATTGTGCTAGCCATCCGCTCTTCTGCTTCTGCGTCTGTGCCTTCCCAGGCCTCGGCGCTACGCCACCCCCCCACTTACTCGTCCCTCACTGCCGATGACCAGGCACAGCACAGTGTGTTCCACCAGCAGCGCTGACTCGAAGACCAACGAGGAGAACTGAAATCTCACAGGCTCCAATTGTAGATATGGTACTCAGAAACATTCTGTTAACCAATTGGAGCCAAGAGCTGGCAGACATTCCCATCAAATAATGTCTGCGGCAGTGCCCGGCACTTTTTCTATTCCTGTTTTAGCAATAGAGCGAAAAAAAAGTGAATTCCACTCACACTGCAATTTTACCAAGTTTGACAAATATTCCCTGTCAACGACAACCTGCCTTGGGGCCTGTCTTATCTTTAATCAATGATCTTATTATTACCCGTGCAGTGGATTTTATGATTTTAACTGAAACATGGTTGAACAGTAGCAACAGTGCAGCTATATTTGTTGAGTCAGCCCCTGCAAACTTTCATTTTTTGGATGTTTGTAGAAAAAGAGGTGGAGGGGTTGTTGTTTTATTTAATGATGTATTCCAGTACAAGCAGACATCATTTGGAGATTTTCCAGCTTTTCAATACCTTTCTGCTGTATTGAAAGTCTCTCTACTCTCTACAAATTCTACTACTAATTATTTACAGGCCACCAAGATATTGTCCCACCTTCTTTGACGAGTTCAGTAAACCTATTGTCAAATGTTTCCACTGACTAGTTAGAAGTAGTGACTTTAACATTCATATTGATAATTCCAACGACAATGATACTAAAGAACTCTTAACAATTTTGGACACTTTTGAACTGTCTCAACATGTGAACTATGCAACAAATAGCTGGAGCAACCTTCCAGAAGAACTGAGACTTGCTCCCACAATAACTACTTTTAAGTCCAGACTAAAAAATGTTTCTGCTCACCACCGTCTTCTGCTGAACTGTAAACTTGCACTATGACTTATATTCCTTTTGCACTGTGATTTCTTCATTTTTTAAATGTCTTTAGAAATGTCCTTGTTTTAAATGTCCTTTAATGCCTCACGTAAAGCACTTTGAACTGCCTTATGTATGAAGGTGCTATACAAATAAACTTGCCTTGCCTTGCCTACCTATGGGACCTATGGGAAATCTGTTTTTCTTTTACCTGGTGGCTCATAGTGTGAAATGCAATCTTCTTGGTGATGGTCTCGTTTGTTTATGGTAATCCTACTAACGTCTCTAACTTCATGCAGTAATGATTAATTAATGCTACATGCAGAGCCTTTAATACCCCTCATTTGCTCTATTCTATTTTTTATTTTTTTTTTGCTTGATCCTTATATTCTTTGCTGCTGTTCCAACACTGCATTTCCCTACAGGGATCATTAAATTCCGTGTGTCCAAAGCCTCTTTGAATCATCTGTGTTTCAGCTCGGGCTCCTGGGACGGAGGTCTGGCTCTGTGCTTGTGATCCCACACTGAAGTGGAAGTCTCCAGAGTGTGTGTACTCAGTGTATGTATGTGGTTATGCGTGCATGCGTGTGCGTGCAATCTGTTGGATATTGCTCAAGGAGGAGTTCGAGGCAACCGAGCATAAGACTGCAGTCACTTCTTCTTAAGTCAAGGCAGCGGCGGACACCTGTGCCATCTCCAGTTAGGTTGCTCCGTCTCATCCACCTCTTCGCCGCGATCCAGCGGCAACGCCAGAGGGCCTGATCTAACGGAAGCTGCCACTTTAATAACCAACCAACCACGCATGTTGGCACACACGAACACACAAAGCGGAATTCACTTCTGCTTGAAAAAGTACAAAATTGCATATTGAATGCAAAGCGCGACACGTCAGACAGAAAAAAAAGTACATTTGTGGTTGTTTTTTTTATAGGAATACACGGTAAGTTTCTTCTGCTTCACATTGATTCAGTTCCACACATTCACTCTTCGCCCGCCCAGCACAACCACAGTCTTCTGCTGTCGGCCACCGGGCAGCTACACCGGAACAGTTGGGGGTTAAGTGCCTTGCTCAAGGGCGCCTTGACGATTGAGCGTAATTCATTCACTTCCTCCACCCACAATTCCCTAGCTGGTCTGGGAATTCAAACTAGCCATGCTCGTCTAACCTCTAGGGTGCTGCTTGTTGAATTAGTTTGCTACAGGTCCGGGGCTTGGCATCACCTCAAAACGACCATAGTGCACTAAATACTGAACAGAGGAAAAAAAAAAAGTGCTAATAGTGTTATCGTAGCGGTAAATTGATCAAAGAGCTTATGTGCCAAAACCTGGTGTATTCATTTTTTTTTTTTTAATTACATTTTTGCTTTTGATGTGCAAAGAGCAGAGTTGGCTGAGACATGTAACGTGGTGAATACGAGGTAAACAAAAAGCAGTGCCAAACCAATAAAAGCCATCCGTTATGGACCAAGGTGGGCATGTATTACCCCCCGCCCCTCTTGAATGTCCTCACCACTTCCTCCCAGCATGCCATGGAGTGGAGACGCCCCATCACCTACTTCCCCCCCCCGCCCCGCCCCTGTGGAGGAACGGACTTTTATGTTGCATCGGCGTCTCCTCCTCCTGTCCCTGTTCTCCTGCGATGTCTCCATGCTTGACGGGGAGGGAGACCAGCGGGGCCGAAGCAGTACAAAGCAACTATAAAACGGTGTGCAGTCCTAATGGGTGTCCACAGCAAGCCTTTCATGCAATATACTGAGACAAGCCAGAACGGGAACGATCTGTCCTCGTGTGTACGGCGTCTATTCGGAAACATGCCGCGATGATTCCAGTGAGCCGACGTTTAAAAAGCGGCGTGCTGTTTTTCTTGATTAACAGCCTCGCCTTATGTTGCCTCACTGCAAGGGGTATTTCATCAAACGCTACCTAGCTATACTTCCAAGCAAACAAAGCAGGAGCAAAAAAAATAAATGGGAGCTTCCTGAAAAATGGAAAGGCTTTCATGAACTGATTCGTATCGGGCATGGTTGTTATCGCTCTATCTAACGTCGGCCCACGAATCACAAAACAATGAAATGCACTCGACAATATTGTACAACCACAACAGGTCATATCTGGGGGAGCTTATGATGGACAGAACTGTTGCGCAATGAGACTGAACCATCCACCACTCCATCCAGCTGATCACGCCAAACCTGCATCATCATTTATGAATCAAATGCATCTCCATCACTATTTATCGCCTCGTTTTCTTTATTGATCAGAAACCTTTTTTTCCGCCTCAAGCTCGTGTAAAAACTTTTTTATTTAAAAATTGCAGTAAAATGCTTTGACGGAAACCCAGCTGCTGTGTAAACATTAGCACGGGGAGAATTATAGAGAACGAATTAGAAGTTATCACAGTGACTGGCATGACCAGCAGCGTGTACAGTTGTCAGATGCCATCAGCTCAACCGGGTCCAGACGCTGGGCCACGCTGGGCCGTACACACTCCCGCAGGGCCCCCGGGGGAGGTGGAGGGTGGAGGGGGGAGTCTGCTGCATGTACTGTGTCACCTTATAGCCACAGCCGGGTCGCATCTAGCTCAACTGGAAGCCTCGCTAATCAAGGCAATGTGCCCTTTTTACTGAGCGCCTGAGGTCAGACTGCAAAGCAAACATTTTGCGACACTAGAAAAAAAGCAAAGATGAAAACAATATGTGAAGGTGTTCTCGGTTTTTTCGACGCAACATTTTGTCATACTGTTTTGAACACGACACAAAGGCCACGCCGCGGTCAGTTGGCGACCGGTTTCAACGTGAGGGTGCGTTCACATCAGGCGCGTTTGCACAGTAGAGTTGAACTCTGGAGCATTTATTCCTTTTAGTTCATCAAGGCCAGGTGAGAGCCCAAATAACCGCAATGTACCAACTACAGGAAACGACTCCGGTTGCCGCTCCTCTGAAAAGACTTCAATCAATATTATATAATAAGATCTGTGTCGGCTTTTGAAAACAATCTTGATTGTTCTGCCGCAATACGATTAGTGCTTGTCGTTATTCCATTTTCTCTTTCTTAACTTTTTCTTAACTTTCTCTGACTCGACACATACTGGGAGTGAAACTGAACGGTGAGTCAGTAAGAGTATAGGAACTTGTCTCCATGATCCAAATGTCCAAATGTATAATAGAAGACCACCACAAAGCAGCTGCAGCAGCCAGGACAGGATATAACAGGATAGCGAAGGTTTAGTTTCTCTGCCTCCCCCTTCCCCTCCACAACACACACACACACACACACACACACACACACACACACACACACACACACACACACACACACACACACCTCCCAATGAAACAGGAGCCTTCTGTCTCTCCTGGAGCAGCCCAGTACCCCGGGGGTTGATTTAATTAGACTAGGAGGTGAGGCTCAAAGGAGTTGTTCTATCAACTCCAAACTCCTCCCCTGGCACTACTTCTGGTCTCTTCGCAGGATTTTTTTTTTTTTTTTTGTGTCATTGAGTTACACGGACGGAAAAGGCAAGACGAGAAATTGTTTCGCCGCATCCTCGGTTAGCACGCCGATGTCGCCAGGTGATTTTGTGCGACAACGCAGATGGGTAAGGGAGGGGGGCATTGTTACAGGCGATGCATTCACTGTCTGCACGTGGCGCGTCAGCTGCAACGTGGCTGAGCTCGGGTATGACAAATGCCTTAACCGCGGCACGTAGATGATTATTATTTTTTGCCAAAATACCAGAGCTGCTCTACTGACAATGATTTAGCGTCTGTGGATTTCAAATTCCAATGAGTTTTTTTGTTGTGTTTACAGCTAGTTTCAACCTGAAAATTGTGCCTGGAGCCCCTTTAAAATACCCTGCGTACTGTCATTGTGTCCACAAAGTCAAACCCCCTATGTAGTGACAGCCAAGCCGCTGCAGGGTTTGTCCTTTCGCAACATTATCATAAGAGTCCAGTCTTGTTCCTAGCTGTGGGAGACCGACCAATCACTAGACTCAAAAGTTAAAGATAAAATACACCCTGGAAACAAATCCACCAGAAAATCCACCGGAATTCATTTCATTTGCGGTCCTGCTACCAGTTTTGGTTGATTTTTTTCCCTTTGCGGTTTCAGTCATTCAAACTAAAGCCATTACAGCCATTACAAAGCACAGCCATCCATATAGCAGCAAACAATCGCATTGCCTGTGTAACAAAGCATACGCAGATTCAGCATCGGCTTTGATACGGAAAGAAGCTGAAAAAGCAGCAGGGCCACAGAGGGGGGAAAGAAATGATGATTGCCTCCACCTCGGGTGCCTTCGCCAAATTCTTGTTTTCAGGGAATGTGTTTATTTTGCAGTCTGAAGTGTTAATAGTGAATAAACACTGATCCACCTTTCGAGGACTGCTCACTGCAATGGCTGATGGAGCGTTTCCACCTCACACTGGCATGCTCTCAGACGGATGGGATGTTTTTTCCCATACGTTAAAGTTGTAGTCATCAGTGAGACCTGGCAACTGGCAACTCTGTCAGGTCCTCCTCCCCTGCCTACTAGTTTCTCCCTGTTTGTCTCTGTCTGTCTGTGTGTGTGTCTGTGTGTGTCGACGGGTGTGGCTCCAGTTTCCGGCTCCTCCCATCATCATCCACTCATCCCGATCACCTGCTCTACCCCACACACCTGCCATCCATCATCCATCAGCACCAGTATAAAACCCCCGGCTTTCCATCCACTCATCGCCAGATCGTTGTTTGTACTACCCCGTCAGTCTCGTTCTCGGCCGCTTTGAAGAGTATTTTCAGAGTTCGTGTTTCGCCTTACTAATCCTGATTATTCTCCTACCCAGATCCAGCCTCCTTCCCTGGTCCCCTGCCTGTTACCCTGCCTGCCCGTCTGTCTCCTGGTTCCCTGCCTGTTTACCCTGCCTGCCTGTCTCCAGCCCCACTCTCACCACGACTGCACCCGTCTGTCTCCACTGCTTGTCTGTCACCAGTAAAAACTGTTTACCTCACCTTCGCCTCTGTTGCCGTTGTCTGCTTTTGGGTCCCAAGAAACACGATCGTAACACAACTCCTTCCCTCTTATATTGTAGAATTGATCAATACTACACTGGCCTCAACCTGGATTGATTCTAATGATCAGATTTAACACAAGTATGTATCAACATAGTATTATTATTAGAGTTTTCGTGTCCTGTGGTCTAAATGCTGCTTCAGAGGTTTTCTGAAGAATAGAACTCTAATTGAAACACTGAATCATTTTTTCTCATTTGTTGGCATTGAAATGGTTAAATTTGAAGATATTGAATATCGGCACAACATACCCACAATCCCCAAAAAATCTAGGTATCAGTACGAGCCGGTTGAACGATATACCCAGTATGGCAGTGTGCAGTGAGTGGCAGTACACTGTCCTAACAATCTGCTGGTCCCGGGTACCAGACGGGAGGGAACGGGGACACGTGGGAGATAATGGGAGAATGATGGTGACAATTACAAGCTGTGACCTACGGGGTTTGCGCTTCCACCTGTACATCCTTGTCTCAGCGCTTCTCCGATCCGAACGGTTTCACGCCGTTTCACGCTGACTAATAATAGTGTCAGCAGATGCTTCTGATAGGAGATAGAAACCTTCTGTGTCGCCGAGATAGCGAACAAAAATCACATGAGAAACGAGGAAGGGGAAGAAAGAAAAAAATACGCTTGTGTAAACGATTCCCGGCTTTCTCGTGTGGCATCTAACCCCAACTATTAACGGGAGAGGAAGGAAGGAGAGGAGGAAGGAGGGGATATTTGAGGAGAGGACAGGAGAGTGAATGGGAGGACAGGACGCAAGAGGAGAGGAGAGGATGGGGAAGGAGAGAAAGGAGATGAGAGGAGAGAGAGGAGGAGGGGGAGGAAAGAATGAAGGAGTGGAAGAGGAGAAGAGGAGGACAGGAAAGCATTGAGAATGGGAGGAGAGGAGAGTAGAAGACTGGCAAGGGGAGGAGAGGAGAAGAAATGATAACAGAGGAGGAGAGATAATTGGAGGAGAGGACGGGAGAGGAGCAGAGGAAAGGGGAGAAAAGGATGAAGGAGAGGAGAAAAGAGAGAGAAAGACCAGGAGGGGCAGAGTGCGTTTGTACAGTGAAACGCGGCGGGAGAGGAGACAGCAGATGAGCAGAGGCAGGCGCGGGAGAAAGAGGAGGAAGCAGTCGGGTCCCTCGGCGAGTCCTTATCTGGTGCAGGAGCCCCGATCTCCAGACCGATAACTGGCAAACTCCCACTAAGCACAGCTGAGAGCTCGAACCCCTTCACAACTCCAACCACCACGGCCACCATCCAGCACCTCCACCTCCAGCCTTCACGCCACACCGACTCCAAACGCCACCTATAGGGCCTTTCGGTGGACACGCGCGTTCCCGCTATACGGCGATAACCTCAACGGATGATCCTCATCACGGACGTGCACGTGCCTCTGTTGGAGACAGGGAGGCGACAGCCACTCTGGCACGGGCTACAGTATGTTACGCACCGCCACGTTCTCCCATAGGCACGAGGGGGAAAGAACTCGACCAGGGACTGACGGGCCACGTAATTGCATCTGTCAAACATGTCATGTACTTCCGATTTACATGACAGGGAATGGTGGTTGGTGATCGGTGGGAGTTGGGGGGGGTGTGGGGGGGGGGGGTTTGGATACCTCACAATGCGTTTCTTTACTTGATGAAAAGTCGGCATCCCTCAGCATCCCGTTGCCGTGCCGTCACTGTCGCGCCGTTCACGCCGACGATGACAAAACGTGGCACCGCTGCTTATCTATTCACTGCTCTCACCGCGGCATAGCAGGGGGGCGGGTGGGGGGGTCACCGGCACGGTCGCCGAGCAGGGAAATCCATTACCGGGAGAAGGTTTCCGGCTTTCAGACTTTGACAGCCGTGCATGCGTGTGTTGCACGTTTTCCCCAGCCGACGATTGTGTGAAAGTGTGACAGCGTACAGCAGCGTGGACGTGTGAGACGTATCGTTCACCCCCTCTGCACCACAGTACTCACATTGTCTGTTCTGAGCTTCTTGGCGGGGCAGCCTCCATCCACGGGATGTAGCATGTAATACAGTCGTACTTTATTGGCATGTTTCCGACTCTGGAAGGGGGAAAAAAGAGGAAGAGGATTATTAGTAAAGCAACATTAGCGGGAATCCACAAGAACCTCGTTTTTGATTGTGGCGACATTTTTGGCACTGAGATCCTTAGTCAAACAGTGTGTCCAGTACTCTGACGTCATTTTTTTTTTCCTTGGATTTTTCTGTTTGGTTTTGGTTGCCACGGTGGCTGTTGCTGCTCATGCTAACGACCCAGTTCTTCTTCTATTTATTCCAAACAAACGCCGAAACATAAAGCGCATCACTTCCTGTCCGTCAGAGGATTTTTTTTACCTAGGAAAGACCTGCCAGACACCCTGGGTGTTTAAAGCAGCAAATGTTCAAACTTTCATAAACTGGCTGTGGGTTGTTAGTTGTTATATAGCTGTACCTTGGGAGAAGTCGAATATAGGCAGTTTCAAATTGTTTCCTGCAGTCAAATGGTAGAAAAATGATGGTTGACATGAATCCACCATATATATGCTGGTAATGGGCACCCACTATCCAACATCCAGCATATGCTTTTCCATTTAATGGTGATTCAAAACCACCACGAGCTCTGTAATGTTGCATTCGTGTGTTATGGGAATAATTGACGGATGACTTGATGGTTAAAGCATTGGAAGCGTTCACTAGTTCAATTGAAGCCATCCAAAGTCATTACTGGAATGTTCTGATTCGGGTGGGACTTGGGAAATGATAGAACACAATTGCACCAGAAAGTTTGGACTATTTTCAAATCGACTGAGGAATCTTTTCAGACTCACAGCTGATCTGGTGCTACCTGAAATGTCCTCACGCGGTAAACCCCGCCAAACCAAGTAGCTTTAAAAAAAAAAAAAAAAGATTAGCATTTTCTGCTCCTCCCGACGCGCAATACAGTTTCAAAGATCTGGATTACACAGCAATTGACTGATCCTTGAAGAGGCCCACTAAAGGGTGGGTCTTGTCGAAATGCAGCGCAGCTCCCTGACACTGAATTCAATTGATAATTAGTGCTCGCTTCACCGAGGGGGCGCAGGATAGAGTCCTCTTACCAGCAGCCCATCGATCCCGCCCCCAGGATCTGACAGCAGAGCCACAGCAGGGGAAAAAGGGGGGGGGGGGACGTGTGCCAATCAATTTCTCATTTTATCTGAAAATGATTCTGCTGCACGAGGAAATCTTCAAATGCTATCAAATGTGGATTGAAGGGAAAAAATCCACCTTGGATGCTCTTACACCGTTAGACATCATCAATCTGTGATGTTCAATGAATTAGTTGCGACGCGTTATTTTGTGATGAAGTGCTGTGTATCCGCTATCTTTCTTTCTTTTCTCCCTTGTCTTCCTCTACTCTACAGCTGTGGTTATACGTGTAGGTGGATAAAACCAGCAAGAGAAAGTGAGTCGCAGCGCTGACTCAAAACACAACGTCTCGTGGCTGCATAGGGGGCGGCTGTGGCTCAGTGGTAGAGCAGGTTGTCCACTGATCACAAAGTTGGCGGTTCGACCCCCAGCTCCTCCTGTCCATTGGTGTGTGAGTGTGTGTGTGTGTGTGAATGGGTGAATGAGAGGCATAGCATTGTAAAGCGCTTTGGATAAAAGCGCTATATAAATGCAGCCATTTACCCTTGCATTCTGGTCTATTGAGGCTACTGAAATTGGTGTCTTTTCTTCTTCTATGATGGATTTTTCCCATGGTTGTTGAACGTCAGTGCAAAATGGACGGTCTAGAAAGAAGTCCCCCCCCACCACCACCCCCCACCCCCCCACACCGTTGATGTTTTAGATCGATGAAACATTTTCTATTATCAGACTACATTGTCCTCTCAAGCATGACATTATGTTTTGGCCCAAATAAGGGATTCTCCCTTTCAGTCAAATGAAAAAAGAAGAGGGGTGTAAAATAATTACCTTTAACTACGTCCAGCACTAATATTGACTATTTTGCTCTGAAGTTCTCCTCTATTATGCATGCATGCATCAGGTGGATTCTGACGGGTTTTGAAGCTGCAATGAAAAATAAATTGTCATTCGCACCATGGTTGTTGGCAAAATCTTTTTTTAATTCACTAATGCATTAAAATATGTGATGTCTCAATCAAATGTAATTTGACTTTTTTTCCAAAAGAAAAATCGCCACAGACGGGGAAAAAAATATGATAGAACCCGAAAGCCCCGACATGACAACAACACTTGAGAGGACTACTGTAACCATGCTGGGGATATTTCGTGATCATGTTGTCTGCATTCGACCAGTACATATACATCACTAGGAGATTTCAAGAGAGGGGAAACCTACTGCATTAATGTCATCGCATCTCTCAGGGGAAGAGACAGAGTAGTACTGTGTAGCGAGGCATGCTGCGGCGTGGACATGTGCCCGGTGCATCAGTTCCTCAGGCAGAAGTACAGCCACCCGCTTCTCTTTACAAGGACGTGACAAACTCATCCTGCCTGGTCGGGGGGGGGGTGGTGGTGGTGGTGGGAGGCGGGGAGGAGCTGCAAGAATCTATTTGCCTTGCCTGTCTGGTTCTCTGGCAGGGATAATGCAACCCAGAGCTCAATCTCTTCTTTGAAGAAAGATACTATCAGGCTTCAGAAGCATGATCTTTCAAATTTCAATTTCATGACACCAGATTTAAAGTATTTATCTGCAACATTTTCATATAAATGAACGTCCATTTGGCTGCTCTCTATCTCTGATTAATACAACGCAATAGTGATTCAACCTCTAAGCCAGTTCATGAAAGCGTTTACATTTGCTGTTTTGAACACCCGGTGTCAGGCAGGTGTTTCCTAGGAGAAATCCTCTGGCGCACAGGAAGTGATAAGTGTTACGTTTCCGGTTTGTTTGAAATAAACAGAAGAAGAACTGGGTAGTTAGCGTGAGCAGCGATAGCCACCGTGGCTCAACACACAAAGAAAAGAGCGCCACCGACAGAAAGTCAAACTCCATCAACAGAAAATCCACAGTGTTTGATTGACAGGTGATCTCTGGGAACTGCGGGGTGAAACACCACAGGAATGACGACTAAGCACCGAAGGTATCACCTTTAATAAAAGAAACGCAGATCTCACAGGTTACCACTTTAAACAGCAGATTCATTTCCATGTGCAAATGTGGAAGGATTCGTCTATTTTACAGTCTGTTGCCGGTGGAGACGACCAACATGCACACACCAACATGGCTCATATCACGACAGACTGAAAGAAAAACAAAATAGAGGCTTGGATTTGTCTCACTGACAACCTAAATACAGGTGTGTTGTTTTGTTTCGGCCACGTAGCCCCCACGTTTGTCACTTTACTCCTGATAATGTGTCCCACCACGCCCCTGGGGTTTGTTCCATTTTACCCAATAAAAAAAAACTACAAATTACCATCGCCCATCAACCCAGTGGGAAGAGACAACCTTAACACGGTACATACAGCACACTAGTATGTTCAGCTGGAAACCAATGTTCAGACTAAAGGGAAGGGCACTGATCCTGCTCAAAATCTTGACATAATTGTAGGTAGAAGGTTTTTTTTTTTGTATGGTAGGTTGCTCCCGCGATTGGTTCCTGTAATGAATGTAATGAAAGTGTGCATTTGGAAATGCCTGATGTCATTCATGTGGGAGTTTCCATCCTGGCTGCAGTTAGTGCCAGCAGGCCCCCTTGTTCCCTCCTCCCACTCATACGGTACCGAAAGCCAAACCCTGTACCGCATCTTTCAAAAACCGCAAGGCTACGGGAGGACCACGAAGGTAACGCACACAGTATATTTGAACTTCTCTCTGCATGAGAAAGGCAGCTTGTGTGAACTCTTCCTCCTCCTCCTCCCTCTCCACCCCTCCCTCACTCGCTCGTTTCTCCCTTCTACAAGTTTGCAAATCGTTTTCGACACTGACAACTTGCAAAAGTGAAACACGTTGCGGTGTTGTAATCGCAGTTCTTCACTGGGTTGTGGTTATATATATATATATATTTAAAATGCATTCAAGTGCAAAAGTACACATGCACCAATGGTGTTATATGTTTGCAACGTTTCAATAACGATTCTGCAGCTTTTGTGAATCTCTTCTTCCAGTAAAAAATACACATTTACAGATATTTTCTGTGACTGCAAAGTGCTCCTCTTTAAATCCCATGTAATTTCCGCCGCTGAGCATTTGGCTCGCGTTGCAACAATCGTGATACATCCTCCCACTATTCAACTCCCGTAGCTCCTGTCCGTATTTCCTTTCCCTCAGAGTCACGCCTCGCGAACAAAGCACTGATTTCCATTTCATTTAGCCTCCTACTAATAAGAAACCTGACCGAAGGAACCAGAGGCGAACGCTGTGCGCGTAGTGGATTTCGCGGGAAAGAAGCATCCACTTGTGAGATACCACGTTCACCAAGATAATTATTCCTCTGCGGGGGTACACATTTACAGCTGTGCGGTCTGAAGTGCCAGAGGCCAGAGAGCATCTGCCTGCTTCTGCCTGGGCAGCTTGGCTGAAAAGACTGATTGCAACGGTGACCACTGGCTGGGAATGTAAATAAACTAGATTGGAACGGGGACTTTCTGGGACGTGTTTGTACGGGAAGGGAGGGAAGTGCACGCTTGACATAATCAGGACTGAAGAAAAATCCATATTGCATTACCACCACATCAGTGGGCTGATCAAAGCTTCCGTGGGTCTCAGACTTTCCGCTCCCTCCCCGGGGCCAAAACGGGCATCGCTGGAGCCCCAGCTACTCACTGTAGCGCCAGGGGACAAATAGTCCCAGCCACGCCCCGGCCCAGTTGGAATACCGCTGCCAATTCACTAGACACCAACTAGACACTAGACTGAAGCGGTGAGATCGTGTGGCTATGGTATAGTAGAGCTGGTTAGAACAGAAATTGTGGATTCAATTTGGGTGTTTTGTCAGACGATTTTAGCGAATAACAAAACGTTGGGTCATATGTGAACGATCCAAACGATCCCAGACCGTCTGAAACGAACCGAACTGAGACCATCTCCGTTCCTTTTGAGAGTTCGTTTTGCGGTTTGCTTGTTTTTCCCCATTGTGAGCACAAAACTTTGCGTTGCTCGTTAAATGTTTGTCCCAGCGGCTACGTACTTCCTCTATCTGCCCACCTGAAAAAACAAACACAGTCTGAGGAGACCGAATTATTTACTGTGGTTGATTCTGTGAAGCAAATATTATTGAATGTGCAGCAAGCCTGTTTATTTATTTTAGATTTGATTTCCTCAGCGCTGACAGAATTGTGTCAACATTGCACTTTCATGCCACTTGATGCTGCTGAAAAATACCAAGTGTTGTCACCAGACATTTATTTTATTGCATTATTGAAACCTATTCTGTTCGAATTTGAACTATTATATCTACTTGTATTTTTATTCTATTTATATCATTTCAATACAAATTATTTTTCAGTTGGTTCCCTTTGCAGTCTAACCCAGGCGACGTCGTTCTGGACACCACGAAAGGATGATGTGGCAACAGCAGGGATGTTCGTCACGTGGAAAAGTTTAGCTAACTTTGAAGTTTAGGCGAGTTCGGTTAAGGTCAGACAACTAAAACAGCTGTCGTTAAAGGTTACGGTTAATCTTAGGATTAAGGTTTAGGTTTAGATTTATGCAACTATAAAACTGAATAAGGTTACGCAACTAAAAAACATGTTGCTACGTTTTGGGTGAGGGCTTTGGTCATGATTAAATAAGAAACACTTTCCCTGTTTATCTGAGCTGGGAAGTGAATGAGTGATGCTCTCCCCTCCCTCAACAAGGATCGTAACCCCCAACTAGCAGCTACCAGGTGTGAATTCATGTAAATGTATGATTGTGCAGAAGAACAAGTGTGCTCATTCAACTTTCCCTGCAAAAAGTAAACAGTATTTTTGCAGTACAAAAGATTGCATGAATACAATTAGGAGTCTGTTCAATTCAATCTGTGTTCTTCAGTGAATCAAAGCAATGGAAATAGTCTGCCTGACCTGACCTGCCTTCTGCAAGCCAAGGCACACTAACTGGTTCACATTGAGGCCTGTTGGGCAACTCCAGGTCTGATGTACCTCAGTATCTCCCCGGTAGTAATTGAAGCCCTTTACACGGGCGCAACCTTCAGCGTTTTCTGACTCGGGCCAGTGGCTCTACCAGTGGTGACACAGGTCAGGTAAACTCCAAGACACTCAGGACCGGGGGTGAGCTGCCTCTTAGCGGTCCCAGGATGGTTAAATGGAGGGACTGTGCGTACCAGAAAAGCCCAGGGCTCTCATTGTTACTGACCTCCTCTAGTCTACAAAGCTTTCCGCTGCATGCGACCATGGGCAAAAAGCACCGCGGTCCACAACTCAAACGGGCATTATCTGGTGAATCATCACTCGTTTACATCAAAACAGCGGGCTCATGCAGGGTTTTGTGAGGGGATTACAGTATGTTTATTCACAAAGACCTCCGAGGATTTGAGCCTTCAAGCAGAGAACCAAGCAAATAACTAAAGTTCTGGCAAACCTTGATAAACACAGCGGCGACGTGGAAAGGGAAAACAGGGCCGTGTATGGGATGTCTTAAAGTGACCTATTGCTTTAACATCATTATTATATACTACAATTACCTGACAAAAAAAAACCCATCAATAGCCCATTGATTTCCATTAAATGGCTGTGGCCGAACACAACTGTGAGGAAACAAATCTTCATTTACAGGTCAACTGAGCACTAACGCTACAATGAAGGCTGACTGTAGGAAGGCCAAGCTGGTCATTGATGGCTGTTTTCAATTTTAGAATTGAAATATCTCCAAAGATGTGCAGTGCTATCCCTCCATGACTTTTCTTGGAGCCACTTTCTAGACACACTAGAGTCGTACGCACATGGAAATAATAGCGATATAACCAGGGATGCAGTGGAGCGCAGTAGCAGCATGTAATTTATCATCTTCAGCCTGTAGGTGCGTGCCGGACCGCTTTGCCTTTTATCAAACCGCCAATTTGACTAATAGCGATGA
Source organism: Hoplostethus mediterraneus (assembly GCA_034670385.1). Lineage (NCBI taxonomy): Eukaryota > Metazoa > Chordata > Actinopteri > Trachichthyiformes > Trachichthyidae > Hoplostethus > Hoplostethus mediterraneus. The sequence continues at coordinate 894,985 of JAXDDW010000002.1, forward strand.
TGATGATGATGATGATGATGATGAAGAGAATGTTGCGAGAGCGGCCTAATTGCAATATCTGCATAGAAACTGAATCTGAATGCAGTCATCAATCTGCCATAATTCAATACGGAGGACAATTTGACTAGAATTTATGTAGTGCATTGGAGTGTTTCATTTCCTTTTATTTTTAATGCAGCCATTTATTACTGCCGTTCAAAAAGCAGAAGAATAGCAACATGTTTAAATGTTAATGTTGTAATCTGCACTACAAGAGTGGTGGGTTTTTTTTATATTCAGTTGAAGTGGAACAATTTTTGTTTGTGATTATTTTAGTTATAAATCACTGACTAAATTAAAAGACTAAGACTGTGACTACATTTAAAAATGCTGGGAAGATTAACACAGCCTTGGACTGTTGCTGAGAGCAAACTGGGAGATGAAGGTGTAGCGACGCAGCAACCTAGTTACCTAGTGAGCCAATCAGCAGCCTTTCATCCAGCATGTTGACTGAATGAAAGCTGATCAACGATTAATCAGTGAAGTACCAAACTTTGGCAGCAAACGGTTTAACACATCAAGGGGAGATGTATGATGAGGGAGAGGAAAACGGGTAAAAGAGGGATTTTGAAGCCTCGAGACGACTGAGCTGCAGAGCTGCGGCAATATTAAGAAAGCCTTCTGTTTCGCACACTCAGTGCATTTCCTCAGTGCAATTATCACTGTGTCTCTTGAAACAGCCCCAAAGAGGTGTTTCATACGGGATTAAATCTGTCAGCCGAATGAATGAGCGGTGAACAGCCTGCATTAGCGATGCACCGATATCATTGTTTCAATACCGAGCATCGATCCAATCCATTATTATTACAGAACAATACAGGAAAAGACATTAATGGAGTCAAGGTTTAATTTTTCCCATTAAGGAGATCTAACATTATCCTACGTTTGAAATGTTGTTAAAAGCGACCCTTGGTTTCAGATTTTATTACCGTGATCTCATCTCAGCCTCGCATCAACCCAATATCCAATACCACACAAAAAAAAAAGTTATTTGAAAAAAAAAAAGTCCATCGCCACCAGTTATTTAATTGTGCACTGAATCACATTTCTTCTCTTGAAACACGTTGCACTGGAAGTGAACTTATCTCACCCCCGCTGGCAGATTCTTTCACTTTGTTTGAGGAAAGTTTGAAAGATTCAAAGAAATGATTCTGAATTGAATCATGCAGGGTGGGTTTTTTTTCGCAGTGCAGTATTGGTATCAGTGCGGCATCAGTATACTAGCCAGTATAGAATAAATGAGAAACAGTGGAGGACTAATGGAAGTGAGTGGGTATGGGAGCATCCATGCTGTGCTCCATTTGGAAGAGTTCCATCCGTCAGCACAACCTGCAGTCTTCCTACCGGTGGCAGTGGGAGAGGCCATTTTTATTGTCCCAACACCTCATTTCGTATCATTTCCCTTGTCATCTTGCATTTGTCACGTTAATGCGCGCCATCCTATCCGGTGATGGAAATAAACCTCACTTCGGCTGGCCCCCGTATCGACACGAGCAATTGCAATCAGAGCTTCAATCAAAGCGGGGGCCGCATTTTGTTCTTGGCATGGGAACCAAGTCGGTTCTTAACTGTGTGACAGTCTGTTGTGACTAAGCACCGGTCTTGCAACCTCACTGTTTTTACAAGAGTTTGTCTCCACTTTGAAACGACAAGACGGATTGACTGGAGGAGCTTTTTTTGTTTGCTTTTGTTTTGTTGTTTTTTTGGGGCTTTTTTTTTTCTCAGTTCACCTCAGGTCAAGACTGTCCAGACCGAGCCGGCACACTGGGAGCTTTTGGTGTATACGAGCCAAAAGAGCCTTGGCAGCGACCAGAGGATTGTTGAGCGTTGAGACGAGCGGAGACAGTTGACAGAATACTTTCACGAAACTAGGCCATGCAGTCTAAAACTCCCACTAAAAACAATCTCAGTGCACAAACAAAAAAGCCCACTGAGATCAAAGGGAACAAGGCCCGTCGGCTTTATGCAACATCCCGTATCAGAAGAAATAAATGCGGGCTATTTTCACTGGCTCCGAGAGACGTGACATCATCGCCGACTTTGGCTGTTGTCTTTACATCAGCAGATTCAAAACATCATCCGCAATGCAGAGCAGCCCTGTCAATCCACGGGGGGGGGTGACATCCTGACACGACGGCGAATAGACACGTATGACATATGTAGCGATGTAGCTCCGAGTGTCAGTGAACCCAAAATAAATTGCTTTCCAAAACCGGTGACCGTGTTATGAAAGCCGGAGTGACGCTTAATAAAGGTTGATAGGCTTGGATATTTGGAGGAAACTGCTCGATGCTGTGTCAATGCACTGTGGGAAATAGATGTAAAAAGCAAATATATTATGATTCTGCAGGTGATCCGGAGAGATGTCTCCCCACTAGGGCCGGGGACTTTTCACTCCATTGATTCTCCTCCCTGACAGCTCCTCATATTATATCTCATTCCTCTTCCCCATAGCTTCAAAAGCCTGTGTTCCTCCCATCAGTGGGTTTCAGTATTTGTAAGCAGGTGATCTCTCGCAGAAAGCCGGACTGATGAAAAGTTTGCTTTCTTCTTATGCAGTATGAGAGAAAAAAAGACACGACCCCATCATCAAACCTCCCAAATTGCTTGATTAAAGCCCGAGGCCCAGAGGCGAAACTGCAGAGCGCTCAGCTCCGGCTCGTCGTCGTTTTGAATCCAACGCCTCGCAGGACTGGAAGCACATGGGGAGGTTTTTTCGGTCCGTAGTACGCTGAAATAAAAAATAAAAAAACCTGCCAAAGTGCTGGGATTACGAGCTGAGTCATGCCGAAATTGCGAAAGAATTCAATCTAAGTGAGAGCAGGGATCTGCGTCTCACGCTATTTCGATTCGATATGCCTCATCAGCTAATCGCTTCCCCGTCAGAATGATTTGAGGCTGTTTCTAACTTGTTTAAACATCACCGGAGGGCCGAGCGGACTGCTTCGCACCCCCCCCTGTTTGCCGGTGTTGTTTTAAAGGGCGGATGTACAATTGATCTTCCAGGACTATTTCTTTTAATAACCCCTCCCTCGGTGTTGCCCACTCAGACGGGCTCCTAATTAAACTGTGTAAATGCTGGACTACATAAAGAGGGTAAGCATCTCGGCGGTGCGGATGCTGCTCATACACCAGAGGCCACGGGACCGGTTTTCTTTGTGCCAACATGTAATTGCCTACTGCTCGTGCGTTATTAGCCCGTAGCACAGAGGCAGATTCTTGAGCCGGTCACGTTACTCATTTTCCAGTTGTTTCACATAGAGTCTTTTTCATTCAGCGACGACTGCAATAGCACTTCTCAACCTCTTCAGTTATCAACAGCAGGCCCTGTGATGATTCAGACTCATTTTAGTACTATACATTATTTTTCGTCAGCGGGTGAAACGGCTGATATTTCCATCCCATTAACTCCCAAGCCTCTGAAAAAGACGACGGGTGATCGATGGGTAGAGCGCGCGCATCGCTCTCATACACATGAGAGCCGACTAGAGTATGTATAAACTCTGGAGTATGTATAACCCGCCTGCCCTGGTGCAACTATTAGAAGACATCACTGGGCTAATGGTGCATGAGAAGTAATTAAGAGGGTATCATGAAAATGAGTTTCTCTCTTCATCTGACAAACACATTAAACACATGAGAGACCGTCACTGGGACGAGCTAGGCTGCGCCCAAACTGCTGTCACTGCAAACTTGCCTCCTTCCCTGCGTGCGTTTTATTAAATTCAGATTTCATAGACTGAATTATAGTATGGCGCGTCTGTATTTACTTGATCGAATCGATGTGGCGTCTGGCATGCTCGCACACGAGCTCTCGTAAATGTTTTGCTAAGTGCTTCCGCACATTGTGGGGGGGGGAGAAACCACATCACTGCAATCTTGATGTTTGTTTGTTTTTTTCCTAACATGAAAAAGACACCTGAATCTAACACGGACCCTGTTAAAACCTTTCACTCATATGAAAGGCACGTCGATGAGAGAATAAGCTCTCGTTTTTTCTTCACCGCTGAAATACTTTTTTGTTTTTTTGTTCCGACAAGAGCGATGTACTCTGAACCAGTTTCCACCCCGTGCTGTAGCCACTGTGCTTTGCTAATCCTCTCCTTCGCGAATCAATATCAGCCAAAGGTCAAACAGAGCAGGCATGAGAAATGTAGATTAGCTTGTCAATAACCGACACGCTCGCCTACGCCCACAAGCTACGGCTTGATAAGGCGCAGTTAGACACGTGAAAGCTCAGGGCTTAAAACATTTTAAGGTGAAGACCTTTTTCAGGGGCACCTTGGAAGAAATACACTCGCAAGTATTAAAAACTCTTCTCAGAGTATGAGGAGCCCACTGATCCAGGATCACGTAGTTGGTCCACATGGTCACACACAAGCCCTCGAGTTACTTTATGTATGTGGGTAGCAGTAATGTCAGCTCCATCGGCGTTCACTTTTATCTAAACACACAAATAATGTTCATCCATCAGGATATTAGAAGTGTAGATGAGAACAGAGCACGGAAAACGGAGGTTTCAGATTAGGTATAGTTGTTTTCTGTGCTTGTTTACAACATAGCTCTTATTTAGCTCTTAAGCTAACTAGCTTAACGTTAGCCAGACAGTCAGATCAGCTGCTACTTAACATGTGTCCTATAGATCTATACAGCCAACCCAACTAGTCTAACATCAATTGACATTCAGAATGTTTGTATTTCATTCGTATGTTCTTTTAAATTTTCAAATAAATGTTTTCAAATAACTTCCAATCTATTTCTAATTTCATTTCATGACCAGGGTCCACAGGATTTATTAGGTCTGGTCACCCAGTTTGGTTAGATGTGTCAAACTGCTGGCCATCAATCATATGTCTCCCTTCCCTGCATATCAAAGACAATCATTTTATTATTATTTCATTGGGATTATTCAGTGATTTCAAGATAAAACAATAAAAGCAAATTCTACAATTTCCTCCACACGTAGGCTATTGTAACAATGCAATTCAAATGTAACATGAAAATAAAAATGTAGATCTCCATGTTGACACCGAGAATGAACATTAAACATTGAGGGACAGATGAACATGAATTTCAGGAGATTCCTGTATTTATTTATTTTTTAATTTATATGTATAACACACAAAACTCTCCAAGCAGAGCAGCTCTCAGCTCCGATCTGCAAACGAGCCTCCATCGCGAATGTACGGCCAAGATGCATTTCGTACCCATCTGTGTTTTAGTTGTTTATGTCTCCACCACCAATGTCGCCAAGACAAATTCCTTTACGTCCATTGCACTTGGCAAATGAATTCATCCTGATTATCGTTCCGAGTCTAAACTGTACCCTTGTGCACAGTGGGCACACAGCTCCCTAGGTGATTAACTAAGACATGTAGGCCTATGTTGTCAGATTGGCACTAATATGCATTAGTACAAATTCACCCTGAGTGACACGCGGAGGTCCGAGAGTGATAATCACAAACGACACGCGAGTGTTGGACAGTATAGAGGAAAACTGGGACGAGACAATCATGGCCGACAATCATCCTTGAGGGCAGATGATATCACGGGCCAAGTACAGTTACTATGCCCTGTGGTCTCCTCCACACAGAAACCTCCATACATATTCAACAGCCTGCTAGGAATGCTGAATGTGGGAGCAAACAAGCAAACAAAACATCTAGGCCAAAGGTGAGGAAGAGGCTCACATGCAGAGAGAGAGAGAGAATGGACAGCTAGACATGCAGCACGGGAAGTCGATGACAGGAGCAGAGTGTGAGCAGAGGACACAAAGAGACATGGCGTGAAACCGTATTGACACATATTGACAATACTCCAAAAACTGGTCCGAGCATCAAATGTTTTCCGGCTTTGTGTTCAGGCAGGCAGGCGTTTGACAGGATTGGCGACACGCAGGAGGTGACCGAGTTCAGCGCCAGCCCAAACAAGCATCACATTTCACAATATGATCTTACGATACAGTAAAAATGGAGGTTGCAACTACAGGGCGATCATCTCAGGTTTTCAGCGTGGGTGCAAGGACGTGGTACCTATTCAACGTCAAAATGTTTGCTGGCTTTTTTTTTTTTTATTCCTCTTTCTTTTGCCCAACGTGATCAGTTGATGTAAAAATACAGGCGCACATTTTCAAATACAAACCCAAGTGAACTTGAGCGCCTGGTAACGCTGTGGGGAGATTGCGCAACACTGTCAGATGTACTGTAGACACGACGTGTCCCTGTGAATCTGTTTTTTTTTTCCCCCCGTAAACCTTTTCCTCGCTCGCGCACCAGCCGAGACATACGCTGCGTGGTCTGCAGCACAAACAATAGCATGTAAGTTCATGTGCAAACGCATTTTGCAGCACATCCAAGATAATGGAAACCAATTAGCGAAGACATGAAGGGGACAAAAGAGCGTAGCAGTCACAACAGGAGAAGTCTAATGCCACAGCTTCCCCCATGCAGCTCAATACTATTATTGTCACTGCGCTACCGCTTCTAAGAGCACAGAAAAACAATTACGCTGTATTGTACGGAGAAGCATGCTTCTTTTTTTTCTTTGCACTGGAAATACAGAATGTGAACTTGCACCGAAAAATCTGAAACACACAACAGCTTTTGTATGTGTCAGAACGCTGGCATTTTACAAAAAAAATAAAAAATAAAAAATAAGTCTCAGAAGTGCTGACAAATAGCAGCTGACAGGCAGGCTCCCTGGATGTGAGAAATGAGATTATTCTAGCCCAAGCAATAAAATACACAGAAGATGGAGAGAAACAACAAAATTTGAAATACATCGGTGCCACGATTTGGACGCCCTCATAAAAATACCGTCTACCTAATCCCAGACAATATCAGAACATATCGTAACGGAGCAGCATAAAAAAAAAAAAACACATAATAAATCTGAATCCAGTGAAGCAGACGAACGTGTCACTTTACTGTAAGAGGAGATTCATTTCGAAAAGCACGGCAGCTGCAGGGGCAACGTAAACTACTGGAAAGTAACCTCAAAAGCCATCTTAATCCTGAGGCTTTTTTTTTTGGCGAATTTGAAAAGGAGCCTGCAAGATGCATAGGTCACGAAGTTAGCAAGTAAAAGTGTATCTGATTAACACACACCCCGGTGCATATACGTTGGAAACGTGCACGGATGCATGAATCAACGTGATCCAGCGTAAGCCACCCGGCTCTCTGAACTGTGAACCGGAGACCCCCTCTGATCTGCTCTACAGCAGAGCAGTGGATTTAATGTGCATGAAGAGGAGACTTAAAAGATCAATGCGGTAAAAAATAAATAAAAAATTACATCTCCGATCTCTACTGTGGCCCAAGGACGGCTTTAATTTAGAATTTTAAACTTTGATTAACCAATGCACATAATTCAAATTGGGGGCATTGGCTCGCTCAGAGATCACCGTAGTAATGTGAATTGCAGGAGCTAGTCGGAAAGGTGGATTTGAGGCTTTATAAGCATCCCAAATGGACTGAAGGAGTAAACACAATCTTTTTTTTTTAACCTTAATTGACCCTGGGAAGGTTTGCAAAGCACATGTGTACTGCTTCACACTCATTCACCCTCAGGCTCTTTAAGTGCATTGTTCAAGGACATCTCAGCAGTGGTTGTTTCCAGTATCAAGCCACCTTACCAGGCTAGAAGAAACATTTATGCAATGTGTCACAACAATTACTAAATAACAACTGTTATTTAGGTATCTTGTATTGCTATTTAGTTGTTTTGGGGTTTTTTTGGTGACATCTTTGGTGCTCAGCTCTCATCGCTGTGGTGTTTCTCCACTGCACTTCCCAGAGATCACCTGTCAATCAAACAGCGTGTCCAGTACTGTGACGTCTTTTTTCCTTGAAGTTTGAGTTTCTGTATAGGTGGCGCTCTGCTCATGCTAACTACCCAGTTCTTCTTCTGTTCATTCCAAACAAACCGCTGTTGCTGCTGCTGCTGAAACTACAAAACGCATCACTTCCTGTGCGCCAGAGGATTTTTTGCAATATCATGCAACGGGGAGTAGCAAAACAGACATTTACTTATATGAAAATATGAATTATAACCTTACATCAGTTGTTAATGCATTAAAGCTATTATCGCACGCCAACATTTTTTCAAGATTTTTTTTGATCAGCACCTTTTTCTCATTTTTTAACAGCTAGTTTTCTGAAAGGTTCGTTGTCCTACGTGTGTTGAAAATGACATGAAGGATGTGAAAGAGTGACTCACCAAACTTGGTTCATAAGGCACACGGACAAAACTATGCAAACGGAAACAAAACAACTTATCTCTTCAAACCGCGAGGCAAAACTTCTCTATCTGAAGGAAAGTTTAAGTTTGCACATCTCCGTTCCATCTGTTCTTCTGCTTGCTGTCGTCACCGTGACCCAAACATGTCACCGCGCATTAGACCCTAACTGTGCTAAAAGTGAATCCAGATACACCCCATCTCCGGGAGGCAACAGGCCAAGTGCTGTATTCGGCATTCACCACACAATAACAAAATTAATATTTGATTCGGAAAGGGTACAGCCACTTCCTGTCTTCCTGCAATGCCCTGAAGAACAAAGAAATTCTCCTGTTACCCCGTGGACAGTTAAGATTACCCTAAATAGCACTCGCAATCAAATAGAGTTTGATTTAGCAAGCACTGAGCAGCAGTATAGGTCACTCAAGGTCAAGCAAGTAAAGCAATTACGTAGAATAGATGATAGAAAATCAGTTAAATTGCTAAACTGACTCCAGGTCTTTTTGTACGTCGTTCCACAAACAGTCCGCTCTCTCTCTCTCTCTCTCTCTCTCTCTCTCTCTCTCTCTCTCTCTTTCTTTCTCTCTCTCTCTCGGGGACAACAAGCGCTGGTGTGGGCACTCTTTCCAAATACTCTGAGTGCACCACAGTGTCTCATATGAGTCCTTTCAACTCCTGTTATTTCAGATGTCCAACACCGGAGGCCCTGCAGTCAGACTTGCTGGTCATCTAACTTGAATGACAGTGAGTGAAGGGCAGCATCTGCAGAGAGAGAGAGAGAGAGAGAGAGAGAGAGAGAGAGAGAGAGAGAGAGAAAGGGGCTGCTACCTGCCCAACACTCGACAGCAGGAAGGAAACCAGCCCATCTTTGTCCTTGGAGTGATCGGGGTCGGTGGGTTTGCTTTGCCTGCGTTGAGTTAAATATTTATGCCGCATTCAAATGCGATCAGAAGAAGCAGAAACACGGGATGACATTTTGTTGCTCCAACTTGGAAGCATTCACATGCACTTGCTTGTACTCGTGTGAATATAATTGATACAGGATTTTATTATCTTGGACTTCCGACATTGATGGATTCGCTGCTGCATTTGCTGGCAGTGTTGACACATTTCCACACTTGGTGACGCCACGTGGGACATATCGGAGCTGGCAGAAAAATTCCCACGTCCCACTTGTAATTACAATTACGAGACTGAATTGTGAGTGACTGAAGTGAATGGAAGTGGTATTTAAAGGTGCTACATGCAGAATTTTCAAACATCAATATATCAGTGTCAAATGAATTGTGATACCTTGGTATAATTCCCATCAACAAATTAGACCATGGTCGAGATGATTGGCCTCTATCTCATCCCAGTGGTATTGTTAGTGCTAATGTTCCTCAAGATTAAGACCATATTTCCCTTAAATCCCATTGCTTCCTGTCACAGGACTGTCACACCTCCCTCTCCATGCCATGAAGTACTAAAGAAATGTGTTTTATTCATTGGCCTTTCACTCCTTCCACCATCTGCCATTGCCAGAAACTCAGAAAGCTCCAGTTGATCTGGAAGAACAGCGCCCTCATCCTGCTTTGTGCCATAAAGCAATATCCCTTTGCGCTGTAAAGCAATCCTGCAGATCCAACCTAGTGGTGGCACACAAAAATGCAGTAAAATACAGTGTAAAGGCTTTTCGTCTCGTTTGTTTACGATAATTCTACTAATGTCTCAATGCTATGACAATGTTATAGTCACGTTAAAATGCTACATATAGCACCCTTTATTTCCCTCTATGTAGCCTTCTATTGCAGATAATTGAGTATTATTGGGTAAAACTATGTGAGTTGTGTGGTCATTGACTGCGGTGCTTGGCTGTGAATCAGCCAAGCGTCTCCGGGGGGGGCGACAGTAAAGACAAAACAGCATGACCCTAAGCCTTTCGTTAACACCACAAGTATTTTTGTGGCAAATTGATGGGGTCGGGGCAGAGTGATGTGAGGGACTGCAGGGGTGGCGTCCTCACCTCATAATGGGCAACCCTCTGGGACTCTGAGATGAGCTGAGCGCTGCACACTTTGCAGTAGCTGTCTGTGAAAAGCCCTTGGTCCACCTCTGTTGACTTCATCTGTGGAGGAGAAAGAGACAAACATGGTTACTGACCTGGATGCATTTTTTTTTTTTTTTGCAGGGCTGCACCACACAACTGAAATCACATTATCGAGCGAGTCGAAAGACACTGCGATATTTGTCATCGGCGCATTTCAGCTAAAGGTGTTTCAGACAGCCTCCTAAATAAGGTGTTCTGGCGCTGTGCAGAATCCCCTGGCCGATAAATCGAGTTGCAAGTAAGGGAAAATCTTTCATTTTATTCAAGCTGCAAATCCTAAACACTGGAACATCAGTCACCCCGGGCACCACACTTTTTAAACATTTTGCGAGCGCTGAAAAATAAATAATGTCCACATGATTCTCAATTTATATTACAGTCAAAAATTCACAATATGATTTTTTTTTCATGCAGCCCTGCTTTGTAGACGTCAGTATAGGGAGCTTAGACAAACCAACCAAGATGTAATGGAGCAAGTAAACAATAATCTCATTTCATACTTTCATCGTTGTCATCGTTGTTCAATCAATATTTCATCACATCAAGCACTTGTGTTAGTGACAGATGCTGAGCAGGTTTCGCAAACAATGAGTCATAAAACCATTTAATATCAGGCATCCACAGAGCGCAAACATCACGCTAAAATGCCAGCGCTGAGGCCAAAATGATTTCTGACAATGATTAATAAATCAACAACCATAGAATATGGTGAAAGATTTGTTTTTCTTCCTGGAAATTCATTCAAATATGTGATTGAACTCGAGAGTGTGGAGAGTGTGGAGAAAAAAGTGATTCAGAAAGAAGCAAGAAGCTTTTTATTTCCATTCCATCAACGGGGTCTGAGCCATCTCTGCTTTCTATTACTAATTCAGCCCCGGCTTCCATTAGAGGCTCACATTTCATATTTGGAAGCAGCCAGGCTCAGCTCATCCTCATTTGCTCTGGCACGTCTTCATTAGGAACAGCATGACAGATGAGAACTGAGGTCATGTGGGTATGAAATCAAACCCTTAACATGTATGAATTCTCCCTGTGAGAAGGGATGCATGATGGCGGAGAAGAAAGGGAATTTTTCAACTGAATCCCAAAGTTTGTTGTGGTTTACTCAACTTCACATGCAGAGGATGCACATGAGCGCTTGTAAAAAACAAGACGTGACCGTTCAATCTGCACAAAATCCTCCCTCTGTACAGTTTGATTGAAGGCGGTCGATTCCCTCCGTGGCTCAACTCACAAATATGACATCAAGATACAAATGTTTTGTTTTTTTTATTGTATACTGTATCTGTATCTGTGTCTGGAACAAACTGTCCGGCAGAAACTTTTGACTGATTTGAACATTGGTCAGCAAGAGAATTTATTTCCTAAGCTAACTGGACTTCTTGAAATCCTCCTACAGCATTTTGACATTCAGTTGACATTTACGACAAGACATATGATGTTATATGCTATAAGGTACGCAGTGTATTTCCCCACATCGTCTCCTGATGATGTTTAAATAAATCATGAGTTGTGGGTCTGGAGCCAGTTTGTCCTCTGCCAGCAACTACAGGTATCGTAAATATTAAATATGAGAATTAATACAGCAAAGTCTTCCGAGTAAGTGAATGCTTGGCGTGTCCGTTGTGCACTATAAATCACCATCTAAACACAAACACCTCCTACTTTCAGTCTGTATTATACTGATTAGAGGAATATTTTACAATAACTTAACTTAAATTACTAGAAATTGCACCGGCATGTTGATTTTGCGTCATACATTGATGGATTCAGGTTGAGTCTCTCACTCTTCAAATTATCCCACTCAACGGTGCACAATGGCTTTCCAGTTGCAGACTTTTCCTTTTCATCTTGTCAGCGTTTAATGCCACTGTTCCAGAAATGATGTGACCTTGGCAGTGGGTTATACTGGGATGAACACTGGCTCTAAGCTGTTGCATCGCTGGACGCTGGGATCCGGGCAGCCTAGAGGGCACGGCCAGATTGACGGAACAAGGATAAAACCTGTCAGGGCCCACAGCGTCTGCAGCCAAACGGATTGGGGGGGGGGGGGGGGGGGGGGGGGGGGGAAGAGAAATGAATAAATCAGTGCCGCTCAACTCCTCCCCGGTCTGGTAATCAGTTGAGAGCAGCGCCGTTTCCCCTGGACCGAGGCTGTGTTCAAATTCCGCAGGACAAACAACATAAATGAGGGGGCTTTAAGAGCTCTATCAGCTCGCCTTAGCCTTGGGCCCTCAGCCTGTCTTAGCAAGGGTGCACAGATGCTGGCAATGAATCATTAATCATCCTACATTTTGCTAAGAAGCAGAAGCATCAGCAGCAGGAGAAGCAGCAGTGGCAGCAGTCTGGGGAAAAAAAACAAAAAACTTTTCTCCGCAACTTTCTTTCTGGCCTCGGGCAGCGTGGCGGGTTTGCGTGTTCTCCCTGTGTTCACCTGAGTTTCCCCCCGGTTTGCTCCCGCACCGCGTTCGCCCTGTGATGGATTGGCCTGTCCGCCAACGGTGTCTTTCTGCCTTCTACCCAATGCATGCTGGGTTAGGCTCCAGCCCCACCCCCATCACCCGTGATGGGAATAAGCAGGTTGTTTGTAATGTCGGTGGTGTAGGGATTGAAGCTTTTCACTGTTGCACCGGAATAAGTGGCTCTGGATGAGAATAAGGATGTGCAAAAATGTTAAAAGCAGTAACTCCTTCCACGACAGCAACATGTTTTTTTTTTTTTCTTTGCAGAGTCCCTGTCCTTGTCCCTCAGCATTAGTAGCAGCATTAGAGGCAGGCAGGAAAAGGCTATTGAGTGTGAACCACAAGCTCATGAAAGAGCACCCACTGCTTACCTATTCAACATGTTTCAATTCCCTCCTTGGTGATCAATTCATTAAGCTAATGGATTTTACTGCCAGATACACAGCTGTAATTGCAAGAGGTGGAGTGGGTTGTAAAGGAGATGCTGAGAAAAATATTAATTTCATCCACTGTAATTAGGTAAGGCATCACAATTGTAAACCAAAAGGGGGTTCTCCGCACAATTAAATCACCAATATGTAATCGGAGCAGCTGTTGTCAACGCCATTAAGGCCAGGCTCTCTCCGCGCAGCACGATGAGCTTATTACAGTAATGGCATTGCCAATTTGGCGAAAGAGAAACACGGAACGGGGAAGTCACAGAGGGAGCAATGTGGCATGCCTTGTGTTGACAATCAAATTAGACGCAACCCGGCCTGTTCCTCACACCCGGTCAACACTGTTTACTACCTTGCCTCTCACTACGGCAGGCAGCAAATCAGCCGCGGCATGCCGCATGTAGCTGGAAGCCTGAAAAAAAAAAAAAAGAAAAACCCCAGATGAAACAGTGGGAGGGAAGTAGTGCAGAGATGAAAGAGAGGTCAGATCGGCGAGTGCCCCGGCAGATGTTCGGGCTATAAAAGGTCGGTTGTAATTCGTTAGGGAAGGTGTTGAGCCGGGAGGCTGAACGACTGCCCGCGCAGACGCGCTGGAGTCACGCTGGAGCTTTCTTCTGGATGTCCCTTTTGGCTCGAGGAACGATCGGACGCCGCGTTCTGATTTGTTGCCACGGTACCAGAATCAGAAGTCTCAGAGGTGAAATAATCAGTTCCCTTTCAAAAACAGAAATGAACCATGTCCCATTCAAGCCATCAGCGTTCACTGCTATTCACTGCTCCTAAGAGTTGAGGACCTCAGCAAAAGGTGTGTTACGTCATCTGAAAGCCATCTGTTACAATCCTCCTCCTTCTTCTTCTTCTTCATTTTCTTCTATTCAAACTATTCCAATCCACGCGTACACACCCTCTGGAGGTGATGCTGAAATCTAATTTTAGCCTGCAGAAGCTGTGGTGAAGGTATTGAACGTTTATAATACTGAATTAAATCCTTCTGATCATTTCAGGGTGAGGGCAGACTCCATGTTACACGGCAGTAAGTGAAGTTTAGAAGTTTAGAAGGTTTGCTCACCTGAATAATTGATTGGACGAGAGAATTTAAAAACTGCAAAATCGTTATCATACTAAAGGTGTCGAGTGCTCCGCTTTCACTTGGTCATTACCGAATTTAGGAGTTAGAAGAGCCTGTATAATTAATGGCAAAAGAGTTCATTCTCAGTATGAAACGTCCACACCATTTATTCAACACTTTTGACTTTTTGACTTGTGAGTCTTGGGAGCCAATCACCATCCCTCAGGGGTTTTTTTTTAGCTATTGACCATTACACAGGATTTGATGTTGTAATGCGTTGTGCCATAATCCAGGGTGAGCATTCACACAGAAGCCCGACAATGAATGACTATAGAGGACATCAGGCTACTCCGTCATCAATCTACAGGACCACCAGGCAGGCAGCACCAATCTAAATGCTACAGGGTTGTGAGTGTGTGTCACTGGGGTTATGAAGTGGTCACCTCCCATCACAGATGTTTGATTTAGGCCCACAACAGCTCCAGAGGGCTCAACGGTGATTTCTGGCCCCCGCCTGACACCCGCTCTCATCACCAAATACAATTAAAACTGCCTGCACTACCCTGTCCTTACGCTTAGGCTTTTCCCTCATTCCCGACATCAAAAATAAGCTAATGGCACGGCTGACACTACTGACTTGGTACAGCCCGCTCAGCAGTTTATACCATCATATGTTACATAACTCCTGTCTTAATCATAAGATCTTCATATCTTTCCGTATTTCATTATCATAGGATTGTTTTTGGACCCCAGTTGATATCTACTAGCAACCAACGTCAGCTAGCACGCTACAACGCTAACTAGCCAACATGTCAACGTCCTACAGAGTCAGCAGCCACGCTACTTCCACACACCCCAGAGCATGTACACATTATAGTTCATAGTTTTCAACAACAAAATTTCCCCTTTGATAAAGTAATCAGGTTTACGTAGAACTACAGTGTTAATAGCAGGTTAATATCTGGTAAACATGCTTCCACTGTCTCTCTGTCTCTGAATTAGCAGCTATGGCTACATTAGTTAGCTTTGGGCTTTGTGTTTTCCATGAGCAGCAGCGAGGCCAAAAATTGTATTAAATAAATTCAATGTTTAATTTCAAAATGTCCACCATTTAAAAAGAATTAGTACCTAGAGTTACAAAATGATTGCTGGCGTGAAACTAAATCACATTATGTGTTACTATTAACCCATAACCCATACTATTAAAATGATGACTCATCTTGAGACATTTACAAAATTGTTGTTCTGTTGTTTTTTTGCCCAAAATGGACATGCAGCCTTTTGGAGTGCCTCCCCAACACAGCACGGCTATGAGCAATAAAGATTTCAGTGCAGAGGGTTTTCAAATATTCAGCTGTAAAATATTCATGGCATTCTGTTTGGAGTGTGTGTGTATTTTCAGCAGATACTAACAGCTAATTGACACAGATTGGGGAGGCGCAGCAGCGTGGAATAGCAAGGCTGACCAATACCGCTGTCCCTAGATCAGAGTTTGGAGGAGTATTCTTGGGTACACTTTCCATGGACGGATTGCTCTGGATGTTGCTCTTCCAGCTGGATGAATAAGTATTCACCGGGCAGAGCGTGGTGAGGGGAGAGAGACAAGGAGAGCAGCTTCCAACCCGAAGCACAGGAATTACCATGAGCAGTGAGTGTAAACCGGCAGTAACAACTCCCCTAGCAAGCACTAGTACTCAAAACAACAATAAATAGATTATAGATCGTATAAAAAGCCATGTTTTCTTAGGGTTTGATATCAAAGTTGGTCCTAATTATGTCGTTGGGAAGTACTCTATCTGGCTTCTCAATTTGGACTGCCTTGGATTGACCGACCTTTTCTCTAAAATAATCCCATATAAAATAAAATTAATTAAAAAGAATATTTCAATGGATTTCCTTCATTTCCAAGAATAAAACTAATCTCCACCAATACGGTTTAGCCATATTTAATGGACAATTAGGAGCACACATGGTGTGAGAGAGGAGAGCTGAGAAGTTGTGGCTTTGAGTTACTGTCACAAAGAGCAGCTGAATTACTGAAGCATTCAGTGCAGTAATGTGGCTCCCAGGCCACTTGTCTGTCAAAAGGGAAAACGTTTAAAATGACAGATACAGTTATGGTTCAGGTCAGACCGATATGTGGGCTTTTAACTATCGGGTATCGGCCAGTCAGTGTTCCTCTCTGTAAAATGAAATGTTGTTGAAAGGCAGTAATGTACCAGAGTTTCAGTGGAGAGTTTTAGTGTCCCATCATGGTCTAGATCCTGTTTCAGAGGCTTTTCCACCCTGACAAGCATACAATTCTTGGGCAAACACTGAAAATGGTCAAATTTAAAGACATTTCATATTGCCACAAAAACACTGGTATCAGTAGCGGCCTTCAAAAAAAAACATATTGGTCGAACCCTAGTTGGAAAAGCTGTAAAAAGTTGGTTTCACTGGCGATATCCCTCAGAAAACAACTAGACCTAATCCATCTCTGCAAAATTTGTCTCAAAAGTCTTTCGAAAAAGCTTTGAATATTTCAGTTTCTCAAATCAATGAATCATCCAAATACTCCAGTAGGGGACACTGATGTATCGTGAATAACGCAGCCAAACAAACTTTACAACCTACTCAGCAAATCACCGTTACGTTATCCGTCCTTAAGGTTCCTCAGATGGCCTAGTAGATTTAGTTCCATTCTTATTCATAGTCATATTTCTTCAGTAAACCTCCCCATTTCTCAGGTGCATCAGCTACAGGCACAGTGGGGAGAAACCACAGAGCGGGAGAGAAAATCATTTTGCCTGACTCCGCAAGTGAAAGAGGTGAGTTTTAAACCCCCCAACACAGCAGAAATAATCAATCACTGATTCGCGCAATGGCCAGAATCTTCCCTTTTTAAATGAACGGTAGTTATCGTTCCCGACCTGTTGCTGACAGTGAGCGATGATGAGGAATAATGTGAGCTTGTCGGTCATGAATTTTGGAAGGCCTCCAAAGCAGCTCTCGAGGACAAGATATCAGTGTAAAACCTGGAGTAGGCAAGTTTTCCTCAGGCTAGAAAACCACGACGTCTCCGGGTTACAGACTGTAGTGCTGTGATAGAGACAGACAACCTTCAACCCTGAATGGGAGGCTTTCACTAGACTGAGGCTATATATATAATTGGAAGGAGAAATAAAAAAAGAAAACACCAGAATAGTTGGAACCGCTGCAATCACCACTCATCACTCTGTGATTACGGATCACATTTACAGCACAACGTAATTGGATTTGCCAGAGCAGCTGAAATAAAGCAGTTCTTATTCCAACTTCATGTGATGACTAATACCTGTAATGTGTAATGCTGCGATAGCCTATTTACTTGAAACACACAGCACAACACACAATAGGCTATGTATTCTCTATCAGAGCAGGGAGTGTGCAGCCAGGGGGGGTTGCAACGCCGATACCGATACCCATATTTTTGGATGACGCATATATCATGTTCTTTACATTGGACCATTTCAAAAATTACAAAAAAAAAATAGTGAAGATATAGTGAAATCTCCAAGCAATCGCTCTAGGCAGAATCACTCGCTCGCAACGGACCTCACACTCACGTCTCGCCCCAGTCTCCGTGGAGGTCAAAATGCACAGACTAATTGAATGTGTTGTGCAGTTGTGCAGTAACCAGGCCCGCTAGTGAGTGAGACCGTCTCAATGTAACCCAGATGCAACAGGTAGCTAAAGATCCCGGCGACGGCTGACTGTGTCCATTGCTGTCAAAACACCGGCTGACCTCCCACTCTGAACATTTCAACTGAAATGTATCAATGTGTTTGTCTTTCTTCCTAATAAAATTAATTCCTACACGAAAATCATTACATTCATCGCTCGCCGTGTGCCAGAGTAGCTTGCGTAGGAGGTGATGAGCTCTAGCAAAGTTCAATGTCATCATGGCATTCAGCAACTCGGTAACTCCAGCTAGGTAAATAACACCATATGCAGGAGAGAAAGACCTCATGACTGGCTCGTAGGTGATCTAGTAGGAGAGGAATGCTTAAAGATGTGGAGGATGGGAGCAGCTGTCTGCTCTGGCCGGTGTGACCTGCACAGTGCATGGAAACAGTTAGTCTGCTATCATCAGCCGCATTTTGTCCAGCTGGTGCTCCAGCATCCCTCCCAGAAGGACGTATTAGCCAGACTGGATGACTGAAGCTGCACACTCATACCAGAGCTAGAGCACCACCCGCTGAAGTGCCGTCCATTTAGTCTCTATCATTCTGCAGCTTCGGCTTTGGGGAGGCGGCGAGGTAAAGCCAGACTTGAGGTCAGAGTCATCTGCACTTGCTTTGTGTTTGCTGCTAAGTGGCCTATTCCCATGTAGCGTGACCTAACCGCGGCCCTCAGATCTGCTGAGTGAAAACATTAGCGCCGAACTGGGCAGGGTGCCTGCACTTCAGTAATATAATCAGCTTGGTGTTGAGCCAGTGGAGACACTCGGGGGGGCAAATGTTGAGTCGGTGTGACAATAAAATTGTGACACCGGTCAAGTTAATGAGATTAATTCTTTCCAGTGCGGGCAGGAAATCAAGCCGGACGATTCCAACTCAAATCATTTAGTGTTCAAGGAAATGCAGTAGTCCAAATGTTACAGCAAGACACCTGTTGCAAGAGGCTGTGGATTCAGCATCAACTGATCTCAGCTCAGTTTTGAAAGCCGGGAATCTCAAGTAATTGTTGAGTTATTGGCATTGATCAACAACCCTGTCGATCCCTGCAGGTATATTATGGTCATTTAGTGCTACGGGGCAATAAAAACATTACTTATTGCACTTTTACAGCTCAATATCTGTGAAATGTAGAGAATCCACTCTGTAGAAGTGTTATTATGTTGTCAGCCAATGACTTCAGTCATGTACTATCCTTGAAAAATTACCCGAATTTGTTTTTATTTTGTTCTACCAACCATTGTGTGAGACTAGGTGTTACTTTGAATGAAACTCTATTGGGAACCAAGATATGAAGTCAGTGAAGTCAGTCTTTGCATGTGACTTAAATGAGATCCAAGTGGATCCAAGGTTGGGCTGATTCCTTTTTAAGTCTCGTTGTGTCGCTTCACATTTCATTCTCCATTCCGCTGCTATGAATAACTTCACCAAACCTTCATCAGCTTTGATTAAGCACATATTTGATCTGCTCCCGCGATACAGCTGACTTTCAAACAACTTTCTACACTCTCAAAAGCGTCTGCGAACTCATTGGGGCTCGTATTGTTGGAGCTATTTGTTTCTTAGTCTATTTATAAAACCCCGAGGCGCGTCTCCGTTGACCTTTGATGAAGGAAATATTGGAAAGAGAAATGAAAACAAGTGCTGCAAGAAGGCAGTGAAAACCTCTCAAAAGAAAGAGAGCCATTTTTACTTGACAAACAAAAAAGTTTATTGATGACACCAAAGCGCAGATCTTCAAAGCCTTTTATTTATAGCAATCACAAATTACCGACAATACGAGGGGGAATGTAAGTGTTTTTACCACTTCAAGCTTTTCCAAAATAGAAGCGATAACTAGCGAGTCTGAGCCGAAGCACAAAATCATGGCAATATTAAAGCGAGGGTCGATATAGGAGGTTTATTATCTGAGGCTTTTTATAACCTGCTGCTGGTTTGCAACCCAGCCCTGGAGAACTTTTCATGCATTGTGTTATGCAAGATCTCAGTGGAAAAACAACTCCAAAACTGTTAAGAAATAATAATAATAATAATAATGGAGAGAAGCATTGAAAGTGCAGACGTAATCACGCTGTCCTCCAGACAGGTGCCTCCCGCCTGTGGCAGAGGCGACAGAGACAGAATTGTCTCAAATGATGAATTGAGGGGGGAAAAAAACAGCCACCTTGCTGGTGCTGAGACGGAGCCACCTTGTGGTTTGCACAGGGAGATGGTGACGATATCATGCAACTTCTTAGCCAAGACAACCGGAGTCAACTGTAAATGAGGCAGATGGAGGCAGAGCTGAAAGCACCTGGCTGGGGAAGCACCGCATTATTCTTTTCTCACCAGGCTGCAGAATAAAAGAAGGATTCATCCATATCTAGATCTTGTGCATTCCTTTAAATAGTGCCGCAGGACAATAGAAATATCCATCCATCAAAATGAAATATCCATCATTTGGATAAAAAGTGATGCCTAATGATTGGGGTGGCAAATTATTAATGATGGTACTTCACAAAGCATACTGTGCTCGGTTGATAAAATGATTACACCTCTATATTTATATATTTTAGAGATACTGAATGTTCAAGTTCAGGTCCTGGTTTTCTTTTTAAATTTCAAATACATATGCAGCATTTTGAAACTGGGTCCTTCCAGTCTATCATCCCCAGCGTAAGTGGTGAAACTTTTTGACTTGCTGCCAAAAACTTCAAAGTCACATGTCCTCTGTTTTTCTGAGAGAAACCTGATTTGCTGGTGAAATGAAAAAAAAAAGATCATAACTTTGGAATACCAAATTGTGCACCACAGGGTGGCGGAAAATAAACAAAAATATATTGTGGCGGCGCACGGCGGATATTGAACCGAGCAGAGAGAATGCTAATGCAGTGAGACCGGCTAATGATGAAAAACATCCAACGCCACCTGAGAAATAACAAAGCAATGAACACAGCAACTGCATTATATTTTCTATTTTCTTTGAAAAGAAAGAAAAATGATTCCAGTGCACATTGGCCCCATGATATGTTTTTGCCAGTTTGTTTACAGAGCATAACAACATCCTACAGTGGATAAACTATGACCTCCAGTCTCTTACGAGGTAAACAACCTCCAGTACACAGAGAAATCAATGATTCCCCCCTTAAAAGACGCTGTCCTGATGTAACTTACATCTGCTTGACCTATACGAGTTTATCTTCATATCATATTCACTAAAAAAAGGAGGGTAAACTCTGTAACACACGTAAGAAGGCAGGTCAGCTGAGTTGAGGTGGGATCACTCTCCCCTACACCTCTGATCCCAGTCCCTTTAATTGTCACCTTGAGAGAACAGCCAAGCCACCCTCCTGCATATAGAGCGACAATGGGATGGGATGGGATGGGATGGGATGGGGGGGTGCTGACATCATTAATCTCAATGAACATCATCATTTATGTACAGCAGAATAAAATAGCATTTATATGGCAGGATTAACCCAGCAGTGCACGCAGTGGAGGCTGCTTCAAGACCTCCAGAGTAGAGGATGCTCCTTCAACTTTTCATGTCAAGGACTCCCACATGGGGAAATAGACACACATTTAATACGATTTTGTCCCAGGGACCCCCATATGAGAGGAGTTTTGATAGTATTGTGTAACTGTCCACACTGTATAGTGATGAGAGTGGGATCTCTGATTAGAACAGGCATCCCTGTACATCCTCTCACTGGGATCATTTCTAGCGAATTGAATTACAGTCAAATCAAACTCGTTTTACCACGGGGATCCCCCTTGAACCCCCTATCAAGGACCTCCTGGGGTGCCCCATAGGGACGGAGGGCTTGTTTATGAGACGGGTGGATGCTGATATTTGACCTCCACCGGGCTGCCCCGATACTTTTTTTTTAAAGCCCACTGTGCAGCACATAGCCACCAGATCAGCATGCAACATGAACCTCAACATGCAACACGAAAACGATGCTATTCCCCTGCAGCATGGTGTGTGTGTGTGTGTGTGTGTGTGTGTGTGTGTGTGTGTGTGCGTGCGTGCGTGCGCGTGTGTGCGTGCGTGTGCGTGTGTGCACGCGCGCCCATCACAAGTAATACTCACTCGCATGTACGCCTGAGTGTTGTGGGGTTTTTTTTTTGCCATAGTTTGGTGCAATGCAAAGAAACAGAGCGCGGGTCTAGCAGCGGACACGCGGATGAACTGTACCTGTAACTCCAAACTGTAGCCCTGGTACAAGTGTGTCGGGAACACCGTCAGCTGATGTTGCACTTGAAGGGAAACTGTGTAATCCATTGACCAGATGATGCTGAATAGCGGCGGACTGAGCAACGCGTCTCCAGCTTTGGGCAGCAGTACTACACTGTAGTACAATGTGCCGCGGCTCTCCGCCCCGCTGCGCTCCTATTGGCCCGCCCGGCGCTGATCTGCGGCGTCAACTCACTAAACGCTGAGGCAGGGCAGAAGAAGAAGCGCCTGCATCCCCTGTCAGTCACCTGCCACCGAAACCCATAGAGGCTACAACACAAAGTGGAGCAATGACTGACGACTGACATGGTATTATCATTATTAGAAGAAGAAGAAGACAGTTATTATTAGTAGTAGTATTGTTGTTGTGGTAATCATTATTATTATTATTATTATTACATTACATTTTTAAGTTATTATTCCTTGCACTACTTACGTATATTTTTTTTGTGTATTTTTAGATCTTTTTCCTAAAATTTGTTGCCCTTAAATGTGTTTATTGTATAGTGATGTGTGCCTCTCTCTTGTGCTGTACTGCTGCATAACTGCAATTTCCCCTTGGGGACAATAAAGAGCCATCTAACTATCTATCTATCTATCTATCTATCTATCTATCTATCTATCTATCTATCTATCTATCTATCTATCTATCTATCTATCTATCTATCTATCTATCTATCTACCTATCTATCTATCTATCTATCTATCTATTAATATATATACCTTCCATACTTTGCAGAAGCCACACCCATGGCAGTAAGAGCAAAGTGTTGCGCTTCCTTACTCAACCCCCCCCCCCCCAACAGGATTTACTACTCATTGCTTTGCATATTTCACCCTGGGGTCAAGAATTCGATACACTACTCACTAAATTAATTTATGCCAACCGCTCCTGGGAATGATCAGGGTAACCAACGTTCATGCCCAATGTTCATGGCATTCATTCACTTCGAAAAATGTATCACCAAATAACAATACCCTGTTAGTCATCCATCATTGCTCTAAATTGTCCCCAGACATGAAGCTCATAGACGTGGATACTGAAGATTTGGTGGCATAACATAACACAGAATATTTTATTCATTTATTTAAACATTCAATGTTTTTTTGCAAATAAATTCTTCTTTTAAAGGCAGTAATGTCTCCCAGAGCTTCCCTTACCACTGAATAGGGGGTGGGGGGGGGGGGTCTAAAAAAGCCAAAGTATTCAGTATATCACAAAATTGTGTTCTTTTCAGGGTGGAAACAGACCCTGAAAAGAACACAATTTTTTTTGGCATGAAAATGATTCAAATGAAAGATCAGTCAACACTAGCACAACGTGCTATCGAAAACATCGGCATCATCCATCAAAAAATAAAAAATAAACTATTGCTTGAGTATAATTTTCAGTCTAGAGATGACTCAAGCATCACCTCCTGCAATGCCTCAAAATGCGTGGATGAGATTTATAGGCAGTGCATGGCTGCAGGGCGACGTCTATGTGCAAAAAAAGCGTACCGGCTATACAATCTGCAAAATATCTCCACTGCTGTTTATTTCAACTAGGTCACAATATCAGGTCAGTACAGCCTCGAATTTGGCGATGGAAGAAGCTACAGTGGGTAAACGTCTTTCATGTGCCCTTGAGCCCATGATCGCCCAGATGGTTGGACGTTCATGACGAGCTATGTTTGCACCAGGAATTCATGTCATATCCTTGGGGGTCTGGTGTGCGCCACATTTACATTTCAGGCATTTATCCAAAGCGCCTTACAATTAGCGAGCAGGTAAGGGGCTCAGCGTGACTGGCGACGGGCACATTTGCCAATGCGGGAATCAAACCCGTGACCTTCCCGGGTTACGGGACGGGTCTCTCTAACGATGAGGCCACTCTCCTGCTGCCTCTGGAGAAAATCCTCTCTTTGATCACAGTTGCATGTTGGCTGCAGGATGCCTCGCGTGGCTCTCTCTCTCCGCAGAGAAAAATGTGTCAGGGCCAGATGCTCTATTTTTGTTCATTTGTAGATCTCGTTGCATCCCATTAAAGTGTAGTCTAATAAATTCATGATATGCATCATGGAGGAGCGGTAGAAGTTGACGCTGAATATCAATTTTTTCCTTCTTTTGCGATGTTTTCCCGAAGCCCCCTCCCCCTCCGATAAACCTCATTACATTAGCAGAGAGTTCGAATCAAGTCAGATGTTATTCAAGAAGTGCTTCCAACAAGATTTGTCACAAAGTGTCGCACGCCGGCAACAAAGGCAAGACACAGCTACAAACGCACGCTGAAATATGAGAGCAAGATGCTTTAACACCCAGACATTTCACCAAGCGCGGGCAGGAAAATATAGGCCATTCCTAAAGGTTGTGGATTTATGGGTGAAATCCCTGCCTCTGGTTATAGAAAACAATTTCGTTCGGTTCCCCAAGGAAAGGCGCACAAATCACATCCTCATCGACAATGGCTTCCTACCGAAGGTTCAAACGAGCGTGCGCGCGAATGAGGTTACATTATTCTGAACACAGCAGGCAGATGCAATTATGCTTTTTGCGAAACTGGCCCAGTTTGTTGTTTGGGGCTTCCGTGTCAGCCTGCAGCACACACGCCTGTCTGTGGCTGGCATGCTGTTTTGGCTTCTACTGTTTTTTGTTTTTTTTGTGCTCGAGCCGCCACACAAAGGGAGCGAATGCCACCATCAGTCAATCTCTGCCTCGTAGCCCGTAGCAACCAACCAACATCACCAGCATCAACCTCCTCGTGACCCTGGAAGAATGAGCAAGAAACCCAGCTTATTCAACATGTCTTTTTTTTGTTATGACACTGAGTGCGTGAGTGAGGAAGTGTATGAGCAAGCAATTGTGTGTATATATATATATGTATATATGTGTGTAAGATCAAAATAGCACAAACAAAATCTACACCTATTGTACTGGTTGGAGATGCTGTAGATTCTCCCTGTTTGCTGTGGGTGTACAAGAAGTGGCAACAGCATTTTTTTCTGGAATCAGTAGAAGAAGATCTGGGTAGTTAGCATGAGCAGCGATAGCCACCGTGGCTGAACAGACAAAGAAAAGAGCGCCACCTACAGAAACTGTGGTCGAAGAAAATAATGAACGCACCATGTTAGACATTTTCTATCACAACCTCTTTGTATTTTACTCCACCGCTTTGTATCACTACTGAACAAACTGCTAATGGGAAACTACTGATAGTCATGATGTTATTATGAATTTGCAGTGACCTTGTATTTTCTATGAGCCTCGTCCCCAACTGCTCTGAATACCCCATACAGTGTGTGCATCTCTCCTGAGCGCTCAGCTATTGCAAATAAATATACTCAAGTAAATCATGACTTGA
Organism: Hoplostethus mediterraneus; assembly: GCA_034670385.1. Taxonomy (NCBI): domain Eukaryota; kingdom Metazoa; phylum Chordata; class Actinopteri; order Trachichthyiformes; family Trachichthyidae; genus Hoplostethus; species Hoplostethus mediterraneus. The sequence goes on from JAXDDW010000002.1 coordinate 920,571, forward strand.
CTCTGAACTCTTAAATCTTTAGTTACCGGATTTGATCGGAATAAAGAAAACACCACAGCGACGACCACTTAGCACCAAAGACGTCACCAAAATCATCAGAAAACCGGGTTACCACTTCAAATGCAAGGTTTCCGTTTCATTATTCTACAGCTGACCCTCATTATCAGTGCAAAAGATGTGTGTGTATACATGCACGTGTGTACTGTATGTGTGTGTGTGTGTCTGTCATGTAGCTCTATTTGACTCAGCCTGAGAAGATGCCCCCGATAATACGTGCTCTCGGTGGACTGAAACCTAGCCATGTAGCTGGAAGAGATGACACCATGCATTATATCACATTCAGAGCGGACTACAGGAGCTATTGCCAAAAACCCCACTGGCATCAACAGCCTCAAATTATCTGCACAGAATTAAAGATCTCCATAATTTTATGCTCAGCATTTTGGATCTCTTCACACAGTGTGGGGGTAAACTTGGTGTCTCTGTTTCCACAGTTTATGCCAACACACTGCTGGAGTTGTGCTACAACAGAGTAGTGACTTAGTAGGCCTATAACACATGGCGTTGCTCCTCCAGGTATCGCAAAGGAATACATGGGAGAGCATTATATTACATTCCATTAGGTAGTACCTTAAAGGTAGATGTAAGAACCACACACACACACACACACTTGTAGACCATCATGGGACATTTTCGTGAATCAATGGCAGACAGTAGTCAAATGCACGCGGCACCAGAGCGTGACAACTGATTTGTGGTAATTTCATGGTGCCACTAGAAAGGAGGGAATACATGATCAGTAGGTGTGATGAGCCTGGCTTCAGCCGTGGCCAATCAAATCACCTCTTTTTCTTAATTTTCAAAAGCAGCACACTGTGCACCGTGTCGCCCTGGCAATGCCATGATGGGAGAGAATAGCCTGGAGTGGCTTCTCCCGAGAAGAAACCAATCAGTGAGTCAGGAAAAGGAGCTCTCTTCACTGTTGTTCTCTGGAATGATTGCGCTGGTCTGATCTGATAATAACAATACTAATGATAACATCTTCACTAGCTGTGAAAAGGGAGGAACCTCCATCATATCAGAGGTGGACGATATTGACTGGCCAATATCCCCAAATCAGCCTGGTGTATTAGTCACATACACACACACACACACACACACACACACACACACACACACACACACACACACACACACACACACACACACACACACACATATATACATCTGCATCAGCCCAAAAGAGCAGAGGCCAGACAGAGGAGAGAATGGGCTCTGGGGACTCGCATGACAGCGGTAGAAATGACAGACCCTGACAGGTGAAATATGAGTTCCAGTGATGCGGGCACAGGAGCGGTGGAACAAGCCAGCAGTGTTCACACACACACACACACACACACACGCTCATGCTCACACACATCACATATTACCTTTCTCCGAGAAACTTCATCCTTTTCCTTCACTCAAAATACATCACTGCAATGACTCGGGGTAAAGCAGTGAGGCACTGAGGATACATGGGATGAGATGTAGTGATGCCTCGTCCACTCTCTGTCCCCCGAAAAGGAAAAAACAAGGCTGAGCCATTTGTCAGCTGGGCAATGTTTCACCATTTAGCGTTGACCTGGCCAGAAACGATCAGTTGACTCTCTGTGCTGTGGTTATCTTGTCAATTCTCCTCTCCTCTGCCGTTTGGACCCTTTTATCCCCTTTTATCCAAAGTGTCTCAGATGTTCAGCATGGGTGGATCTTGTGAGAGCGGGACCCTTGAGGGAATAGCGTATGCTAAAGTGTTAGCGCTGAGCTCCGGATCCAATGATCTACAAGGGACACATGAATGAATTTATCTGATCTCATTTTGAATTGAGCAACAGGTCAATTTCCCAAACTAGTTGTATTCCAGGACCACACAGATCACTCCTTTTACCAACGCTGAATCTCTCATCAGCGACCACTTCCTGGTCAATCATAGAGGGTCACAGTTGACCAGTGACGTTGATTACATACCCTATCACTTGATGTCTTCTCCCTCTCTTTTCTCCCTGTCCCACTCTCTAATGCAGGGCATCTGATTTATATGCTACACAGACCTTCCTGGTAAATGGGCACATTTGATAAGCAGACATAGATGGTTGGACACTCCAGTGCTCCATTGTCGAGGGCTTAATTGAAATTGCTCGGTGCATCGCAGGAGGGCACTAGGCAATTACTCACACGTTGCAATTATGAGACAATATGCCTTTTGCGGTGGAGGTCCTCGGCTCTTGGGCAACGGCGGCCGTGAACGCGATTGCATTTCTAAACGTGCGACTTGGCCGTGTCAACAGTATTGCACCGCCGTGTTTAATTTCTGTGCTGCTTTTGCCTGATCGTTTAACCGCTGATAAATCGGATCAATACTGTTTACAATGTCTGTTAGCTGACCATAGTATCTGGTCAGCTAACTATCACTGTCTTGTTGGTAACACATCTGGTTTGCACAATAGCTCTCGTATAGTCAAGACAAGTTTTATTCCTACAGCCCTTTGTCACGAACAAGCCTTGAGGGACTTTACGGGCCTAACTAGATCAGGCTGATAGACACGCAGTTGATGCGAAGAACAGAATGCATAATGCAGAAACTGAAGGCCATAGACGCCTCGCAGGAATCTCACGATGTTAACAGAATATGATCAGAACAAAAGCACATCAAAACAGAGTAACAGGTAGAAGAGGACATCACAATCTGCCTAAGGTGGCCTAACCTGGCCGGCTCCACCAGCCTAGCCTCCATAAAAACAAGGGAAAACTCCAAGAAGAATAGAAGAAACTTTGGGCGGGGCAATTCAAAGAGGTTCCTCCCACCAGGATGGCTGGGTGTGCAGTAGATGCCAGGACAAGATATAGTGCAGGCCATCTAGTTCTGTGTGTACAGTTCAATTGAATAGTTGTATGTAGTGCAGGCCATCTATCAGTGTCCTATGCAATAATCTTAAACCAATGAACACAACGGTTGTAGCAAGAGAACCAATCACATTCAAGCGAAAGGATAGAGCTTGTTGGTCTTCCTGGTGTGCAACGTTCCCAGAGGTAGCCTAATGCTTTAGCTACTAACATTAGCTTGCTAGCCTAACTATCCCAATCACATCCAAATAGCTCTAGCCACTTCGCTTGCTAGCTTGCTCGAGTAAAGCGCAATTTCAAGAGTATGTATTCTGTACATATGCTTCTGAATTATATTTGGGTGAAATGAAATGAAATGAATAAAGGTCTCCATAACCCAATGAAACAAATTCTTCCAGATGCTTGCCCCCCCCACAACAATGTAATGCCCACAAATGACGACTTTTGAGTGAGCGAAGTGGTGGCGCTTGGTCTGCACGTACTGTTAAACCCTGCAAAGGAGCTATCAACAGGCATCGTGTGATAATGATTCATGCAGCATGCTGTGCGTGCGTCATCTCGCCCCTTTCAAGAGATGATAAACAATTAGGGCCGGATGTAGAAGGGCTAAAGATGGGTCTGGTAAATCCTTGTGTCGTCACACAGAGCCTACAGTCTGAGTTTGACATCTGGCAGCCATGAATTACTAGAACCAAAGATAAAACTGCCAGACCAAACATACAGCTCTGACTCAAAGATCCCTTGGCAGTGCAGTCTTTCCATCTTCTCCCATGGGTGACAAGTCTCTGAGCTCGCAAGGCAGGCTGCACACTATACGAAACTGGCGGCCACTATGCAGGAACTCGGACGCCATGCTGCTGCCAGGGTGCATGTCAGCGAACACCCTAAGGTCCTGTTCCTGCCGCAGCCCTTCACTTTTCATTCTTTGTCATCGGGGTCAAATAGCATCCGTCCTTCTTTAGCATGTCCTTGTAAACGTTTTTTTTTCTTAGAGGGGCGTAAGAGAACGATGCAAGTTCATGGGCTTCACAGGAGGATTTATGATCTACTGCATTTTATTGACATCATGTAATGGAGTTTGTAAATGTCTTTACTTTCTCTTCTTAATTGTGAGCATTTGTCTTCATTAGAGGCGTTTTGAGGGGTTGGAGCCTGTGCGTACGGCTGCTCGTGCATGAATTGTTATCTAAGTTGCTTGCTTAAAATCGTATTCGCATATATGTTCACGGGTTCGTGAGCATGCACATGAACACACCTGGCGTGTGTCCAGCCCTTACACGGCTTAGGACACTTAACATGGCGCAGCTGTTTGCATGACAAAACACACTTGCAAACACGTCATACTTAGGTGCACTCATGAATTAACAGGCACACACACATACACATGCACACTCACATCCTTAGCATTGAGGCAGATCCACAAGCAATCACTGGTACAACGCACACACACACACACACACACACACTCCCATGCATGCTGACACAGTGAGACAGACGGAGACAACAACATTACTTGCGTTTAATTTTGCTGCATAAATCAAACATGCAGACATTTCTTTGCGCCGTGGAAAGTGTGTGTCTGCCAAGACTGTTTTGTCATCGCTACCTGGAAAGTCTCAGGGAATTAAATTCTGTCAAGTGCAGCAGTTCATGTAAAAACACATCCCTCTCTGCATCACCACAGCATTAGACTATAACAGAAAACCGGATGCATAATAATATGACTAATAATAATAATAATAATAATGCTACTATTACTACTATTGCTGCTACTACTACAGAAATATACAAGGAGGATATCAAAATGGGAAACTCAAAATAAAAATTGTTTAGAATGAAAATAATAGAAATAAAGAATAGAAATAAATAGAACAAGATAAAAATGTACAAAAGAACACACGTTAAAACATATGTTGAATAGAACATGTTGCAAGTTAACACAAATGTGTGTTGTCCCAAACAACACAAATGATGCGTCCCTTTTCAGAGTCACGCCTCCAATCACACAATGCCCACATCTGCCCCAGCTTGAAATTCAACACACATTTGTCCTCTCTGATTGGTTGATGGCATAATCAATAATGCCGAATTGATTGACAAATCAAGTTATGGCTTCGCTGGTCAGCAGCCCAGCAGTAACCAATTCCTGAGTTGTCTCTGGCTCGTCTTTATTGCAGCTTTATTACAGTGTCTGCGGACGCTCTGCCGTAGGCACAGCGGGCCTTGAGTCCAGCAGGGTGATTGATTAGGAAACTCATACGAGATCAGCTCCCCCCCGCCCGTGTATTACATGGACCTGTATCGCTGGCCGTGGGCTCTTTTTGCAAAACCCATTTATCATGCTACCCCTCTCTGCGCAAACAGAGGGAGGGAAATTAACACCGGCTCGCAATTATGGGAAGACGATGAAAATCATTTCAAAGTTCTGACATTCGTCCCGTGGCAGAGGGGAGGGGAAAAACAGAGGAGGCTGGAAAGCTTCTAAGCTTCTGATGTCAGTGATAGTAGGGTTGGGTGCTCCATGGAGAAAATAGGCACCTTTGCCCTGATGAAGGCCATGGGGCCAAAACATATCGGACGCATTAACTTTTCAAAATGAATAGCCAAATAGAATAAAGGCTTTTAATTAAGGCTTTTATTTTGTAGTACCTTGGATCTGTTTTCCTTATGGCCTACTGGAAAGGTGTAACAGCCAGTGCATCAGCAGCCTGTTGAAGTGTCCTTTAGCAAGACACTGAACCCTCACTCTCTGTAAGCTGTTCTGTAGCATCAGCTGAAAATGTGAAGTCAAACAACATCTCACCTGTATACACACTATATATACACACCAAGCAACACACACACGCCTCCACGCTCACGCTCCTATTCATGCATACATGCGTCACACACAAATTGCACATTCTGTCTGCTTGTGTGCTTGCAAACCCATTGCATGCTAGTTATGCTAGTGCAGTGGAGGCGCAGCTTTAAGGTTTACGCTCCAGAGATTATGTTAGACACCCACAGGCATGTTTCATGCCAGCCCCATGATTGGAATCATGCAATGTGCGAAAAGCCCAGCGTGGAGTTGACCTGATCTGTATTGGTTGTTAATGGCTTCGTCATGCCTTATCACGCGAAGGTGGAACAGCGGAGTGGTCGCTTCTGTCCACTGCACTGGTTTACAACGGCACTTCCCAGTTCATTTCTTCTCGAGTCCTTAAAGTGCTAAAATGATTGCAATTGTTTGAAGTGGAACTTTGAGGAGTTATAGACCGTGATGTTTTCATCTGCAGAAGTGCTGTGATCAATGAAAACCTCCCTGTGTGCCATTTTTCAGAGGTTCTCTATGCTGAGCGAGTAAGTGGCCAAGGCCCCTGTGAAATTGGGAGCAGGTAATCGAGTGCTGATCGGCTGGCCAGTCAGCTCTGTCAGGATATACTGTAGACCCTGCCAAGTCACAGCAGCGGTTTCATGTTTTTCTAGCCTACATACATGCCAGATAGGACAATACAGTCACGGGAAGGCATTTGAAAGTCAAATCAAATCAAAAGTCAGTTCTGTTAGCGACAACTTAGCAGATTTTTGTCAATGAGTAATAGAAGTGAAGGATATTGCAGGATGATGGTGGCATTGAATAAGAAAGAAAGAAAGAAAGATGCTAAGTTGCTTTATTCTGCTGTTGTCAGTCATTGCGAGTGGCTCTGGACAAGAGGATCAGCTAAATGCCCTGGTGGTGGTGGCAGCGGTGGTGGTTGTGTTGTTGTTGTCCTCCAATTACAGTTCAAACAAGGTGCCGTATTTGATACTTATTGGCCCAGAGGGGGGGCTGCGTCATTTGCAGGTGACGACATGCTGTTGCCTTGTTTGCTGGTGGTTGCACTGGTGTTGTTGTTGCTCGTGGTGATAGTAGACCACGTTTGCTAGAAATCATCCCTAGGCTGTTACCTCGCACTTATCCTCGCATTGCCGAACAGACAAAAATTAGGCGAGGATTAGAGCTCCGCACCTGCCCGGGTGAGGTACGGGAGAGGTAACAAAGCAACGCCGGGCGAAAACAGTCAAATCCTCTCTAACCTTATTATCACCTCACGGGGGAGAATCGCTGAGGCAGAAAGGGAAAATCCTCCAGCTCTCCCCACCATGACAGAGGGCTGATCGTTCCTCATCAGCAGGCACCTTCAATTCCCCACGATCGCAGCCTTATCAGAGGACAAGCTGCCGTGATGCTTCTGGTGTGGCTCCAATAAACGGCCTGGACTAATAAATCAGGCTGATAATTCAATAAAAAATGTGATATTGGCCCAATAATGTCTTCCAACTGATGATGGATGATGGATGTGTTTGCAGTTTGTTACTTATTTATTGAATTGATCGATACTGCACTGGTTGTCTGCAGGAAGCCCTAATGGAACATTTTGACCAAGTACGGGTGATGATACATACTCATTTTTTGAAAATGAAAATAAGCAATTTGAAAGATATCGGCACAAAATATCAGCTAGCTATGTGCTTCAATCCAAGTGTTGGTGTTATCAGTGCAGCGCAATAGAATATGTAGTTGTATGGCGACTTTTGTCTGTTAAGGTCATTAGAGATTGTCTTAGAGTAGTTTCTATTTTTTTTTTGTATCTTTTTTTTAATGGCTTTGTATCATTGTTGTATATATTTCACTATTATAGTGCTGACAAGAACACAACAACAACCCAGGACTTAATAACCAGTAACCAAAAGTCTAATTACCAAAGTAACCACATACATTTTCTAATTTCCTTTAATTTATTTATTTTTTGTCCTCCATCAGTCAAACCACCATCCTCATTTTAGTGGTAGACTTGCTTGGCAGAACCATGGACCACTTAGGTGATGCAACTAACAACATGTCTTGTTGCTGGAGGAGCAGCGGAGAGGATACAGTAGACAGAAGGGGGAAACCACCATATCTACAAGCACCAACAGATCAATGCTCCATAGTTAAACATACCATCAATCACTCGGATACACGGGACCCAGGGCACGGCGCATCCCCCTACCCTGATCCATGATGATGAATAAACTATGACTCTTGGGGATTACCCTTTCGAACCCCCGAGGCGATCTGTTTTTAATGGTGGTGCTCCTTATTCCACCCTTCCATGCTTATATAGAGCTTGTATATGTAACAATGCAGTATAATAAGAAACACGAGCAGAGTGCTGTGGATTTAGTATTGGGTGACCGATTGGAGAGCACCGCCATCTTGTGGTGGTTTCAGGAGAGGCACCGGCGAAGGACGCAGGTCTACATACTTCACTCCTGTAACGTAGGTGAAATAAAAATGGAAATACTGTATGAGCTCACAGCAGCAGATTCTTCACATATTTTTTACAAGTCACATTTAGATGTAACATTAAGCTAACTGTGTTTATAGTGCAATAACCCAACATTTGAACATTCAAGGGTTCATTTTTATTTCATTTTATGTTTGTTCCCTGACAGCACCCTTTGATTTATTTACTAATTGATTAATTGATTGATTTATAGATTTATTGATTTAATCTATTTATACGATACTATTTTCTTTTCTTACCTTTTCTTTTTTATTATTTTATTATTTTATTATTTATTTATTTTTTATTTGTTTGTATGTTACCACAATAAGCGAATACATAAGAATTGCTATTTTTGGAAATGGTTTCACTCCACTGTTAATCTCCCCAATTGCTTTAGTTATCAAGTGTGTGTGCAGTGCTGGAGGTATAGCTTGTAAAGCATTTCTCCTCAGACGAACGGAAATGAGTTGAGGAAGGAGACAGTTAAGGAGGGGAAATATATCAGGGTTCACCCCTCCACACCTCATTTGATAGCATTTCAACCCCAACCACTGCCATTCCTGTCCAAGAACCACACGCAGGCAATCTGGACTGTTTCCATTTAAGAACAAGGCTTTCGAGACGGGAAAAAAAAAGGACCTTGGTTGGGAAACAAAATGAATCACACTGTGAGCGCATATGGCTGTCACCTCTCAGGGAAGGCTGGAGACGCTGTTGGTGGGGCGGTGGGGGCACCGGTCGTACGCCAGTCGTGCCCACAGGGATGGAGGGCTTCCAGGGGAGCTGCATGTTTGTCTTGGCATCCCAGCGTGGAGGTAATCAAGAATAAGGAGTCCCCTGTGCTGCCAAGCGACGGCTGGAATATTGGTGTAAATGTCCAACAGCATCTCCCCTCTTCCTGTGGAGGAGAGGTTCATGTCCAAGGACCAGAACTGGGGTCAAGTAGTATGTGAAGATCATTTTAATGTTTGTTTTAAGCCGCCCTGAGCCCCGGCTCAGTAAGGGTTTACCATATTAGGACATTTCATATGGTGCTAGATAGGTTGTCAGTGAGAAAAGCATCCTAAATTGATTTGAACATAGTAGTATTTCATGGCTCTGCTGTGTTTTTCCATGTGGCACACCCTGCCCGCCTGAGAGTCCAAGCAAATGAAAGCAATAACCTGTGAAATTTCAGAAACATAAATGTCCATTGTGCTACTCTCTAACGCATTACACCATTGAAAGCCCCATTTGATAAGATTTGTTCCCAAGAAACTCCACCTGACAAGATTTTTTTTTTGGTTAGATACCGAAATAATTACACAACTGGGGGAGATAAAAGGAGGAGGAGGGAAACTCCAGGTCAAAACAGCAAAATTACACATTCTGCCAATGTCCTAATATCTACTGAGTGAAAAAACTAACCAAATTGAACTATTCCTCATTTTGAAGGATCCCACTTTGAGAACCGCTGTACTGAACTACACTATCTACACCACTATCTGCACCGTGCTAAGCTGATTTGGTGTTTTTCTAAAGACACTGGCCCTCATGTAGCACTAGAGGGAGCCGCACGCCAGACCCTCAAACCAAACCCTGTCCACGAAATTGAAGTCTCTGTAGCACCGTGACATTTGTTCTCCGCTTTGTGTACACACTTCTTGGTGATGAATGTCATGTCTGTTAAAGAAGGAAAAACATATTTGAGCATTTTTGTGATCATGTGGCCATATTGTATTCTCTGTATCTCCCCAGCACCATCTGGTTGAATACCTCCTCTGTTCTGTTATACCGATACAGAGAGGGTTTGTACTGCACTCAGGAAGGGGTGGGTGGGGGGGGAACAAAATCCATCCAGGCATACATCAGTATCACAGTTGTGCTTGAACCCACCTCTTCTATGTTCTCCCTCTGGTAGTCTCAGGTTGGACTGATATATCGGGTATTGGTCATTCAATGACGTCCACTGCTGATATGATGGAGGATCCTTCCTGGCCACAGTTACATAAAACAAAGCCTGCGATGAAATTGTATTTTCATTGCACATTTAATTTTCTTTTTATTTAACTGTGCAATAGTGTTTTTTGTAAATTCATTCTTCATTTCAACTACATTGAATAAGTGCCTTGGATCACCCTGCCTTAATGAGCTGCTACCCCACCTAAAGTCATTAGTCTGGGTTTCAGTGGAGAGTTTCAGTGTCCCATGATGGTCTAAATGCTAAATGCTGTTTCAGAGGCTTTTCCACCCTGACGAGAATAGAATTCTGTGGGAAACATGGAATACTTGTAATTCTTGGGGTATAGAAACGGCCAAAGATTTTGAATATGGGTGTCAAATATCTGCTATCAGCAGCTCCGGTACAAAAATGCTGGTATCGGCCTTCAAAACCCCCCATTTGTGGAACCCCAGTCTCTAATGTTTTCGCTGACACAGCTGATCTATGACCTGATACTGTTGCCCTAACAGAAACACCATGTCGTTCATTATGCGCCCTGCAGGCTTGGGCAAATAACAGTTCAATCTCCCATTCAGGGCCAGTGAAATACGAGCCGGCCTTTTTCTCCAGACTCATTCTTCAGATTATCCTGCTGTCCACGGTTCACACAGGCATTCCTCTATTTCTACTGTAACTGAGCTAATAATGGCCGTTGCAGCACAAGGTATGCATTATATTACCAGGCAAGGAACCAGGTCTTAGGGTTGTTGGTTTTTTTTTAAAACAGTGCCATTTCTTAAGAGTGGTCAGGATGCTGAATGCTGAAATGCTGTGAAAGATTACAACCCATTTACACATTTTGAAACATTTGTATTGATGTTTCGTTCAGTCACAACACTTGATATATGGAAGCCAGGGAAGAACAGCAAGCTGTTGGACAGGGTTGGGGTCAATTCACTTTCATTTCAATCGATCGGAGTGGAAACGTTTCCACTCCGATTGATTGAAATGTGTGTGAAGGTGTGTGAATCCGAGGTCACGATGGCTCATGACTGGAAACCACTCCATTGGGTTGAGATCTTGGGACTGATGTTGAGACGATGACGCATTATCCTGCTGGAAATCTCCACTCAGCAAAGGCTAGACTGAATGGATGTACCCGGTCAGCAACAATGCTCTGTGGTGTTCAAATGATGCTCAGTTGGTACCAAGGGCGTTCCTCACACCTCTTCACCGACCAGCAGCTTGGACCGTTGACTCCAGGCAGGATGGATCCGTGGATTGAGGCTACTAGCGCCCCAATTCTGGCCCTGCCTTCACCACGTTGCAACAGAAACCTGGGATTCGTTTGTGGCTCGTGTTGAGTGAGCATGTTCAGCGTCCTGCTCAAGGACACTTTGACAGGACACATTGGCTGTTGCAGGAATCGAATTTGTGAGCTCATGGTTACGGGACAGTCTCTGGTCGCCCTCTATGGAGAGGAACTGTAGAAAAACATCGATATGACCTTGAGACCGATCTGCAATTTTAGTAGTGTGTGTGTGTGTGTGTGTTTTTGTGCATGTACATGGGTGTGCGAGTGAGTGTATGTGTGTGCACCCACACACACATGAAAAAAAGGCCCCCGGGGGATTCTTTTTTTCTTAAGTGAGCTATATAAACAGACAGTGCTGGAAAAATCCTCCCACTGAAATATCGTTCTGACATCAAATTTATGAGTGTTTTCATAGGAGCTTGTGATTTCTAGTTTATTTAATCAGAGCAAACACAAAGCCCCAAATCATCAGACATGTTACGAAACAAACCACTTTCAAAGCTTTGCCCAGACTTGATATTCTCATCACAGAGTGCCGAAGGGGCTCGGGCGGCTTTTCATGAGCTTTGACTTGGCAATAACGCGCAGTGTAAACCGTGATAGCGAACAAACATTGGCAAAATAAAACACAAATGCGTGATGTTCTGTGTCACCAACAGAAAACATGGCACCAATTCTTTGCGAAAGTGTTTTCGCAAGAGAGAGTGCTTTTTTTTTTTTTTTTTAAGATTAATTTTCTGTGAAGAATTTGGTTCCAAAATGTTTCAAAATGATTGATAGGGCAAAATGTAAATAAATGACGGTCCATTTAATGGATAGTAACTAACCCTTGGTCTTTGGCTGACAAATTGGCAACATTTTCACAGATACATTTCTGATCTATTATATAGAAATGTTGAACAATAAACTCCAGGTTTATTTTTGTTTGAATGGAACTGTTCAATTCAGCCTAAAACAACCGTTTACGTCATGGTAGTTAAGTGACCATTTTCATTTCCTCTCACACACAGTAAACACTCCATTACGCTGCGTTATGTTTATGGCTTATTTCAAGTAATGGTGATCTTTCGCCTCCTCGTCCCATCTGGTTTTCTAGGATGGAGTTGGTTCAGCCTGAGGGGGGAAAAGTGTCTCATTCAACTGTATATAAAGAGATTTGGGGAGATTACTTTCAAAATCCAATCTGTCATAGATTACAGATTACCTGTTTAAAATTGAAAATCTGTCACCTGCTGGAATAGTCAAACTCTCTTGCGTAATCAGTTCTTTTGGGATTTACTTTACCTTGAAAAATGAAATAATATGTTAAACAATTTATAACAACAATTTATGCTATAATCCCGCAGATTTAAAATCATGTTCCTTCCCAAATATTTATATTGGCTTTAATAGATTACAGTTAGCTAGTTTTTCATCATACTAGTGTAATCCCATTACATGTAATCTGTTAGTCCATGATCCTATTTATAGGTTCATGGACCTCAAACACTCAGCAAAGAATAAAATATATGAAAGTTGGAGATACTGAGACATAACAGAAGTGAGTTGCAAGTTCGAATCCTGGCTGGGAACATATATGGGGGGTGGTTCTTTCCTTCTCTCAATGTCTGTGATTGAGGTTTGCATGCAAGAGCAAGGCACGTCACCTGTGTTCCACTAACCTGTAGCAGGAGGTAAGAATGTCTGTAATTAGAAAAATAAAGGTTAAAAAACGCCACATAAATGTCACAGAGTTTTAAAAGTTCAAGATGAGTTGCATGGTCCATTTAGTTCCTTGACCTTTTGATTCAGAGGGACATGAACTTTCAATTTGCACTTTCAATTCGCTACTGATGGAACGTCTGCATGGTGCGCGTTGATGATTACAGCCGCTGGATCGGTACGTTCGTTTTAAAGACCTTTCGCTTTATCTTTTTTTTTTCCCAAAGGGAGCAGTGCCAGGAAAAGTAAATATGTAACGCGTGTTCATTTCAGGTGGAGAAAAGCCCATAAAGCTGTCTTTTTTTTTGCGGGAATATATCAAGATAACTTAATAAGCAGGTGGCCGCAGTTCAAAGGCGCCTCTTCAGCGAGGTAGAGAGATGACTTGGAGACTAATCACTACTGTGCCGAGGTGGCTGCAGATGTGGAGTTACTTAAGGATGAATAGAACTGACAAGGGAGAAACATGGTACAAGTGTGTGTGTGTTTGATGCTACATACTATGATGTGTACTATGAATGTGTCTCCTAGATACTGAAAAAAAAGATGGTCAATTGTATCGCCGTGTCCATTTTGTTGTTTGGTGTTGTATTTCTCTAATTCCTGTGGATAGCTGTCCAAATGTAGATGATGTGAGGTCACATTAAGATATTTCCAATGGAGCTACAATGGAGTTTCATTCATCTATCTAAAACAACAGTAGTAAACGTCAGGTTTTGGTGTCAGTCCCTCAGAATTAAAGAACAAGGGGCTTCTTTCTAGACTCACCATTTTGCACCGACGTTCAACAATCACACAGAGAGAAATCCATCGTAGAAGAAGAGGAAGAGACCAATTTCTCCCCTCAAGCTTCAGTAGACCAGAATGCAATGCAGCCACTGCTTGCATCTTTTCAGATCTGTCTCCAGTAGCGTGTGAAGCACAACGCAGTCTTCAACGGCTTTTTTTTTTTTTTTTGGGTAATTTGAACAACCGGGCACAGCCGGCACACCACAGCATTGTTCTCTCTGCACTCAATTCTCAACTGGAAACAATTGCCACGCCATCACTTTCTCCACCTACACGTATACAGCACAGAGAGCCCTCTTTCTCTGGGGGCTGTCCCACGTCATTCTTCAGAAATCATTAACTGAAGCAGAAGTAGACGACGCAAGGTTGAGGGGAAAGTGGATACCACAAAAAGGTAAATTACAACAGTTAATCACGAAAAAACTCCTGGAATGTACCGAACATCCCAAACCGATGATATATAACGGCGTCGGAGTATCCCAGGGTGGATTTGTCCTTTAAATAGAGGCTAAACTGAGTTTAGGTGGGTTTATCACCCTGGTTATGACTCTGCAAAGCCACAGCTGTTTGTGGTTTCTCTATTGGAGAACAGTTTATGAAATTCACTTAAAATTGTTGGCATGGGAGGCCGAGGCGCGTTATTGAGCAACAACTGAGCTTTTAACATGATGTCATGAAGGGTCTGGCTGATTCCAAGTCATGAAGCCTTCCTCATGCATCAAGCTAATGCACTGTACCGCCGACACAGCTGAAGAATTTATCGTAAATGTGCCTTGTGTGTCTTACAAACAGGGATGCAGTGAAGGGGAAACCCACCCCAACTCAGTTTGCCCACTTTTTTTTATTTGCGGAATAGTGTTTACCCACCTTCTGAGGCTGTCATGAATCTGAATTACGTATATTTATAGTATATATCACAGTAAGTAGCAGCAAACTCATCCAATTTAAATGAGGATAGGCTTTTAAGGAAAAGTAACATGAATTAATACTATTCTGAAAATATTTTTTGTTTATAGAATATACTAATTAATACCTTTTTACTCATCACTGGATACAACCAGTACTTTAAATCAGAATCCAGTGATCTCAAATATCATTTTTCAAAGATATCAAAAGCTACAATGGCTAATGCCTATGAAAAGTTGTCTAATATCAGCTGATTCTCATCAGTTGTCCGATCATTGGCTGGAATCACACAGGCAGATCTCCAATCTGTGTTAGCGCATGATCCCACCAGTAAAACGTCCAAAACATTTTTAATCAGGTCCCTCACAGTTTGCCATAAAGTGGAGTTACCTGGTCCCATGGCAGCAACTGCAAATTATCCTCTTTCTCACTGTGTTTTTTTTTTTTTTTAACTGGTGCTCCGTGCTTTTTAATGACCAATCATAAATCCTCGTCTTTTCGCCAAATACTTTTACAACTTGTTGCCGGTCACACTGGTGACTGATATACAGAGAAGTGCTCCCAAAAACGGCAAGGGCTCATTGACATTGGCATCACTGAACTTTACCCAGAGGCCCGTATTTACTCATATCCTTGCACAAGTTCACGGGCAAAGAGGATAAGACTCAGTGAGAGATTTTGAGAAGGAAAGGCTTTAACTGCTTGCTGAAAGCTACAAATTAAATTCTGAATGGATCAAAAATTCACCACTGCTAAATAGAGCTGTGAGCTCCTCCTGAAAGCTAATCCTTAACTTGCCTAGTCTGAATTGAACTGATCTGACTGGGGATATACACCAACCAAAACCAACCCAATCCATGTTTATTGCAAATATTTCCTCACCTGTAAATTATAAAGGAGAAAAAAAAGAATCTTTTATGCATTGTAGGAGTCATTTCAGGGATCGGATCCAGGACTGGAGGAATATAGTTACTGGAACAGCAAACCTACGATGACATCATCCTCTTAAAACTAATGGCTATTATTCAAAAACATATGGCCGTCGGCCGCATGTGTAGTCCACCCCCACCCCCCCCCCCCCTATCCCCTTGTGGGCTGGTGTGAAAAAGAAAACAATTGTTTCTCTGTTTTATTCTCGTTTCAGGGTATCCCGTTTTCCCCCTGGATTTCAATGGCTGTTATACTCATGATCCCACGCTGCGAGCAGCATTGAAAAAATAGTGAGAGGCAAACAGCCTGAGGTTCTGGGCGGTTAACAGCCAGAAGATTGATATGACTAATCTGCCAAATTGACTGTGATCCCAGAATTCCAGAGGAACCTGGCCTCAAACGCAGTGTGTCAACCCATCCCTCTTCCTGAATCCTGCAGACAAGCCAAATGCATTAATGGTTTGCTCCCTCGCTCCAGGTCAGCAAATGAACCAAAAAGAACTAATGTACACATTCAGGTGAAGCTGTCAGCCCATAGTAATACCAGTGCTCTATGTCGGGGTACATTGTTTTACATAATTTATGACAGCAGAAAGTATTTAAACTCTCGGAAATTACATCTAATCCAAACTGCATTGAACAGGACGTATTCCATATTTCTATTTTATAAGTACAGTGGAAATAATTTTAATGGTATGTTCTGAATTTGATTTGTATATACATGTTCCTGGTTTACCCTCCAAAGTGACTCTTTCATGTTGCTGGCTACCGATGGTGCACCATAAAACAGAGAATACAGCTATACCATTAAATACAAAGGATTTGTTTTAATAGCAGTTAGGGGAACGGTTGTGCCTTTGAAGGCACATACGTGGATTAAGAACAGAGAACTGCCTCACTTTTTAAAACCTCAAGGCTCAGCCGTGGTTCAAAGATCCATAAAACAAAACATTTGGACCTGGTAAAAAAAAAAGAAAAAAAGAAAGTCTTATGTTACGACAGCCTATTTGCTGCCAAATATTTGCACTATAAGTCTAAATAACACTTTATTGTTTCCTCCTGTTAATGTGAGGACGTGGAGTTGCATCTTAAACCAATAGACAGTGGTGTCAAAAGTTACCCAGATGGGAGTCTTTGGAAAGTGTAGAGGGGGGAAGGGGTAAGTTGAACCGGTGGGTAAGCTAAGCCACCCTTACACAAGATGAATCATACAATCATAGATTTGAAGAAACGTCGTAAAAGGGCCGGGGCTAAAAGAAAAATCGGATATTTACATGTCAGGTGATTCCATCATGGTAAAGATGAAGGTATGATATGAAACAGTTTTGTCAAAATCGTGTTGTGGGGTAAAATGTGCCACAAGCCCTGAAGCAAGTTGTGCCAAAAAAGACCACTAATGGGTTGTACTTCTAAAACTGCATCAGCTACAGAAAATGTTTTAATTTCTATGGATGCTCAAAAACCTAAAGTATACTTAGCAGTTATTGTTTGAAAGAAATACACATTCGTTTTGCTGTAGAAGCACAAAATGTCAAAAAGAAAGTAACTTGTTTTACCCCATTCTCCCCATAGCCAATCTGTGAAGAAGCTCTTGTGTAGCCAAAGTAAGCTAACTCAGTTACAGTAAGTTGTATTGGTTTTCATCAGGATATAATTATTTCTTTCAAGCTTGAGCACTTTTCCACAGACCCTGCCGCGCACATAATTGTCAATAGATAAGAGCAATCCATCCAATATGACTTTGCCGTTCAGAACTCAGCGCCATATTATCACATTGCCTAAAAGCGAGTGTGCGGTGGTAATATTGGACCGATAATAGAATACTTTCCTAGCCTCTGACGTGGAACAAATCAAAATAGTTTTTCGTCAGTTTTGTCAATTTGCGGTTTTCAGTGAAACGACGAATCCAACAGGATGTTTTTTACAGATCATCTCTTAATAGGACAAAGCTGTATCCTGGCTCTGGGTTTCTGGGGCCCTTTTGAAGACAGCTGAAGTAATGATTAGAAAGCAAAGTCCACATCTGAGATATATTTTCCAATACCAAAGCCATTACTGGAACCAGATGGGCAAGACGTTGGTCCGTTTGATACTTCCTGGTTTTTAACAAGCCTTTTTATTGACAGACCCGGTTCGATGTTTTATTGTTTTGTTGTTTATCCGTGTTGTACTCACATGATCGATTTCAACGCGAGAGAAATATTTACACTTTACCATTCTGAATGGAAATATAAGCTGGCGAACAGCTCTGTGCCCCTGTCAGTCTTGTTTTGATATCTCCATTGGATTCTGTACACATTCATATGTTGTTGCTGACATGTCGAATGAAATGGCATGGGAAAATCATCCAGGTTCAGCATGGAAACCACATCCATCAGCAACAATCTTTGTGAAAACAAATTAGAATTTGACAGTTGATTAGACGGTGTTGCCCTTTGGTTAAGAAAGCATTAAACTTCACTATCAGCATGAGCTGTTAATGATGTATATCTCGGGATTCGCATTTACACACAGCATACCGAGGTACCAACAGCCTGTGAAACCACAATGAACCTTTAAGGAATCACAAGATGTCAAGACAAGAATTCGGATTGTTTGAAAAGCATGGTCAGAGGAGCGGGAATAAAAACATGCATGCGTGAGAGATCCTTTCTTTCCAAAAAACCGTGAATGTGTTAGTTTGGCTCAACTGGGGAAAAATTGCAATCTGTTTGACATGATTGTCAAAGCACAAGCCCTGTTTTGTTTTTACAGCACCAGACAATATGTACCAAAGTGTAAAATGAAGGTTTACAGAATGATCTCAAGGTCTTTCTAAGACAGTTCTGAGATGCCAAGAGTGTGGAGGTAACTACAATGGGAGAAACAGGGTCTTCCTTGTGGAAAAAATAGCGTATCTTAATACAGCCAATAGCATATTTTAAGACTTTTACACTCTGAAAAGCATGGGTCTGACTTTTTGATCCAGGCTGTACATTAGTATGTATAATGAGGATAATATCCATTTAGACAAGTGTTGGTATTTTGCTAGGGCTTCACTTTTCTGAAAGCAGCTCTGACTGTCTCAGTAATATGTTGGAGGCTGTAAAGGCAAATTACTTGAACATCCATAGTTTTTTGTTAGGAAATGTAACAACCAAAAACAAAATAATATTCCAGACACCATTTCTTTTTTCCATATTTATGTAAAATTTGTATGTACATGTAATAGGCAGCAATGCACTGCTGACATTCAAATCATGAAACAAAAATAGTGCTAAAATGGACCAGCAACACTGAGCAAAACAACCCAAAATACAGATTTGGAGTTCTTTGCACTTTGACAATTTTTGCACTTTTAATAATGTGAGACTACAAGCCATTTTGGAATGAACGTCATTACTGATGGATAATGATTACTGCATCTAGACTGTATTTAGAAAGAAAAAAAAAAAGTTTAAAAAAAAATATTTGGCCACATGTCAATTGACAACATACATGACAGGAAATCAGGAATCGGATATTAGTTCTGGTACAACTGGTCGTTATTTTGTCCTGGACTTTTTGTTCAGTTGTTATATTGTTAATACATGTTATAACGTTACATATTGTAAAGAGCAGGCCTACACAGTATCATATCATAGAGCAAGATTCGGACTCTGACAAGCAGTTGGATGTGGATTGGTAGTTATAATTTTTCAAGTAAAAAAAAAAGAAACATGTAAAAAAAAAAAAGAATCATTGAAATTAGGCAATTGAAAATGAAATGATCAAAATTAGCGGTAGTGCAGTCATTAATTTGACAAAACAATCAGGTCACGGCAGCACTCTATCATACTATTCTCAATAAGTTATTCAACAATTACCCTATCTGAAGCTGCTCTCTACAGTGTGGCTTTTAAAGCTAAAAATACCAGCAATTGTCAATCCTGTCGTCTAATCATTGATTCTATGATCTATTATTATATGATCAGAGCCAGAGAAGCTTCCATGATTTCAACAAAATCCACTGACCTGTCTAGGATCTCTCTGCAGCACATTCTGGAAGTGTGTAACACAAGTATCTACATATATATAGTGGAAATGATTTCAGCGAGGAAGGGCTTTTGCTGCAATGTCCTTTTCTTAAGAAAAAAAAAAATGGAAACCCAACCCTATAAACCGAGGTGTCGTCGATCACCATGTTCAGCTAGAAATGGACAATGGAGATTTCAAAGTATATCTGTAAATATACAAAGATATATAGCTATATAAACAGAACAATAGAAAGCAAAATTTGGGGTTTTATGGTTGTGCAAGTTCTTATGTAGGATGAGATGCAAGCAAAAGGGGGGAGGTCATATTATTTGAAGACGTTCTCGAAGACAGGACATTTGTGGGTCTTGAGTTTCTTGATGGCCTTTTTGAACTCTTTGCTGGACTTGTCCCACTTGTGGATGCCCGTGAGGAGGTACTGCTTATCCACCTTGCGGCCCATGATTAGATACTGGCTTTCCAGGTGGTCCAGCTGCTGGCAGGGGCAGTCCGCACCGTTCTTCAAGTACAACACCAGCTTCTTCGAATCCTTCTTCTTCAGGTTCCCCACTTTCAACATCTTCTTCCTCTTCTGCAGGATCACCTTGCGGTCCATGTTTTCTCGCTTTACCTCCTTGATTTTGGTCCTGAAAGCTGCAATCAGGAAAAAAGAGGGAGGTGTTAAAACAAAAACACATGCTTTCATGCCTAACGGTGCATGGCTTTCTGTACAAAATGGTCAGTCTGAGCACAATGTTGCTGCCAAGGAGAGGTGGTTAATATTTCATGAGTACAAAAATGCATGTGCTGCAATCCCTCTGTGTAGCATGCTAGAAATGACAAAAAGATTGGGTTGCTAAAGGGTATCAGTGGCAAATCAGCACATCTCTTCAGGGAAGATAAAGTATGCTAATGTATTTCTCTGAGGGTTTGAGGGGGGAGAGGGAATATAGAGAAAAATCTTCCTGTCATTGGCGTGACCACTGAAGGTATACTGGTATGGAAAAACAATTCATCTGTATTCTCCTTTTACTGGAATGTTCCTTGGTTTGCTGAGCATGCATGCGCTTCTGCAGAACCTCCCTGCTTTGCATTCATTCAGTTACACACATTCACTGGGAGCTGCAAGTGTTGGAGCCTACTATCACTCAACATAGTGTACGCTTAAGTGTTACCATGGAGCTACCACTCAATATAGTGTATGCTAAAGTGTTAGTATGGAGCCTATTATCACTCAACATAATGTACGCTAGAGTGTTAGCATGGAGCCTACCATCACTCAACATACTGTATGCTAAAGTGTTAGTATGGAGCCTATTATCACTCAACATAATGTACGCTAGAGTGTTAGCATGGAGCCTACCATCACTCAACATAGTGTATGCTAGAATGTTAGCATGGAGCCTACTATCACTCAACATAGTGTATGCTAGAGTGTTAGCATAGAGCCTACTATCACTCAACATAATGTATGCTACAGTGTTAGCATTGAGCCTACTATCACTCAACATAATGTACGCTAGAGTGTTAGCATGGAGCCTACCATCACTCAATATAGTGTATGCTAGTGTTAGTATGGAGAATATTATCACTCAACATAATGTACGCTAGAGTGTTAGCATGGAGCCTATTATCACTCAACATAGTGTGTGCTAGAGTGGTAGCATGGAGCCTACTATCACTCAACATAGTGTATGCTAAAGTGTTAGCATGGAGTGAACAGTCATCAACATAGTGTATGTGTTAGCATGGAGTCAACTGTCACTCAACATAGTGTATGCTAAGGACCACAGTATGAGTATTTGACTGTTGCTTACACTCAATCTATGACACTGATGACCTGATAGAAATTCATTGTGCCACTGTTGACTGAATATAAGACCGAATACAGATACTGAGTATCAGGAAGATACCTAAATATAGATATAGGTGTCTGTATCACTTCCCTGATACTAAAGTCTGATAAGAGTTTTATAAGAAATGAAACAAATAAAACAAATTAAAGTGAATTATAGTGCCTTGATTTTCTGCCCTTTTCACACATAAAACATTAGATCTAGTAGTATTGTATCTGGCCGGTACTTAATATCAGTATATGTAGTGCAAAAGTAGTATCGGTTCACCACTAGTCTGGATAACACCATTTCCTCTGAATCTCATCTCAATCGCTGTTTGGTTTTTTTACCCTAATATGTCTGATTTTACACTAAACTCTATTTAACCTTCTAATCTCTCTGTTTCCTCCAGCTCCAGCTTTTTAAACAAAGCACTAGTCATCCTCTGGTGGTCCAAATCTTCATGTGCCTTCGCAATATTGCGCCTCCTCGTTTTCCACTGACACATAACGTGTGTGTGGTGCAGATGACCCGGTGACATGATTAAACGTCAGGGGGGGGGAAAACGCGGCGCGATAGGTCAGATCTAATTCGTTAAGCTCACGTTGAGATAAAGCGGCCGAGCAACGTCAAAGATCAAGTCTTGTGACCTGCGGTGCGAGGCGCACCCTCGTTGTTGTACATGAATTCTCTTCGCATTGAGATCTGAACCGATAAACCCTCACCTATTTTTCATAGATTTCATGAGTCAGTACAGCCGGACTCTGTTGACTCACTTCTTGCAGTAGAACCTGCATGGAAGAAACTGCTCTAGGTTTCATCGCCCTTGGATCTTCCCCATTGCCAATTAAAGTGTTAGAAAAGAACAGTCCTGCTTTTCCCAGATTTAACAGTGCACATGGTAGGGATTAAGACTTTTATCCTCTGTCTCTAGTCCCTGAAACAATCTCTATGAGGAGGCTTAGTGTTCAGTGAAATCAAAATGGGCAGCGTTCATAATTAGTGAGTCATAAAAGAGAGCGCCTAGCCCACCACTGAAAAGGGCTTCATCTTGATAAATCCTCCATCCTTGATAATCCTTCGACTCCGCGTTGAACTTTCTTTGCACCTCGTGTTGTTTGAGTCCTTAATCTCCTTAGCCAAGAGTATACAGAAACCATTTACACCGTATAACTGAACTATTTAGGAGGGGGGGGGGAAGTGCCCTAACTTGTGCATTACTCGTAGTCTAATGTTTTCTGGGACTGTGTTTAGAAAACTAGCCACCCAATACTATAATCTGCACAAGAGTACAGGCATTCTGAAATGACTATTTTCACTTCAGCAAAAGCCAAACATGAAAATCCATGCAGTAGGTGGTCCTGCTGTGTCTGGCACTGTCCCTTTGCACTGCATGTGAGGTCCTGTTGTCCTTGTGTCCTTTTCAATGTGTATCAATATGTTCTGTCAACCCTTGTAAACTGTGTATCTTTCTGCAACCAATGTTACCGAGGCAAATATATTGAAATTGATTCTAATTCAAGTCAGAAACCCGGCCAATCAGGATCTCAGAAAAAGTGAGGGGACATCTTAACCATCAAAGTTGATTTTTAGGTTGTTGTTTTGCAAAAGTAGACATTTTCCCCCCAAAATATACCCATTGCTTGTAGAATTTTGAGTCATAAATGCAATCCCACATGCATTTCTTCAGATGTTTGAGAAAGAGCCATTTTCCCATGCCTATTTTAAACCTCTAGACTTATGACAAATGGATTCAGAGGTTAATGACAGTACGTTAACACGACGTACATTTGAAAAAAAATGACAGGAGAACAGCATCCTAAATGTCAGTTTCGGGGGAAATCCCCCTTTAATTCTGCTGCCTGACCCCTGGCCTGGTTTCCTCTGCTGGTTCAGAGGTAGACACAAGATCTCCAGTTTCCAGCGTGTCATAAATCCAGCAGGAGGGCATGCACTGGACCCCGTTCGCAATAATGGAACACGTCTGATCCGATAATCCGAGGTGATCAGTTCCTGGCGCGGAGGCTGTTTACTGCATGGGGACGGAGCAATTTGGCAATGACAACAAAGTGAGCTGTCAGAGGTAGAGGAGAGATTTAATTGAAGGGCCCTGGAGGTTTTGTGACAATGAGGTACCGTAAAACCTTAAGCATAGAGATAAATTGCGGTGGGAACAAAGTGTGGAGTGGGATCTGCCATAAATCCATCACCAGCTGAGATGGCAATCGGAGGTAGGGGGGGAATCTCTGAGAAATCAGGGAGTTTCTTAGTTATCACCAAAGGAATTGCACTATACGAAGACCTGGTACTGTTGCCAATGACTTGCAAACACACAAGCAACTCTCAAGAAACCTTTTGTGCAACATCTCCGCCAGAGTGTGCAACATCCAACCGCCTATAATCGAAAGCTTTCTTGCCTTCGCATTCACCGGTTTTATCAAGATCAAGTCTCATGGGAAAGGCGAATGTGCTCGTGTAATTGGAGGGAGGCAATTATCCAGGACTTCAAAACAATAGACACATTATTATTAGAAAAAAAAACCAACTTCACACTTAACTCCTAACCTAACCGAGAACAGACCTTTCGCAATAAGATGCTTCCAGGAACTGGGCTTTTCAGTGGACAAAAATGCTCCTTCGCTGCCAGAGTGAGGATATTTTACACATGATTGGTTGACACAGATTAATAAAGCCCTCAATGCCAGTAACCGATTCGTGCCTCTAGGTTTTTAGATAACCGTGAAGTTTGTCTGGTTGGTCGGCACACTGTTTATGTTCCACTTGATAAGAGCAAAAAGGAAAGAAAAATGGTATCGGATGGTTAATTTAACGCCAGCGCTTCCATCAGTCCACACCCGTCAGAGGTAATTTAACTTGTTTAGATAGTTTGGGCTGCCCCCAGAGACATATCAGCCCCCATGAGTGTTAAAACAACACTGCAATCAGCACTTGTCAGCTCCAAATAATTGTCACCGAAAAATCAACACGTATTAGCGCCGGTTAAATTGGACTAATTAACTGGGTTTACTACACAAGACGGGGCCCCTCTGCCTGCCGCTTGCTGTTGGCCATGCATTCTCAGTCAAGTCGAAACTAGCATAGTAAAATCACGATCGTGGCAGTGCCATGATGTTCTGTCGGGGAGGATAAAAACGGATCAAATCCTGTGAGTTTTGTGTCTGCGTATTTTTCTCAAGACAAGCCGTTAACCCTTGCGCAATATGGCTCTCGGAGATATTTATAGTCTTTTCTCTTTGGACTAAATCTAAAGTCCGTGGGCCAGCTGATGGAGTCTTTAATACACAAAAAAAATCCAAATCTTTAGCCAAGCTTATGCAGCATAACCACTCATTTCAATGCAATGTTTCCTGCATTCCAGGCCTGTCCCTCGTCGGCTCAAACCGGCAACGTCAGCAGCCGGGCATTCTAACCAGCAGTCCAGCAGTGATTGTCAGCGCCGCGACTCAGGCCTTCCTGGATATCCTCACATGTCAAGGGTTAAAGAACTTATGACAGGGAAGCAAAACAACATCTGTCTTAATCAGAGATGAAACGAGTCAATAATGTGCCACTCTCCTCTTGGCAAACCAGGATGCGGACCGAAGGGCAAGTCCCGTCACCGCAGCATAAACAACCAGGCAATTCGTTAAATAAATATAACTTTAAAGTTTTCCCCGAGAAACTGGAAGAATGTCTGTTTCCAATGCATGGCAACCGGAATGCAACTTTTTTTGGATGAGCTGGCGAATCAGACATTATGTATAACATCCTTGCTCATATCACTGCTGGAAATCCTTGTAGCTGCAATTTTGTCTTTACAATAAAAAGTAGTAGGATGCACACGATTGGAAATGAACGCCTACGTTACGGTCCCACCATGGCCCTGATGTAAAACTTTTCCATGACTTCCCATAATTAAGTCAGAGTGCTTCTATGATCTAAAAATGTTATTCCTTCCTGGTTTGTTTTTGTTGTTTTTCTAAAGGGCTGAACAGTCTGGTTTCCACTCCAGTTGGCTGAAAACCACCATCTAATAGAACAAATGTGTGAAACAAGTTGGAGAATACATTCCTCTATGTTCCTGTAAAGTCACCCATTTGTAGAATTCCCTGGTATGTCCTGACTTCCCTCAGAGAATTTATCCAATTCCTTGACTTTTCCCAGTTGGAATACACCTCTCAAAATTCCAAGATATTCCAGAAATTCCACGACCAGCGTAAACCCCACACGAAACCCATTCACAACCCTTGATAAAAAATTGGCAAACATGTATTTTCATCCATCAGCAGCAGGACTGTTGTACCACAATGTGTTTCCCCTCCCCTCCCCTGTCTTCGCCTCGATGTCACGCCAAGGACGAAACGAACAAAATCATTTCAATGTTTGTGGATTGTTTTCCTGCCACTGCCTTTTCAAACAATAAAACATAAAAAAAACAATATCACGGGATTACAAAGAATGAAAGCAGCCTACCTAGTTGTCTCTTAATGTGTGTAAACGTATTATTTCAAATCACAAGCGACCATTGATTCTATAAGTTGTCGTGCTAAAGTCTACTTGTCACTTATTGAGCACACTTTCCTTGTGTTGTGGCAAAAAAACACAACAAACACCGAGGGCAAAATGAGGACACACCCTTTATCTAGGGGATGCACATTTTATCTAGGGGATGCACATTTTATCTAGGGGATGCACACTTTATCTAGGGGATGCACATTTTGGCACAACAAGCAGTATGTGTACGTTGTGTCCGGATGCTGACAGTTTCAGGGTCAACTGACTTTCAATTCTTTGAAATGTTTTTTCCCATCTTTAAACTCCCAAAATGTAGAAACGTATTTCTCCCAAATGTTGATATATGTTATCTGGAACAAACAAAAATAAATAAAAAAGAATGTTGCATCATTAACTACTATATTTAGAAATGAGTTGAAAGTGAATGGTCTCTCAACCGCGCACCAGCGGGAATAGACTGAAGGCATTCCCAAACGACAGACGGGCCAGACAGTAGAACAAACATCCGACTTTACTGCTGTGAGGACCCTGCCACATAAAGACTTTAGTGCCACTTTCAATGACCCCAATTCATTAGCTACAGAATAATAGCCTTTAACAAGCCAGACGGACTGTGACTTCGATTCAGGGGTTAAAAACTCTCCTCTCCTTTAATCTTACTTCTACACAAAAAAAAACAGCTTGACTGAATTCATGAAAAGGAAATTTCAAAGAATGACTGTTCTACACAACTCTATATGATCCATCACAGGCCCCCCGTAACTTAACTGGAATAGGCCATGTAAGATCATATAAGCAGGGGAAAAAAAGGGAGTTTACCTTCTTCAAGCATGTTTATGTAAAGACTGCACACTGTTTAAAAGACTGAAGATGAAAGGCACGAGCGATGCACACTCATGCTACTGTTTATGATATTTTTCGGCGTTGACCAGCGGCGTTCAGAGGCACGTCGAGGCACAACGGAGCGGGCTTGCGTGTATTCGTGCGTGTTGTGTACGTGTGTTGGCACAGTTGGCGTCGGGAGGAGGATGCTTACCGAACTCACTGGCACACATGTGCTCCAGCATCGTGTCTGTTTTCATTTCATTGTCACATGGAGGGCAGATGGGAGAGTAACCTGTGGGGGGGAGAGAGAGAGAGAAAAAAAAAGCAGGGACACAGCTATGAAGTCATCAGGGCAGACAGAAAAGCGGCAAACATGGCAAAGCTAGAGCAAATTCAACTGTGCCTGCTTCCTGCATGGAATTGTTCACATTATTCATCATGGATGTTGCAAGAAAAGGCAGCAATACTGTGATTTCCCATCAGAATTGAATAGGCGTTAAATGGAGATCCTAAAAAAATTTTTTTAAAAACACATCCCTGCACTCCAATTTCAAATGATTAATCCTGTAAAGGGGACATCATTCTCACAATACACACCCACCCCTGAGTGGAAAGATACTATCTAGTGTCTTGGAAGTAAAACTCTCTCTCTTTTCTCTCTTGGGTTGGTCAATGCTCCGATGACCTGACCTCACTGAGGAATGTCCTCAACTTTTATAGCCAGCTGTAACTAAGAGCTGCAGTAAACACTCCTGCCTGCTATCTGCTACATTTAGAGAGATAGGGGGGGGGGGGGGGGGCTTCCAACGTTTTCAACCCAGCGGTCATTGTGACTGATCTTTCCACTCCGACGACCCCAGGCGAAGGTATAGGACGTCTAGGAGAGGGAGAAATGCATTTCCCCGTGCATTTTTTTTTTCAGCATTTGTGCACGCAGACATTGCAGATCCGCTATTTATTGTTTCCTGAAATCTAATGTATTCCCTCTGCCTCCGTAAGCAGAAAGGGGAGTGTTAGAAGTGTTGAAGGAAAACAGGGACCTATCTATGGTAATGATACACAATCCAAGTTGAAAGGAATGCGATGACATTCCAACTCCCAGTAATAGCCGACGCTATAGATGAAAAGCCGAGTATAGACAAAAAGCCAAAATGTGTTTTTGCCAAAAAGTAATTTGGTCTAGAGGCATATCTGTGAATATTTCATCAATGTGATTTTTCAATTTTTTCTTTTATGCTTACCGCAAATGATTGCCCGCTTGCCAAACGGCTTACTTTCCAAACAAACTTGGACGTACAACCGGGATAACAAAGTCCTGCAGCATTTAATTTGGATGGGATGGGTTTCAACATGTCTGAATAGTATGTGCGGAGGGGCACAACAAAAACAAATATGTTGTTTTCTCTCCATTACCCCTGTTCTGCTGCGGCCGCCAGTTGTCCATTACATGTGTTTGACAAAAGCTTGTGAAAGTAACACCCAGGTGTAAAAGGGGCTTGTGAAAACAGACACTGTTTACAGAGTCACAGGGTCCCCTTTTCCCCATTTTGACTTGTTTCTCCTTTAAATCAATTATCACCAGCCTGCATTCAGCACTAAGCACTGCTAGCTGGCTTCTATTAACATCCATTAAGGAGAATGGGGAAGAAAATTAGGCTTTTTTCCCTGTCCATCATTGTGGAGCTCCCCATCCCCCCTGCCAAAAGGGGGAGATAACTGGTGAATCATCGCTTCCATACCATTGGCAAGGAATGTTCGATGTTGCGACGGAGCAGGAAAAAAAGACTAAAAAAGGCATTGACACTCAGGCGGACTGAGCTAGCCTCCACCTCCGGGGGCGGCTAAAACAAGCCCGGCTCTGTGTCCCCGCTGGGCCAGAGGGGGGCCAAGCGCTGCGTTTATTTATCACCGGCGCTGACAACAAATGATAACAGGTGACGTCTGGAGACCGTGGAGCCCTGTGTGGTCCCGCGACCCAGAAAGGGAGCCTTTCTCAGAAAACTGGGCCCCGGTCCACACCACCATGTCAGTCAGTATACTCCTATCCACCTCCACCACCCGCTGCTCCCCCCCCCCCTCCGCCCTAAACACTCTGGACATGTCCTACTCCGCCTCAGATACAGAAAGCACTGTGTCATTGAAGGGGAGGCTGCGAGATCCACAGTCCTCCCATTTATGTCCAAAATGCTACGTTAAAATGTCTTGCGGTGCATTTACGGTTTCGGATTGAAATATAAGTAAATTGATGATGTGACGGTGGAAATTCCCCCTTTGATTTATGGGTAATGTGAATGGGGCGGTTGTATTTCCCCTTTGCCTGGCATACACCTCCACCTGGGTAACAGCGCTGGCTTCCTAGGAGACACCGACTGGCAGGGACGCCAATATAGCTATAAAAAAAAAAAAAACACTCGGGCAAGAAAAGTGGTTTCGAATCAATAAAGAAAAAAAAACTATTTTTAATTCCCCAAACTTTTATCTTCCCCGGGAATGTTGTTTTTGTGCATTTTTCAGAGTTTCCATGGTATTTGTCAATTTGGCTCGTTTGGTTTGAATTTGGTTTTCTGGACTATGTTACATTTGGTCCCCTGATGCTGCACGAGGTGCTTGAAAAATGCTTGACTCAGGCTTTGCTTCATACCAGACCCAGAGTCCCAACAGGTTTAGTGAATCTGCAGCCAAGGAGCCATTAGTGATAGATGATGATGGGGGGGTGTGTGGGGGGTTGCCATGTCCTTGAGAGCTTTGTTTAGAAACCACTGGCTCCACTCTCCTTGTCCCTCCTGACTGCAGTTTCATGCTCTCTTTTCAACATTATTCGGACAATCTGTTTTTCAAATGATGTTTGCTCATCCTTCCCTATTTCTTCATTTT
Organism: Hoplostethus mediterraneus; assembly: GCA_034670385.1. NCBI lineage: Eukaryota > Metazoa > Chordata > Actinopteri > Trachichthyiformes > Trachichthyidae > Hoplostethus > Hoplostethus mediterraneus. Next base: position 950,349 of record JAXDDW010000002.1, read on the forward strand.
TCTACATTTGTCATGGATGGGTCAGCAGAAAATGAGAATTAATAGATGCAGGTATTCAGGGTTGTTTTTTTGTTTTTTCTTTGCTGCTGGACTCCCTCCCAGCATTGTCCTCCAACTCAACAAACACCTTGAAATAAATTACTACCATCTGTTAGAGCTTTTCAATATTACAACATCACTTCTTTTGTCAATAGCGAGGCAACTTCACGTTTGCCCCGCGCCGAAGCCAGCCGGTTCATAGATATTAGAATGAAAAGAAAATGTAATGACAAAAGACTTTTGTTTGGAAGGGGGTTAACATTCTGAAGTGGGATCAAATCCAGGGTGTCACGGGTGAATTTCCCCCAAAAGGTTGTATTTGGCTCGTTTGTGCTGGGATTTGCATCTGCAAACAGACCTTAACCCCTGAAACAACATTCTCATGCCCATTTAACTGCATGGGTGTCAATTTTTACACTGTGGCAAAAGCGGCGGCTGTTTGTTCACTCAGTCAGGTAGTTACTCTTTTTTCCTCGAGTACTCTGAGTAGGGTTACATTAAAGACTCCAGAGTGGGTGGATGATAAAACTATGTTCAATTTTTAGTGAAGTTAAGTTAGTGAAGTTGGCTTCACTACTACTGAGCTACCCTTGAGCAAGGCACTGAACCCCCAGCTGCTCAGTGGCCTACAGAAGAAGACTATGGTTGTGTATGTGTTAACTGAGTGTGAAGCAGGGTGATGCTGATAAAGTCAACTATAACTCAACTTCCCATAATAAATAAAGGTTTTTAAAAAAACAGAAAAAACAACAACATTCTAATAAAATACTTTGATTCAACAATAGATGATTAAAACATGCGTTGGCAGTGATGCAGCCCTGTGAGGTGTTCTGACCTGCAGTGTGGTGATGGTTCGGCTTACCCGTGGGCTTGGTGGCCTGCGTTGCGTTGGGCGCCGTCATGGCAAAGCACACGTCGTCTTGGGGAAACTTGTCACAGGTGAGCATCTCAGGCCAGGGGAAGCCGAAGGCCTCCATGATGGGGGTGCAGCCGTCCCTCACCGCCTCACACAACCAGCGGCACGGGTATATGGGGCGCTCCAGGCAAACCGGCGCAAACAGCGAGCAGAGGAAGACCTGCGTGTCCGGGTGGCAGTTCTTGTGCACCAGGGGCACCCAGCTCCCGGCCTGCTGCTTCACCTCGGCCATGGTCTCGTGCTCCAGCAGGTTGGGCAGCAGCATCTTGGTGTAGCCCACGTTGTGACAGAGCCTCAGGTCGTCCGGGATGTCCACGCACTGGGGCGGCTTGCCATAGCTGCGTCCCCCGTTGTACAGGTCCGACTTCCAGCTCAGGTACTCGTACTCTGACGCGCCGCACACCGACAAGAGCGCTACTGTCAAAGCCAGAGGGATCATTCTCCTAGACGGTTCAGAAGTAGACCTGATGTTGTTTTTGAACCGGACTCGCGCGATTAAAAAAAAATGAATGGAACTCACGGTGCCGCGTATAGACGGGAATCAACAAACTTGCTTCATGGGAGAAGACGGGGGGGGGGGGGGGGGGAGCGGAGAAAAAGCGGAGAAACGAAGCTGAGTCCTGCTGATCGATGCGCGTAAAATCGTGCGAAGCGTCAGGTTTGGTAAAGTCCACGGGCAAGTCTTCTCTAGTTGCAGCCCCGTTGCGCTCCTCTGGTGCGTCTGGCTCCTGCGAGAGCTTGGGGAGGTCGGTGCTCTGCTTGTGCAGGGCTTGGATACAAGAGAAGATTGTAAAGTGCGTCCCGGCCAATCGGAATGCGTCTGCGCCTTTTGGCACTCCGCTGTCAGTCAAAAGCGCTCAATTACCCAGTGCGTAAAACACGACGGGAGCCTCCCTACCCCCTCCATTACTCCTTTTCCTTTCCCTTGCTTTGTAAAAACAAAATACTAAACTAAAGAAACACTGAATGGCAACCGGTGGCACGCAAACAGATTTTCTTCTGAGAGTAAAAAGACAACTTGGTGATTGTGGCTGAACCTGAGTTATGGTGCAAATTGTGCAGAATTAAATGTTTTCTGTTCACAGAGAACCGAACCACTACTGGTGGCGTGCTTTCATTCCAGTGGGTCCCAAAGTGGGGTGTGGGGACCACCATGGGCTCCTTGAGCAGGAGCCAGGCGGTCCCCCAGCAAAATGAGGAATTTCATTTCATTTTTTTCATTCAGTAGAAACGTGCGCAGTGAGTGAATGTATGAGGATCATAGGTTTCACTGTTCCCTCTCCACCTATAGACAGTTATAGACAGTTTATTCAGACAGTTAATTCTGTGGTGGGTCATATCTAACAACAATGGGGGTTCTTGGGGGCCAAGTCTTATCAAAAGGGGGTTGGTGGTCTAATGCAGATCTAATTGGCTTGAAAAAGATTGCTTTATTCAACCTAATTACACCCCACAGGCTAAAGTAAATTTGCTCAGTCACAAGTGTCCATCTCCTCACAGGTTTTACTCGGTTTCAAGATAAGACCGTAGGTGTAAAATCCCTCTATTTAAATGTCTACCCGTTAGCATGTCATTGTTTTGTTAATAACGCCGGTGCAGCAATAGAAAACAAAGCACTTCATTTGATTTGTGAAGTGTGGGCTCAGCAAAAACACACTTCAAGTCATCGCTTTGTTTAAGTTCTTTATCAAATAAATGCATTTCACAGCTGTCTCACCCACAGAGGCCACGACTCACCCGTGAGGCCATGAGAGAACGTACTGCAGTTTCATCAGATGCACTCAAAAGATAATTTTCAGGCTGTACTAGAATTTAAAATTTACTTTAATTAACTACTTAACTGTTTTAATGAAACAAATAAAGAAAAATGCTAAATCATTTTTAAGTGTAATGGAATGACAGTAGGAAGGCGGTGTGAAAAAGCTGCACAACGTTAGCATCGCCTGTAAACCATCCTCAGAAGTTGAGTTGCATCTACTAAGATCGTCTCTCCACCGCAGTCTACATGCCAAAGTTGTGATGCACGCTGATGAGAGGGCCAGCCGATTCTCCAAAGCATTTTAGAGATGGCACCTCTGTTAGCGTTTCAAATAAATGCTGATGCTTTAATAAGGGTGGCTGTGTTTGTGGCGCTGCCGCACAGACCGGTTTATGGGGTGATGGCATCCAACAACAGTTTATGCATAGACGGTTGCTAAAGCAAACTTAAAATTCAGGAGACAGGAGGGGTTTTTTTCTCCACCAGACCTGGCTTTGCTCAAATGCGTGAGGAAGTCTCCTGTCAGGAGTGATAGGCCTGCTAAAAACCACCAGTGGGACGTTCTGCAGCAACGAGCCAAAACCTCCCTGAGACAGAGAAATGCATCTAGTTGTGACAGGTTTGCATTTAATTAACATGTGATTGTACAATCTAGGAATGATGAAAAGGACAGAAAAAAAAGGCTTTGCAAACAACAGAACATATGAAATCCTTCCAGCAAGAGATTTGACATGGATGTCACTGTTATCACTACCACATTCAACTTACAGATATGTAAGCAGACGCTTTCCAAACTTTGTACCTCAACTGCATGTGTCTAACAATAGAGAGACTAAATATTTGGACTTTTGGGGCCCTGGGAAAATGGAACTTCCCGAAGACTGGCTATCCATCTATATTTAGCGGTGTTTAAATCCATAATCTCACTTACATGTGCATGTATTGCCATGAAAGGACATTTTGGCCTGGCGGGGCCTAGCACGAATGTCACAAAGCATCGGTCATGGGCGAGCGTTGGCTAAACACCGGATCTCCTCAAGGCCGGCGCCGTGGCGTCGGCGGGTCGACCGACAAGGTACACCGACGCGCGTGAAGAATGGAGCCGGGTGAGAAAGGGTGAGAAAGCTCTCCTGCGAAAAAGCACGTTCGAGAATCAAAATGCTTCGTCATAACAAGCGTACCTGCTTTTTGTCAGGTAGCACTTAAAGCAGGGCGAGCGCTGCAGAGACCTATAGCTTTTCTATCAATACAAAACTTTGAGTCAAGCTACCATGCCGTTCTTTCCACGAGTGGGCTGTGGAGAAAAAAAAATGTAATTGCTGCATCATGTGAGTGGCTCCAGACTAATGTCAAAACATATTTCCAAACGATTCTCAGCATTTGAAAAAAAAAAAAATGTTCAAAAGTCAATCTGGTACGTTTTTTCTGTGACCGACAACTGCATTCTCCCGCTGTAAGTAAATCCATCCCATCTGGTAATTCAAGCAGAGGAAAACAAATGTTAGGAATTATTTGGAAATACTATTAGACTATTTGGTCTGATGGATTCCTCCTAATTGTTTTGGAGGTGTCCCTTTGCATAACATTAAGATAGACAAAGCAGGACAACAGAGGTGCTTGGTGGTGGTCTATTTGCTTTAAAAAGCTATTGTATGGCAAACAAAGAGGATCCTGGGTATATTAAAAACCTGTCAAAGGTAAGTGAAGGGGGGAATTGCAGATTTTATCCCAAGCTTTAAGACAGGAGAGACTAGGACTAAGCGCCGCAGACGCGCTCTTTCAAATTGTGTTGTAAAATGTTTATGGCGCAGAAGAAAAAGAAGAAGAAGAAGAAGGTGCACAGGTTTTTTTTCTGTCAAAACCACAAATTCCCCAGTACTTTTTTATGATACAGCTACCACCAAAATTGCTGTGCCCTCCAAATCAAAGCGAACGTTATACATCTCCAACACCTCGAGGGGAGTTTCGCAAAAGGCGGGAAGGCCGGGGCGTACGCCGGAACCTGTGGCGACTTGTCGGGATGCGCCGCCCTCGCCCGTGACTAACGCGGCGCGATTTGTGACGAGGAGGAGAACGAAAAAGAAAAAGGTGCAGGGGAGGAAAAAAAAAAGCTTTACTTTAGCTTAATGATGCTTCTGTGCTCCTGACGATTGGGGCCAAAATACCTCTCGCGTAACTCATTCCTCGTGCTCGGGCTCCAGGATTATTCTCAGTGGGGGGGGCGGGGGGGGAACACATCGCTTATCTGGCCCCGAATAGAGCCCAGAGGTGCTCCGACTCTCGCCACGCTCTGGACACCATCAGTTAGAGAGGTTTCACCGTATCGCACGCTGACACGTTCCTTCCTTATTGTTGTTTATTTCAGCGTTATGAATTTTCCTGCAGCAAGGCTCTATCATAATTGATTTGGGATGTACTTCGTTCATCTGCGCATAAATACTTCAAGGAGCCGCTGCAGATTTGGAACGGAAAAAATTGGAGCTTTTTTGTGGCAACACCCTGATTCATGGTAGATGAGGCTGACTGCGGACTTGATAAAGTGCAGGGGATATTTCAGTTGGGCAGCATACACAGCGTGGTACTATGCGCCGCTGGTTCTTAAACTTCTTCGGGCTCTCTTCACATACTCACCCAGCGTGTTTTCTGTCCGCCAGCCAGAAATGACAGATTGATTTGTGTCAAGGAGAAGAAAAAGAAGGGGGAAAAAAAAAAACAGCAAAACAAACAAGCCTTTTTGCGTTTCTCTCTTAGGATCCCGCCAAAGAAAGCACTCGGAGAGCCCGCTGTCGCACACACACACACACACACACACACATGCCATACATTACATACACCGGTCTGAGCCGTAAGCATTGCTTTTCCTGCAATGCCACACACGAGTCAGGATGTAGAACGGAGCAGCTCCGCTCTACTCCATCAAGGTCTCCGTCTGCGGATGGTCTCGTGGAGCCTCGGCGCGTCCGAGACCAACACTAACATGTTGGTCTCTCTGCCGACATTCCTCGCCGTGCGTGCCAGTTCGAAACCATGAGCCACGTCTGAAATCAATCAGGCGAGGATCATGAGAAATCATTTTTTGAAAATTGTAATTCAAAAAGGTTCTTCGTCAGAGCGAGGGACGCGCCATTCACCGGCATATTCTGTCGTATTTATTTGACAAGTGGGTGATTATCGTCACGTCAGTGTGAATCCTGTGATGACATTCCTTCAGACTGACATCAGCTGAGAGCGGGTGGTCGAGTGCGATGCAATTTGTGCAAAATATATCAAAAACTTTAAAGCTGCACTAGGCGACTTCGCACATTGGCGGCTGCAAATAGCGGCTAATAGCTGCAAATAGCAACCCGTAAACCTGTCTGTGATGCTTTATACACTATATATCTAAGTGGCGACAGCTTGTATTTCACTATTAAGTTTCGATTTGTCACTTCCTGTGGTCGGAGAAGTGTTCATCCTCGACACCAGAATTACATTCGGGTAAACACTCTCCAGCGGGCGCCGCTTTGTCATTTCGGCTGATCACACTGGCTGTATTTTTCCGGAGAAATGTCGCCTCGTGCAGCGTTAACGTTTTATTTCAGTATTACATATTGCGCTAATGTCAATGCCAATTTGACAGCATAAAAAATATCATGATGAAGTATCATCATGAAGTGTAAGAGGTATTTTACAGTTGAGAAAGACGGCAGGCCCTGAGGTGTTTACGGCGCCCCGCTTTTTCAGCTTTCCATCTTCCCTTCACCTTCTCAAGGTAGGTAAACCGCTTGAGTGAAAGCAGTAGAGGACCTTTTGAATGTCCTGGGCATGCTGCGCTGTGGACACAGAGATGGGCTCTGTGGCACCCTGCCCCCCCCCCCCCACCCAACACACACACACACACACACACACACACACACACACACACACACACACACACACACACACACCCTCCAGGCTCTCCCATGATGCATGCTGTCTGTTTGACACAAAGCAGGGCTCACAGGGTGCTCTGGCTAACATTAACATGCATAAACATTACAATTAATGGGTCTTTACAACAGCACCAGCTCAACACAGCTCAACACAGCACACCCCCAGCTAACAAATTAAGAGCCATTTTTCATGCGATCGATTATTTCCTGTCCATCAACTCGAGGGTAATGCTGCACCAGCCCTGCAAAACGATAAACAAACCCAGCTGCACACCCCTCCCCACCACCCCTCCACCCAACCACCCACCCCACCCCAGTCACGAGCTACCAGGGCTCTGCTCTGCCTGTGTGGGGCCTTTTCTTCTTCTCACTCCCACTGAAGAAATGGAAACTGCCCATACTGTGGTCAATGGGAATAGCCAATGGCTTTTCAAATGCAAAAACAGCCTCATCTTTACTACTGGTTGTCCAGCTTGCATGCCAGCAACAGATGATTTGTCTAAAACAATGATATGTCAACTAAGATACGTAATTAAAGGATAAACATTAGATTACATTAGATTAAATTAAATCCCCGTGGGGCAATTGGATTGTTGCAGCAGCAAATAATGGGATACAGCAAAAGAGAAAAAAAGAGGAGATAAATAAAAATAGAGAAAATGGGAGGTATTAAACATGTCCAAAGAAGGCAATTTTCAGTATGCCAGTAGGTTTAACTGCATTTTATCATGAGCTGTTGCCCATAGCTGGGGTGATGCAGGCCAAATGCATCATTCTTGTCTTAGAACAACCGAATGGGAATCCTTCCAGTTTTTCTTTTTTCCCATAGCGACTCCAATGCGGGTTCAACAGGAATCCATTGCAGTTAATCAGGAAGGCATGTCGCCCCTGAGTTCAGCCATCCTCTACGACTGGAGATTCTTTCAACCACGCCACCCTTTCTCCCTATGACACTGGAAGACAACATGTCATTGGGAATATATACATTTCATGAAACCCCACCCACCCAACCTCCTGCTGTTTCTTCAAAATGTCATATGACACAAAAAAACACGCAACTGCACTTTTTAAGTTACTTACAGCCATTGACATATTGATTTATTGTCTCATACGTTTATTTAGTGTGCAGAAGGCGATGGCGGGGATTAGCGCTTAGCATGGGGAAGACGCTGCCCCATGTCAACAGGGCTCAGGCTATTTCTAGAGGCCAGTGCTAACCAATCAAACACCATTAGCATTTGTTAGCAATGCATTAGCAGTTAACAGTGCATATCAATTTGGAGTAAACCTTTCTCTCCTCGTCGTATGCAAGCCTTTCCACTTCTTTGGCATTAAGCATATGAATGGATTGGAATGGCATTTTCAGAAATGAAACTGAAGTTGAAACTATAGAAACTGAGAGCACCTGGGTGCAAACTCTGGGATGTCCGAAGAAATGATAATAGCGATCAATTCAGGCTTCCTTTTAACTAAGTGAGGCTCTTAAAATCCAAAGCAAGAGAGCCCGGAGACGCGGGGACGACCGGAGCTATTCCCATCCCGTCCAGTTCCCAGCCCCTTTAGCACCATGGGAAAGCCAGCCAAGTGAGTGTGGGTCAGGTCAACCTTGTCTCCTCGCCTGACTGTCAAAATAACAGTACCTTCCCCTCAGGTTTCGAGCACTGTCCGTCAGGCCCAGGCTGCTGAGAGCCGTGGCGCAGAGGGGTGGAAAAGCAATTAAATCAAACATGGGTGAGTAGCTGCAGGACAAATGCCTCGTCAGCGTTTTTCAGCTCAGCCAGAGCTGTTTTTTTTTTTTTTTCAAGGAGGGGTAGTGAAAGAAAAAGAGTATTGAAACTGAGAAAGAAAACCCCTCCAAAAGAGGACTAAGACATTTTGTGTCACCGGGTGACCAATGCAAGAAGTAGGCAAAGGGGTAAGAGAGACATTGGGCCAATTCAGAGCCTCTTTCTTTTCCTTGCGATGGCCTAAAACTCGGGGTCAGACACACGGTCCGACCCCTGACCCCCTGGTTCACGTCTCCTCGTAATTACCTTTGCGCATCAGCCCTGTGGCCACCCCCACCCAAAGACAATGTAACAATTTGTCTTTTCAATTGTCTGTCAGTCACTCTCTTACAGGCCTTTTCAGTGGGCGTATATGGTTTCTTTTCCATTTGTATTTATTTATTTATCTTGCTTGGAGAGGTGGGGGTTGTCTGGCCCCAGAAACAGGGAGTCTTTGTTTGGGCTGGTTTCACATGGATATAGCCCCCCCTCCCCTCCTCCTTCTCCTCTGCTCCCCTTGCCTTCTCTCCAGCTCCCCATAGTCAGACCCCTTGGATTTGTTTGGGGGCTTGAGGGTGGCTGATCTCAGGGTCATTGTACATGGCATTTCCATAACCATTGGCCAATCAATGAGACTTTTCTCCTTGCGTGCCATTGAGGTGCTCTTTAACCGCTCCCTGTGCTTCAAGGTACATATACTGTAAGGCTTCTTTTCCTTCTTCAACCACTTTAACTGGGGGAAAAAAGAGTGCATACTCAGATTAGGTGATTTTGTCCTATAATACATTTGAAATGATGGATTAATGCAAAGTGCCTGCATTGCAAAAATCTCAAACAAAGGAATGCATGATGGTTGATTCCGACTCAAGTGGTGCTTCTATTCAGGTCGACTGTTGTATGACCTACTTCTCTTGATTTCTGTGCTCTGGCTCTGATCAGCAAGAGAAAAACTCTGCGCTAAGCCCTGTCAATGTGCACACTCTCTCTCTCTCTTTGCACACAGGCCACTGGATATAATCAACTACATGGTCAACAGGAGGGATGGATTGAGTGTCAGGTAAGACAGTTGGGAGCCTGACTGATCGAGTCACAAAGAGGATATACTGTATCCTCTTTGTGACTAGCGACAGGGGTGGAACTATCCAGTGTGATTGTATTTTTTGTTTTCCATCCATTTAATGTTCATTCTGATTGTTTCTACATGCATACGCCATATGTAACAATATTATAAAATCAGTTTTGACATACCTGTCTGGCTCATTTGCATCCATTCAATTCAAAACAACATTGTCTAAATTTCTCGGTAAAGGTAATCACTGTGAATGAGAAGCCAACAATCGCATTAATTTGCATTAAAGCGCTAATATCAGGCTATAAACACGCCAGTCGCATCATAAATACACCATCAACATGCCTACTCGCTCATAGAGAACACTCCGGAGAATCTTCTGCTCCATTCACACTTTGGCTCGCTCGGTGAGAAAACTAATTTTAGACTAGGGTGCTGGGTGGGTAAAGTCCGTTTGACTTCCAGACCAACTGATTTGGACATTTGCGTTCACACATACAACCCCTCCGAGTAATGTCTAGATAGGTTCGGGGTTGCACTGCATGTGTGAAAGGGGCTATACAAGTGTCTGGTTGTAAACAAGGAGAAGATACCAGGAGCTTCACATTTTTCCTCCAAAATAAATCTTTCAAACAATAACTAACTTACTCTGCGGTTACACTAGGACATTCTATCGAACACAACTCGGTCAAGCCAATGTAGAAAACAAAGCTAGATTCAAGGAAACAGAAATTAAAACTAGATTATACACAATGACTTTAATTTGTTGCCGTCTTCTTTACTGGGAGTAACTCATAACTCATCCCACGCTGGAATGATCCATTGCAGATTTTGGGCACTAGCCCACCGGGCTAGTAGAGTGAAATGTCTAGATGAAGGCGCTGGGAAAATGCCATCATATGGAGTTAATTAAAAAGCATTTCATTGCAACTGTAATAAAATATGTTTATGATTTATCATAATGCAGAGGTTTGAGTCATTCAGTCCCCTTTCTGTATCAATGCAAGGAATGTAATTGCTATTCTATCATTTGTTACCCATTAGATTCAAAGGAGTACTTCAGAAAAAGGTAGCAATTTCCGCACTGTGCAAACTTGAGCATTCCTTCAAAAGTTTTTTGGTTAAACGCTTCTCATTGAAAACAGTTGTGGAAGTTCAGTCCCTTAACAATACTGATTAATGGGAAAAGTTATGCTGTCAACAACTCATCTCAAGGTATGGGGGTAGTGTACTTCTTGAAGAGTGGTCATCCAATAACAATAGTTCCTATGTGAGTCCGTTCTGACAATAGGCTTTTCTAGCACCTTATTGTTTGGCAATAATTGCATGAAATTACACAGAACGTACTATTTCCCCACAGAAGACGCAGCGTTCCAAGGCATGGTAATGAAAGCCAGAGGAGAAGGAAGACGATTCAATCTTGGACCGTGTAATCTCAAGCGGTTTCGGAGGGATAAACACAATCGCTCTTCCAGACAATTTGGTTTGCGCAAGTCATTGTCTATCATGTTTCTTATGAACCACAAAATTATGACAGTGCTGGGAGTGAGATCCTTACAAAGATTGTGGTTTGCTTTGATCAATCTAATTTGCTCCTTGTGAGAGTGGTGAGAATGTGTACAACTGGTTGCAGTTGGTGGAAACAGAGCAGTGAGAAGTCTTAAAAACACAATGCAAATATTTAATCCCAGTGGTATTTCAAATTGTGCAATAGATATGCATTCACTGTTCTGACTCAACGTCTCAGCATTTCACATTTTATGAGGAATTGGAATAAAGTATTAGTAAGTATTGGGGGAGTGATAGGAAATTGGTGCAGATTGCAGTTTTACTTCTCCAAACATCTCTTGGAGACAGATCTGCTCTGGAGGCAGAAATAAACTCATTGGTTGAGTTAAACCTTAGTGGAGCCAGAACCACAGTTTTTCTGGCTAAGCAACACCAGACTGAAGCCCAATGAAAAAGACAAGGAGGAAGAGAGGAGCTAGCTAATATTATGAAGCCTGACAAAAAATACAATCTAGCCTTAGTTATCTAGGTGAGCTAGTTAGCCTAGCTGACCTTCCAAGTTCAAACTAGCTAACTAGATTACAGCTAGCTATGTAAGCTAGTTATCTAGTCTGCTGACCTTCCAAGATCATGAATGCCATGGTCCTGAATGGATGAAAAAAAGAAACCACTGCCATTCATATTTTTATTTGTATGTTGACCAAGTTTCGTCTTTGCCATTCAAGTTTGCCAGTTAGCTAACTTGCACTTTGAAAAACTGTGGTTCTTTGGCTCTGCACATTTAACTCAACTAATGAGATTCTTTCTGTCTCCAGAGCAGCTCTGCCTCCAAGAAATATTTGGACACCTAAGACTCCAATATCTGAAATGCATCTTTTATACAATGACTTGAGACCACCAGAGTCACGTTGATGACAGTTGGGTAGAAGACTTGGCAGCCATGGCAGCCAAAGAAAGACAAAGTGGCGTACACCACACTGATGAAGGCTGTATACACATAACGTGTTCATCATGACTGCCGAATTAAGACGTAACTCATTCTTCGAGTGTCTGGCTATTCTTCCAGATGACAAAATAATGCCAAGAACTCCTGCATGCTGTCTCTTTTATTGACAAATTACACATATTTCAGTTTTGCTTCCTTCCGCAGGGAATGGGCGGATGTTTTAAGTAAAAGAAACAGTGTACTATAAATACGAAATTTGTGTTTCCTATTAAAGACGCAGTTGATGGATGAGTACAGCTTTTAAGTTAATGATTACGGGTATTCTTTTCCTGTGTGTTGCAAGATGTCTCTTTTAGGTGAGGATAAGTATTTTGTAACACAACCTTTATGTGCAACATCTGTGGGTATTTGACTAATCGACACGACTAATATGTACCTCTTCCTTCTCAAGTCAAGTCAACGGTATTCCAGCTGTATGGATTCTGTCCTGCAGAACTTTCTTAACTCATGAATGACTAGATGGCAAACTCAACATCTACATAGTCTGTCTCAAGTTGTTCATGGTGATTTCGGTAATAGGGGTGCTCCAAATTAGTTCATTTCCATTGAACTCCATAGGAAAATTAGCCAGGCTAGGGCAACTCCACAATGTGAAACCTGCAGGTGGAAAGGTAAAGATGTTTTTGTCGTCTTTCTTCACGACAAAATCAAATTAATGGGAATACTTCCAGCCGCTGAATGTATCCATCTTTGTGCGTGTGGAGTAACGTTTTCTTTATTTATGAAGAAAATAAATCTGTGCATGGTGATTGGCTTATTACTGCTCGTTACTGAGGGAAGTAATAATATTACTGTACTGTAATCGCCCATCGCTGCACTGGAATGAGTCTGTTTCTTCTTTTTTCCTAAGAAGTACAACTGCTGCGAGCCTTCTTGGCATCCATGTTCTCTTCTCGCTGTACTTCTGCCACCCCAACCACATTCACATTCCAAAACAACTGACACAAATCTGTCCGTCAAACATTCTGTCTGTTTTCTGGTGGATCCACGTGGGCACCCACAAGACTTGCATCATCCACAAATTTGTTAGGCAGAAATAGAATCATGCCTAAATCTTTAATCGTAATCAGAATCATATTGCATTCAAATAAACCAAGTATGGAATAACTTTACTTTCTCGGGCAAGGTTTTTTATAATATGGATTAAAAATGTCTCCTGGATACCATGCTTCATTGATACTATGTTGTAAATACCAAACTGTAAAATACTGTATATTTTGACTATAATTATATGATTATGACTTTATTTCTAATGTTGAGTGTATTTTTCCAACCTGCCCTGCCATGTGTAGATCATGAGGACCGCAATGGAAATAAGAGCCTGTTTTTGATATTTTTATGCTTAATGTGTCTTTTAAGCCATCAAATGAAAACAAAATCAAACAAATCAACACATCTACACTTATTCACAGTTAACAGCTGCATTTAACACTTACCGTAGAAGTTGATGTTGTTTACATATGATAATTGTATTGTTGAGAAGTCAGCATACCTTTAACATGTCAGCAAATGGTGAAATTTTCAACAATTCACTATTATTTTTACATAATTTGATGCCTGAATCGCAGAAACAATTTCTGAACAAAAAAAAAAACCAGGACACAGCAAAGCAGAATTCAAATGGTTATATTGGTGAGAGTGTTTTGGCCACTGGTTTTGTGAAGGAACGTTTTGGTCATTGGAACTGAGGGAATGCCCAGCTATAAAGATTTCTGCTTGTTAACTTGGACATTTGGGTACATAGGTCTTAAGTGAGCAGTAGAGTTATGCGAGTTATAAGCACTCTCACACACAAGGCTGTAAAACTGTCTCGATTTAACAGAATGATTAATGCCTCTCAGACTGCCGAACGAAATATGAGGTCATCTGACTCCCCAATCCCAGTCAAAACATGCCCAACATGAGGGCAACCCACATCCTGCTAGAGTGCATAGGACGCGTTTGCCGTTCTGCATCCTCACTTTCTATTTTGGCACACAAAATACTACTAAGGTAAGTAAGATCGGCATTTTTAGTGAGATATAAGCATATCATTTACAAACGTCCTCATGAACCTCTCACTAGAACACAATATAATATAATATGTCTAATGGTAGCCATTATCAACACATAGTATATCAGGACTGTGTGGATGATTCGCATTTTTCCAAACGGAGCCTCATCTGAGCACGGCCCAGTGGAACAGGGTGGCTGAGGAGGAGGGGAGGATTGGCACCTACAGGAAACGGTGACTTAACCAAGGGACTTAACAGCACCAAACTGATAAAAGGCACCCTAAACAGGATATTAAACAGCTAATAAACATTTAGAGGCATGTATGTTTCCCTTTAAATGCTTACCAGGCATCTTGAGGAAAGTGATTGTTGGAATTTCCACGGGCTGTTGAATGCATGCTGTCGACCACATTTGATGCAGTGACTCACGAGGAGGTGAGGTAATAACGTCACGTCCTTACCGTGTTGGCAATTTGGGGTGGCACGGGGGGGACTCCAGAGTGGTGCACTTCAGACATAAACCATGTCTGACTTGAGCACCGTAGATGCAGACACATTCCTGCACGAAATACAGCAAATTCTACAAAATACTAAGTGTTGAAAGTATGAATGTGCCAGGTTGAAAGGGTAAAGATGCTGTAAGCCAGATTGTAACTGTCCTTAAACACAAAATATAATATCAGTAATAATACCGTAATATATCAGCAGGCATTGATATGGCTGTTGATCGATACCGATGACTCAACGATTACTTGCCCTTTCCAAAACTAATTTTTGACTCCAAAAACTCACCACCCACTGAGCTTTCAGCTGCTCGGTGCTATGAGTGAATACATGTCAGTTATGAAGGTTAAAAAGTTTCATTCCCAAGCCAAAAAAAGCAGTGTTATTATTCCAGTATGTAGCGCAATGATATATTACCTCTTCACTACATGTTTCTGTTGGATCTCTGCTCTAATTAACTATTGTGAAAATATAACTTTATATTATTTGTGTTAATTACACTGTGCTTACCAATTTCTACTGGTCACCAGGTCACGATAAGTAATAGATTACTTCATGCCCCTGTAATATGGTGACCCAGTGCAATACATGCTAGCTGCTGTCACAACCAGCTCAGCCTATTTCTATTTCTTCCAGGGCAAGTGCACAGGGGAGGCAGTTTGGGGGGCAGAGAGGACATTAAAGGGGTGTAAGGATTTCAACATAGCAGCAGCATCAGAAACAGATTTAACATTTACTCTTGGGAAAAGAATATGGCAATGCGTTCCAGTTGTGGGTTCTCACTTGTTAGTCCGTTGGCTGTAAACCTCTGTTTAACAGGAACCAGCTTGCATCTGGACTCCTGGATGTGTAGATTGCAAGCCAAACGTAAGAAAGGCCCCCCAAACCTGACCTGAAGATCTGAGTGGCTTCAGGATGATGATGACCGCTACCATTCCAAGTGGGTGTAGGGGAGCATTTCAAGTTTGCAGGATCATACTGGTGTGGAGTGCTGCAGTGCCAAAAACATTGTAGTGACACAGATAAATGGGCTGGTGGGTGGATCACTTATATCTCCATTGACTATGTCGAATGTACCTGTTGTGCCAGAGGTGGTAGAAAATAGAGCTTCGATCTTCCATCATATCTTTCATTACTTTCTGTGCCTTAAAATGATCAGCATGAATCAGTTGTTGATTTTTAAGGGATTTTGTTGTGATCTTTGCCTGCTAAGCGGTCAATGCTGTGTAGCCTCATAAGTTCTTAGTTACGAAAGTAATGCACCGTAATTTTATATGATGTGGAATTTTCTACAGTGAGTGAAGTGAATGAGCAAAACTTAACCCTAACCTTAAACAAAGTAGTTTGATTCGATTTTAGCACATGTGCTAAAGTGATAGGCTATGCAGCTGTCCATGCATGTGTATAGTACAAAGCAAGGGAGCATTACTTTTACTAAGATTCATTCATTCAACGGCCCCAATGAGATTCTTCTAGAATTCTCCTACTTTTCCACTTCCTTTGTGTTACTTTTTCAAAATCCCAACATCCCAATCCCAAAAACACAACGATGGAAAACGATGATGAAGAATTGGATCTAGCAATACGGCAAGCCTGTGCAATTCATCCTGTGGAAAAAAAAAAAAAAAAAACTAGCGTAGAGTGACTGGTTAGCCATGTACGTTCCACCAATAAAACATTTCCCCCCGACACCCTTTTTTTGGAAGGGTCGCTGCATCTTGAGTTAAGCCCCGCCTTGCACGGCCGTGATTGGTTTTCAGAAATACAAACAGCCCTTGGCATTTTTTCCCTCTATGCCAGAGTGATGGAGTTCTCTGCCAGACCTTTGTCCTGCCCTGGTACGGCGCTAAAACGAAGTGTGGAGAACGGTCTGGCCCGAGTGAGACTATTTGGCTTGTGCTTATATGGTTGTTTTCTTTACAGTTGGATTGTTTCAGACTGTAGGGTATTCGTCTTGCTTTGTTATGGTATTCGCCGTGTTGTTGTGGCGGTAATTGCCATTTAAAAAAAGGTGATTCAAATGAACCAATCCTGAATCCATCCAGTATCCGATCGAGAATCTGTCCTCCTACCACGAATAGGAATCAAACTTAAGAGCACAGTTTCTTTTTCGTCCAGCAACTGCATCTCAAAGTTGATCACCTCTGAAAAACGTATGAGAGTCCTAACACATTCAACTCCACAGGTAATAATAGAAAAATACCCTCACAACACGCCTCTTGGGAGCTTTAGGGCTACAGGAATAAGCAAAGTCGAGAGAGATTGTCGCAGTCTCTTGAGAAGCCGGTGTCCAAGTTGGGGAACTTGAGTGAGCCGCCCGTGAGGAATGCGTTTTTCACAGCCATCCCGTGCACCGGGAGGGCCGGGCTGGCTTTCAGGGGCTAATTGGAGTGGATCTGTGTATATGTAAAAACCCCACTATTGCTCCTCCATGGGGTTTGTTTGTCTCCTGGCAAGGGGGTAGGCCTTTAAAGCCCCTCTCCTCTGTGATGGCCGGCCTGGGAGAGACCACTAATGAGCACCATTTGGGCCCTTCATTTACAACACATGCTGGTTAATAGCCCACGACAATGGTTTTACTGCTGCCCGGGCCGCTCATGCTCATGAGGGTCTCTAATGGAAACACTATACATCCTCCCTAGATGACCGCTTCTGCCCCAATCTGCTATTTATAGGAAGTAACTGCAGCTGTGTCGCTGAGCTCAGTAAATGTCACTCTCAGAGCTTTTACTTGGCAGTGCCCATAACAGTATGACAGAACAGGACAGGTATTCTCAGAACTTAAACGTGTTTTTTTGGTGGAGACTGTGGTCCAATGTACCTCAATGGAGAGCAAGGCACTAACACCGTCAAGGCGAGAGGGTTTGATTTACCAAAGGGGCCACCCATACTAAAGGAAAGTATGCGCTCTGGTACCGGAGGGTGCTTTGGATAAAAGCGTCCACCGAGTGGCATGTGAGACTGGTCTGTGTTTCTACCACACATACAGTTGTGTGAAGATTATGGTAGGGGCAGAAGTAAACCTCAGGCTGTGAGGGAAAATCTGCTCAGTGAAATGACTTGTCTGGGGTTTTTTTGTTTTTGTTCTCACAACTTTGCCTTAACCACCTCGTCTCACCCTAATCACTCACATCTAGCTTAATTATGGATTCAATTAAATGAATCACACTGCTTGCTCCACTCGAGAAACAAAATAGGCCAGATTTATCACTACGCTCAGTGGCTGTGACCAATTTTTAGGTGCTCAAGATAGAGAAACGCAGTGGGAGCTGGGCTCTGTGTGTTCATCGGTGCTGGCAGAGTCTGTGGGTGCATCTGTGAGGATGCACACAAGGATTAGCCCCAAGGCGGTGTTGAGATTGGGAGCACAGTTGAGAACGGGTTGGGATTAGGAGGGAATACATTATCAGTCGGTGTGGCGGGCCTGGCTTCAATCATGACCAAACAAATCACCTCTTTTCCTGCCCTTGAAAAACAGCTCTGACAATTTGATGATGGAAGAGAACAGTCCGGAGCGGTTCTGCCACAAAAGCATCTCCCAAGAAGAAACTGATGTCGTTGTGCAGGAGGTGCAGGATTGCCACAAGCGAACACGTATAGCACCTTGAATAAGTCGCCGAGGGCAGATGATGTTGAATTAGCTTCGGAGGAGAAAACACATTTGGTTAACATGTGCAAGCGCAAATCCCTGTAACCAGAATTGCACTGCACTGCTTGATCATTGCTGACACACCCCCTACTGTGCCTCTCCTCCCACTTTGGTGCAGTCAGGTTCCCAGCGAGTCACCGAAATACCCAGCGAGTGCAGGCAAGAAAAAAACCTGTGTGCGCCCGACGAAAATGCATCTATTCAAGCCCTAGCCTTTCTCTTCATGCTATGCTGCATTAGTTGCAGTTTAAAAATAAAAGACAATACACACTAAAACACTGTTAGAAAAACAGGTACATACAATGTACCTTGTGTTTCTGGGCCCATTTTTTTGGTGGTGTATTTTTCATATTCCATTAAAAATTTGAATCTATTGTATGAACGCAAATTTGAATAGCTTGTTTCCCATATGAACTGGAGGTTGCCTAAGAAAAGTGTTTCCTCAAAAAATAAAAGTGGTTGTGGTTCCTCTTCCAGCAATCACAAATCATTATTGTGCTTTTACTTGTTTGCTTTAGAACTAACTTGACATTGTTAATCAGTGGTGTGTTTGTTTGTTGGGCTGGCTGGGCTTATTGGAGAGGCTGAAATCTTGCAAGAGCGAGCAAAACTATGTCTGATAATGGACCTGGTGATGCAAACTGCAAAATATCAATATACTAGTGGCTTCACTCAAGAATAGCAACCATGCTGAAACAACCATGCAAAATCACACTCATAAAAGAGGTAAAGAAACCAACAGAAACTGGATTATATTTGCATCTTAGTTCTCAGACTAATTTCAAGCCAAAGAACCATCTGAATAAACATCAGAACTTTTCTTTAATTCAGATTTTGTGTTTCCTAAATATCCTCCTCATGTTTGCTGTTCCAGCCATCTCTAGCCAGCTTTCTCATTCCGGATTTTCCAGTATGTATATGTTAATGTAGTCTGGGTAGATTTGAAATCAGACTAATACATATACAGCAATAAATTATTTCACACCCCGGAACTTTGCTAATAGAAGGTTTGTTCCCCTGCGGACACATTACTCAGCAGTACAAGACAGAAGCTATTAGCGGAAGATAAACAGAAATCTGTCAACATGGCAGAGGTAAGCTAACGATAGCTAAATCGGTTTGAACTGTATTAATCAAACGTTGGGTGTGTGTAATAGGGCGGGTAACAATTTGCTCTAAATAAACTAGTTTGTAAGGATGTTTTCTGTCGGATTTCGTAGGGGAAAATAGAACGAAAGTTGGCTAGCGTTAACGTTAGCCTCAGCCTGTTAACTAGCTCTTAACAGCTTTGCTAACGTTAGTGACTGTTACTTACTATACTTACTATAAACCAACCTAGACTATCTATTATGTTAGATGAGTGGTCATCATTTCAGCGTGGAAGCAAACCGCATATACAAGCTAGCTATGATAAGTAATACGTTTGCTAATTAATTGCTAGTTTGCTAACATTAGGGAAACTGAACTGGGTCAACACATTCACACTATGGAAATACAGTATGAACAAGTTATAAACCTTGTGGCTGGATCATCTTTAGGTTTTAACCCTGTAATAATGATGGTGGTGAGGATAGTTCACAGTAGTTGTGTGTTACTATGATCATCATCAAATAGGACAAACGCTAGCGCCGAACAGGACTACAACTTACTACTTTAGATGAATCTCCTAACGAGGGAACGAAAATACCAAGTATATGACTATTTTAGATAGTGATCCACATAATCTCAGTCCCAATTCCAGTGTAGCTGAACATTCTTAGAGAAGGAGAGAGTAGTCATTATGATAAACAATGACAAGCTAAAGATTAAAAGCCTGTCCCTGATATGGTGTACACCCGAAAGCATAATCATGTAGAACAAGCGTTTGACAAGCTAAAGATTAAAGGCCTGTCCCTGATATGGTGTACACTGGAAGTCATAATCATTTAGAACAAGAGTTTGATTGCTCTAACTTTCAGTTGCAATGGGGACAAACCTTGATCTCTGCAAGCTTCTCTTGGGTGATAAAGAGACTGCAGAGTAAGTGTGTTCTTCTTGTTGCAATGGCCATTTTCCTCTTTAACAAGAAACAAAAACAAATAATTAAACAAAAAGTGTCCCTTAGTCATGCTATAAAGGTAAAAGCCATTGCTAATATGGTAGTGTGGTAGTGTGAAGTTAACGTGTTAACTAATGTGTGTTATGTGTTAACATGTGTTAACTTCATCGGTGAAAATGATACATAAAATATTAATCTCTCAACAACCTTTGCATTGCGAAAGCTTAACACCATGGAATTCAAGCAACGACTAGATTAAAATCGTAAATGAAAAAGTGACAAACTGCGCTGAGCCAGCTGATTTACATTATTTTGTATTTGGGTGTGTTTTTTTGTTATTAGAGAAATGTAGACCACAGCACAATAGATGCACAGCAGATGCACAGCAGATGCACAGCACAATATTTGAATCACCCTCTGCCTCATCTCAGCTCTTACTGCAATAGACATTTAAGAATTGCCTCACTAGTGCACAGACATGACGTACTCCTGAGCTTTTTGCAACTTGCTGTGGCCCATTTTTTTATTCGCTGCTAAGTTCCAGGGATGATTTAAACTGTTATCCCCTGTTTTCACAGACTCACAGCTTGCAAGACATGAGGCAGCAGGCCGCCATTGCTGCCAAAGTCTTCATCCAGAGGGACTATACCAACGGCACTGTCTGCCAGTTCCAAACAAAGTTCCCCACTGAGCTGGAAACCAGGGTAAGATACATCACATCAATGTGTCATTCAAAATGTATGGGTACATAACTTGCGAGAGGTCGAATAACCGTAGTCACGTTGTTACAGCTGTTTTTCCACTGCAGGAACCTGAACCTTGTGCTTTTTTTGAGCAGGAAACTTTTTAGTTTCCAAAAGAGTTTGAGGTTGCTTTCTCTCTGGATTTTGTTGTTCTTGTTGTTCGAGACGTGTTCAATAAGATACAAATTGATTTTGCTACCGGTATTGAACAAGCATGGCAGGTTGACGATTTTTGTGTAGATTGTATTGACCAATCAGCGTTGTTCAGTACTGTAACTCTGCCCCAATGGTTCCTGGTGCCCCAAAAAGTACTACCTCACTTTTTTGGGTCCAAGAACTATCCAAGATCTTATTTTGGGTCTAGTTCCCCTGGTGGGAAAGTTTCCTGGAACTATGTACTGATAGTTCTAAGTTCCTGGATAGTTCCTGTGGTGGAATAATGACTATTGACTCATTAAATTGGTTCATGGGTGACGTGTGTGCAGGGCTTTCTTCTTTATCTTGTGGATTTGATATCAGGGCCACTCTTGGGCATCATAGTGCATCATGATGTACATGTTATTTTCATGGATTGCTCCGAATGTGGTAGAGGTGCACTGATAGTATCTGTAGTATTGAAGTCGGTGCTGATCCAGCTACCAAGTCCTACTCAAATCAGCAAATGAAGCTGTCCAGATACCAATACTTGAACAAGCTGCTCTTTGGTGCAATAACATACTTTTCCAGTAGGAGGAAAAATGTCTGCAGTATGGTGATTCTTTAATCTCAGTGAAGCAAAGTGCCAGCTTTGCCCCACTAGGATGTCTGGCAGTGTTGAGAGTGAAGGAGAGGTGAAGGAGCTCCCCTCATGGCAGCCAGAGACAGTTAGATTAATACTCAATACGCAGTTCTGCCTTCAAAATAAAATGTGTAACATTTGTCAGTGTCACTTTTGTAATACGAAATAATTGAATATTGTTGGTTTAAATATATGGTGTAAGCAATTTTATTTTTAACTTTTGACCAGAAAGCGTTATTTTACATTTTTTCTTTCTGGTTTGTCACCGCCACCTGATAACACCAAATGTTGTAAGAGAATCGCTGAACAAAATATTTTATTCATGCGTCGCTACAGCGGGGTACTTTCTGGTACATGAATGTACCACGCACCAATCTTGAGCTGCTCACGCTTGTATGATATGATTTCTACGGTACTGCCTGACGTACGAGCACACCCTGTATTTCCCTTATGCAGGACTCTGCATGACCTAAAGAGCACATAACATAAGTCCCCTCAGCAGTGTGCATTGCAAAAAGCACTACACACAAATGAACAAACAAACACACAGAGCCCAGGTCTTATAGAGGTGCACCTAATAAACTATTAGACTAGTTGTGGTACTCCAGCCCACACTAGAAACAAAACTGGGACCAAAATCAATGTGGACACGGAACCAAAATGAAAAAACACCGGCAGTTACTGCTGCTGAAAAGAAAATTAAGAGGAACCCTGCTGGACTTTGTCCTTATCTGAACTTCCACGGCTGAGAGCAGAAGCTCGTTTCAGAGCAGATTTCAGTAACGATCCAGAGAAAGAAGAGCAGGTCGCTGAGACTGAACAGGCTCCCTGCCACATTAAAGAAAGTGCCAGCTGAACGGTTCAGAGTTCGCAGGACAAATAGCAGCAGTTTTGCAATGCACGCACCACATGAAAAGAGCAGCTTCACAGCACTTAACCACTTACTGGTAGTTAAATGGCACTTCCCTCTTGATTGGGTGGTCTCTGTCTGACTCCTTTGTTTTCCTGTAGGACACGATGCTTTTCCTCTGGGAGGTAACGGCTATAGTTTCGTCCCCTATCATAAAAAAAATGCTTCCTTCTTTTCAGTATTTGCTGTAAACGCAGTCTATCAAATATGCCATGTACTGCCAAGCTGTTTAATGGGCTGCTCTTTATGGATGTCACTTTGTGAGGATGCTTGCAAATCTTAACACTGAAAAAAAAAATCGACCTCATTTCCTCCAACCTACATTTTACTTCAACATCTGATTTTGCCATGTAGCTTATCTTCCTCCGCCGGGGTCTTCATGTTGAAGCAGCAGATTCTTGCAGATGATTATCTGAGGCTGCAGATTTATTATTGTTGGTAGCTCCTTTCTGTTTTAATGCTTTTGGAGAATTAAGCCAAAGAACTGGGAAAGCGCTCAAATGTTTTAAACGTATTTGGCAGCTAGTTTGCCAAACCAGCCAAGACCGTTGAATTAATTGATAACGGTCACGTATTCTTTACCTGTTTCTACTATTTTCCTTATTCATATTCACAGACATATTGTGGGTCCATGGTTCTATCCTGAGGTCATACTACATTAAGTGATTGTTAAAGTCAAAAGAATATTGTCTTCAACACTCAATCTGTAAGCCTTTGGAGTTTGCACTCTCATCTAGCTAGCAGCAACATATTTGGAATGCAGAAACGGCTGTGTCAGATGTAATGGAAAGATGCGCTGGCAGAGAAATGTGGTTTGAATCGCAGCCTCCGAATTGGAAAATTAGAAGGAGAACAAAGGCTCTCGACAGCGGGCACCAAACACGCCTAAGACCACTGATCTGTTGGAGCTTGTTGTTGCATTCCTCAGGCACATGGGAGCAGAACATTGGAGGGTTTTCAGAGGCCCAGGAGGCCCCCGGCTGGCAGGCTCCTCCTCTTCCCCCTGCCCCTCGGTATCGCTGGGAGATCAGCGGGTCCACTCTGGAGACTAGCGTGGAGACGAGTGCTGACACCCCAGTCAAAACAGCCTCCGAGTCCAGCAGTCCTGCTCCCTCAGCCTACCTTCCAAGGAGCTGGGCTGGGCCTTGATTTTAGGAATGCTTGAGAAAGACTGGTTTGATTGTAAGCCAGCCCTGACTATACTTATGTGGGGAGGGGGGGTTGCATCGATTGTCAGAGCCATGGAGCATTTCTCCTATCTGTGTTCATAAACCTGTCTGCGGGTTTCCGACCGGTGAGATCGCATTTGGTTTATAGGTGAGAAGAGTCATTAAATAAGGGGAAACTGTCAAGGTTCCCTTCTGGATTGTCGTAGTGTGCGTCCTGCTGGGTATTAAGTGAAAACATTCACCGAGCATACGGCCAAGGCATCCTAATAATTTCAGGACATGTTGCCAATGCAGGAGAGCAGCCCAACATTCCCCTGATGAATTACAAGTCCGAAGTCCGAGAAATTTCACCCACTCATTTCTCTGTAGATGGCGAGAAGAGAGGAAAGCAATCTGGCAGTGAAGTGTTTCCATTTGATCTTCTGAAAGGGAACAGACAGTCCTTACTTACAAGTTACTGTCCTGATTGCTCCAAAACGTCGACTTGGCTCTGTGCTTCATCCAATACAGACCACTCCTCATCTTGACCTTTGAGCTTCCATTGTGATCGTGTGCGTTTCAGATTGACAAACAGCAGTTTGAGGAGACGGTGCGGACACTGAACAACCTGTATGCTGAGGCTGAAAAGCTGGGCGGCCAGTCATACCTGGAGGGCTGTCTGGCCTGCCTCACGGCGTACACCATCTTCCTGTGTATGGAGACGCACTACGAGAAGGTGGGAGACAAGGCCTGCACATACATGCATAGTTAATAATGAACACTCATCTCATATACTTGGAGTTACATATACACTATATGGCCAAAAGTCAGTGGACCCTACTAGTCATTGAGTTCGGGTGTTTCAGCCACCCTGTTTTTCAGGGTTTGGGCTTGGCCCCTGAGTTCCAGTGAAGGCTAATCTGAATGCTACAGGATACCAAGACATTTTAGCCAATTGGGCGCTTCCAACTTTGTGGCAACAGTTTGGGGAAGGCCCTTTGCTGTTCCAGCATGTACTGAGCCCCTGTGCAGAAAGCGAGGTCCATAAAGACATGGTTAGACGAGTTTGGTGTGGAGGAACTCGATTGGCCTGCACAGAGCCCTGACCTCAACCCCATTGAACACCTTTGGGAGGAACTAGAATGCCGATTGCGAGTCAGGCCTTCTCGTCCAACATCGCTGCCTCACCTCACAAATGCTGTTTTGGCTGAATGGGCACAAATTCCCACAGACGCTCCAAAAGCTTGTGGAAAGCCTTCCTAGAAGAGTGGCAGGCTGTTATAGCCTGCAAAGGGTCCAACTCCATATTAATGCCCATGGTTTTAGAATGGGAAGTCCAGCAAGCTCATATAGGTGTGATGGTCAGGTGTCCACTGACTTTTGGCCATGTAGTGTATCTGTAATCTCACTTTCACACACACTCCCAGAAAAAAGAAAGGCGGCGTCTTGGATTGATGAGTGCACATAGACCTATCAATGCCATAGGCTATACTTTATATTGAAGATGATTGAAGTGGGTTAGTACTGTAAGAAGTTATATTACTGCTGTGTAACCATGTAGCTTGGCTGTAAATCAATGCTTTTATGACCTCCTATAAAATCTTGCAAATTTCTATGATTTATATACGTCTAAAACCTTTGGCAAGCCCCTTTCGGCCCAGTCCATACGGAATGTAAATGAATCAATATGTCAGCGGTCTTTTCCTGTCCTACGGCTTTGTCATTTAGTGGACAGGAGTGATCCGGGATGAAAAGCCTTTGCCTTGGGTTTGGGTTATATGAGTTCTCACAAAGTCATGCAATTTGATTTGACTGGTTGTTACCAAACTAAAAAAGTAGTCTGCTGTTCAGCTACTCGGCTCAAGAAAGCCGTGGGTTAGCCAGTTGTTTACAGAGGCTGTCTACTAGCCAGCCACAGGTTTGCTAGTTAGATCCCAGGTACCAACGGTGTCAAGGGCAGCTAACCCTTATACTGTATGTGATGTCTCAGGTGTGGAAAATGACCAAGCATTGGTTAAATATTGGAACACAAACAGAAAAGGCAATTATTTGCTGCATGTTAGTGTGAGTTTTATTTGCCCTTGTAAAATAAGCCATACATACATGTACACGTCCTGCATAGTATAACACTTAATTCTTAGCATCTGTTTTAAGCTACCTGGAGCACCAGGTGGGTGGGGATTTACCACATCAGCAGTCAGATAGTGAAGTTGTAATCTCAAGATTTTTTCTTTTCTCCTGTCAATCAAACAGCGTGTCCAGTACTGTGACGTCTTCTTCCTTGGGTTTTCCGTCAGTGAAGTATGAGTTTCTTTAGGTAGCGCTCTTTTCTGTGTATATTCAGCTGTTCTAATGGAAATGGAAAAGCAGGAGAGACATCGTACAGTGGAGTCCAAGAGTCTGAGTCCACTACCAAGAACTCTAATTTCCCATCGTTTATCAAAATCTAATACAACGTTTTAGTAAGAGTAAAGAGCTCAACCAAGGGATTGGTATCCATGGGAAATATGATAATATTTGAAAATGTGATTCTTGTGCACTTCCAGGTTTTGAAGAAGATTGCAAAGTACATTCAGGAACAGAACGACAAGATCTACGCCCCACGAGGCCTCCTGCTCACCGATCCCATCGAGAGAGGCCTGCGAGTTGTATCCTCCTCTGTGTCTGTCGTAGCCAGGAAAACCTTTTTTGTTGGGGAAAATCAGGGCATTCGGATAGAGGTGGAATTTTCCGAGGCCTTCGCTGTTCAAAACTGTTTGGCTCGTAACTGCTAACAATCAAATCCTTAAAGGATGCTTTGCATTTACATTGTAGGCATTTATCCAGAGCAACTTACAAGGAGTGCGACAGTAGAATAAGATGAAATTCTTGGATCATCAACATTACAAGCAACCACTAGTGAGGAGGGCAAGGGTCTGGACCACAGTGCCTTGACAATAAATGGAACAAATATTCCTGTGTCCTTTAGAATGATCTAATATGATGGAAAAGTGTGAGGTCAAGAAATTAGAGCTGAGGAAGGTACATTTGTTTTTTTAAGACGAGTATATTAAAGCAGTTAGAGGAGGAAGATCTAGGACGGATTGTGATTCCAGGGAACTTGAAGTATTTCAAGAGGAGATGAGTTACTGATGCTGGTGTGGATCATTAGTCAGGTCTAACGCCATATTGATGCATTAAAGATTCAGTGCAAGGATTTTAATTCAGTCAGGAAAAGCTTGCACTGGAGGAATGTCATTTTTTTTCATTTCATTTTTTGATAGTAATAATAATAATAATCGTATTTGACTGCTTTATCACCTCACTCCCTATCCTATGCTCAGCCATTTTTCAGTAGGTTGAGGGGATATGGCCCCATCGACATGCTTAGCACCACCTAACTAGACCCGTTGGCTAACCAAGGTACCTAGTAGTAATCCTTTACCTCTCAGTTTGTGACTTCCTGGTCCATAAAAAGCAGTGTACGCTGTCAACCAATCAGAGCTTTCATGACAATCTGGGTACATGTGAGGTCATTTATACTGAGAAGTAGATTTGATTTCTAAAATCTGTTGCCCACTAGAGGGAGCGTTTCGCTGGTCAAATTTCTCCTACAGTGACACCACTACACTAATATTTTGGGTAGCTTTACATTAACATGCCCTTAGTTAAATAATAGCCTGGGATTGCCTGAGAAATGTGATTGTCATCACACTGGACCTTTTAAGTAGAACAATGAGCTTTCACAGTGACCTAAATCCATTTGGTGATCAAATCCATTTGGTGATCAAATGGATTTAGTGATTTACCGAGCTGGGTTTGCCCCCCCCTCCCCCTTTTCCCCTTTCCGGGATTGTTGGCTGCAAATAGAAAGCAGCAGTCTGGGCAGCTTACAGGAAACCCAGCGCTATGTAGGGATACCCTATAATAACACCAGATAAAAGTTTGTATGTAATCCATAGCATCTGCATAAAATCAGCGGGTGCAGCAACATCTTGGCTTTTCCAAGTGTGTGTGTGTGTGTGGGGTGACTCAACATCCCAATTAATTGTAACGGGGCGGTGATGGGGGATTAGGGATGGCAAAATATGACTCAAATTGTTCACAGCTGAGTTTCGTTCTCCTCCTCGCCTATAATTTATTGGGTCGACGGTGATCTGGATTATTTCTCCAGCACCACCGAGCTGCTGTGCTGACTTTGGCATGGGAGCGCCGGGGGGATAGGAGCACGGTGATTGACAGGAATGTCTCACCTGCGCTGTTGTTTTACCCTCCGAACCAGAGAAACCCGATGACTGTATTTGTAAATGGCCGATGATGTGATGTCTTAACCGTTGCCATCTGAATTCTGAAGTATTTATATTTTCCACTGCTGTAGAATAGGTCTGAGGGACTCCAGTTTTCCTCACATCCTTCTCTATTCACTCCTTTCAAAACGTAAGCTGAAACTGCTATTTTTCCTAATAATGCTGGAGCCTGCATTCTCAGTGTTTTTGGGTAGCAGGAGCTTTTTATGGCAGAAATAACCCGTTTTTGAACTTTTTGAATAAAACTGCACCTCAGCAGTTCATTGAATTGAAAGAGAAATTACCCCAACCTTCAAATGCCTCTTCCTTGACTTAGACCCTTTCTAGATTGAGGTCACCATCTTTGAAGACAGGAGCCTGGGTAGATAGAAGCCACCATGGTGAGTCTTATGCATTATACAAGTATTCCTAAGACTGTTCGTCTCAGAATCGGCTACTGATACTGTTATGCTGCTGCAACCCCAGAATTTCCCCCTGGGGATCAATAAAGTATCTATTTCAAATTTGTCATGACACTATAACCTTGATTTTTGTTACAAATTAATTTTCACCCAAATTACTAATTTAGTTAATTTTCACGAACCACAAGCACATAATTCATAATAAACTGCAACCAGATTGGTGCAGGCACTCTGGGGTGAGAACCCAGGACCCCCCTGTGAAAGTGCCAGAGTTGCTGTCAGAGAAACCTGCATGTACACTACAGTTGAAATGTTGAATTTTAACAATCCTTATTTAATTAAAATGTGCCTTTTCTTAGTGTAGAGAAATGCACATAGAAATGGAGGGTGTTAAAAGATGTACACATTCTGGGGGGGTTTTATCCAAAGGGCCTCACAGTATGAGAGCAGTCATTTTTTGGTGGCCCCAGTGGGAATCAAACCCTGACAGTGTTCGTGCCAAGTTCAACTCAGGCAGGTACGGGACCACCTTTCATTTATCGTTTTCTGCTCATTTCATTCAAAAAAATTCATAAAAAAAACAAAAACCCTCTGCGGTCACCTTGATACACGATTATAAACTCCCCACCATTAAACACTTGTATCAGATGTTCCGCTCGTCCCATGAATTTATGACATTGGAAAATGGCATTCATGCAGCGCCACTTGATTGCTCTCCAAGGAAGGAACTTAGTGATGGAAAGAGTCTCTTAAATGTAATGATCAAAAATATGAGGGGATGTCGATTTGAAAGAAGACATTTTCTGGGAAACCATGTCCAATGAGGGAATTATTGTCTTCCTCATTTGCTCTATTATACACGTCTTTCATTACCGCTAACAACATTCCTCAGCGCGTCTTATTCCACTGCAGTTATTTACTCCAGAAACATAATTTTCATTTGATTAGTTAAGCCTTATGAGACTGCACAATATGAACAACCACAGCTGGGTTTCATACATCCATAGATCATTCACCCTGGCAGATGGCTTAAGGTTTTTGCCTCAAGAGCACCACATATAGTCCGAAAAATCTATTCACCCTTGCTCAATCCCATTTTTTCCCCCTCACTTTTTTGTAACTTATTGCACATGACAAAGAACATAATTTTCTCATTGAGAACCCAGGATGTGCTCCATCACACTGTAAAGTACCTTGTATAGACTCCAGGCCTTTTTTTTGAATCGGCATTGTAGCGTAGACGCTGCAGTTGGACCAATACAATATAAATATTTTACCTACGGGGAATGTTATGTTTGGCAAACCTTTTTTAACACCGTTACAGCCCCGCGGACGGATAAGACACCGCCGTCCTACCCAACCGATGCATATAGGGGGGGGTTCGTTTTCTCATTTGAAATTCCTGCTGAGCTCCTCTATACATATACATGTCCCGGTGAGGAATGTAAACCCAGGTCCTTAATAAGTAGCTGTTGAGAGAGGAGTGCATTGGAGCGTTGCCATGGTCAAAGGAAGGGTAAACCGCAAGCCGGCAAGCAAGAGTATGCACACTCAATACAGTCCATCCATCCTTCCCGGTGTTTAAGCCACTTTGTCCGGCTAGCGTCTCCTCTCTCTTCTAGGGTTGCACTGATATATCAGCTTGCCAATATATTGGGGCCGATATCTGTCTTTTATTAAACGTCGGATGTTGGCCGGTTAGTGTCGTCGAGAGTTGAAGCATCACGTGACGGTCTAAATGCTGTTTCAGAGGCTTTTCCCACCCCGACAGGAATACAACTCTGAATACTTTTGAATTTTGAAAAAAATAAAGATGGAATATCGGGATGAAATATTGGCTTTCCCAGGCTTCAATACCAAAATATCGGTATCAACCTCCAAAATCCCATATGTGTTGAACCCTCCGCTCCTCTCCTTCCCTTTCATCCTCCCCATCGTGGCTCAACAGCTCAGAGGCGCTTCCAGGAGTCTCCCAGGCGAAGGGCTGCACAGCGTGATGGATCAGCCTCTAGTGGGATGACTTTAGACAGCACTGTAGGAAAAACAGACCTGGCCTCGCAGAGCTCACGGCTGCTGAGAAGTCATTTTGAGGCAGATGGCGCCAAGTCAGACTCTCTACCCCCTACAAGGTGCTGTTTGGCCCCATGTGCCAATTACAGCATGGCGATAGCAGGCCAGCAAACCTGTAAAGTGGGAGTGTGCAGAAATTCAAGCATCATTTGCTTTGTAGGTTTCCTTTTCGTATAGATTTCCTCTGCTCGAGGTCTTTTCTTTTGCAATGCATGGATGATTGTGATGGCTTGAGTGTGATTAGATTGAGAACTTTTACTGGCTACGTTTACGTGCACAGAGTAACCCGGCTATCGGGCCACACTGGTTAAGGCCTTACACGGTTTACATGAACCTTTGATACCATGCTATTCAGTATCCCTGTTGCCACGAAATAAACGCTGTGTGAGTCTGAGTTTGTACAGATGGAGAAAACTAAAAGTGAATGGAGTAAGATGTTTCCATGCCACAGTAACCTGGTTTCTCATAAGCGGAGCATGAGCTTCACCTGGTTATTCTAACCCACTTATGATATTTACATGCATCAACCCAAAACTAGCTTACTTGAAGTGCCGAAAGGAATTTTAGAAATATAGCCAGTCTGGGAGGGGAAAATGGAGTTGAAGTTTTATCTTTTTAATGTGAAGTTTTGAGCTGCGGGTCTTTTTCAAAAATTGAGAAATTGTGTCACAATGATGTGCACATGCAGACATCATTTCATAGGGTAAATGTGCCTCAAGAAACACTTTATCACAGGTGAACGCAGATATTCAATCGGTTTCAATTTGTTTCGTGGGTTTCCTTTGCTACAGATTGGCAGGCTGAGCGGAGCTTCAGGGTCTGCAACCTCAGCGCCTGTGCTCCCCTCCCTCCCGAGGACCACCGAGATCCACACCCTTACTACTGCGTCTCTACAATCTCCCCTATTAGCTTCCCCACTAACTCACTCATGTATGTACAGTCTACAGTATAACTATTATTTTACTGTATGTATTTTTTTTTCTGTATATTAACTTAAGTCTATTACATTTGGCCTGTACAGAGATTGTTCTTTTGTTTCCTTCAAAAACCAAAATTGCCCAACGTCGTGCTTGCTCTGACTTTGCATGTTATGTTAGTAATGCTGTCTGAATCATGTTTTGGGTTAACTGTGCCATGCATAGTGATGGTGACTACTGTTGATTTTTTTTTTTTGCCATGCTTTGACTCATGTATAATGTGCTTATATTCCACTCATAGGATTGCCTTTGACTGAAGTATTAAAAAGTGCTCTTGTTAGTTGACAGTGCCTTTTGTTAAGTCTAGGAGTGGGATCATGCTAGTTCTTAGCATCTTAGCATTGTGCAGTTGCTGCTAGCAAAAACGAAGATTTCCATGTACC
Organism: Hoplostethus mediterraneus; assembly: GCA_034670385.1. Taxonomy (NCBI): domain Eukaryota; kingdom Metazoa; phylum Chordata; class Actinopteri; order Trachichthyiformes; family Trachichthyidae; genus Hoplostethus; species Hoplostethus mediterraneus. Next base: position 982,205 of record JAXDDW010000002.1, read on the forward strand.
AACTCTCGATCGACTGTATTCTAAAGCACTATATAAATGAGAAAACCTCAACTTATATTATTGAAACTTTACAAGAGGTTCAGTATAGTAAGTATGACTAACTATCTTTAGCTGGAATTGTCTCAGAGAGGTTTTGAATGTGGTCTGTCGACAAAACATTCTTTAATAATGAAAGCACACTACAAACAAGTAGAAGTATAATGCTGTTGTCATGTGAAGTGTACCACCCTTGGTATTGTGAAACCTTTTGTCAAATCCTATTGGATAAACTGTAAAATGTGTTGTGGGCAAGTTGGAAAACAAAGAATGTTGTTTCTTAGGTTTTTAAAAGTGGACATTTTGGAGATACAAGGTTCTTCACCCGAACAGCCATGATGGATTTCATGGCCAGTCATTTGAATGCCACAGCCATAACATTAACATCAACGTTCCTGGTTTTTAATTCTGTAAATATCATTTCCATTGATCATTAGAGGCCAATTTTCGATTTCGATTGACCTTTCTAACTGTTTCTGTTGAGTTGGATAAATGTTTGGAACTTTTATATGTGTTGTTTGTTTGTTTGTTTTTTAGTTCAAATGCAAACTGTTTTCTTAATCTCGAAATTGTATGGTAATAAAGAGAATGTGTACATCTTTTACACCGTGGCAGCCTTTGGTTTTTAATGCCGTTTTTATGTTGGTTTTCAGAGTTAATGTAAGTTTCAGATTTTCGCAAGGGACACACACACATGCGTACACACTCTGAGACCAGACCCACAAGCACATAACGTTCCTAGTATTTATTCACTATGATTTAGAGACAAAAGGTTAGAACTAAGAGCTGGACAAGCTCCAGGATGTCTTTAAGTTGGTTTGGGCTCAAGGGCGGGCTTTTCTCTTGTCCATGAGAGTTATAGAGCAGGACAAGCTTTCCTAAATCCACCAGAACTAGCAGTATTTCTCACAGCTGAGGTGACTCGTGACAAGATGAGGTTAGATCCCTAGATCATCCTTCAGCTGGAGGACCCAGGATCATTCTCCCATGTCGGCAAGCATCTGTCCTGTTGAAGTGTCCTGGAGCAAGGCACTGAATCCCTACCAGCTCCAGGCCATTCTGGAGCTGACCCTGACCTATGACCTGTGGAGGTGGAAGAGAGAAGACAATTTCCTTACACAGATCAATACATGATTTGTATAGGAATATACCGGAATGTACTATACAATTTGTTTCACACATTTATTGCATTAGTTACTTGTGTGCGCAAAAGAGTATGTGTAGCCTACATAATGTAGATATGAGTAGAGAGCTTTATACACCCATCACACAGCATACACGTTTTTCTTTAAATAAAACTGTGTTGCAAATAAAACTATTACACAGAAATCAATATATAAACTATACAATTAAATAATTCATCCCTTTCGTATTAATGATATTTTCGGATATGCACAGATTTCTGGGAAATTTATGTGCACCTTGTCGTCCATTGACCAATCAATGTCAAATCTCTATTTGATCATATGGCGATAGTCAGTTTAGGCGCAAAATTTGAACGTCAGTTAGCTAGCAGGTGGCAAACAACAAGCAGCTATGGCATTCAACCTTTAAACACGAGTGGGTCTCCAAAAAGAAGCAAAAAGGTGTCTAAGCTCCCAAAATTGGACAGATATTTTGGTTCCTCCAGCAGCAACCAGGATACCAAGGCAAGAACTTTCAGCAGTTGAATATCGGCATCATCATCATGCACCCTTCCAGGTCGACACCTTCCAGGTAGGATAACAAGCTAGACGGGTGCTTAAATAATCGTTGGCTACTGTTAGACATAAATTAAAAGTGACATATAGCTGTGCCCGCCTGCTGGAGAGAGTTGGGTCGCCGCCGAGCGTCTGTCTCATTGTGTCTTTTTCCCCCCACATGTGTAGGCCTGTGTTGTGCCTCCGTGCCAAACCATGCCGCTATTCTGTTTGTTGGTCTTCTTGTGGTGTTCCTCTGTTTCTGACTTGTTGATTTGATTCTGCGACAGTCGTTTCCAAGCACCGTCCCTGCGTGTATCGCAGCTCTATCTATGGTTATAAAGTGTAGTTTTCTCCTTGACCTCAATCCCTACTTTCCCAATAATTTAAGTAGCTAATTTGACGGTTAAATCCACCATATTGCTGGTAAAAGATCTACACCTAATAGTGCCGTGTGTGGTGGACGGAAGGGGGCCTCATCCCTCACGAGTAGCTTGCACTGGGGCCGTCATAACTACCATAATGCTGCTGACTGAATTGAATCCTTATTTACTTTTTTATTTTATTTTCATTTTTGGGGGGCTCGGGGGCATGATAATGATAGCAGTCTTCAAAACCCAACCCTTAATTAAATAGGTTGTACTCTCACTGCGACCTAGCAACACAATCTTCTGTGATGATAGCAGCTGGGAGGACATTTGATCAGATTAAGAAACTGGTGGCCAAACCAACCCACAGATACGCTCGTGCCTTAAACATCTACCCTGTCAGCAGAAGTAAAAAACTTCAAATCAACAGTGACAGGCATGAAAAAGCTTCATGGGTGAATCACCTCTCCGAAAAGCATGCACGACTGGGCCTAAACATGCGTCTGTTGCTGCGTTCATGTGAGGTTTCTCTGTGTTTATACAGCCACGAGAGGATCAAGCACGTGCCGCAACGGGTTTTAAAAAAAAATCAGCTCGCTAGTGCTCGTGTTAATGCCGCCTTTGTGGGAGATGTAGCATATTTGTCTGAACCTGACAGGCGTGACGGCTTTCTCGGAAACAGCAGCGTTGGGGAGACTCACCTTGTGGGTCGTCCTACTGGGTAATTCAGCTCGGTTTACACTGCAGCACAACAGATTGCCCAAACAGAGAAATGCCTGGCTCCGCTCCAACATCCACAGCCAGTGTTCTCCCACAGAGAAACAGCCATAATTTAAAGACCGCACAAAGATTCGGGGTAGCTTACTAACTCAATGCTAAATTACTGTACTTATGACAACTGTAATTCATCGGCTTTATGGTCTATTGGACTCTGGCATACAAATATAATTGGGCTTTACTGTAAACATCCCTCCTCTCTGCCAGCGGTCTCTGAAATGAGATCTATCCGTGTGAGATGGTGAGAGGGAAGATCCTTTGGTATCTTGAAACACCACTCCCATTGTTTTAATCAAATGGCTTAGGCTTCGAAGTATAAGAAACCAGCTATCTGTAACCCACTTCTTAATCGACAGTTTTTTTCACCCTAAGAGAAAAATAAAACACTGTAATATGTGTTTCTGACCACAGGAGGGCAATCCTGTACTATTTCAGGGTCCTATTGCTGATTTGTGCCACAGAAAATCTGATTGTGTCTGTGTGTCTGTGTGTGTACTCAATAAAGAAACGGTAAAAAAAAATCTCAAGAATTGTAAATGGGCTGAATAATAATAGCAACAACAATAATAATAACACTAATGTTATGAATATTAGTCGTTATGTTGAATTATCTTGTTTTTATGACTTTTTTTGTTGCTGACATTATTATCATAATGTTTTACTTTATTTATAGAGCACTTGCCAAAAACAGTGTTACAAAGTTCTTTACAAATAACAAAGTAAGCAATAAATAAAACTGAATAAATAAAAAAGAAAATTACAAAAGTGCTTATTCACTGTGTGTGTGTGTGGGTGTGTGGGTGGGTGAGTAAACCCATTAAGCATAAATAGTTTTTTCTGTTTACATGAATTATTTCCTACTTGAGTTGAGTTACTAAAGGAAACTTTATAAGAATGCCTCCTACCCCCTCTTCGGCCACTGCTAATTTAAAAGTTTGCAAATTCCTGGAGAAGGAGTCATGACACATGAAATTACTTTTGTAATAAAATATTTATCTGAACTTCTGAGTTTTCAGGCGATGACTGTGCCCAACATCTGATAAGTTAAAATGTTCTTGGCATTTTAATTATTTCTCATGCTCTGTTGTATTGCGTATCTGTTACGCAGACTGTGATTGTACTGTATGAGGAACTGTATGTGAAGCAGGAAGATGCTGAAATGCATACATGTTAAGTAAAAAAAACATTCAAAATAAAACAAGGTTTAAAAATGAAGTCATACAACAACAAAGATTTGGTTGCTTCATAACTCAGACCTTTATTATTGTTAACACACAAAGCACATTGCTTCCTTACACTCGATTCAAGTATACTGTTAGTATACATAACGTAGCCGTTCAGCTGATCAACATGTACTGCACCCTCAGAAAACAGAGGATCAGTTTGATAGCACCATTATAAAAAGTACAATAAAATAGGATTCACACACATTATTGTACAAAAGTACATTTTAATAAAAGGAATAAATTCTAAAATCCCTGACTTTTACAACAATAAGTTACTAATGTGGTGTTTTGTTTGTTGGAAATGTTGAGAAAGGAAGAAACGTAGCAAATCTGCAACTACGACTGTCTAAATAAGGATTCTATCTGTGCCACAACGGGTTTAAACTCAGATGCTCTGCGTATGAAGCAGTGATGGCGACTGGCTGAAACCTTTCATTTAGGGAACATCGCTCTGTTCAAGAAATAACAAACTATATGGTATTCCTATGGTGTGGAACAGTCCGATGAGTATTAATGAACATGAAGCGACACCAGAGTGCCGCTGGCTATGAAAAACAGTAGTGAATTTTTCAACAATATATAGACTGAACTGTCCAAGGGTCAACATTAGGTGTTCAGCGATAGTCTAGTGATCTGCCATTTGGTCACAGTCTCATTTCTGCACTAAGCATTTAGACACACTAGTGTTGGGAGATGCAAAAAAAAACAAAAAAACAACAACACACACACCATAAACGTGATGAAAACAAATGGCTACAGAATGTGTGAAATGTACTAGCTAAAAATGAGGTCCTATATTAGCTTTTAAGCAAAATATGCTACACATCATAAATAAAAAAAAAACACTTCTGAACATATCAGAACAATAAGGCAATGTCTGGAGGTTAATTATTGATCGTCACTCCTCTTGAATAGTATACTCAGGTCCAGATTCACCAAAGGTTTGTGCAGACAACAAAATGACACAAATCTGAATGCTAGGCTTTTCACTAAGCATGTGTGATGAGTGGGAAGTGTACCTTTTAGCGCTGTTAGAAAATAAAGCCTCTTTGCACAAACATCTCATTATTTTGCCCACATAGTATTAATGTACATGTAGATGAGGCCATGCACACACACACCCATTGCCCACAAGACCGATCTTCAAAACAAGCAGGGGGGGTCCAGCATCATGTAGCATCTTAGAGCAGACCGGATCAGAAAGCACTCCAGTTATAAAGGGTTTTTATCACTTCATGGCACTTTAGGGGTGCAAAGTGCCAGCCTTTTAGTCTGAAAGCTTTCAATTGGTGATGCAATGCTCGGGCAGCGCTCTTAATTTGTATGAATTTTGTCGTGGATAATATGAAAACGCTGCGCTCTCAGCCTTCAGCGACCGAGGCTCAAAATAATGTGCAGACTGGCCTCGCAGCACAACCTTAGTGAATCTGGACTTCAGTGGCTAAAAGGCACTTATGAAAACTGTTTGAAGCTAATGCATATGGAGGACTACTGCTTTGGGTACGTCATATTCTACCCATACACAGAACGTTGCCGCTACATAGACAATTCCTTGCAATCCTCAGGCAATCTGGCGCAGACGTCCAAACTCTTCAGGGTGTGGTTCGAACGAAGAGCCAAAAACAAAAAACTGCAGCAGACGCCCTCTTGATGACATCCCCAATGCACTGCTGAAATATACCTGCCCTTTAGCAGTAGGTAATTATTTCATCACTTATTCCAAAAACGGTCTATAAATCAGAGGAGACAAGGGGAGCTCCACCGTTCTTGATCTGAACCAGGGCTGCAGTAGACTTGATAGGGCTGTAGCTGCCTCTGTTTGGGAGGGCGGGAACACAGGATGACACATCGATACATCAAATACGCTGCCTGTCTGCTGAGGGGAAAGAACTGGTCTGTGGTGGTGATGGTGGTGGTGGTGTGTGTGTGTGTGTGTGTGTCGGGGGGGGGTCATTGAAAGAGAGCTGCTGCTTTGTGGATAGGGGCGGGGGACATAGAAGGAGGTCGACCCGGGCAAGGTTGGCAATGGAAATCCACCACAGTTGGAGATGTGTAGTGGTCGGTGGGCTTCAGTCTCTCTGTGGGGAATGGCCGATTGGCGCCTCTCCTCCCTTTCCCCTTTACCTGTGGGTCACCTGGTTGTTGAGGAGGCCAGGGAACGTCTGTTCTGTTTCAGTGCTTAATGATCCACCTAGGAGACCAGGGGAGGAGACAGAGTTAGAAACATACGCACTTTGTCCTAGTTTCACGTTTGATGTGGATCCTGACGGGGCTGTAGTATCTGGTCTAGTCCACCTTTCTGACTTGTTGGACTTGTCTTGGTCTCAGGCACTATTGTACGGGACTTTGCCTTGGGGCCCTTAGTGCAGAGACATATTGGCAACGAGCTCCACTTATTGCACAGCTATAGAAATATTGATTTAAATAATTTTATTCCAAACTAAAGCAATTTACAAGCTTTACAGTGTTTTAGGCACAAGGTGTCACCAGTTAATTGGACTAGGAATCAATAAAATTGACTGGAGCTCTTGACTGCGGTTTGATATGATTTGATGTGAAACAGAAATAAATGCCTATAGAATGTGTTCACCGGCCAATCAGAATTGCGTATTCAACAACTATGGGGTCATGGACACGCTTAGAAGAACACATAATGCTAACTGTCCGATAGCAGCTCTCATAAAAGATTATAGACATAATTTACAATGAATTATAAATCATAAATTATATCTACCATGTTTTATGATGTGCAAGGGCAATAGATGTAACCAAAGTCCCCTGATTAATTGTGACGTGTTACCATTATGGCAGCTGTACATCCATACACGATGCCCGTCGTATCGACATCTGCATTTCATGTTGTTATTGGTGTAGTCCGATTCTGGCACTTCATAGTTTGGATTAATTACGACCTGTGAGAGAGAAGACACAGAGGATTACTGAACAATGCTTGCATGCTATGCACAATGCATATCAAATTAAGACAGAAATGAAGAATACAAACTAGCACAGATGATTGCATCTTCGATTATGAATGTATGAATAGCTGACTTTTTAAAAGATATATATTTTTCAAACGTTGCATATCTCACTCTTTAGTTAGAGAAGAAACAACATGGCATAAGAAAGATCACCTGGAAAATGTAATCCCCTGGTTTGATATCAGTGATATCGATCCACTGGCAGTCTATGTCGTGTCTGTAGGTATCCCAGCAGCCCACAGTGATGCCCTGCTCTCCAAAGTTGGCACATTCATATTTCTTCTCAATACCTGGAAAGAAGTCATATCGCCATACAGAAAATAAGGTGAGATGGACTTGCATAACCAGCCGTATACTTTCAATGCAACATCTTCGACGGAAATCTCACAACTGCAATGTTGGTGTTTTTCCCACAATTCCTGAAAAGTCGACTTTCGGAAAATACATTTTCTTGGAACTGAACTGGGAATCGGTCCTCACCCTCATCACACTCTGAGTCCTCCAGGCAAAAACTTGCTTTGTGTCCTTCTGCCACCTTGGTGCCATTGAGGCTGAACAGGTCATAGTGGGTAAACACCTCCATGCTATGATAATGCCTACAGACAGAAAAATACAAATAACCCACTGAGGCTAACAAATCGCAGCACAAAAACACATGTAGCTATCCATCAAGAGCGGTACTTTGTACACTGCAGCTATAGTCTGTGTTGAAATGCACCAGACACTCAAAAGCCTGAAAAGAAACATTATGACCACAAATTGTTTAGCAATGCGATGTGTAAATCCCACAACATTCTTGGAGATGGTCTGATTTGAGCCTTAGTATATTCTTCCAATCATGGGAGGTTTGATGTGAGCAAAGCTGGTAACCATGTAAAGCTGCCAACTGTACACTGTTCCTCCAACCAACACAGGAACCACAAAAATGTGGGACTTTTTTCAGCTCTAGATTTAGCTAACAAGACACGGTCAATTACAGGGCAGAAGAACATAAGGAATGGAAAAATGGCTCCAGAAACAAGTCATCTTGGGTGTTGAATCATCTCCTTCCCTTGAATCAAGTCTCCTTTTGACTTGTTTAAGTACGTATAAACGATGCCATGTAAACTGTGGCACCAACCTGTGACAGTCATGCCACACCCAAGAGTGGCGGCCAGCTTTGGGGCGGAAGTCGGATTGGCCGTTGTTGTGGATCTGGGAGGAGAAGCGCAGCAGGCGTCGGTAGGAGTTGGCCGGGACTTGGCTGGAGGTGGAGGACAGACAGTTCTCCTCGTACGCGCACTGCAGCATGAACATCGGCCTGTCCTCCATGTAGGTGGTCTGCTCCACCACCTGAGGGTTCAGTACCAGGTCAGGGGCCGCTGGGGAGGAGGGAGAGGACCAGAGTGAGACCAGAGCGATGGAGATGCACAGAAAGCAAATGTAGAAATAGGGTAGGGTAGTAGTACATTTGCAGTTTACTTTTAAAACGGTACAGCCCGTGTCTGATTCAGGAAGGACATTGGAGTTTTAGTTATACAGATATTTCTCGGAGACAGAGCCGCTCTGGAGGGAGAAATAATCTCATTGGTTAGTCAAACCTCAATGGGTGGAGCCAAGGATCCACAGGCTAGCTAACTAGCTTACCTAGATAGCTGTAGGCTAGCATGTCTAGTTTGAACTTGTCAGGTCAGCTAAGACAACTATCCCGCCTAGATATCTGACTAGGCTGCATTTTTTTCAGCGAGAGTGCTAGGATTCATAATACTAGCTAGCTCTGTAACCGGACAATACCTGTCTGTAACAGTGCCACCAAGTGCGTGTGTTGTACTCGGCAAGACGCCAAAATAAATATGCGGTTCATTTTAAAACTGCAGGGCTCTGGTATGATGCAGGGAAGGACGCTGTCTGACGCAATTGCCCTTATTGTTGCTGTAGATTTGCCCCAAATTAAATATTGATGTTGGGTATGGTCACTGGCGGGAAATCTCCACGCGCAGGAAATGAAGAATCCAAACTGAAGTCCAAACAAAACCGTCTCCTAAACAGCAGTCGGCAACCTCTCCATCCAGAGGTTGACAAACTCTCTTGTGCGCTGTGTGCAGTTTACTGACGCCAGCGTGCAAAGTTTCCTTGTGCAGCTTTTACGAATGTGAGATTTGGTGTCTTACTCTCTGAACAGGAGACTCCAGCAGAGTTGCGTCCCCCTCCTTTAGGGCAGGTGAGGTGGGCTCCGTGGTGCAGGCAGTGGGACAGCGACATCTCGGTACCGGAGCAGCGAACGCCACTCATCACCACAGCATCTGCACTCACCTCCCCGGGCCAATACCACGTCTCCTGTTGAGAAAACATGACCCGCGGTTTACAGAAGTTGACATTAGGGTCAGAGCGATATATCACAATAGACCGGGCCAATATTGGCCTTTTATTAAGACTCAGATATGGGCCAGTGAGTGTCGTCCACCTCTGATATGATGGAGGTTCCACTCTGACCACAGCTAGTAAATCTTTGCTATCTGGCCAGAGAAATCATTCCAGTGTGGCGTGGGAGTATTTCACTCAACAGATTCAGGGGTATCAGTCTGTAATAAAACATAGTTGACAACAATGACAGTTGTCCCCCGTCCGCAGTGGTTGGTACATCCCAAAATCCACCTGCCACTTTCACAGTTTAGAATTAAATAGCACCTCTAAATGACGACAGATTGCTTGCAAACTTAGCAGCCACAGCAAAAACCTTCAAGCATTTTCACACTTTCACACCCTGTTCCCATATAATATTTCACTGTGGTGATACACAGCAGCCGTTTGGTACCTTTTTTTTTTTTTTTTTTGAGCAAAACTATGTGGGAATTCTTAAGGGAATACCATGAATTGTTGCCTAGACAGGTGATTATACATACTGGCCACTAGAGGGTAGAGCCTGTCCATTTACAGCACTGTGGACGTGATGCATTTATGATGATGTGGTGTTGAAAACCCCATATCTGAACCAGCCATACCAAACAGGTGGCTGTTCTCTTCTACTTGAGTTGTGTGTGTTTGCACATATAGCCTGAATACACAGAATTAACTTTCTACATTTTAGGTATTTCGCTGGTACTCATCTCGTATCCAGTGTGAAAATTAAACTTCAATTTGTAAACCTCCCACATAAAAAGCAGCCAATAGTAAGGGCAGGATCAAGACAACACCGCCAAGACAATAGCAGTAACTAAAATATTCATGTGTAATGGAACTGGAAGAAATAAGAGCCATGCAGAAAATGTATTTATAACTATGGCAAGTTTCGTGTTGATTCATTTCAGAATTAAAAAGCCACACTCTTATTATAATAGACAGCACTTATCTTCCCTGCCTTGAGGTAAACCTGACATCCTATAATCATACAGAAATGAGTATTTTACGATTTCCACTCATGAAGCTCTAGTCTTCATTTCATGACTCTGCAAGCACTTTCAAAAGCCATAAGTATGCAGGTCCCCTACTATTACTGTTATCATACCGCACAGTAAACGGTGTTTGAAACGCCCAATTCTGCCCTGTTGGAGAGGTGCCCTTTATCTTAATGTTTTACAGGTGTAAACTGTTAACAGAGGTGCAGTCCTTAACGTCAGAGGGGGTTGTTTGTTACTCCTAGCAACCACACACACACATAGAAACACAAGGCAGCGGACCCAAACTGTCATCTTTTATCTGGGAACGTTGTTCTAAGGGAAAGAAATGGAACAAATAAGCTATAAAACAGGTCTGAAACAGGTTAATGGAGAAGGTGCATGAAAGGACCCATGGATTTCTATCTATGCATCACAAATGGCCAAATCTGTTTTTGGCAGTTGACCTACTATACTATACTCCTTGTAAACACATTAAAATTGACTTTGTACTAATGTTCTGCCTACGGAGTAAAATCAATATGTCCTTATTTTCGTTGCTTGTTCGTCAATGACAACTCACAGGCAAGCAGCGTGTCTTTTAAGGGTGCCGTGAAGTCTAAAAACGTTTGACCGCAGCATTTTAGTTTCCATATAACATGACAGCCTGAATGGCCTTTTCTTCAAAGGGCCCCGTGTTAATAACAAGGGACCTCACATGGTTTCCTGAACTTGAACTGTGAAATAAGCAAATTGCTAACAAATAGTACAGTATTTGGTATCCAAGCAGCCAAACACAAACTTAAAGGGCTGGTGTTTCAGATTCTCCTATATCATTGGCTGGTAGAGACATCAGCTGAATGTCTGCTTATGTGCAAAGCCTTTGACCATATATCTATAGTCTCATTAGAAAGTGGCTTGTTTAATCACAGAAAGGCTCCTGTCTACAGCTGGCCTTGCTCGCAGTGGGGCTGTATAACAACAATACACCAGTCGTAAACGGATGACACTGAGACACTTACATATCGACGCCCCAGGGACCCATGTGTTTGTTTTCCCTGTGATTCAAAAGGTGAACTTGGCCAAGAATAAAGATGGAGCTAATTCCAGCCGACATCACAGGAAAGAGAGAGAGGAGAAGGGAGAAACCACTTAGTGGTAGCTGTCAGCTCGAATACGACTATAGACATGGCTGGATCAAAGCAGCGGAGGACTCCGATATTAAAAATGGATGTGGCGGGAAGACTTTTTAGAGCGCTTCAGTTGTCATACCACTAATGGTGGAATGACTGCTGTAGACTGAAATCTCAAACTTAAAATAATCTCTTCTTGTCTCTCTCTTTAGCTCTTATTCTATTTATTTTTCTACCACTCACTCTGTGGCCACAGGAGTATAAGCCACTAAGGCCCGGACCTCCTCATTTTTGGTTGCTTGTAATTCTTGGCATTGCAGGAATTGAAGCTTATTCGACTGTTGCACTCATTGTAAATCCGTCTGGAAAAGCGCATCAAATGTGAATGGTGTTTCCTCCAAAACACCAGGCTGCAACCTGCCAGGCAGACGTGGGTTGCGCTGCTGCGTCTCTTACCTGGAAGGCGTTGCTGGCGAAGCCCAGGCCCAGTTGTCTGCAGACCACCATGGCCTCCATGGTTCCCCAGCCATCGCTGCACACGGTCCCCCACACCAGAGAACTATTTCTCTCCACCAGCACCTCCACTCGGCCCTCGTAGGGGTTACGACCCCCACTCAGACGCAGCTATGAGCATATGAACACAACAGAGACGTGGACTTAAAAAGGAAAAAAAAATGTTTGTACTGTTTCGAGAAAATATGAATAAGTGGAAATGTCTGAATGAAAGGTATGAAAAAAATATGTGAAATATGAGTTATAACATCATGACGATCATGAGACCAAGAAAAAACAATGAAAATATGTATGTATTTATATGTATGTAGATAACATTAAGAACGTGCAGATTTGGATATGTGCATGCTATTTGAACAGCTGTCCTCGTGTGCAGGGTAAAGTACTACAGTAAAGTACTAGAGATTGCGTTTGTGGAACTTACTCTCTCCTGGAAGCCCATAGCAGGGACATTACACCTGACGGCTGCATCCTCCTCATGGCTGCAATCAACAGACTCCTTGTTGAAGAAACACTCTGTGATGGACTTCTCAAAGCCGGAGCACTCCACCTCATTCATGTGCACCGGGCCCATACCTTAAAGAACAAAGACGCAAAAAGATGTTTTTGAAAACGACTGCCCAGAGTTTTCTTGTGCTGCAGAGCGAAAGCAACTGTGAGAGAAAACCGAGCACCGTAGTTTCCGCTAAAATATTCACGAAGAAGTAGAGAATGATGCCAATGGCAAACAGGTGTGCTCTGTGTTATTAACTATTATTATATTATTATTGCCTTTGTCTCAATGATCTTAAATTCATTGTTTTGACCTCACTTTTCCCTTTACTTTCACATTTCTTACCTGGCTGTCATTGCTTTTGCTGTTGATTTTCTTCTGCCTTTTTTTACTCTGTTGTAAATCACTTTGTACCTGTGTTTTGAAAAGTGCTATACAGATAAAATGTATTTGTTATTAGTAGTAGTCGGAGGAGTATTTCTTCTTCCAGAATGCAGAGTTACAGAAAACTGTCGATAGGAAAACATGAGCAAGAATGATGATGGTTTTTCCAAAAGGGAGTCACAAGCATTCCCTCTGTCTCAACTGTTTCCATGTCCAATGTGCCATTACACGGGAATGTACTACATCTCTGTCCCTGGCTGGGGATATGAAAAAGAGAATATTTTCTCTTCAGGGAAACTGTGGAATTCCTTTTGCTGGTTATGGGGGTACAGACACACACCTAATTAGAGGGAAGAAATATTATTTTCCACAGCACATCCTGATAACAGGTGAGCCGGGGGCTTTAAAACCTTTTATAGCCTAGTTACAAGATTTACAATTACAGTATGTAGTTTGAAAGTGTATTAATGTAGGGTTCGGGGGTCAGGGGTCCAAACTTCCAAACCTGCTTTGCCTGTTGTAAAAAAAATAAAAAAAGTAAAACATCTCCATGGCAGCCAGTGACATAACTCTGCTGGTAGTAGTCTGGGAGGAAACTCCTCTGTCGAGACCATAAAGCAGGACCGCTAGGAATGAATGAATGAATGTAGTTTAGAAAAAAACTAGTCAATAAAAGAGAGGGGGTCTTCTACTACTGTGGTAGTAACCTTTATAGACCAGCTGTAAGTTAATCCTCCTGCTGATAATAGTTCAAATTGCACGCCGAAGTGTTAGTCTGCTAGTTCTGCTAGTGAGCAGAAGCTTTACTCATTTTACAACATTAGATTATTTTGATTTTGTTTTTTCATATTGTTTATTGGACTTCTTTATGTAAGTGGGTTTAATGCTTTGTTGAGGATGTTAGTAATGATAATTAGTTTTTAAGTTGTAGTAGTGTGGTATTATTGGTGATTGCTCACAGCTAGCAAGCATGTAACAAACACTAAGCTAGTTTTCACTTGTTCTTAAAACAAGTGAAATATTCTGCCCTTGGGGTGAGATTATTGTTGTGAACTTGTTTCAGGAATTTTCTAGAAGCAAATTTCAGAGGCAGAATAAGGCAATCACTCCACTACTATCAAGAAACAGACAAAAGATGAATTATCTCACCGCATTGGCAGAATCCTTTTTCAGTTATTTCAAGAAAAATAATTTTAAGACTTGATAAAATGGCAAAGGTATTGAATGATAAACGTCAGGTTATGATTTTTATACCAACATCTTCATCCAAATAGATATGAGAGTTTATACCCGCTTGTTAGAAAGGAGTCCTGTGTTCACCTCCCTGCTCAATGTAACTGATCCTATTCCACTTAGCTAAACCCCTCCCTTTCACCATCAGGTCCATGAGTTCATGTTCCTCTGGTCAGTCAGACTGTGGGCTGAAGCGAAGGGGAAAGCGAAAGGATAGAATTACTGTCTGTGAAATGCTTGGGGTATTATCCTGCCTAAACATTTGGGAAGCAGATGTACTTTCGCTACACAATCATAACGTTTCATCCCATGGCATGCAGACACTGTATATCTTTAGAAGGTTGCTCCAACAGTAAAGTCTGTAATTCTGAGCGCACTGGCATATGACTGTTTTAGATCCACTGTGTGTTCGGTTAGTCAGTCCAGGATTTTGAATTTTTCGGGTTCAGACTTTCTCTCACATATACATACTCACCCATCCTCTCTTTCTCTTGCAGAGGATGAGTAAACAGGAAATGCTGTAAAGTGATTTACTGTTATATTTGCTCGATCATGTTCGATTAAACACAAACATTCATACTGGTTCATTAAATATCTCTCGCTCTCACTCATCCATTATTATATATATATATATATATATATTTATATATTATTGTTTGTTGGTGTATTTGAGAAATCAGTGTATTCTCTTCAAGAAACACTACCCTGACCCTTCCTCGAAGCATTTGCTTGTTTGTCTGAGCACTTGTTTATTTGCTTCACTTATTTGTTTCAATAAAAAGTAGGTAGCTAACTTATTGCACTTTTACCTCAGCACTGCTTCTGCTCTTAGATGCTTGTTGAGGAAGGAAATGCACTTACGATTTCTGGTGACTAGTAGTTCTCTTACCTACCTATGTTGAATGCTAAATGACTGTAATGTAATGTAATGTAAAGCTGTACCCAAATGCTGGAGAAAGACAGGTGAAAACACTGAAGGTTAAATTAAAGGTGCAATAAGTACTATTTTCACTGCCCCATAGCGCAAACCATAATCTATCTGTGAGGGGTTGATAAGGCTGTTGATCGATACCAATGACTCAACGATTACTTCGCCAGGGGCTGAGATTTCCATGTGCTCCTCGATGCAGAGCCACATTGGGCGGGGCATGACTTTCTGGGTTGGGCTAGACTAGTCGAGCCCCAAAAAATGTCTCCATCCATCTCCAGTCGCACTCATGCTATCCCTAAATCTTTGGTATTTGGTCACCAATCGGGGTGGACATTTTCAGCCGAAGGAGGGTGATCTGGCAACCAATAAAACTTGTTGTATTATTCCAGTATCTTGCATGGTGATATGTTAACTCTTCGCTACACGTTTCTGTTGGATCTCTGATCTAATTAGCTAGCTTACTCATCTCTATTGTGAAAATGTGACTTTCTTATTTATGTCAACTACAGGCCACCGTAAGAGTGGCCAGAGAGCTGTCAATGTTGTTGCAGTTCTTACTGGTCACTGATAGGTCGATAAAAGTCATAAATAACTTAATTCCCCTTGATCAACCATATGATAACACTTCATTGAGAGATGATGAACGTGAGGTACTGACTTTCTCAAAATGGGCATATAGGATGTTGGAAAAATGAAATAACTTTCATTTTTCATTTCATTTTCATTTTTACGGTAGACTGAATAAATGTGGAGTACACTGGGGAGTACCCAGGTGTGAATATATAGAACTTTATGAATGTGAAGCTAAAAAAAAGAGGATGAAGCTCAGTCGACCTCCCCTGGATTGGGTAAATAAAGGTTAAAATACACACTGCACCTTGTCCAAGCCGACCACCAGACAGGGCCTCCTTGGCAGTACCGAAGCCCAGCTCTCGACACACCACGGTGGCAGACAGCAGATTCCAGTTGTCGTCACATATGGTGCCCCATTCGCTGTTCTTCAACACTTCCACTCGGCCTTCGCCCACGATGGCCCCACCGCGAAGACGAACCAACGGTTGCTGGAGGGGAAAAAGAGGGAGAGAGAAATCATTGTAAAGGCTGAAATGTGCCAGTACTAAAAGGAGAAAACCACATATTTAGGTCATGCTGGTTCAAGGAAGCCATCTTCCAAAAATAATATAGTCATCTGAGAGTTTGCAACTGCAAGTTGGACCTTTCTCTCTCCAAGATGGTGGGAGAAAGCTAGTGAGGCAACAGACTGGGTGGCTCCATGTTTACAGTACATGCTACTTATGCGGTTCCCCCTTCACCTGTTTAGACAAATTGGAAGTGTTTAATTTTACAAGTAAACACATTAGTAACATAGTTTCATCTGATTTACTGCTATTTGTACTCAGAGTCTGGACATCTTAATGCGTGGGCTTTGGGATCGGTCTTTACTATCTATGACTATCTTGGTCAAATGCTGTTGCTCAAAGTATATGAAGACTTTTGTTCTAAAATGAGAGATCAACATTCAAAATTATGGATTGCAAAAGAAATGTAAAAATGATGGTACTTTTTAAAGTAAGAGATGTAACCGAACTGACAATTTCAGCATGTTTAGAACACGTCAAGTACAAACGTATCAGTGAAAGTATTAAGAAATAGGTTCCTCATTGGGTTCTCATTGACTTTCCCCATTCATTCTGCATTGTCATTTTCCATGAGGGCAAAAAGCAAGCAAGCAAAGTGTACTCTCATGCCAGCTGTATTTTATGAGAGCTTTTTTTCCAAATGGTGGAGTTCTCCTCTTCAAACTCCCTGGAATCAAACTCCCTCCGAGTTTGCTGGGAATGTGCTAAGAAGATTTGGGATGTCAGACCAGCCACGCCTGGCCAAGCACTAAGCTGTGGAACGTGACAGAGAGCATGCAAGCTCATACTTCATATCAGGATGTGGTGATGGAGTCACATCGGGACAAATTCCTGTGAGCTTAGCGCTGCTGTCTTGGAGGAGTATTTCTTACTCGAATAGAAAGTTTACATTTAGGGGTTGAGTGAGCTTCATGGCCCTCAGGTCAGTATCATATTCTTAAAATGATATGATAGAGTTGTGATCCCAAAGGAGCTCAGAGGTAAAGCTAGCTAGAGCCCCTGGAGCTGGTAGGGGTTCAGTGTCTTGCTCAAGGACAGCAGTGTGGATGGGTGGAGTGGGTGTTTGCTGAACATCTTTCACCATTAGGTCACCCTGGCATCCAAACATGCTTTCTGGAGTGACATGTTTTCCATCCAGCAACAGCATCCCCTCCTTCCCTCCCTCCCTCCCGCAGGATTGCCATTGTATCTGCATCCATCACGTCCCTCACCACAAACCCTGAGATGACGATTCATTATTTTGATGACAAACAGCCCAAGCGTCTACAGCTGCTGGGTTCACAAAGTGATGTTGAGTACTGCATGTCAGTGTTGGCTAATGTGTCTAACCAAAACATTTCATCACCAACGCTTCAGATTAAAGTCACTGAACTGAACAGACGAGGGTTCGACCAATGCAGCCATTTCCCATGTGACCATTTCAGTTTGTTGACCTGTTCAGCGGCCATCAGAAGTATTTCTCTTGCCACTGACAGAAGACAGCTTGTCTTCAGCTCGTACCTACTGATTAGCAGGCTGGTCCACTATACTGAATTTAAATGCTTCAGTGAGACAATTATTTGTCATTTTTCATTTGTCAGTGTAATAAAATGCCAGGATATTAAATTCTTTCCCACGTCTGACTGAGTAAGCATCAGAAAAGCACTGACTGGAAACTCTACATGGGGCCTGTGTGACATGAATTATAGCAAAATTAATAAATCAGGCAGCAACATCAATGTGACAATTGTCGCGTGTGTGCATCGTGTTGAGTTTTTCACCTCAGAGATGTGGTAGAGGGTAAACTCACCTAAACCTTGAATCTTTATGACCTAAACTCATAGTATACATCCTACTATGTAGCATCAAACTGAAGCAAGTTATACTCAGATAATGTTTTTTTAAAGGGGGAAAGCATCAATTAATGCTTTTCTGAAACTATAATAAATATTGGGTGTTTAGACATTAGCAAGGTAAATCCATCTAAAAACAGTTTCCCCTTTTGCGGAATAGTCTGAAGTGATGTATACATATACTCTACATCATAGCAAGTGGTGACAAAAGACTATGATCACAGTTTACCCCCGACTTTTTATTAACCGCTGCATCACTGGCCACAGCATACTGCACCATTAGTAGTGACAGCGCTTACTGGAAGGATTGTGTATGTGCCGAATTAACAGTTTGAGTTGGAGGTCCACGGAGGCCTACCTCTTGCCGGAAGGCCTTCCTGAATCCGCTTGTGGGAGTCGGGGAAAAGGCTCTGCCGGGAATGCAGCTCACCACCACGGGCAGACCTCCAGCACAGGTCCCGTTGGACTTCACCGACACAGCCTGACCCAGATTACAGCTAGACAGGTGGGCCTCATTGCCAGTGCAGTTGACAGAGTAGTCCCAGTATGTGGGCTTCCTCCTGCGTGCAAACATCCTGGAAAAACGGGATAAGAGGGACAGGAGGTAAGCAGAGTCTTTGTGCATGTAAGGGTGTTCATTCTTGAATGTGTGCCATTTGACACCTACTCTTACAAAATGTCAAGAACATTATGGGTCATCTGAAGACCGTTGCTTACACAATATTTCTGTTTTTGAAGTATAGGATCATGTGTTTTTGACATGTAGACTGAAGAATTTCAGGTAGATGCATTTTTCCAGTGTTTGAAATGATGCTGTCCATCCGTACAAATCTGCATATGACTTGGAGATTGGAGTTCAGTGCCCAAGGATGCATCAACAAGACACATCGCTGTTGTGGGGGTTGAACCTGCAACCTCCTGCTATGGGACCGTGGTGACGGCCTCTGAGAGAGGGCTTTACCTTCATAGTTCCACCGAGATTTGAACTGAGATTGTTGGGGCGTGATGTCCAGAATGCTCACACCATAACACCCAGTCAAAATCAGCATCGCTGGCAACAGCATGTTGTAAAATTAATACCAAAATTGTTAGTCTGATGACGGCCGGATAGGGTGCAGTCTTACACGTGAACCTGATTTTGTCAGGGATGTAACAAAGTGGAGTTAAATGCACTCTTTCAGGCCCGCTGGGGTGCTAATCTCTTCCTCTCCATTTAGTGGTGAGCCCATATTGTGTTTAATGAGCCTCACTCGCAGAACGGCATGTCCTCCCGTCCTTGCATCACAAGTCTGAGGTGTACATGAAAAAAAACTGGATTAAAACGGGACAGGCAGCATTTGTTTTCCATTTGGGAACGGAATAGAGCCGACTGGAAGCTATCCAGAGCTAACGTTGTAAGCCACTGCCAAGGGACTAGCTTTGCTATGTCCTCAAATGCAATTTAAAAAAAGCTGTGATACATATCGGTGCTGTTCAAAGCGAGCAGCCACTGAACAAACTGGCGGTCTGGAAGCTGCGAAAGTTGACATCTCACCAAAATTAAACCAGCTGAAAACGCAATTACACATTTCTGCTGCAGTTGAGGTTTGTTGTCATTTTCGATCAGCCTGAAGGTTGTCCAACACTAACGGCCACTTAAGTTCAACGTGCTACACACAGGATTACAGCGGGACTTTCATTCAATATCTGAATAAATTGATTGATTACATATTCATTGTAGAATTGATCCAATAAATACTACACTGGTTTCCTATCGGAACCAGCCCTTAACCTGAACCCATTCTAAAGAAAGTATGCATGTCTCATGGTCTAAATGCTGTTTCAGAGGCTTTTCCACCCTGACAAGAATAAAATGTGGGGTGGGGAATTTAATTCTTGTAGTTTTTAGGATGAAAATGGTCAAATTATAAAAATAAAGCTACTGAATATCAGCACAAAATGTTGTCCGCCAGCAACTTCAATCCACAAAAATACTGTGCCTCAAATTCACAATTTCCCATGGACTCAAACAGACTCCGAGTAAAGCTAAACTAGACGCTACACAGAAGCGTCCGAACAGAGGGAAAACTCAAGACTGAAGCAGTTCTTGGCCACGGGCAGCACCAGATTCAAACGACAGCCTGTAAAAACAGACTGCACGTTTCACGGGTCTAAACCGCCAGCAGGCCGACACGTAGATGGAAAGCAGGGAGCCGTTGCGCTCTGCTGTGGTTACCTAAGCAGAGGAAACTTCCCGGCCCGGCAGACGGTGCATTCAAGGTTCGCCGTAATTAACCTGTGACCATTTGGCCGCAGGCTTCCTCGTGTAAGCAACATTCAGACCCCTCGTCAGCCGCTAAGCCATTAAGACCACTTATATACGTATACAAGAGGCGGCAGGTTGGGTTTCAAGTGTAGACGGGCTTGTGACGTGAATCATGTTGCCACGCGTTTTAATTCTGACTTGTCTTTATATATTCAAGAATGAACCTTCATAAGTAGAAATCAGATATCCTAAATCTGGTTCAAGCCCCTGACGAGCCTTTTTAGGTTTTGAGTGTCATCATTTCTACTATGGAGCTTGACATTCCCCTGTAGAGTTCAGATGTCACGTTTTCATTTTCACCAGACACAATGAACATTTTCAAAAAATAAAAATTCGGCCACGTGAACACCTGTTTGCAGAGCTGAGTTCACAATCTTGTAGAAAGCATGTATTCAGGCCCTGCTCCATGCCGGGAAAGCAAATAAGCCTGCATAGTTTGTTTATAAGTCATGCCCCTTTTAGTCACGTAGTCAGCCAGACCTCCTCACTTTGGTTGACTTTGTTCAGGAGCAGAATGTGGCTGAAGCTGTTGTCAAGTGGGAATCAAAGCGAAACAAAATCCTCAGTAATCGTAGTTCGGTGTTTTTATGCATCTACATGAAACACAGAGCTTGAACTGTTAAGATGCAAGGACCGATTTGTGGGTGTGGTAAAGAGACGGCGGAAAAACAGATCACAGTTAACCATCTGCCAACCCTGGGGTGGAAAGAGGTTTTGCAATTACCCCACAAAATCATAGTCAGAGTCATAACATCATAACGTTCACTTGGTGGACACGTTTCTCCGAAGCTCCTTACAGTGGGTTTTAATTTGAAGGCCAAACTCTGGCAGCGTACTCTGCTTATTGAGCTACACAGGAATACTCACTTGTAGACTCTGGCGTTGTACTTCCTCTCCCCAGGGAAGCCAAACATGCCACAGATGACCCTGCTGTTTAGCTCGTTCCACTCGGTGTTACAGATCTGTTTCCATTTGCCGCCGTCCTTAACTTCCACGTAGCCCTCGGTCACAGGGATCCGCTTACGGTACGATGACAGGATGGCTCGGATCCGTGCGTCCTCAACTTGAATATTGAGGTTCTGTGAACGAGAAATGGTGGAGTACCTCATTAGAAGTCTTAGAAGAAAGTACTCTTTTAAAGTCCACCCCCCATACACACATGTACGTTAATGTACAGTATGTGTGTATGTCTCTCCAATCCAGCCCTTGTAAGAAGTCTACTTTGCGGTAACTGAGAAATCAGGCTCATTTCAGACTGACAACCATGCATTTCTGAAACATAATTATGGGTTTTGAATGGTTTACATGCGCACAAAGGTCATGAAACTTCTTCCTATAAAAGGACCTTCAAGTAAAAATATAAAAATCATTAAAATTGGATTTATTCATTTTTCCATGACAGCATGTGTTTACATTACTGGCATGTATTTTTTTTATTAAAAACAGTACATATGTGTGTGTATATATGTTTAGATATTTTCGAAAATATATAGAAATGGGCCAAAAACAATATTTAAACATATATTTTAACATATGTAGACATAAATAAATAAATAGTCGTTTTGCATGGTATCGGCAAGAGAGGCTATACAAGAGGCTATACATCACATCTGTCTGGAATTTGTCTGATGTTACATAATGTACAGTCAAAGGCCCTCGCCTCCCCACAGCCACTGGGCTCAGTGTGCAATCGCTTGTAAAACCTGCTCCAGTTTACCCAATTTTTTTTTTTTACAGTGAATCACCTTGTTAATGCAAAATCACCGGCTGCACCGCAACTGTTTTTGGCTTTTTAAACCAAGAGTTTCAGAGGGTTTCCATGGTAACACATGCAACACATTTTAGTGGGTGTCGTTGGAAAGCAGCAGGTGAAGGAAAATGCACAAACACAGCATTATGAATGCACGTGCAGTGGGAGGTGATTAAACCGATGAACTTTCTTTCCAAATTTGACATCATCCACCACTGAGACAGAGACTTGCAAAGTAGAGGGCTTCTTACAGGAGGACAAAGGTTACGTCTGTGATGGTTTCTTTAACGGAATAGAAGGTTTTGGGGAGGTTGTCCCTTTGGTCAACACCAAAATCATCCACGTGTCCCAAGTAGATCTCTCCAGCATACACTAGTGATGGTAGACCACCAACATTATCCAAAGTTAGAAGACTGACCTGTTGTTTAGCCATGCTAATAAAGCCCTTTTAAATTATTGGATATTCCTTAGCCCTCCTCTTTTTCACTTCAAGAGTGCCTAGAATGCCAGTGGAGTTTTTCTAGATAGATAAATGATAAAAAATAAAATATCAACTCATTATAACTGATGTAGCTCAGTTTAATTTTGGAACTACTTCAGACGACAGCCATGTATTCAACAGTGATTTCTAGCTGTACACAATCTCCCATGACCCACCACCTTCACTTCCTATGGAAACAGGGAAAGAGGCCCGTGTTAGTTTGAAACCGTAGGTTATTTTTGTATCATATTTCATGTACATTTTGTACACTTGCCTGCATACCATTTAAGATGACTTAGCTTTTAGCTTTAGAGCTGCTACAAGTCCCCATTCTCTCAGATACAACACATGTGTATGCTGTTTTAGCATGGAGCCTACTATCTCTCAACATAGTGTATGCTAAAGTGTTAGCATGGAGCAGAGGAGCCAATGATCTACCGGGGACACGTGGATGAATTTGGTGTCTCTGTTCTCATCACTTAACAGGTAAATTGACCAACGGGGTCAAAATCTCTGCATATTCACAACCACGTATCAAGGGCAACTGGTAGCAATGTGAGCACAGCAGAGAGGAGCTGATAGAATCTTGTTAAACCGAACGTGTCTTCTGGGCATCTAAGCGTAACTAGATCAATACTAGCTTGCAGGCGGTATCAGGCTGTCTAAAATGGACTCTCTGGATTTTCCTCTCTGGCTCTTTTGCAGGGATTAAATAAACTGTTTTCTCTCCCATAGACCAAACCCACATTCTTGTGCTACGTGACAGTGCAGGCTGAGGGGAGGGAGCTCAGTCTGGCTGCGGGGGGAATGCATCGCTTCTCTCAGCAGATGGGCCGATACAGACGCACATCGTATACAGCCAAAAAGATCTAATAATGAAAAGGGAGAGCTTCCTTAATTGGCATTTGCTACCAGGGAAGGGTAGATGCCACCACAGCAAAAAGTGCAAATCATCCGTCTTTTCTATCCTCTACTATTTTCTCCCAAAAAATAGCCACATTAACCATTCTGGTCAGAAGCAGAGAGGTCTGGATTATAGAGAATGTAAAGCTGAATGAAGGCTGAAATCATGGAAAATAATAATGACAGGAAATGCAGCGATGGTCTGGATTTACCTGTCCTCGTCTCAGTAGCAGACATACAAAAAAACAAGACGTATTTCTAATATGCCTCCAACTGAATTCAATAGCACGAGAGTCGGATGGGTACAGTCTGTGACCGTGCGAGTGAAGCCAAATCCACGGCTAGGCATTAAGCTCCTCCAAACATCTAAAAGCCACGGTGAACCCAAACAAGACACGACTGCACTAAAAAATTCAGATTGAATGTCTGATAAACGTGGAAAAAACATACTGTACCCTTTTGCCTCTGAAAGGCTGACCCCAAGTCTGTGTGAGGTAAACAATTTCCCTGCCAAAACGCCCCCTGGTGTGCTTATGCATATATCTTAAACAGTCGCTCCTCTGTGCTTATAGAAGAGTCCACAAATATGAAAACTATTTATTTTAATTTGCTTTGAGGTCAGTGGATGAAATACATGTTTCTTAGTTGGCTCACATGCACCTTTTCCCATTGTCACTGGGCATCTAATTTCTCTTAATTGATTTCCTGTTTAGGGTTCAGATGTGCTTCACGTGTCTGTTTACTAGTAAAGAAAAATGGCCATTTGACGGCAGCAGGGTTGCAGAATAGTAGAGTTTTCTAACATGTGTGTCTTGGTTCGTGCACTCTGGGGAAGGGGCCATTCCCGCTGCTGTTGTTGAAGAGGAGAAGATGGAAAAGCCATTAGTGGGATGAGTTCTAGCAAGGTGAAGAGGCCCTAGGTCTGTCACAACTCAACTACTTATTCATTGTTTCCTACACGTGAAAAACTCACAGCTTCCCCAGACCATAAAAACCCTCTTGATTCATAGTTATCATACACAATATCAAACAACCTATTGTCATTTTTTTCCCCCAATCGCACGACATAGAAAGAAATGGAAAGAGGCTCCCTTTGTTGACATTATTCTGGGTATTTCTTAATCTGCTGTTTTGTGTTTAGGGTTTCTGAGCAGCTATACAACCTCCTGAACTGTCTTCATAAGATACACTTGTAGCTGAGTTTGTACTGAAAAAGAGGATATCTATATATATATATATATATATAAGGGGGTAACAGTTGTTTCAGCGTGTACCACAATCGCGATAGAGGGTTTATGTCTTCGGTGGATTTAAAGACGTTGGTTGGTGTTTAGTATGATGTATGCTGACAACAAATATGTGGAATGAAAGTTGTGTCCACACTTACATAACACAAATCTATTGCATCAGAACGAATTCCCAAACTTCTTAAGACCTGGAGATTGTCTGATGTTTTTCCATACTTTTACTGACTTGTAGTAGCAGGACATTCCTCCAGCAGGAGCCATAGGTGCAAGTGGTAAACCATTCCTTTCCTAAAACACTGCAGCTGTCACATAACATCAAATTAGCAGTTAGAGATGGCGAGGAAATGGTCGATCTACACACACTGGGAAAGAATTCACCATCTCACGAGAAAAGTAATGCTTAGCACTGAACTTTAAACTTTGGAATTCTGACATAACTTGTCCCTGGCTGTACTACGAAACGACTACACTGGGTCAAAGAGATTGTTCGGTACATGACAGCTTGAAGCCATTGACCAGAACCAGATGAGGATTTTGCATTGAGTAATTCACTGGAATGGGGCCCGAATGAGTTTCAGCGTCTAGGCTTTGGTTTTGACCAAAACATGGCTGCCGTGACTTATGACTAAAATACGGATGTCCCAAAGTGATTTAATGTCAGTTTGTCCGCAAAACCACGGGACATAAATATAACTAAAAACTGCTGGGGAACAAGCTACGAATCGAATCAAATGAGGATTCATTACGCCTGGTTGGGAGTGGTGAATCCTCCTATGGAGCACCAGAGCTAATCTACTAGAGACACATGGATTATTATGGTGTGCATGTGCTCATAAAAAGTGATATTAAGCAATAGGTTGGATTGCTACGTATCACCTGTGACTGGAAGAACGGCTAGTCTAGAATGTACCGTACTTTTTCACTTCAGAGTCGACAGAAATTTACAAACTGGGAGGCCAAATTGTGACTTCATAGCTCCACCACACAGCACAGTCCTGAAGTGTTTCTGCCAGCAAAAATAAAGTGCATGGAGCTTAGAAACATATGGTTCCAATAGAGATCTTAAACGACACTATTTTCCCACAGAAATCGCCCCAAAAACCTGGAGAAAATACCTAGAGACCGGGCCACCTTCAAGCTACCAAAATGATTTCTGAGAAGTTTAATTACCCTACAGTTATTCCCAGGTATACGTCTGCTAGAATATCTTTGTTGACAACATTTTCCCCTATCCTGACTTCGGGGGATGTAATGTGAGAACATGTGCTCGATTCATGCCCCTGACCGGTCTTACTCGAGAGCTGATTATTCCACCAGCCGCAACACAAATTGATGATTATCTGTTTCCTGAGATTGTGTTTACAGAACGCAGCGAGCGGCTGCACAGTACAGTGCAGTCGCTTAAAATCCATTTAAAGGAGCCTTTTGTCCACAAATTGAAAACAGATGTTTCATGGAGCCACGGCAAAATCTGAAACGCCTACTTTTAGCTTACTTTGTAAAAAGACAATGATTAAACGCAAATTAAGCACTTTTGTGTGGCACAGGAAGTTTAAGCGACATCATAACGTGGAATATGAAGTTACACCCCAGGGGTGCTTGATGGGTGGGGTGCTCGCTTTATGCCTGTTAGCGCTACAAAGTTATCAATGCCTACCTTGTTTAGAGCTGGTGAAGCTTACATCATTACACACCAACACAAATATAACACAGATTGTTTCGACTTGATTTACCGATGATGTTAAATTACGCTGAGCACCCTTAAAAACACACCGCTGATGTGCTTTTCTCACTTCCCTCTACTGTAATGTGCAACCTGCACCAAGGGTGGCTACTGAAAACTGGGTGATATTTGTTAAAACACTGTGGTGCAGCACAGGTGGCAGTTGCTCACAATATGATGTTGTTGTAGCTGTATAAATAATCCCATACTTATTCACAAGACGTATAAATATTTATAGCCTGAATCAAATGTTCAGACAAGCTGCACAAACCCATTTTTTTCACAAACACATATTTGATACAAATCGGATATTTTTCTAAAGTCTGAACAGCATAAAAAAAACACATGGAAGCTAACCAACTGGCTGCCAAGTGGCGGTTTTAGTCACTGCCCATGCATTGTTCACGCCACACACTGCAACAAGAGCAGAGAACAACAAATACACCGGTGGCCACTAGGGGCGCTAATCTGTTAACGTCCGTCAGAAAACTCCTCCATTGGAATGAATGACTTCCAGTATCATGAAGCATAAAGGTGTGAGCGCAGCGTTGGTGCACGTTGTTACTGTGAAAAGTAATGTTGTGATGATGGCAGATGATTACACTGTCTAACCCATCTGGTCATTTTGAAAAAATGACACTTGAAAAGTGTGCCGTAAAGATCTGATTTGCCTGAACATGAAAAAGAAAAAGACCTAGAAATCCACGTGTACCTCACAGCAACATGCAGTCACTGTGAGCGCTGCCGCCGCCTCAAGCGAGGTCCTCCATTCTCATTGTTAGACGTGGAGTGCTTAATTTTAGAATGTGTATTTCCAGAGGGTAAACATCTGACTGTGTTGCACTGTGGGAATGCGGTGCCTTGGGGTGGAAACTGTTACATAACCGCAGAAATATGTATCGGTTATGTGAAAGCTAATTAAATAAATGGAAATTAATTTAAGATCTTGCCACAAGTGTCAGCCATATATTAATTCAAATTTGTGGCGTCGTGCTGAGGGCTGACACAACGTTTATGGTGTCCTCCCATGACATGGTTGGAGGTTTACAGAGGAGAAAGTGGAAGATTTGACCTTCGGGCCTCGGAGGGAAAAACTGACTTAAGAGGGATGAAAACGGCAGCAGTAAACTCTGCTTGGGGTTTGACTTCATGACTTCTTGTAAACTACTTACGAGAGAGAGAAACTAGAGAAGAAAGTGGCAGTAGCGGTGCTGCGTTAAGCACCACGATCAGTCTTGTTCCTCATTACCTGTCCCGGCATGACGCCCCCTGGAACACATTCCTCTGAACGAGAGGCCAACAAACAAATGGAGGTTAGTACAGCGAAGCAGGGCGGGAATCGGCGCCCATGGGCATCTCCTCATCTTCACAAACAGGATTGAGACCGCAACCCAAATTACTCATGAGGAATTAGGATTACACATTGAGCCTGGTGTCATTGAAAATGTTTCGATGCCAACCCTAACCCTAGAATGATGGTAGATTTCACTATACGATTGTTTTTCTCAACTACTTTTCACAATAAAAGTGCCTTTAGCCTGTTAGGAAACTTTTATAAAAATCCAACGTGTTGAACCTATACCTTTCAAGAGCTTCTGATTGCGCAAAACTGATCATTTTGCCACCAAAAACATCAGGATTATTTTTCAATACCCAGCTCTAATTCTGTACTTGCCACATTGTTGGTAGTTGCCACATCTGGTGACATTTCCCCACTAATTCAAAACAACTAAGAATGTGCCTCTTTCATAAGTTGGTCTTCAAAAGCTTGGATAAATTGCTGACACTTCATAGGGAAACCTGACTGCATCGCTGCTCACATAAAGTCCGCATTGATGAACGAGACAAGCTGCTAAACGAGTGCGGAAATGGGCACCTGCCAAACACCACATTTCATAAACCCAGGCATTTCTTAATGTTGAAATTGGTTTGGGATGGAATGTAATGCATGCGTGTGATCGCAGGTCAGACCTCAGAAATTCTCTTTTAGCCGCTTCAACGTAAACTGAAACGTTGAGGGGAAGACAGACTTCCTCAAAACATGACAAAAATATATATACACATTGGAGAAAAATGTCAGAGGAAATATTTCAGAGAGGCAAACTGAACGCTCGGTATCACTGTGTTGTTTACTGTCCAGACACAATGCTAAATATAACTGGAATGCATGCAAACCCATAAACTCCACCGACCACAAAAGAACCGCTCGATCTCATATGGAACAGGCAGGTCTATTTTCTGTACTTCTACTTCTACATCTTGGGTTGATTTGGAAGAAAAGCTGGAGAGCAAAGCACGCCTTGAAGCCATCACACCTCTTCTCTCATTTCAACACATTTCAACAATGCGAGAAAACAAAGGGCTCGCAGAGGAATCCGAACTCAAATGTCAAGAGGTCAACAATGCATGCGTGCAAGGCTTCACGTTTCAACCTCTCTCTTAGCTCATTCTCTGGCTATTTCCTGCGCAGCTGACTGGCTGGCCATTGCGGTCAAGTTATCGCCACCTGTACCGTACTGCGAGAGGGCAACGAGACGCCTTTGTTGTGACGCTCAGCTCTCCAAAGCCTCCCTAATCATCCTGGACCGCAAAACCCCCCGCGACATGTCGTCATGGGTGCCATTACACACCAAAATGTGCCCGGGTGAGTCACCAGATTACCACTTCCAGATGATATGGCCGGGGCCCGTGTGGCGGTGGGTCTGGCAGTGTTTTATACGGTGGGAGGCCATGTGTCCCCTCTTAGTGAATGGAAAAGCTGAGTCTGACTTTTATTTTTTTTCGGTTACTATCCCAGCTGGAGACATCACTGACTCCAGACGTCTAGACCCCTCCAGCCGCGCTCTCTCTGGAGAATCTTTTACCTTTTTGTCTTTTCAAAAGCGCTGCAGAGGAACGTGACGAGATGAGATCTGTTCCCGCTATTTCGCTACAGCACTGGGAAGATTCGAATCAAACACGTAGTACTCCGCAGACACAACCATCACACCTGACAAGCTCAATAATTAATGGGCTAATTTTGAAACGTGAGCCAACTATTACCACCGCAAACCCCGCCAGGTTCTTTTTGGAGAGGAGAGGAGGAAAAAAAAAAGCTTTTACTGAGCTGTCTACACATGTTTTTAAAGGCATTCTGAAATGTGAAGAACACTATCTGAGTTTTTAAACTCTTCGGAGGGGCGAGGGTGAGAGAGACAGAGAGAGAGAGAGAGAGAGAGCGTTAGTTCTGGTCTGCAGTTTGCCTCATAACATTGGAATGTGAATTCATGAGGCCTGCACAGTGAGCAGAAAGATAACATTCTGCCTTTGGTGGCAATTAGCTTAGGGCTTATTGGCACCCACAAAGGGATGCTCAGCAGGGTCTTTAAACGTCCAGCGAGACAGCACTGACAGTTATGAGTGCAACACCTCACAATTAGCAGTTTAACTTCACTTTCTCTGACACACTTCAACTTTTTTTTTTTTTTTTTTACAAAGGACTATTATTAAGATAGATAGCCGTTCATTGACTCCAACTGGTACAGAGTTGCTACTGTCAATAAAAAAGATATTTATTTGGATATTTATTACCTTACTAGGATATAGGTTAAGATTTGAATAGTCTGTTGTTTCTTAGCGGGTCAAGAAGACAGACACTTTTCTTGAATGTCACAGACTTTTCAGCATTAATGAAAAGCCCAGCTGGCACGGTGCGAACTGACAAGGTGTCAAGAAACAAATGCTCTTCTGGCCAGTAGTAAAAAGATGACTAGGTGGGTTGAGTTCCCAAAAGGTCTACAAGGGTATTTCTGTGCTAAAGAGCGTGCGAGATTAGTGAATTCTTTCGAAAATGGTACACCTTTTGTATATTGATGTTGCTTCGCGTTAAACTGTGCTCGTGGCTTACCTCCACGTGGTTAGGCAGGGTGTTGATGAATTTAAATCCCGGGATCCTCTTGTCACTGCACACCACGCCGGCGTCTTCGCTGTGCTTGCAGTCGGACACGCCAATCCCGTTGGAGGGGCACAGCGCTAAGGTCTTCTCTTTGCCAGTGCAGTGGACATTGTCAAACCAGATGCGTCCTGATAAAGCAGAGGACAAGCTCAGCTCACTGTGGATGCATCGGAGAAATGTTCCCTTTTAATAGCGGTAACCTCTGGAAGGTTACAGTGGGAATGTGAGAACTGGCAGCAAATCGCCTCACTCCCGCTGTCCTACCCACCATCACAAGAAGCCATCAACCAGTTTCCCACTAGTTATTTCAGATTACACGCAAGTATGCATGAATATGTATCATTATTGTTATTATCCTGGGTTTGGATGGAGACTTTTATTGTGGTCTAGATGCTTCAGAGGCTTTCCCACCCTGCCAACAATAAAATTCTCTGGGAAACTCGCTACCGGCCTTCAAATTCCCATATCGGCTGAACTCTATCACGAACATTACAAAATGTCAACCTACCTTGTCCTTTGCCATATTTAGAGGACGGTGACCATGAGATGGCTTCCAGGTAGCCCAGTTCCCTGCACACCACCTGAGCGGCGTGGATAGAGAAGTCGTCGTCGCAGACGGTGCCCCACTCGCCATCGTAGAAAACCTCCACGCGGCCCTCGTTGTGTTTGCGCTTATCTCCCGCCAAACGTAGCTGAATCCTGGGCGTGTCGGGTGGCAGTTGCGGGACGACGTACTGTTCCTGCTCAGGCTCTGGGTAGCCCTGTGGGTAGCCAAGGTGCTCATACTGGGCAAGGACCAGGTCCAGCAGCACCAACAGGACGGCCGTGCAGCAGGGCAGATACCGGGTGACCAGCATGGTGGTGGGAACTCACAGAACTGACCACGGATGAGAGATGTTAGAGGGCAAAGGACAATACACAAAGAGAACAGCACTCGTTAAAATTCCTTGGCTGCCGTCTCAGATAGTTTTTCACTGCGACACTGGTTGTTCATTACAGTGGAATCAGAGCACAGGAGGACTGGACGGTGTCTCAAATAGAAGGAATTGTATACTGGGTAAGAAATCGTCCATCAAAGACGTCGTAGTTTTTGGAACCGATTACTTTGAGTCAGTCAAAGATCAGATGTTTTCTTTCAGTGCAGTTCAGACAAAAAGTAAAATAAACCGTTGAACTTCATACACCTGCAAGAATGGCATAATGCCAAACTCCCAAAGGAAATTACTGATTTACCAGACCCTGCTCCTATGTCTCCCTTGAAGCCTTGAAAGAGGATGAATGAAAGCACAAGTGAAGGTCGAAGGTCAGAGACTGACATAACCCAGAGATGGTGGCAAGATCAGGCATGATCCCTGAACACCTTTTCAAAAAGGTGCGTGAGTGACATTATCTCCCGTCCCATCTCCAGATGTATTTTACAAACCACTGAAATCTTAAATAACCCAGCGCCTTTGCTTTTGTGTAAAAACATCTGGCAGAGGACAATGGCTTTCTCAATCCCAGGATCTCCACTTTCCTCACTGTAACGTGGCAGTGGTTACACAAGCCAGAAAACATACACATTACAAAATGAACAGCCAGCTGCTGGACGAAAGCCCACAGACTCTGGGTCTGCTCACTGAGTAGATCTAAGTAGTAATGCTGTCATTACCAAAATATGGCAAGCATGCACATACAAAGTTCAAGTAAGGCAGTATACGTAAAATTGTAAAACTTTTATCTTGTAATTTTCTTGTAATATAGCTGGTAATCTTGCAATTTCGCAACCTCAACTATGTTTCCACACCAGTGGCTTTGATTAACAGTACCTGTTCCAGTTTCCAGTGTCTGTCTGTCTTTCTGTCTTTCTTGCTTTCTTAGGTGTCTGAGGCAAAAGTTAAAGATCATATCAAGAATGGATGACCAATTGGGTCAGGCTCCAGCCTCTTAGCAACATCCAATCAAACAGAGCAAGGCTTCCAGGAAGTCCTGGCTCCCCTTCGCTTTAAGTGGAAACCAAGATGTCCAGAACTTGACTGAACCAGAATCCTTGAAATTTGAAACCCTTCATGCTTTTTTCCCAGAAACATCAACTGTTTCTGTTGCATAGACCTTGTCATATATTATAATAGGGTCATGGTTTATCATTAACAGGAAGAAAAAGATGAAACCTATTTTTAGCCATTATCTTTATGTCAGTTCCATTATAATTTAAAAAAAAAAAAGTTTCACCTTTACAGCAATCACATGATTCACTCCTGTTTGAGGAAATCTGTGCATTGGTTCAAAGGTCAAAATGTCAGGTCATAAGAATGCCAACTGCTCTTCCCATGCCCTTTTCTGAAGCACTCACTATAAAGCTTCACTTCAAATTGTAGGAATAATGCATAGAGGAAAAGGGCAAGGTACTAACGTAGACCACTTAGCCTTATATATGCAGCAAAAAGGCTTTGTCGATGTACTGAAGTACTGAAGATGAGACTATAAATACATGAAGCACTTTTCCCCCTTCCAAAACTTCTTTTGTCATAGATGACTAACACACAATTTAAAAGAGCACTGAACCATTAATAAAGCAAGAAAAGGACAATAGTTAAAAGTCAAAAGGACTCCTATTGAATATGAATGGTTCTGAATGCATTGCTTCATACTTATACAGCATACATGATGAACGTTTCACCTTTGGTCCAGTGATGTATTGTTCATCTCTTCCTCAAGGTTACACATTGCAAGACTGTAGAAAGCTGGTTCACATGACAATTTCATGACCATATAATACAATTTAGAAAATATGACAGCAAGACTTCTACTTATTATTCACTACAGAAAATCCTATAGTAATACCATAGCAGATAAGAAAAACATCTATATAAGGTCACTATTGAGCACCACAGACAGACTATAAATCTCAATAGGAATATTGTAGTGATTGAAATTGACACAATTCCAAGTTTCTGATTAACTCCACTTACTTTTCCTCTCACTTAAAAGTATTCTGTGGTCCTGGTTGCAGCAACAGGCCGAAAGCAACCCCAGCAAGCCGAGCAAAGCCCAAAGTCAGCAGCGTCTCTCTGAGTGGCTCCGTTCACTCTCACTCTGTCCCGTGCAAGATTTCGACCAACGTTGCTCTGGACCTGCCCACTGACGCCCACCTTCGCAATGACTTCATCGATGGCCCAGGAGCTGGAAATAGCGGATCCCAGCGCGAGGTGATCATTATTTGGAGCGACAAACTTCAAGTGCTACCTTCAAACGCTGTCGGAAATATTGTAATTGCTAGTTGCGCGCACGAACGACTCAGCAAAGTCGTAAACATGACTGGGGAAATCGGGACTAATGCTGCTTTCATGTCCTCCCTCTAAGCTCCATCTTCTGATTTCTGAAGTTGTAAATACGAGTTATCAGGCACTCAGGTGCATATGGTTGGAAATAAGAAAATGGATCCTGTAACAAAAGTGGGTTTTTTTTGGTCGTTTAATTTTAGAATCACAGAGCTACTTCGTGCTGCAGCAGCACAGATGGAAGAGGAGAGAGCGTGCATCAGGCATGTAGTTAATTGAGGTTTTAAGTTGTTGCAAACAAAAACGTGTGACAATTAAAATGCAAGCAACGATTCAACACAGAAACATTTAACTATACGATTATTTTCATGACAAACAATAGCATAACAAAATGCATTACTTTTACTATCAATTGTGGACACGGCTTCCATGCTCTCCGCCCCTGAAGGTAACATCTCAGCAACTTGAGGTAACCTGACTTCCTCAGCGCTCAAGTTATAATTATGATATTTCCGACAGCATTGAAGGCAGCATTAGTACCACATGCACTGTCAGGGATAGGGGGAGTTTTGCCTCCCAGTCTCTCATACTGTAGTAGGAAACTTATTGTTTATTCCATTCAGTCAATCCTCAGATAAACAAGACTAACCTGACTAGCATAGTGTCACATAAACAGCCTTACAGTGTTTAAACCGTCCTCTAGTGCACCTGGATTGAATTTTGCTGCCACCTTGTGTAAAACAGGACAGGACCGCTTGGATGTAGTACAGAAATGTGGGAAATAAATACTCTTTGGCCACTGGCCCTCCAATGACGTCTTGGTGATGTCTTTGGCGCTTGTCATGCCTTGGAGATGACAGGTTTCTGGCCACCTGGAGCATTTGATGTCACGTGTTCAACCGTTGCATCATCAGTGTGGATCATTACTGGGTCGCGTTTAACTATGAGAACATGACACATAAGCAGCTCTGCTCGTGACTGGTGTTGCATAGACTCTCTCCATCTTAATTTCCTTCTCTCTTGTGCAGCTGAACCGGCACAAAGCCCGGGGTGTGCCTATGGCTTTCATATCTACAATCAGTGAGAACATGACACCTGAATGAACCACACCTTCACCTAGTCACTGATCAGCTTCTACATACCTGTTGTAATCATGATTGTCAGGTGGCCTGGGTTTGTTTCCTGATCTGAGTGGAGGTTGCATGTTCCTCCCTGTGTTCGCCTGGAGTTCCTCCCAGTAGTTGGGTTTTAATTGTCTTCTTTTTTTCTTAAATGTAACCTCAGTAGGCTGCATGGCATTCAACAATGAACCTCAGATACGCTGAAAAAGTTTTTTGGGCTTAGAGATACAAAAGCTAGACAGATTCGAAACATATCCACCAACATCTATCCATAGTTCAATAAGCCAGTGAACTCCGGAGCAATAAATCAAAAAGTACTTCCTGCTGAACTCTAGGCTTTATGGTTCACATGCACCAACCAGTAATAGAGATGGGAGTTTTCTCAGACGCCTGGGTTGTCTGCTTTCATTATAGTGTCAGGCTTTTCAGAAACTCTTAAACGCGGCTGGCTTCCAACAGATGCCAACATACTGAGGAGTCATTTTGACAGAATATTTTGTTTGGACTTTAGATGACTTCATCAAAGTGCATTTTTAACTTGGTGGTTATGCACTATAAAGCATCCTTTAGAGTTGAAGAAGGGCTACTACAGAAACATAAGGATAAGGCAAAGGAATAATCTGATTTCTAGAATGCTAGCACACTACAGCTCTAGTACGAGTTCACAACAGCTAGTTAATAGTCTATCAGAATTGATTTGCAAGTTCATAATAAGTTGTTTTGCATTCATTTTACTCTGTCGAAAGTAATTCCTTGTAATGACACATGACTGTAGCTCTGCCTGTTGTAGTTCTCAACGTGCTTTGTGCTGGCATTGTAATTACAACAGACATAATTATCAATTATAATTACAACATTACATGTAAATAAAAAGGATAAACACTACATTGTCAGGAACCTAGAGAGCCTGATTGCATGATATATAACCTAGAAGTGATCGTGAGAGAAGTTCCAATATGTGTGGGGAAAGTGAAATATGGTCAACATTTTTTATTAAACACAGGTATATTTATTATTTGGCAAAATAAATGACAGCAATGTTGAAAATAAAATAAATATTTGCATCAAAAAGAGAGTTATTTCTTCCAGTACTGTCCAGACAGTAGCTTGTACATTCAGAATTGCACTTTTCAGCTATTTAGGCAACTTGATGATTCTCAGCTTGAACAGATAGTTTGCAAAGAGAAGTTTGAGGCTGCGAGCAGTTTGGAAATGTCCTTCAGTTCCTTCATGAATTGTCTTCTTGAAGCACTGGCTGTGGAAAAGTGGACATAAAGGTTATTTTCATTTCCATGCTTTCATTAAAATTCTACAGCCTCTTTCCTTACATATCAACTGGACTGATAGTCTCACCCTGTAAGCCAAATCCTCAGGACTAGGCTCTGGTCTCTGCCATGTCTGATGGGACAAAATCTTTAGGACAACCAAGCCAAAGACCACAATCAAAACTCCTAAAACATTTCCAAACACAGCCTCAGGTGGCAGGACGGCGTACGGCTGAGTTCCATTGGTGTTTCCTTTCCTTTGGTAAAAGGAAGAAAAAAAAGAAACATTTAAAAAAGAGTTTTTGTTTTTTTTTAAACAACAAGTAACAGGTATTAACCAATAAAAATGGCACTCACAGTACAAAAAACAGTTTCTCGTTGATCCCAGAGATGCAGGCAACGATGCTAAGGGACATTACGCCGGCTCCCATCCACACATGGACAGGCTTCAGCAGTTTACGTAGTGATATGGGAGAGCAGGGCAGGAGGAAGCCAGCCACGCCCACCACCCACTGGATGGATGGATGGATGGATGGATAGAGATAGGCATATGCATTGATAATTAAAGCAAGATAACGTCTCTGAACAAATGCCACCAAGAAAAATTCCTGTACATCTTATTGCACTTGACAAATCAAATTATTCTGTTCCTGTTCCCACATTTGTATTTAAGATGTTCTACCTGTATGGCGAAAAGAGCTGTAGTGCAAATTCCAATCCAGCTGTGCAAGGAGTACATGTTGGGGGTGTGTCCTGCATTGTGAAAGTCAAACACAGCACAAAGCCCCAGGATGGACAGGACCAGGGCCAGCAGCATCACTCCACCATGCAGCAGCTTCCAGGGAAGCTTATTCTGACCCCAGGTCAGAGGGACACGGTACAGCACTGCTCCTACAGGAGACGGAGACGCCAACAGCAAAGATGAAACCTTGATTTATCCATGTGTACGCCTCCATTGATACAGTTACACACTTTCACACCTGTATGGTGCTTGTGTGTTTTCCTGTTAAATTAATTTCACTTGGATTATACTCTAAACTCATGTTTTCATTAGTGCTGTTGAGATAAGCATAAAAATCAACAACTTCTTTTTTAGAGCCAGAGATAAAAAGAATTACAGCGTCAATATAACGACCTCACTAGACAATCTTGTCAATGAACATATTGGTCGTTCCAGAAACAAACCTCTCCTCCCATAATCTTGAATATAAATATGCCTAGTCATATGCCACCTCCATCTCTCTACCGTTTGTCCTGTTGCTCTCTATTTTCAACTATCAAGTGAAAAAAGCAAATATAGCATCAACAAAAAAAAAGGTGCCTACAGTAGTTGCTGAGAGAGGGGCGAACGTACGCATTTTCATTGACCACATTTTCCCAGCCAAAAGGGCATTCAACCCAACAACCATCTGGTCACAAGTCCACTTCTCTAACCTTTAGGCTACTGCGGTTTGAAATCCCAGACACACATCTCTTCTAGTTAATAGCTGTGCTGGAAACAATTTTTAGAGTGACACTATTTTGATTCTTTTTAAAAGCGCTTTTGCTACTGCTTGGGTATTTTTTCATTATTTAGTCCTACTTTTGTTGGTACGATCTAAAAAGGAACCAACCCTTTTAGTTAAAATGATCAAAATATATGCAAGGACTCTCCAAAACCAGTAATCTGTAACCATAAAGCCTTAATGAACCAAAAGATCAAATGCTGTGAAAAGGAACAGAGAAATAGAAGTGAAACTTCTATTGAATTTGAGCAGCCACTCACCGATGCCATACAGCACCACCAGACCTGTGACCATCAGCACAGGGTGCCAGTTGAACTGCAGGCGCGAGCCGTCCCAGGCGAACCCACCTCGCCACCGGCTGTTCCAGAAACACACACATACTACACAGGCCAGTCCCAGGCATAGGCTCAGTAGGTAACACAAGTAGAAACTCACAACGGACCACATCGTGGGGAAATCTGCAGGCTAAAACGATAAAAAAAAAAAGAAAACGCTGAATGAGAATAAAATGGTAAACAGAGTTAGACAAAGCATCCCATAGCTGGAAGGTTATGGGTTGTGTTTATCAACAGCTGTGTGTTCTGTCAAAGTGTCCTGAAGCGAGACCCTGGCACCTGCTAACCCGGAGGTTGCTCTGTATAAGAGCGTCAGCTAAATGCCTCAATTGGAATTGAATTGAATAAACACTTGTAAAGAGGAGACACGCTTGAAAAATAAGGAGGCAAAAGATCAAAGCACAATGTGGAAATTATTAAACATACATTTCAGTAAGTCCTTTCCTTTATAGCCACCTTCCACACAAATGGAAGGAACAGCACAAATGTTATAATTCATTACCATTCGATACGCTGTCACAATCCAGGTAGGCTGGATAAATGGACTGAATGAAACAAACAGCTAAACAATTCATCATCAAAAACATGCACCGCCTGTCCGTAACATGCCTTACCTTGTCCGCAGCCACTGTGACACTGGCAGCAGTTGATACCGTATGACACTAAGCTTGATCAGATTGTGCGGGAGCTGTTGCTTTGACACGAATTGCGTGCCTCATGATCTTCCCTGGTAGACTGCAAATTTTACTGATACTCACAACGGTATTTGCTCTCACTTCTTGATTCTCTTGTTCGGCTGAGGTCTCACTTCCACATTCTGCTGGATCTAGGTGTCCGAGGAGGAAGCAGTCAGAGGTAGAGGAACAGCTGGGAGAGGAAGGGACAACACGCTGCATCTGCTGCCTATAAATAACGTGGAAATTTTGAGTGGGGCACATTTATCAGCTAGAGCAGCACAAGCACCCAGCCAAGAAGAAACACAACAGCCCATATGAGTAAACACTGCCTGTGGTTTAAATCTTCTAGCAATACCAAAAGCTCTTTTAAATGTTACTTTTAAATAAAGTGGGCTGTTAAGAAAACATAGCTAATATTGCGAACTTAAATTTCTTGACGAATTTCTATAAAAGGTAAGTGAAGGTGAAAGGCTTCCTTTCTGTAGCCTTTTGCATTGTGCCATAACCTGGCTCTCATTTTAGGACACAACCTTAACGTTACGCCAAATTCAAAAATATTTAAATGCTTATTGGCAAAACAATAAAGCTCACCTCATAAATATGACTCAAGACAATTTCTAAAACGTGGTATAGTTTTCAATTCGGCATGGATATTATCCACCAAACCACTTATTTCAATGACGTTTCGACTTTCACAATCGGCGTCTGTTCTTCCACCGTTGCACACCTTAGCGGGCGGTAAGCGAGCAGTGGAAACCACTTGTAAAAGTTGACATTTGCCTGAAATAAAGTGCTGCTTGGTGGATTAGATGTATGCCGAATTGAAGAATGTCTCCTAACAATTGGTAATTTCAACTCGCGTCTTTCTCGATAAGCAAGGCAACATTAAATTGACAGGTTTTTTTTTAAAATGAGTGATGTGCGTGACGCACATAGCCTATACCAGTTATCTTACACACACTGTCCAAAAAGTCAAAGAGGTCCGTCCAGTACCTCATTTACAAAACCTCCATATCTATAGAGATGACTGAAGAGTAGCGCCAGGTCCAAAACAATGCTGTGCTTACAGGTAAGTCAGGAAGACAAGTCAGCTGCTAAAACATTTCCTTATTTACGCCACAAGGCTTTGTGGGAAATGTAGTCTTGTTGGCTCTCAGCGCGCCGCACAGTCCATCTGAACATCCAAAACTGAAAAGAAAATAGATTACAAGCACACAGACTATGAAAATAAGCAATACCAATAACCGTTAATATAGTAATATATAAGTAATATAAATAATTGTGGGGTTGTATAAACTATGCTGACGACAATTTCAACACTTTAAATAGACTGTAAAATTGGGAATTATGGGAACGAGTGTGGATTACTGACATTTATGGGTTTTCTGCTCTGCCTCGCAGCTTGTGTGGTAGTTTACAGCTGTAATGACAATGACCAATGTAAACCCAAGACACGGAGAAACCAGATAATGAATGGAGAACCATATTGAATGAACAGGGCTGCAGATGGCTCAATGTTGCAAAATGACCTTAAAATCCGTTGTCTTTTGGCTCCACCTTGAGGCAGTAGCCGAATACCGGTCAGCATTTGCTCTGACTAGTAGCCTGTTCCCCAGCATTGGTGATTGTAGACGCTCTTCGTTTCTATTTTACCCCCAGTTAACACATTACGCTATTTACTGTGACTTTGTATAATAGTAATCATTTTCTGGTATGTTCTTGAGTTTCTAATTTACCTACTGTAAATGAAGATGCAGATCTCCTAATAAAAAATGTTTAACCCTTATTGCTGAACATGAGTCTAAAATACAAAGTACGAAGTACAAAGTGACAAGAGTGTATTTGAGAAATACATAATTCACGTTATTTTCCAAAATGTTCTGTGCAATCCAATGTTTTTTACAAAAGTGGCACATTTTAAGCTTTTAATGTGAAGGCAAAATGGCCTAACCTCCGGTCTTGACTCAGCTGCTGAATGTTCCTGGAGGCGGGAAGAGGCAGTGTCCCTAGCTGATATGGAAACGAGATAGATGACTGTGGTTGGGTAAAACCATGTGGTTTCAGACTAGTCCATGTCGTCAACAGTTGACCATGACATTACAATTTATGATCATAATTTGAGGAAGTAAATAAAAAATACAATATTTGAATATATTCATACAAACCCGTCCCATAATTACATTTTCACAATGACTGTCATTGTAAAGTCATAATGAAATGCTGCCCTCAAGGCCTCTTATGCGCCTTACTCCAATTTTGGAAGACATAAATATGACTTAATGATTAAGTGATTGGGTTGGAAGTAATAAAAAATGGACCCTGTAAGCTAGTTAAATATAATTTATCAAAATGTGTTGTCTATTTTTTTTCTATCTTTTGGAGGAAAATAAACCAAAATGGGCAATTGATTAAATTTTGAGATAAATTTCCCCCCGGGGATCAATAAAGTGCCTACCTATTTTGGAACATGTACAAAATCTTGATGATTTTTGCCCCAAAGTGGCTAAATGTGCTTGAACATCTAAATATTGAAGTGCTTGATGGGAATATTTTGTGAGCTTCTCTTCTATTTGAGTAATTTCCTAGCTAAGTACTCTTATTCTGATTTGAGTAAAATCTAACTGAAGACGTAGTACTTCAACTTGAGAAAAACGCTTGAGTAGTGTTTCCACCTGAAAACAAGTAGGTCTCTGGGTTGTTGGTTCTTTCATAAATCACTGGGAACACTTCTAACACCTTGCCACCAGATGTTGTATGTTGATATCATTAATCACCAAAACTGTTTTAAGAGAAAGTATGGTACGAATTTCATGCAATAAAATGTAACTCCTGTTGTTTGCTGTTCAACAATGCATTGTTGACATTTATTGAGTTGAAAATGTGTTGTGTGTTGGCTCTTTTACTTTCTAAATCAGCAGATGGTGTAAGCTTTCCAGAGCTGGCATTGGCTGAGAAATGCCTCACTCAGAGCAGTAAAGGCGGCGGTATACTTCCGACGAAGGCAGACTTGCCCGAAATCAAACCCCAGTCTAACACAACAGCACATACAAACACTGTGTACATCACATGGCTTCTTGACTGACACTTGACGTTCTGTGACTGTGATCACATAGGACGCCTGTGTCTTTTTTTCAGTTATTTTTAATGCTTTGGGGGCGCAGTGTGTTTTGGGGCACTCCAAGTTGAACATGTCTCAACTTTACCCACGGTGCAATGTGAAAATAACCCTTAGCTCTATCACGGCAGACCTCCTGGATGTGATGATAAAACTCTCTCCTCCATTTCTGAATGGGCTAACTTCCTCTGGTCCATTTTTAATTTCAGCAACGTTAATCCCTTCGTTACTTCGGATTAGCTAGCTAATGCTAATTAGATTTGCAAGTTGTTAAATTGTTAAAGTTGTTAGTTTTTGTGTTGCATAGCGATGAGAATGATGTAACAGTGTTGTTCTCCCTCTCTCACAGCTGTGCTTTCCTGCTTTGAACAGGAGATTCATAGTTCCTAGTTTCCTAGGCGAGGAGTTTGAGTGGAGCTTCTCTAACAGTGAGTGGAGAAGAAAAGTCACAGGAGTTCATCACAGTCCTCTCTGAACTTTAT
This sequence comes from Hoplostethus mediterraneus, assembly GCA_034670385.1. NCBI lineage: Eukaryota > Metazoa > Chordata > Actinopteri > Trachichthyiformes > Trachichthyidae > Hoplostethus > Hoplostethus mediterraneus. The sequence goes on from JAXDDW010000002.1 coordinate 1,024,386, forward strand.
AGCTCTTGCACTTGCTTTCGGCAAGGACTTCTTCATGTGAGGGAAGGTGCATCAATATACTTCTCAAACGGAGGGCCTGAGCCCTGGCCTCAAGCATTCTGTTCTCTTGAGTGTCCTAAAACAGACAAGAATGAAGCTTTCAGTGGATGCTAGTCTGCCTCGTGTTATCAGAGTCCTTCACGTCCTCTGACAGACTCCATGAACTGATGTTTTCAAATGCTTCACCAGTCCCTCTTTGGTGTTTTGGTGTCTATTATTACTACTACTACTACTACTACTACTACTACTACTACCACAAGCATGAGACTCTCAGTCTCAGGGTTGTGGGATCAATCCCCACTTAGTGTCAACTATCACCTTTTGTACGTCGCTTTGGATAAAAGCGTCTGCCAAATTCTACTGCTACTATTACTATTACGGCTACTACTGTGAGAACTGCTACTACTATTACCACAACTACTACTACTACTATTACTATTACTACTGCTACTACTACTACTACTGTTACTACTACAAGAACACCACCCTCCTCAGGCAACTGAAACAGCGTTTTGATTGCATTGTGATCCCACCCTGTGAGACTATGTGAGACCATTCATGTGCTTCCTGCCTTCCTTCAAATGTAACCAATACTTGGACGTCAATGTAATCTCAGGGGCCTTTTAATTCAGGAGGTTGGGTCTCTGCCTTCAGCACCATAAAGCCTTGGGCAGCTGTAGAGAGCCAATAGAGCTGTAATTTAACAGAACACGAATGAATGCTCTGGAGTGGCAGCTGGGCTTCTTGGGGCCTTACCAGTAATGATAGGAAAATGGCAGTCAAATTGATCAAGAGCAAGAGCAAATGGAGTCAAAAGGGTCTGCAGGGTCTTTTAGGTTGTGGGACTCTGATCCATGTCTTAAGGAGGGTGAAATAAAATAGCAAGATTAATAAGATGAAAACTTTATTGATCCCCTTGGGGAAATGAGGTCGTTGCAGCAAACAAAAGCAGTAGGATTCAGCAGGGAGAAAATATAATTTAAAATAAGCAATAAAAACAGTAAAATGGCAAAAACAACAAACCAATAAACTAGAATATAAACAATTGTGGGGTTATATAATCATGGGTGCGAAATATGGGTACAAAGTATGAATTACTCATGGGTATGGATTAAGCTACAGTTGTTTCTACTAATATTACTCATTTAAAAACCATGTACTATCAGAGGTGAAGGATGAATTGTTTCTGCCTCAAACTCATATACTGTATTTTTTACTCGCTCTGCATTCTTGGAAGCACAGTTGAGTTTTATCGAAGCACATTCACCTCCCCGTTAAAAAAGAAATGAAGCCCTTCCCCTAATTGGTTGGATCTCCTTGTAATGCGTGCATTTTGCCATGTTTCACATTTTGTTTGATCTGGGGCTCAGCTAAGCAATGTGGTACCGTATGTAACATTGAGCAGTATCTCTCCTCACCGTCATAATTCAGTAGCAATATCAAGGTGTGCTTCAGGATGAATGTGGGCTGCATCATAAGGAAGCAAAAGCAGCTCGCTGAATCTCAAAAGCTACAGTATCTGGCTGTTTGCCTTGAAACCACTGCACAACCAACCAAGCTTTTTCCTCTTACACTCACATAATTATTTCCATTCTGGGGCTCAGTGGTTAGCATGTTCTCTACGTGTTCACAAGAAGACCTGTCCAGGGTGTATTCCTGCCGTCCGCCCAATGCATGCTGGGAATCCCATTTTGACTGATACCACAATGTTAGACGAGGACCAAAGTGATGACTAACGATGACTGAAGTGAATACTAACCCGAAAAGAAAATCAAACCTTTCTTTCTTTGATGTTCTTCTCAAACATCAAAGTTTACGGCCCTGGGTTCTTCAGGTATGTCTTTTTGTTTTCTCTTTTTCTTATTCTCTTTCCTCCATGTTCTTGTGTTGTGTAGGAAAAAAGTGTGAAAAAGAACATTTGTTTTTAACACGGTTTTTGTATCATCCATTGCGAGGCTGAGGAACCTCATCACTCACTCGCATCAAGTGCATGTGGCTTCAGACATCTCAAACAGACAAGGTTTCTGATTGAAGTCTTCCAAACACTGAACAGCTAGCAGTTGATTCTATCTATCTTGAAGTGATTGTCACGGAGATGCTGAGGTTGAAGAGCTTCCAAGCCGAGGCATTTCAAATCGTAGCCAACTGAAGACGATTCAGATACATCGAGTCTTCCACATGAGCACCCATAATGTAAACCAGCAGTGGATTCAACTATCATGGATTGCTTGCTGAGGTTGAGGGACTTCTGCTGTCACGGTGTCAGATTGAAATCTTCCACCAAACTGTCATTAGCAGCGGACGCAGTCATGATAGGTGATGACTGCTAGGTGAAGCTTTAAGGTTGACGTACTTCAAACCCTCATCATCTAACATTGTGCAACATATTGTTGCATTTCTGGTTTGTCATCCTGGAAGGATCTGACCCCAGGTCCACCATATCAGCGGTGCTTCTGTTTCGTGTAGCTTCACCTCAGATACATTTATTTTTAGAGTGACATTTCATGGATGCGGCCTCTGGCATGTTTTCCTCTTGCAGAGTCTCACCTTTAGTTTGCAAGTCAACAGCTAGTGTGAATGTAACCTCTGTTTTGAGTTCTCAGCGATACTGACGGAGAGACGAGTTGTGTCTGTAGTGATGGAGTTAGGGAGGCACAAATAGCACAGGTGTGGCTTCCAGCGGAGCGATTATTGGATGGTAGGGGGTATTATTGCATTTGTGTCTGTCGTCGTCGTCGTCGTCGTCGTCGCTGTATCACAGACAGCAAGTTGAAGGATCTGTCTTGGGGTGAGTTGATGCGGTGTAGTTAGATTGCTGTACCAAGGATGTCTTCTCAGCTTTTATCCTACAAGCCTGCCTCCTTTTTTTCCCCATTCCTGAAGCGCACAACTCTCTTGGCATTTCCTAATGGAATGCCAGTTAGGTTGACAAGCATCTTGGGTGAGCGGCAATTAAGATTGAAAGCAGTAATTGTCTCCACCGTCCTCACGGACGAGGACGGGGCCTCCTCTACGCCGCACACTGATCTCGGTTTTCAAAATCACCACAATTTTCATGTAACAAAACAGTCTAACGTCGACCGAGCAGCTTTTTGCAGTTTTGTGTCAAGTTCGCAGATGTTCAATAGATGAGATGGACACGTTCAAATTGCTTTTCCTCAACGGTAATTTGGCTGGTACACTTAAGAATATTACACAATGCTCTTATGCTCTTAGTTTGACGCATTCAGAAAGCTGATTCATCAGGGCGTTATGAACACACCGCAGTTTGAATTGATGGACGCTGCAATCCCATCATTATTTTTCACGGTCAAATAATGATAAAACACCAGAATCAATTAACACAGAGCGATCGCATGCTATACATGAAATGCAGAACTTGTTTGTCAAATTCTAACATCTATATTGTTTTAAATACATCCTCTGCAAGGACAATGAGAGGTGATGTGAAGAAATCAGTAAATGGCACCACGGTCACCAACAGTGAGGTGTTAAGACACTCTATATCTGGACACTGTCAAACGACATCACTCCTCTAGTATCCAATTAATAAAAACAAGTACAAATGTGACAAATCATGAATCTTCCCAACTCTTTATTGAAATCAAACAAAAAAATGTCATGTGAATTCAAGTTACACAAGTTGCTTCCTTTGCATGGACTGATTCAATGTGTTGATATATGTACTGTAGCTAAACCTTTTTGTGATCATAAGACATCACATACTCACATTGTTGTATAAGCACATTACTGTGTTGAGAGATGAAGGCTGATCAACTAAGGAGCCAAGACAGCTGAGATCACATTCAAATACACTGATGGTTAATTAGGTCTGTCATCGCTACTAATGTGCCATGGGACTGTACACCAACGGTGCTAGTTCAGTCTTTGTTCTCCTAACTTGGAGATCTATATCATGCAAATCGAAGTTTTTAAAAAAGTGCGCGAGGCATCTGCCATGTTTATGAACTGATACACACATTTTTTTCTTCAAATAATAAAAAAGGAGAGGAAATTGGAAAGAAACAGGAAAAAAATATGTTTTAATATGCATACAAGCTCTCACGCACGAAATTTCATTCATAATGCAAGACCATCTGCTTCCAACTTCCTTTATTGCTCTGCAGGCACAAAGGCTATTCAGAGCCTACTCTTGAGTTGCATTTCTTCAGAAGGGAAAAAAAAAAAGCACACTCCTTGAATTCTGCTCTGAAAATTGAAATTTACAAAAAGGAAATGGCAAAAACAACCACAGTGGAATGATGACAGGTTGACAAATATTACAGGAATTCAGAGAGTAGTATAGGCAATACAAACACAAAGTGAGGTTTGGTGTAACATAGAGGTGTCTACTCTCTTAAAGGCAGACGGTTTTATTTCATGTCCGTTGCAGGCGAGGTCATAGGCATTGTCATCGTTTTAATATAAGACACCTATACAGACCATTGCACAACAGACAACATTCATTTTGGAGGCTGACTTAGCGGCAGTAGCCTGCAAGTAAGAGAAGGACGCTCCCTTCCCTCAATAACTGCCACCAAGGTGCCCTTAAGCAAGGCACTTAACCCCCAACTGCTCCACTGCTCAGTGACTGGTTTTACTGGCCAGTGTGAAACTGTTGGAGTGAGAAGGAGGGTGTTGCTGAATAAGAGAATCCATGCTCAGCTGACTTCCCCTGGATAAATCGAGGGTAAAATACAATAACAATGCTCCGGAGCTCTTGTGTTTCCGTAGCTACCTGTTGTGTTGTTGATTATAGGAGTTGTAACAAGTGATCGACAACACTAGCAGGAGACAGAGACCAAATGGGTCCAGGTTCTAGCATGTGCTTCAAGCAGTTAAAAACTACAAAATGACACATGGAGAAATGGCTGTGTGACCAAGATTAGGCTGAACTCACCTCAAGGTAACACTGTTGTGTCAATCCACTAGTGAGAACAAGGGATCGTACAATAAAGTCAGATGGGGAAGATACAATTTAATAATAATAATAATCTTCCCTATCCACCAGGGTTCAACATCATAACTTAAATATATATATATCAAAGTATTTTCCACCTTATTATGTTTCACATGTTCAGTCAGTGTCACAATTAAGATATATTAATTCATCACGATTGTAGCTTTTGTCTCCAATATAAATAAAACAAACATAGTGCATCTTTCACACAATGAGGGATCGTGTCTAAAGAGCTTCGTGATTGTCTGAAACCATCAACCTGTGCTGAGATTGGGGGCTCTTTGTCCCTTAAGTATTGAGGCAAACAAAAGGCACACAAAAGACTGTAAACAAAGTACTTATTCACAATTACTTTTCAATCAGCACTCAACGTGAGCCTGAAGAGAATAAATAATATACGACCTGCAGAAAGAGAAACTGCATTTCCACTGTCGTCGGAGTGTTTGCAAAGGCAAGTAGGCCTGCGATTCCTGCTGCTCAACAAGTAAGTTTGACTTAAAAAGCCTCAGTGCATTTCTTGATCAGAACAACTCATGTACAGTACAATTACATGCACTTATTGCAACAGTAGTAGTGTACATATTGACAAATTCAATGTACAATCACCATTTTTCCCCATTCGGCTGAGTAGATTAACTATTCAAAGCCGTGCATGGGCAGGCAGCCTTGTGTGTTGCCTCCATCCGATTTTCAAGGGAATGATTCAGAAGCCGACTACAGGAAGTACCTGACAATATAGGCGTGATTCACATACCTACATGACTCATGGCTCCCTCTTGCCGAAAACGATTCTCCGCTCATTCCTTTTCACGGACATAATGACCACTGTCAATGGCGTGGGCCACGATGGTCTCGGCCGTTAGCCTTTGATTCAAAGAAAGCAACGCGTCGAGCAGGTCGTTTAAGCTGGCTTCTTTGCCCACCTTTTCCATCCAAACATTCAGCAGTTCGTGGAGTGTGTCTTCATGGTGGGGGTGGTCTCTACTTTTGATCAGGTTGTCGTTAATTCCAAGGCATCTGAAGAACCTCTTGTGGTAGTAGACATCCATTTCTTCAAAATACTCAAAACATTTCCTCAGAGAATCTTCACCTGAACACAGAGAAAAAATGCCTTTCATCAAGCATCCTTACCTCACTCATGGAGCCATTATAGTAATATAGTGCACTACGAACATTGAAGCTGCACTAGGCAAGACTTTTAGGTGAAAATAGACTCAGCCTCAATCACAAAGTGGGGCTGCAAAGGAGAACAGCATCCCATCCCTACTAATTTAAGTCTTCTGTCCACAGGAAGATAGGAATTGAAATTTAGGAGTGAATGAACCTGCTGCCACAGATTTTCCCCCTCACCATCTCAAGACACTAAGAAGAAATTTAGGTCTAAGAAGTACCTAGTTTACTAACGTCATGATTTATGGGTAAAACTGAGTGTTGCCTGGTGCAGCTTTAAGTATAGGTACCCATGGCAAGGTGGGGCAAATTAACCAAATCTGCTATCATATGGGGTTTATGGGTAAACAAAAATACAAATTGATGTTCAGTCTATCATGTCATTGAAAAGATGAGCGTACCATTCACAGGAACAAGCTTTGGTAACTGGCAATGCTCCTGAAAAGACAAGAACAAAAAGCAAGCGTTAACAAATCCAACTGGGTTCTGTCTTTTGAAATGCTGCACTGAATGGTATCCTCTACTGAAGGCAACTCATATCTAATTTAATTACTTGGCATGTCCATGAAAACCATGTAGCCCCTGCTGAAGCCGTTCCGATATACTGAATTGAAAATGGTTCACCGGGAGGATTTTTCTCCAACATCAGTAAATGCTAGGATGTTTAACAGTGTGAATGAGGACACCATCAGAAAAACGTGAAGTGGAAATTAGTGCTCTGCAACAGTGTGGTGAAATGATGGTGTGATGGTGAAATCAAATTAAGCAATCATTGAAAACAACAAGCTTGGGCTTCACTATGGGTTGAATTACAATTTTGATAATATAGATCATTAAAAAGGGGCATAAATGATTAACCTCAGTGACAAACGGACTTGCAACAACATAATATGTACTGAACAATTTTCAGACATGCCACATGTATGTGTCTTTATAAGAAACAAAAAAGGTGGAAAATGGAGGACCAGTGTAACGAGAGCTTGCAATTTCTGCTGTTAGAGTGCTGAGCATTAGTGAATGGGAAGAAACAGGGAGGACAGTAGGAAGGAAGGAAGGAAGGGTGAAGATGAGCCGTTGCTCTCACCCTCATGTTGGACTGCCTGGGGGCCACAGGGCTGGGTTGGGGGGAGGGTGTGGGGAAGAGGGGGGAGGGCAGGCCAGTTAGACTGTACTGAGAGTTACTGGCGGAGCTGGCAAGGCTGTCCCACAGCTCTGTACGCTCATCCTCCACACTGGCGGGGGGTTTGGCTCTCACCACTTGCCGGCACTGGATCAGATGCGAGTGGGTCAGCATTTGGTTCTCTCCGTTCTGCCTTTCCTCAGGGGGCCGATTGGCCATGTAATCCTAAAAAAGAATGAGGAAAATGCTGAAACAGCCATCGCTCCTTGAATGGACTAATAGTACAGATTTATTTTTCTAGGTCTGTGTTTGATGTTGATTGTAATATTTGTTGCCTTGCATAATAAAATCCAAAAGAGAAAAGTAATGTAGGCAATCCAGGACTTTAAGCTTATTCAAATGCTGCATTTGTTCTAATTTCTTCTCCATAAGAGTGTCAGATAAATGCCTGCAATTTTAAAGGAAAAAAGGAAAATATTGAGTGACTCACAAATCCAGCCTTCAGCCCGTCAGGTGGATTGCTCTGGGAGCCTGTGAAGAAAGGATGTGTGGAGTGAATGAAGGCACATTAAGGAATTACACAACGCCTAATGACCAGCAATTTGTCAGCACTTGTTCTTCTGCTGTTTGACTTTACATTTAAAGGCAAGAATCAACCCCAATATATGTTTTCTGATTCAATCACTTAAAATCACAAAATCCAAATGGTTCATATCCCCATTTTTGGTTTGTCTGCATACAAAAACATACAAATCCTGCTTATTATCTGGGCTGATTTTTCTCCAACAACACTTACGTGCTCTACGTCTCCGCCACAGAACAACAAGAGCAACAACTCCTACAGCAACCACTGCCGCTACCGCAATCACGATTATCACCACAGCAACTGCTGATTAAAACAAAGGATAATCAACAACCATTAGCACCAAATGATGGTAATGATAAGGTCACAACTTGGATACATTCCCCTACAGAGCCTCAGCAGATCTGAAGATTTTGGCCGAGTTTCAATATGACGTGTGCTGATAGTGGATGGGCAATAAGACACATCGAGGCCGGATCACTCTATGGGATTATTCTGAACGACAACAGATATCACAGTGTGTGAAATGACAGTGATTGCACACTTCGATAATGTTTATATTCATGTATATCTGGACAGACATCAAAACACTGTCCATGCAGAGGTGATGCTGTATCTGGCAGTATACGCAACATAAGTGCATTCATCTTCTACTGTGTAACACTTGTTGAATGATAATCTGCGCAACTGGTAACTGTTTAGAATTACGTGTAATTATTGGTTGTGTTTGCAAACTGGTTTGTTGGTGCAAATTATGTTTTCTCACTTTCCTCCCTGCCTTTTACAAACAAGCATGTGGGATTTTATTTTTAAGCATAACACAAACCCAGGCATGGCTCCATTGATTATAGACGTCTCAAACATGTTTTTAAGAAATACCTTGTGGAGTGATTAACTTCCGCTGAGTATTGTACCTGAGATAGTGACAGTGGTGGGTGAGTCTTCTTTGCACACCGTGTTGGAGACAGAGGTGCAGTTCCTCACCAGCACCTCATCTTCTTTACATCTAGTTTGGAAGCGTGCGAAAAGATAGATTAAAAGCATAAAATGATGAAAATGAGTGAAGTCATCTAAGGAATTCCTGTCATTTGAGAAATGATTGGCATGAAAACAAAAAAGGCCTATTCTACCATCACTCATTTTGAATGAACCAAGTGTCAAGCATGTTCTCCATTCCGCTTCAATTTCCTCACCTTGAACACTTCATGCACAACTCACATGCTTCGTCAGGGTCACAATACCACCCGATTTTGCACTGGCATTCAGTGTCCTTAATGCTAGTACATACCCGAACAATTTCCTGATCTGAAAGAGCAACATGAAAAAGACCTTGTTAAGTCTGAGTTTATGCTCGGAGCGCTTTAAAAAGGTTGAAAATTGATTTTTCTTCCAAAGTCACTCCAATCGATAGTGTAAAGCCATCAAGCAGAATTACCCGAGCGACACTTGGTGCACTTCAAACACTGTTTCAGCCCGTTGCTGTGCTCGGTGTGCATTCCATAGTCACATTCCTCACACTGTCCCTTCTCCCCTGGTGTTGTGCAAGGCGATTTCATATGTGTACCTGTTGAAAAACGGCACACAATTAATAGGATACCCTCCAAAACATGTCCTTACACCATTGAACTGAGCCTGTCACTTTAGTTGAATAATAACATTCAGTCATTATCAGGCTCAGCTTGCTGTATAGCTCTCATGATGGATTTATGGATTTGAGCTTGTGACAAAACTTCAGTCTCAGTGGACTGCATTGAATGTGGCTCCATGTGGCTTACCAGCTGGACAGTTTAAACAGCAGATGCTGCCGTACAAGTACTCCCGGTTTTCTCTGCAGGAGACGTCCCGCTGTGTCCTGCTTCCCACCCTGCCTCCCAATCCAGTCAACTCAAGGCCAGGCGTGAGTCTGAGCAGTAAGATCGATAGGAAGACAACCTTTGGCAAGAGAAGATGCCAGTAAACGTGTTAGAAAAAAAATCTAGATAACATTTTTTTTGTTTGCTCCTTTGTTTTATTTTAATGTAATAAAGCATTATCACATTTGTTGTGATACATTAGTATAATTGCTGTAAACTAACAAGACCATCGCCAAGAAGACTGGCAACCACCACTGTCATCTACACTGTATTTTACTGTACACTACACTGTATTTTCTTTTGTTTATGGTAATTATACCAAGGTATCACAATATATTTGACAATGTGTTTTGTTGTGTGATGTTTTGAACACCTCACTTCACTTAATCTCTGATTTGGTGTGTGTGTGTTAATCCCGTAATATTTGCATATTTGTTACCCCTTGAAGTTATTTTAGAAGACAGTCTAAATTTGGTGTTGTCAGTTTAAGTAATTGCAACAAAATCCTCAGGAAATGGCTTGTTTACAAGGGAATGCTTTTCTAGGGATCCAGTGCTTGTAGGTGGAATGACTCATATTTTCCCTTCAAAGAGCTTCCTTGTTTTTAATTACCAAGATGGCGCAACACTATCTTACACTAACTGGTGTTATGCCTGGACCAATGGAATCCATCTCTGATCAGGCCACAGTCTATGAAACATGTTCAGGGTTCAGCGAGGATTGTCAGTGAAACAGGGGATTTCCTTTGGACGTTAGCTCAAACTCGCTCTCCAGAGCACTAGAAATATTATCAGTAGTCTGGTGGAGGCAGCATTAAAAAAAATTAAAAAAAGAAAGTTGGCATCAGTGTGAAGAAATGGGTCTGAAAAGAAAATATAATATAAATAATAAGTCCATTACTGTATGTCTCGCCCTGGCCAGGTTGAAGGGTTTTCCATGGGAATAACCAAATAAGGCATCAAGTCACAAGACTGCTGCCCACACCCTGTATTGCCTAACTTCATTTCACCTATGCTGCCCTACCTACTTGTCAAGCCCATGCCATGTGCTAAATCCTCTCCCTAGCATTACACACACGCCAAGCTGTATAAAAAAGTCCTGGCAATTTAACGTGACCTTTGCTAATCAGCACATGTACGAACTTCATAATATATAACTCAAGACCTTCTCTGAATCGTTAAGAGCTGCCACTGACATCGGCATACATCTAATCCACCAAGCAGCACGTCATTTAAATAAAACTACATTTTTAAAGAGGTTTACACTGCTCGCCACGGTGTGTTTTTGGTGGAAGATGGTTGCGTAAGTAACAGTGCAACCAGTTATAGAAGTCAAATATTGTTAAAATAAGTGCTGCTTGGTGGATCACTTGTACGCCGAACTGAAGAGTGGCGTCTAAAGTTTCAGAAAAGCTCTTCAGTCATTTATATGAGTGTACCTGTGCTGATTAGCTCGGCCATGTTAAATTGACCGTCCTATCCGTACAAGAGGACGGCAGCTATCGGGGCTAGACTGTGCTAGCATTTGTCATTCATTGTTAACTTGGACCTTCAGCTTTGTCACGTATCTTAGAGATATGAACATTTTCCAAAGCCCAGTAGTTACTACTGAGAAAGTGAGTGCGCTACAAACTTAAAGTTTGTTTATGGTAAGGCGCCGAGGAATGTCGCACCTTGAACCGAGACACTGCGAGAAGCTGGGGGACTTTTCACAACAATGTGATATTCCGTGACTTAAAGTTAAAAGATCCCAATATGTTTTCGGGATGACCGAGAGAGAGACTAATATGGAGTTTCGCCAAACTATTAACAAATATTTGACAATTTAATGTTGACTTGCTTCCCGGCAAACCTGCCAGAACATGACTTTTGAGGAATTGCCCCACTTCAACTCAGCATTCACCCATTACACTGAACACCACATATTTCAGTAAGACTAATTTGTTGCCACAACTTTCTTCCACCAAAATACACCGTGGTGGTTGATACCGACCAGTTAACTAATTATAGGATTTTATTGTAACGGAGTGTTGCTTGGTAGATTATATGTATGGCGAGTTTACCACAAAACCTACCCTCTTATATGAGCTGTTAAATCCTGGTCTCCCAGGTATGAACTTTTCTAATAAGCCAGACAACATCAAACGGACACATTTTAATAGTATGGCGTGACGTTTACTCCAGACGAGAGTACGTCAGGTGCCGGGCTAACCGGGGCTAACTTACTTTTGGATTAGAGACTTCGTAAAACAATGTTTCCAGTTTTGAAATATATACATTTGTGTTGCTCTACGTCGTTTTAAGTCGAAAAACAACACTTACCATTTGCCGTTTGTTTGTCATGCTTTCACAGAACTGTCAAAACCAAGTGTATTTCCTAGACTGCTCGAATGATCCCTCGCTCTGTTTGACACACTCGTTTTATTTACGGTGACGTACCGACTGGGCGGGTTTCTCATTTACAGCGCGTGTTACCTTACGCGGCCTTAGCACCTGTCCCAGTACATAAACAAAGACGAGGTTCAGCCGCCCACTGCCCACCTGTACTGTGGGTGTGTGTGTGTGTGGGTTGGGGGAATCATAAGTATACTTGTTATACTCCTCATACTTCTAATGCCCGTGTGACATTTTTTTTTACCACAAGGGTTTTGCTTTAGGGTGTGGAAGTCTTTCTTCCTGGAAATCATTAGCCAGAAGGTGCAAACTGTCGGCAGATGTAAAGTATTTGTGGTGACGGCAAGACTATGTAAATATATGGCATTTTCTGTCAGAGGTTTGGTCACATCTAAGATGTTAGTCATGCAGTAAGTATTTCTCTTCTTAAATCTTGGCAGTCTTGACCCCTGATACCTGTGAGACATGACAGTTTGGGGCAAGAGGGCAATCTCCTGCCTTCAAGTGCTGTCGGAAATCCATTATTGAATGTCAATATTGAATGCAGCGACAAGTGGTTTTGACTTGTGCTGTTGTAAGAAGGAACTTAAGTGGAGCACATGAAGGCAGCACGGAGAATCAACGCCCCCCATACTGACAACAGTATTTTATCTCTTCTTCACATCTTTTGACAACACCAGCATGCCCAGCGTTAGCCTATAACTCATGTGGTTAATTTCCCACATTATTAAGCAACAGAAGGGCCATTCCTCACATAAGATGACTTTATGTACAAACATAACGTCCCTGTCAAACCTAAATAATTTGGGGCTGTCATTATGGCTATGCTTGCAGGTCTTGTGCAGTTACTGAAGTGTCACATGAGTCATGAGTTTGAACATAAGTTTGAACATCATCTCAAGGTGGGGTGTGTATACATGAGCAGGGATGTCCAAACTCAGTTTACCCACCTTTTTGGCACAGTATTTTGAAGCATGAATGTTTTATTAAAGACCCTACTCTTTAATAAAACATTCATGCTTCAAAATATAAGTCACTCCAAGAGTGAAATCCTCTGGGACTCCATAGTCAATGTAAACTGAGAAAGAGTATGGGTTTTCCTGGATACATTTTGTATTAATAGACCAAAATAAGTTGACCTAAAAAATTTGCACCCTTATAATTTGCTTATAATTTGTATTATATTCCTTTAGAATTACTTAAAAACACATTTCATGTAGGCCTCTTACAGGTCACAATATTACTTAAAGCTTGTGTAGAAACGTATAGCAGAAAGCTGGCAAACACCCTGGACACTGAAACACATAGACAGACAAACACTCTCCAATCTAGAGTCTACCTGACTTGCATGTCTTTGGGAGATAACAAGATCAGTGGACAAGCGCTGAGATTTGATGCTATACCCTTTTAAAGGTTTTATCTTTATTTGTAAATTTGTTTCTAATTGTTCTATTGTTTGTATTTGTAATGGTGTTTCTGATTTGAATATTTCGTTTTCTGAAGTGTTGAAATGTTGTTTGAAAGTTGCATCAGTGGATCTAACTCTACCTCCCTAAATGGCATTTTGCCCAAGTCAAAACAAATTACAAGCACAATATATTCTAACTGAATACCTCAAAGTGAAATGATTTCAAACTGAATGAGGACAGTACCCTGATGCTGTTACAGGGTAAACTCAAGAACACCTTTTGAGTCGCTCCTGTTTTGCACTACAGCATATTGGAAAAGAGACTATCTTTTCTAAAATGGCGTGAAGTCAGTTATTGTCACCATTTTGGGAAACACTTCTCTCCTGCGCCAGTTTAACATTATCTACTGAACAGTTGTCTGCAACAGGCAGATATCCCGTCAGGCAGGAAGGGGTGCGTTAAACCGAACGTCTCCTCACCAAATGTCGAATGTTATATCGATGTTACACTTCGCAGCAAACTTCCGTCTAAATGCATGACTAATGTCTGAAGCGGGCTGGAGCGCACGCGGTGGTGTTAAAATAAACGCCGGCTCCTCAATCTCAGCGTGTTGATTTAGCACTAAGCTAACCTCTCGGGCTGTGGCTGAAACGGCCACACGTCTTTGAGAGTACAATCTTAGTTTGAGTGAAAGTCATAAACATGCAGCCCTGGTTGTACCTTTTGACTAAGTCCAATTTCTGGGTGACTGATTGTCTCACGGGCTACTGGGCAGACTGAGAAAAAGAGATGAGATTTACTACACCGTTGCAGGGGTGATATATAGTAGTAGTATATACAGTATGAGCCTACTGTACACTGTACCAGCCCATCAACATCTTATTCTGAATTATAGAGCATTGAATTTATATGTTCCCAATTTTATTTTCCGCGTGCCTAGTACATGTGAGAGACTCCATGACTTGGCCATTTGTGAATTTTCTACAATGTTTACCAATGTGCAGCTTATGCTTTTGGAGCTTGTGTTTTTGGTGATAAGGCAGGGGAGGCGGCTGAAGTCCCCGGGCCACTTATTCCCAGATAAGGCCGTAAACTTTGCATTCAGGCTGACTGCACTGGTTCCTGCACATCTGTTGCATTGAGGTCGAGATCAATTCCATTGATATGGAAAATATATGTATTTCTCTTTTTTATAGGGTCGTTTGTGTGCAGTTGTGTGCACCTCAGCTCAGCTTTAAACCAGCGCTTTATTTTGCGGAATGGAATTTGAAAGCACCATCAAAAGCCTGCACACCAAGCAGTTAGGGTATCGACCCTCAAAAAAGAGAAGCAAAAAAAAAAAAAAGGTTATTTTAATGTTTAAATGAGAGTGAAGACAAACTTAACCAAATGTTTCAGCCCATCAGGTTACTATCAATGCAGAAACAAACATTTTTATTCACAATTTCATCCACCTTGTTAGGCTGTCATTAATCTTAACAGTGTAAATTCATAGTTATAATAACTAGTATCAAAATAAGAGTTAGGATTCATGAGGATAGGGTCTTTTAAGAGAAAAAATAATTGATTTTTGTTTTGAATATTTTTTTAAATATTTTTTTTACTGAGTCCTAGCTGACCTGCCGTTTATTTAGAGTTACATTGCTGAACACATTAAAAAAATCCATGTCAGTGGCTGCAGAATATTTCTGCATGCTGTTGTCATTGTGTGCTCACTTTTCTCTCAAGCACTAGTCATTGTGAAATCCATGAAAGAGACTTGTTGAATGCAGTAATTACCTTTCATGTTCAGCCTCAAAAAGCAATATAATTTAGTGTTCGCCTGTTTCTTCACTGATTTGTTTGCCGTCTCATGAGAGTCCTCACTGGTTTTTATTAAAAAACGGGTTTCCCAGCGGAGTTCACAAAATCATTCTTATTCACAACTGCGTATGGGAGAAGTTGCAGGAAGGTGCGGGGTTTAGGATAGCTAAGGCAACCCATGACGTAAGCTGCCTTGCTCAAGGGCACTTTGACAGCAGTTGTTGAAGGAAGGGAAAGTGTTAAACTTTTCTCAAGGCAGTTTTTTTGGGAGGGCAGGTTACAGACAGGTAACACTAGTCACTTACCGTGAGCAGCAGCTCCCGCCTACGCTCTCATTTTCTACCACATTACTCATATCAGTGTGTACTCTCTCGCTTGGTGTTTTGATTAGCCTGGGAGGACTGACGAGTTTACTTCCTGTGGTGTAGCACAGTGGATGACTGTTTTATTGGAGTGAGATTAGGGAAGAAATACAAGGCCCCACAGAAGTACTGTGATATTTAGAGTAAGATAACCTTAATGTCACCTTCAGAGAGTGACTGAGCAGTCTGCTATTGAGAGTCATCAGTACAGTCAACTAAGCAGGGGCGAGTAGATTACCAAAAGTAGATTAGAGTAGATTACTTGCTTAAATTTGACGTAAAAATCACCGTAAATGCCCCATTCCCATCGTTCAGTAACATTACTACACTGATTTTGTTTTGCGATTAGCTAGCCGACGAGCTAACAAGGCTAGCGACCTAGCTAGACGCCAGGCTAACGTAAACAAATAAGATGGCTGGACGTTAACTACTATCATGGATACTTTTGAACAGTTAATGTTCAAGGTTAGTTGGCTTAGCGTTTATGATTAGGCAGTTTTTGGAAAAACGAGTCCAAAAAGTACTAGTACACCAAAAAGCTGAAACATAAAAAACACAATTCTGGATCGTTTGTGAATTCACAGCAAATATCGGGTGCAGAATAAGTAGTCAAGACACACGTTGAGATCTTTCAACTGTACATTTATTTCCAAAAGGCTGCATATACATTTGCAAATTCTACTGTACAGAAAACATCCAAAATGTCCATAATTATAGATACAATATACCACAAAGCTGCCCTGGCATTACCAAACATAGATGTTCAGCACTATAAAAGCTCTGCAGCCTATTCAATATTATAATCTTTAATACTTTTTCAACTAATACCTTTAAATGTATGTCAGTATGATTTAAGTTTTCTTTTTTTTTCAGCCCCATCTGTACTTTACAACATTCACCATTTACAGTAGTTAAACAAGGCACAAGAATAGTGATATGAAGCCAAAGGCCATGCGTGAAGCAAAGAAGAGCATGGGACCAACTCAGGTGACAGAAAAATCAAGGGTGCAACAGTAAACTTTGTAGCTCATGAAACAGGATTAGTTTTACACCAAAGCATTATACATAATGTGTATATGTGTGCGTGTGTGCGTGTGTTTGAGATCACATTTAAAAATGGAATATAGACATAGCTGAAATACGTCCAAAACGAAGGTGAATCTTCAGTGTGATGGCGTGTACTGCACAGACGGGATGCTCTTGATGCAACATAAGCCACTGCTAAGCGTTACAAAAGCACACGTTTCCAATTTTTGACACTCTTTGCTCGCAGAATTGAAAATGACAATCCAATTAGTCACAATTAAGGAAACAATCATATTGGGGAAAAAAGTACCTGTTTTGCATTTTTCACTTACCAGTTAAAATGATAGAAAAGATGAGTAGGGTTTGATTAGAAGTGCATAGGAAGTGCACGGAAATTTAAAAAAAAAATCTCTTTAACATGGCAGGATGAAAACATTCACATATATTAGGTCAGCAATACCTGGTGCTGTATACAACGTCATGACACCGTCAAGTTAAATTTCACCATTAATGATAAACATTTGAGGGGCGTGTTCAAAAAAACCATTTAGTTCTCTTAAAATGACAGAAATGAAATCAAGTAGAAGAGCATTTGTAGGTGAAGTGTTCAGCTGGCAGCAGGGACGTGGCAGAGGGTAAACCCACTTTCCCTGCCTTTTTATTTGCGTCCTAAAACTTACATAGCTTACATCAACTGATGTACGTTACATGATGACAGGGTCTTTTAAGGGTTAAACTGATGCTTTTCTCAAACCCGCCAACTGAAAATCATAGGTTACCCACCTTTTTCACCCACTACACCAGTGACACATAATATCTTGATATGTTCTAAAGCCTAACACGTCCAGGACATCGTTTCCTTGGTATTACTTACTTTCTCAATACCGCGTGTGTTTGGTGTTGACCAGAAAATGTCACTGCATATTTTATTTTTGACACTGTTAACCTCGATATCTATTTTTTTTTTTTTTTTTTACAATAAGCAAACCCATCCATTCCATGTACAGATGTCCTGTGTAGCCGTGAAATGTCGTGCATCAGTTGGGGGGGGGTGGACTGGGGTTGTGTTGGGGCCTGATATGAAGCTATGTGACGGGTGTTAACGGTGGGAATTGGGTGATAACACGCTCTGATACTCGCCCTGTGCCAGGAAATGATGTTTTACAGTTTCCTCTCTCTCTCTCTCTCTCTCGCTCTCTCTCTCCGTCGCCTCAACTGTAACGCCACGGCCAGAAATCTCACACGACCACATTACACCAAAACCACAGAAGTGAGTCAGCCTCTGACTTCGCCCTTCCTCCAAGGTTCGACCGATACATCAGGGCCATATTGGTCTTCAATTAAAAATCTCATACAGTCCAGTCAGTGTCATCCACCTTTTATATGACGCTCGACTGATCAATACTAAACTGGTTGTCTATGGGAAGGCCTTAACCGGAATTGATTCTGATGAGATTTTGATCAGATTCAGCACAACTATACATTAATATGTTATTATTAGGATTCTTTATTATTAGGGTTTTTTCCACCCTGCCAAGAATAAACTTCTGGGGAAACATGAACGATTGGATTTTTTTGGGGAGTATTTAAGGGATGAAAATGGTCAACCTCAAAGATATATGGCTCGGAAAATCGGCACATAATATTGGCAGCTTCAATCCAAAAATATCAGTAGGCAGGCCTTGAAAAAAGTAGCAAAACTACCCTCACTCACCCGACTGCTCTCAAGAAACCTACTGTTGAAAGAAAGGATATTTGTTTAAAACGAATGAAAAGTATGAGAAATGTTTATCTCACTTGTGCTGCCGCAAAACATTTTTTTCTCGATTTGCACATCAGAACTCAAACATGACCAAATGCCGTATAAGCCACTGGGGAGAAGAGGGGGGAGGTGGCAGGGGCGACCCCAAGAGGAGCTGGGAGAGAAGTTCCCATCTCTATAGCATGTTGTTCAGAAAATGATGAACGCAACTGTGCAGAAGGTACCCCCCCCCCCCACCCCCTCCCTCCCACTTACCCACAAAGCTGGGGGAAGAGCGAATACACAGTGCACCGCTCAAATGAAGGGCAGTCTGACCTTCAAAAAAAAAAAGAAGAAGAAGAAGAAACAGAGTGGAAAGGCAGAAAGAGATTTACAGTCCATCCTCAGACAGATTCTTGAAAGAGAGGGGTAGAGCTATACGAGGCAGCGGCTCATCTCTTGACAGTTGTGATTGGTCGGCATGTTGACTGCTCCGTCTACTCACCAGCAACCTCATGACCTTTCAATTGCGCCGCCACAGTGTGTTGCCCATCACTGGCTGTGCACATACATGGACAAGCCTTATGTTTTAGTTCACCAGCTCTAGAGCTTCCTTCCACTCCTCCTCTATTTCAGCCTGTATCCTCCGGAGCCGAGTCCTCCGTGTCATGGTTTCTTAGTTTGCCCATTCGACATAGACTGGCTGGGCTGCTTGGTTGTATGTGATTGAAGTCCGACTCCGGCTCATCCTGGCTCTTGGGGGAGCTTTTGGAGTGGATCTTGCCAATCTCCTCTAGGGCGCTGGCCAGAGAGTCAAGGTCACCACTGTCCTGGTGGCGAGCCTCCCACAGGCTCAGTATGACCGCCGAAGGACTCCTCTGCTTTGCAAAATAACACAGGTTTCTATGGAGGAAACGACAAAGCCATGTCAATGCACTGGCTCACTGGAAAACAGGGCAAAACAATTTCACATTGGTTTTAGGGATTTATCCAAGGAGATATGTAGCATTTGCTTCAACCTGCTTTGAGTGCATTGAGTATAGTTTATACAAACAGGATCCAGTTAGACCAGCGGTTCTCCAAGTGGGGTCCAGGGACCTCCAGGAGTCCTTGACAGGGTTCCAGGGGTCCCCAGCAATTAGAACATACCCCTCTCCACTACCACTGTTATCTCCCAACGTACAGTCTAGACAGTTATCCAATTAAATGCTAAATCAACAACAACAAAAGGGGAGTCTGTGGTCTGAAAATGTTGCAGAACCCCTGACACTGACTCCTGAAAACATTTATTTGACAAGAACTTAATTGTGCCAGAACTTAATCTGGTTAAAACAAGAATTGTGACCTTTTAGGATGATATCAAATATAATTAAGAACAAAGTATCATCATAAATTATCAATAACTATTGACAAATACTGTTTGGGTTGGATTTAATTTCCAGGCGCTGCCAAAGCCGAGGAGAACTTGCTGTCATGCCAATACTCAATACACAATATATCATGAGGTGTTGCATCCAGTGGGGGGCAGTATTTCACTGCCACTCCATGGTGCTTTATCTGCAACAAGAGAAATAACCCACCCAACATAAAAGGCTGCAGCCATTGGTCACATCAGACTCAGTTCAAAGCAACCCAACTTACCCAGGAGAGGAAAGCTTATCTGGGTAATTTGGAACCCCAGAGGACTCTTAGATACCAACTTCTCATGAATCATGCACTTAACGGGAGATTATAGTCGCCACGAGCCAATACCAAAGCAAAGACAACGACCGGATCAAGTAAATATCAGCATAGTGTCTCATAATAAATGCATATTTATTATGTGTGACAATAAAAAAGCACAAACCGCCTACAGCTTGCATGGAAAAGTGATCGCATATACATAAGATTGACTGGTCTTCGCTAGCCATTTGACATAAACCGTACTGTTAGAGGACGATATGATATGATACCATTTACTGTCCTGGGGGAAACACAGTTTGAAAACCAGCACCAAACCCCAGTTCACACATCATACGCAACAGTGGTCGACAGACAATGCATTCACTTGTATAGAGTTAAATCATCAGGCCTGTCACTCTCCTCCTGCCGAGAGAGGAAATGAAGTATAAAAGGCACTCAGTGAGCTGCATATAAAGCGACATTCATGAGGTTAACAACATTCACAGTACTGTTAGCATTCAGGTCAGCCTGTGTTCACGGGAGGCCAGTACAGAGAATATGGTGCACATCATGCACTCTTAGATAGGAGGCACATCGTGCGCTCAGAGAGGAAGCTCACCGATCTAAGTGGAGTTTCTGGGCTAAGAGCTGCCAGTCCTTGCCCTTGGCGTTGGCAGTGTCGAAGGTGGCACAGATCCTCTGGCGGATGGACAGGGGGATTTTGAAGGCCTTGGGCCCCGTCTGGGACGTGATGGTGCAGTCTGTCTGCATAAAAAATGGGATTGACTCCTTTTCAGTCTGGAAGGACAAAACAAAAACAGACCTGTAATCAGACCTGGGTCAAATAGTATTTGCACTAATAATTCTTAGTGCTTGTTTGAAAGCCGCTTAGAGTACCAGATGGGTGAGGCTTACTGCATCAGCGCAATTCAGACAGCGGCAGGACTTCTAACTGTTGAAGGTGCTATGTTTAGCATTTTATTAGTGTAAACAAAGGAGACCACGGTATCGACAATTGGTAGCTTCTATCTCACACCAGTGGTATTGTTAGTGTTTCTCAAATTTAAGACCACATTTCCCATAAACCCCATTGCTTCCTGCCCCCCCTTTCCTCCCTGACATCTTTTGGCTTTGCTGAAAAGGATCAACATGTTGGAAGTGATTTTTCCATCGGCCTTTCACTCCTTCCACCCTCTGCTATTGCCAGAAACTCTGTAATGCCTGAGCTCAGTTTACGCCCTCTTCCTGCTTTGGTCCGTAAAGCCAGAAGACAGATTCCAAATCTGAGCTGGTGGCAGACCATGCAAAAATGCAATGTAGTGGCTGGTAGAGGCTGCCAGTCTCAAAACTAATGTAATGATTTATTGAAGTTAAAAAGCTACATGTAGCACCTTTAAATACTTTCATTCTTTTGTCCTTGTGACCAACCCCTGACCATGTAGCTTTTAAGAAGACTACAACCTAGGTCTGACTGTAATACCATGGGTTCAAAAGGTGGCGGTGACCTTGAGGTGAGAGAAGAGGGCTTGGAAAAGAGCATAAATAAAGGTTAATAAATATATGTGGTATAATACAACTGGGTCTCTACTGTGATCTCTACCAGCACAATGCAAGCTATTATAGGTCTGTGTATAGTATAGGTCCGCGTGTCCTCTTCTCTCTATTAATACACAGTGCAAGCTCAGGAGAGTTGGCCCTGCTGTCAGTGGACACACTCCGGGAAGGTTAGCTAAAGGTTGCGTGAGAAAGTAAAACGTCCTCCGCTGCCAAGCCTCACCTCGGCCACAGCCGTGTAGACCTGCAGAATCTGCTCGTGGCCTTTGACCTGGCGGACGCTGATTTTGCAGGAGAGCTGGGTGGTGGCAGGGCTGTATCTCTCCAGAGAGAAGGCACAGTGCAGGGGCTGCTGGTTGCTGCACCACACTTGGGGGAAGGAGAATTCCTGAGGAAGCAGGAGGGAAGAGGAAGATGAGCTTCGCGATGGATGCGGCGCGCAAAGCAATCTTAATACACTCTCCCGTATGACACGATTCGGCTGCTGTTCTTTGCATTGGGGCGCATCGTCACATGCAAAAGCACCCACACAAAGCAAGATAAAAAAGGTAAGGGGTTCGTTTGAAGTCTCGACGATGGAAATAATTCGTTGTTGAAGAGAAAAAGGGAGAGAAGGGACACCCTTACATCCCAAATCCCACTAAATTCTTATAATAAAAGCCGCTTGCGAGCTAAGTACTGTAAGCAATATATCTGGGAATGTGGGGAACGGGGGAAAATGATTGCCTTTTGATGTATAATGAATTTCCGGGGAGCGGGGCACATCTGTGGGGAAAACGTCCTTGACCTCCGGTTGGGCTCCCTCTCTGCCATATCTGCATATTAAAAGTGACCTGTAAATCATCCTCAGTAGAGACCGCGGCATTAAAAGCGGTGGCTGGTGTGCCTTACCGAAGACCCTTGTGGCTTTGATCCCCCCCCGCCCAATATGGCACACGGCAGATAATGGGAGCAGGGGAAGGGGAGGATGATGGATCCAGGCTGGGTTCTCTTTAGCGCTAAAAGCTGACTTGATGTATGGCACACTATGCAGCCATTATTCTCCACCTGCTCTACCAAAGGAGGTGGTTCGCGGTGCTTCACGATGGACGTGGGCGGGGGGTGGGGGTGGTTGGTTGGGTCTTGGAGCCTTCGCCCTGCATTCAGATGTTTAAGCAACAATATAGCATACAATTGGGGCACTGCAAATGGCAGCATACACAACATGTGTCTTTGATTTATTGCTGTTTGCATCCGTATGCTCCTGCAAACAAAAATTCATTAATCTCAAGTCAAATCAAGTCTGGTCCTAAGGGGGAAATATGGCTGACGGCAGGATTCCACAACTGTTCCAAAATGTTCTGTCCAACAGCAATGGGCAGAATAGACCTCTAGTGCACAGGAAGTGATGCGTTTTGTGTTTCCCATTTGTTTTGGAGTAAATCGAAGAACTGGGTCATCGCTGGAGCAGCGATAGCCACCGTGGCTGAACAGACAAAGAAAACAGCGCCACCTACAGAAACTTCCCCAATGGAAAAGGAAAAAGACGTCACGGTGCTGGACACACTGTTTGATTGACAGGTGATCTCTGGGAAGAGCAGTGAGAAACACCACAGCAATGAGTGCTTTACGGTGTAATGTGCGTAGTGAAACAATGCAGGTCATGGACATTGATCTTACCTGACATGTGGTAAAGGGTTTGATGCTCCATAGGAACTGGGGAACATCCTGGATGGACACCTGGAGGCTGAAGGTGTTCGCTCGGAAAGGCAACATCTTTGGCTCCTCAAGAAGCTGACCCCCTCTGCTCTTCTCTGTAGCCACCACTCCCTAGAGAGGAGGAGGGGAGAGGAGGGAGGATGGGAGGAGAGGAGATCACATAGGAAGAGGAGAAAAGGGTAATATAGAAGAGAAGAGCTGAAGGCAAGAGCAAACAGGAGTCGTGTTCTTTGAACATGCACTCCCTCTACATATCAACACGAACACCTGTTGCCACGTCCTCCTCTGTCACATCCACTAATTGACTGATCACAAATACTAACACAGGAACTGGGCTGACCGTGAAATGCCGTCGAGTCACCTTTGAACAAAATCTCTGGCTTTCCATTAGCATCGCATTTGCAGCCTCAACATGACAGATTGAAGTTTCAATTTAACGCATTGGAAAAGCGTGCATCGCGGGCTAACGTCCATCTCCCAAATTGAATTTGTGATGATGAAAGAGCTCTTTGACTGTCGCTCGCAGGTATTCATCTGTCATCATTGTTCTCTGTCCCAGTGGGATGGTTCAGTGTCTGGGCTGTCTATCCTCAGCCATCTCAATCACAAAGGGAAAAGACAGGGAACAGAGCAGTGACTAAAGCCAGGCCACGCTGATTGATTCTGACTAAGTGTCTGTGTGCGTGCGTTTTGCACGTGCGCGTGCGTGTGCGCATGACTACGTGCGCTTGCATGCACGTGTTTGCAGAAAAGCGTGTGTGTCTGCGGTGTGTTGCATATCTTTCATCGCAGTAGGTGTGAAAACAATCAACCGTTGGCAAATGCAGATGAAAGATGTTGGTGGAAAAAAAACAAATACGACAGCGGGGAACCTGTTGGATGAAATATGACATGCCTCCTCTGCCATCTGCCTTTGTCAAAACAATAAGCCAGTGAGCAGCCGGACAACACTGGAGGTAGATGGCTTTCTTTCGGTTTTCCCTGCTCTGAAATAGCTTGGTTCTGTGATGATGTTGCATTCAGGGAATAACCTTTAGAATAAGTCGACAGGTAACAATGGCGACGGCGGCTTATGCATCGGGTGGAAGGCAGGGACACTGAGGCCAATCTTGTTTTCAAGTAGGAAGCTCATATGCACCGTCTTTCCCATATGACCTGATTACAGCGCAAGCAACGCCTCCTGTCCATCCTATTTGAAAGCAATGAAGTTTTCCCCTGTGTTTCTTATCACGGCTGCATGGAAAATGCTCTTAACTTGAACTGGCTTCACTTGAACTAGAACGTTTCATAAACATGGAACCAATGAAACCCATTAAAGGTTAAAGGACATGGTCATCAATCTTGAAATACGGCTGTTTTTCCAGAAAATGGGACTTTTTGAAGACACAAGGTTTTGATCCAACAGCAGCGTTGTGCAGTGCTGTAGAGAACCCCCAGATCCAACACCGTGTTACAGTAATAGCAGCATTTGGAGGAAACATCTTCCTCATATGAGTGTTTGTGTTGCCACAGGCCTCCTGTTGATCCAGAAGTTGGCCTGTGATTGACTTTGTGCCGGAGCTTGGAAAACACACAGAAGAGATGTGGCACTAGCAGATAGGAACCCAAGGGACACGCAAAAAGTCTGGCATCTGCTCGGCATGCTGGGAATTCATAAACCAAATCCAGAACGCATTTTAAAGCCAGCTGCCGCTGACGGCTGCTACATGACAGAAAGGCGATCGGGAGGCTGAGTCAGTCCCGAGGCTCACTGTGCTCTGTTCAGCTCTGTTCAACTCTGTTCTGTTTGTCTTGTCTCTCTCTCTTGTCTCTCCGGGGAAGAAAGGAAGTCTGATTTCCCTGATGCTCACTGATGAGATCTCAATGCCTAAATACCCTATAGGTCGTCGAAGGATAATCAAGCCTCAAAAAAGAATGATTGGTTAACATTTGAATGGCAGTGATGATTACAGTACGATGGGCTTCGTCTTCGTCTAAAAAAAAAAACGCTGGATGAGAATCTGTCAGGCTGTTAGAGTCCCCGGTAGCAACACCGCAGTATTGTTGCACAAAGGCGATGAATCTGCAATCGCTCATGGTTTAACTGCTAGGGAGCATGTGTTGCGGTAGCGGGCAGTGGCAGAGAGACAGGCTAGTGACTTGAACTTTGCCGGTTTGAATACCGGATTGTCGGGAATGAGAAATGCTCTCCCCTCCCTCGTTAGCTATAGTTAAGTGAGCCTTTGAGCGAAGCACATAATCACCGATTGCTGCAATATTGGAGCTGCTCAGGGGCCAACGATAAAAAAAAACGAGATCTCATCACCCCAAGTTTAGCGTCATTAGAGACTTTTTAACCTCAGATGAACCGGATCACAGCCTGAGATTACCTGGTCCACCGTCTGCATTAAAACCAAGATGTCAGACAATCGTGCTGGAGACAATCATGCATGCTCCTTCCCTTACCTGAAAGGCGTGCGGGGTGTCGTCCACACAGTAAACCCGGAGGCTGTAGTCCATGGCGCTGGCCCCCATGCCCCCAAACACAGCCAGCTTCAGCCTCTTGACAGCGGCCTGGGTCAGGGGCTCGCCCACCAGCGCGTACGAGCCCGGCTGGTCCAGCAACAAGTGGCAGCTCGTCGAGTCCATTAGGCAGTAACAGGAAGTAGACTCCTCCTCCACTGACATCACTTCCTGCAACAAAAGAGTACAGATGGTTCCCATGAAAACACACTAGAGCTCCTCCTTATATTAAGACCAGGGCTTCGACATACATCCTATTTCATAATCCCATCCTTTCTGAATACTTGATTTTGGTGTTGCTGATAGACGTGACTGTTATCTAGTCCGTATCACACTACGGCGGAGGATTTCACAATAAAGGTTAGACCAATATTTCATTTTTCTGATGTAAATGGAGGATATTGGCCTTTTGTTAAAGATTGATTATTGGCTAGTCAGAGCCATTCACCTCTGATATGATGGACATGATCAAAATCAAATCAACTAAACCAACTTTGGTTAGGGTGTAAGGGTTTGATTAAGAAATAAAACCTGAACTCATCACTGAAAATGTCTTTATATCAGCCTGACCACCATGACCTTTATGTCCTCTGTGCTACTTCAATGTCAAACTGCTGCCTGTTTCAGTCGTATGAGCTCCGCCTCCTGTTCCACGTAGAATATCATATGAAATTATTGTGCGTTACTTGTCTTAACCATAACCACAAACTTGATATGAGATATGATCAGGTTGCAGTATTGGCCTTCAAAAATCCATATCAGTCTAATCACAATACGTGAAATGACAGTTTTACAGTTTTAGTTTGTTACATACAAGTCACATTACGCTTGGTCTGATTTATCCTCCCCTAATTCCCTAATGCCTTAGCAGCTTAGTAGTTTATTAGTGAACAAGGTGAGAAGTTGTCGTAGTAGCAATCACATCCAAAAACAATGATCAGAGCTGCCTGGCAATCAAGGCTGGAAAATTCTGCAAGTGAACCACGAAAAGACGATACAGAAGTTTAAATCACAAAGCAAAAACAAGGCTCGTCTACCGAGAATGTGAAAAACCATTCCCTACGTGAGTTACGGCGTTAGTACATTGCGGTACACAAAATAGTCATTACGAACTCTACAGTGTTTTATTTATGAAACGACAGCAGCAGCTGGAAAGCACTTTGTTATTTCCAACTGAAATGAAGGAATATCTTTCCTTTCCATTCCTTTCCTGCTTTTATGCAATAAAAAGGGTACACGAAGTACACAAGAAAGCCAACTGGAAATGGGAGTTTTATCATACAAATGGGAAGTAATAACATACCAAGGGAAATGGCCGAAAGTCAGTCCTTCCATGCTGCTAATGGTGCATTCAAGTCCTGGTTCTGATGGTGGAAGTCATGAATTGAACATGTGACACATTATAGTGCTTTTTGAATGTATGGCTTCACACTTTGAAAAAAACGAACAAGCCTTAACCTTCTTGGACGACTAAATGGGTACAATTTACTGCATGAAGACAATTCACAGTACTTTCAGGCAAAGCGGTCAACCACGAAGAAGTTGACTAAATTGACTTTCAAATGCCTTCAAAATCTTCTGGCACTCATTGTATTGTCATGTGTTGCAACCCCATCTTAGCCTGAGTATTCACATATTCAGTCATAGATAGCGAAAAAACAGCATATAAGGTTTGGTACTGATTGCGATACACCAGAACTGAGAGGTTGCAGGTTCGATCCCCAATAGGTCCATCAACAGCCATGCAACCTGTTGACGTGTTCTTAAGCAAGACTCCAAACCCCTACTGGCTGTCTCACTGTTAAATGGCTCTGGATAAGAGTGTCAGCTAAATGCCAAATGTGCCATCAATGGCCTTATTATACTATATTAACCTGTGTTTGAACCTACGAGGAAGTATTATAACAAAATTTAACAAAATAAAACCTCCCTTATACGTCATATAAATACATGGCTGTAACAACACAATGTAAGTGCAAACATAATGTACATAAAATACATCCTTTCAAAAAAGTGTTGCATCACTGTTGGATACTGGATTATCTCGGCCAGCTTGTTGGGCTGCTGCCCAAAAAATGTATCACAACTTAAAGAAAACACATATGGAATGTCCGGAACAAATGGCAAATAACCTCATTTATGAGCTCTTATAATGCAACATCATTTCAGGAAAACATTTACTGTATGTCAGGTGCTTATTTTAGTGCCTTATGTGCATTTTGTTTTCTAAGTACTAATAAGGCTGTGTTATAATGTTAAGGGGTAAGAGTGACTAAGAATCATCTATGGGTAGAGTATATTTTAACAACACCTTGAGAAATAGGTATTGTAATGGACCCATGCACTTGCAGGTACTGTATTATGCATCTTCAGAACGCTCTTCTCTGTCCTTTGGTTAGACCTCAATGATAAGTCTCATTATTTCCAACCAAGACCCGCAGAGGATCTCCTATGCATTTTAATATCAGGAGTGAAATCCCAAAGCCATATGAATCGTGCATTCATTCATATCCCCTCCGGTCTCCTCCATCTCACTTGCACGTCTTGAGATATTGCCTCGTGAGCCTGAATGGAAATTTTAGACACAGAACAGCAAACCTAAGGGGGTGCTTATTAGAGGTAAGGTTGGATGAACATGAGGTTAAACTCAGACGGGAAGCGGTGACGCCTCTCCGTCAGATGCAAGCAAACATGGCGTGGGTAGAGGAGCTCTTCAAAAGCGACACCTATCTCTAACGCGATGACCTCAAAAGGAGTCGACAAGGTTTCCAATCGGCGCCGGCATCCAGTGGCATTTTAGAGAGGGATTAAAAAAGGTGGAAGAAAAATGAACCAAGGGGTCGAGAAATAAGGTGTCACTTCCCTGAGATCGCCTGTCAATCAAATGGGATGGCCAGTACTTTTCAGTCTTTGCGACAGTCTTTTCCTGTTTCATTGCTGATGTTTCTTGCCTTTCTTTGTCTGTTCAGACCACGGTGGCTGTCGCTGCTCACGCTAATACCCGGTTCTTCTTCTATTCACTCCAAACACACCTCTGTTTTGCCGCCGCTGCCGTAAAATGTAAGGATCTTTCCTGATAAAGACCTCGCTGACACCGGGTGTTTAGAACAGCAAATGGAAAAGCTTTCATGAACTGGCTTAGAGGTTGGATCGCTATTGTGTTACATCCATCAGCGATAGTGAGTAATGTAAGTGACATTTATTTACATGAAAATGTCACAGATGATTACTTTAAAGGAAAGAATATGCCCTAAATCTCTTTAATTGTGTTACAAACTGTTATTAACGATGTAGCTTACATTTCTGGGCTGATTTGGTTGTTTGGTGGTGTATTTCTCTTATTCCCAAATGTACAACAACCTGACGTCACATCAAGATATTTCCAATGCAGCTACAATGATTGAGTTCGATAGCAACTCAATCTTTTCAGCTATCTAAAACATCAACAGTAATCGTCAGGTTTTGGCGTCGGCCCCTCAGAATGAAAGAACAAGGACTTCTTTCTAGATTCACTATTTTGCACCGACGTTCACCGATGAAGAAATCCGTCGTAGGAGAGGAAGAGACGTGCCCCGATGTTCACAAGCTAGTTGGCTTGCTAGCTATTTGTATTCCCACACGTCCCGCCTTTGACTCTTCTCTGGGGGTTTGTCGGAAAGGCATTCTGAGAAACGAGGGAAATCACTAACACACTTTATCACAAAATAACCCCTGGAATGCTTTGAGCATCGCAATCGGATGATATCGGAACAGCTGAAGAGTATCCGAGGGTGGAGTTTTCCTTTAATTTGAAGATGAAGGTCCATGATGTTGCATCTCATTGCGCGCCTCGCTTGGGGAAATACGGCGATTCATGCCAGGGCCAGCTACGCCATTTGTATAATCACCACACCAGAAGCACATCTCGCAGCCATCTTCACTGCTTAGAATAACATTTAGGACAAAGAAGGGATTCTTGGGTGCAGGCAACTCTTCTAAATAACAAGCTCTTTTAAGCACTGACAACTACGACAACAGCCAGGGGCAAACCTGTGGCATTCATTATTCTGACCCCTGCTAGGCTTGCCAAAACTTTACGTCAGATTTATATTTTCATCACTGCCTGCATGGAAATTCACTTCATTATTCGCCCCCCTTCTCTTATTAGCGTCTCTTTTTCCTGCTCCTATTCCAAACCAGAAGCAAATAATGCAAACTGACGACAGCGATGGGGCTTGTTATGCCTCTGGGTTCAGGATTAAGCTCTCGGTACTATTTCCAGGCCAGTAAAAAAAACCTCGTCTTTACCAGAGCAGGGGGGGGGGAAAAAACACAGTCGGAGTGAAAAAACCCACTTTACACACTACATAAACACCAAATTAAATACAGTGTGTTCATGACATTTCCCTGCAAACCCCCGTTCTCCACCAAAGCTACCGGCGCGAAGCTAACGAGGGATGCAAAGCGTCAGGTGAGAGTGGTGCTGGCCGGTTGTGTGTTGTGGGGTGGGTAGGTGGATTAGGTGTGGGAGGTGGTGGTGGTGGCGGTGGCGGTGTTAGACGAGGCAAATAGAGAGTCACCGTCAGCAGAGAAACCATTTCCATGACTCTCCTCCTGATTGCCTCACGTCCACATCCACTGTGCTGTCTCCATCCTGACCCACTAATCGATACTTCCCATGTCTAATGGGCCCTTGCACCCCCTGTCGTAACCCCTCCCTCCCCCACCACCACCACCACCACTACCCTTCCCCACTCCCCCCACTGACTGACAGTGGACCATGCCTCTTCCTCGCTATTACAAACTGTAATTGTTTTTTTTTTATTCCCCTCAGGCGGGAGGAGCAGTGTTACCTTTAGGTGACCTTATGTCACCTTCTGGGCCCACGGGGGCCATAAGACTAGATCAATCCGCACACCCACGCCGCTACCCAATAGTCATTTACTGCTCACACGCAATTCACCAGTCACGTCTCACGGTGACTAACTGGACCTCTTACCACATAAAGCAAATATATAGAGGTCAGTGAATGGGGGGAAAACAGAGTCAACAACCCATGGCATCTTATGTCAAGGAACATGACTTTCCCCTCCGTAGACCAAGCCGCTATCCCACCGCGTGGAGACAGGGTGACATTCAGTGATGTAGTGGTGAATAAAAAGGTGGATAAACAACGACCTCCAGTCGGTGATCATCATAAGTAAACAACCACCAACATCAACGACAGTCAATTACATTTCAGGATTACGGTTGGCGTCGGCGTGAAAAGATCGGTGAACCCTGCTCTGCAAATAACAACCGTTCGGGGGGGGTGTGTGTTTACCCTCCACCACAACTCTGGTGACATTTACCCAGTAAAGCATGGAGTCGTTGAGGAAAAGACAAGCGAGCGGAAAAGGGAAAGGGAAGGGGAAACACCGCCTCACCTCCCATTTGCTGTCCTGGGTTTTCCTCTTCAGCTGGATGTTCCAGTTCTCGGCGTCCACCTCGGCGCAGTGAGCTATGGTCATGGCCACTGGGCTGGAGAGGTCCAGCCCCGGAGGACCGTACGTCACCTCTGGGCCCAGGAGGATTTCACAGCTTTCCTCTGTTTGGACACTAAACATACCGAGACACACACACACAGTGAAATTGTAAAAGTTAGTTTTCATGATGTGATACCCGCCAGCAGAATGCCTCTGTTAGATGCTCTGCACGTTTTGCCTCTTGATGGACGCATTGCGTATCATTAATGCATTGATTTTTAGTGTGTGTGTGGTAGGAACTGCACTGCACCGTGTCCATTGCAGTGTGTCGGAGCAGAACTGGTCTTTGTGTATTACTTTAAGTATGTGTGCAATAAAATAACACCGCTGTGCCAGATTGAAAAGCACTTTTCTTTGTTTTGAGGTGAGATGCTCTAATACGTCTCACCTACACGAGCTGTAATTTCTTCTCCACTGCTTTTCTTTTTTTTCTTCATGAGGAAAAAAACAAACTAAGTGGAAACATATCAACTTGTTGTGTATGGCGGTGTCCCGCTCGCTTTAGGCAGAAGAGTGCGGGTACCGATCTCTCCGTGACTCTGCATATTTATCATTTTCTGTTTATTACCTTGGGGCCATTATCTGTACTTAACATCTCTCTTTGTGCTCCTGCTGCTGCACCAAGCACAAGAAATTAATGAGAAGGTGTGCCAACAAAACACACGCCTCCAGGAGTTGGATTCCCTGGAAGTGCTGCTGTTGGGAAGTCAAGCTCGAGTTCAGGCTCCTCAAGTGCGAGTTACTGCCACACAGCCAGGCCAGAATTCAGGTCGGCGGAGGTGAAACCGTCAGCGCAGGTTTACCTTCCAAATGGAGCGTGCTCATTAAAAAGCGCTTACAACAAAACAGCCCTTGCCGGTGGATAGTGGCAGCTGTCATGGAGGTGGTTTTAAAAAGGGCAGGCGAGATCAAGGCAGCGCGGAGCGACGCCTCGGCAAAGCCCTCTAAGCTCATATCAGTCATCGCAGATCAGAGATCTGAGGACGCTGATTTGTCGAGATTTCCTCCCCTGAATGAATGAGAAGTGATTTGTCTCCCCCCCCCCCCCCCCCCGCAGGAGCAGGGGGGCGTTCAGTTCACGGCTTAAGCGTACAGTACACACTGACGCTAAACAAACAGGTAGCGAGTCAAGAGGAATGCACAATGAAGCTCCGCTCTATTAGCGCGGCGGCTGTTTTCCACCAGCTTCATCCTGTTGATGTATGATTCAACACAATCTGCCCCGCATGTTTACGCACGTTTCATATCGCGCCGTTCCCATTCTCTGCGTTATGTAGGGTTAATACACAATGCGTTTCAGCATCCACTACATTCTCTTTTTTTTTTTTTTTTTTTACTTTTCTGTGAAGTACCACACCAGGATGGACTTGGAGCGCGAAGTGC
The DNA here is from genome assembly GCA_034670385.1 of Hoplostethus mediterraneus. Classification (NCBI taxonomy): domain Eukaryota; kingdom Metazoa; phylum Chordata; class Actinopteri; order Trachichthyiformes; family Trachichthyidae; genus Hoplostethus; species Hoplostethus mediterraneus. The sequence continues at coordinate 1,057,148 of JAXDDW010000002.1, forward strand.
AATGATTCATCCACCCTTAATCGTCTGTGTCAGCGGCCTTGCAAACGATACTCCGACTTTGTTGTGTTTCACGTCCGCCCCCCAGCCCCCCCCCCCACTCCCCGCAACTCTTATATTCTGTCCGTCTCTCTGTTACTTCAGAGACATGTTACGTAAGCTTCTGAGCCATTAGAGTTGCTTATCTGTATTAAAGGGGCGCCTGTGTGTCTTAGAACACCTTCAGTAGTGAATGCGCTCTCTAGGTGCCGCCATCCACTCCAGACTTTCCAATTACTGCCTCAACATCTGACCTGGGGGAATGATATACTCACCCACTCTCACTAGTAGACCATTACACCGCCCAATCCCCTTGCCCTCTTCCCTTATTCAGATGAAGGCTCCTGGCTCACTGTTGGTTTTTCCCTTATGTCAACAGCGGCTCTGCTCTTGAGTAGTCCGGAGAGAGTTCTCAATCCTCAGCCAACAACGCTGAGCCTGATCACACATTTAATAAAAAAATAAAATAAAATAAAAAAGTCCAGGCCGGGAGCAGATTACCCGGGCCCGGGCCGGCGAGAGTCCGGCGGGCAACCTGAAAGAAGCGCCCCGAGGCTCCCCCAGTCCCTTTTCTCAATTCCACTTGTCAACACGATGAAGGGCTCTGCGCAGCGGCTCCCCGAGCCCCTAGATGAGGTGCATTACTTAAAGTGAGCGATGACTCACTCCTCGGGGACCCAGGAGCCATGCAAAGTGGCAGATTGGGCCGGGGAAGGAGACAGCGAGCTTAATAAATGCACACATTAACACGCTCCATTAGCCTCACCTTTATTTGCTTGTAGTCGCCCACCTGTTTGTCCCACTGTGCTTTTGTCGGTTTTTTAAGGCGCTGCAGAACGCCCCATGCGGCGCATGGATGCATGAATCAGAGAGACATCTAGAAGTGAAGCGTCATACGTACTCTAATATCCAGTGAAAGCATCTGCAAGTTTAGCGCTCCTCATTTTTAACATCTCTCTCCTCTCTCTCTCTCTCTCCTTTCATCTCGCTCTCCCTCTCGCTAGCTGCAATCTCTTTGCTGTGAAGCGTTCATCAAAAGAACTTAATTAATCAAGGATTGCCAAATAAAACTGCTTGATTAGCTCCAAGAATGGCTCTGTGACACATTTGTGGTGAAGCATTCACCTAACGAACAAGTTGGTGCATCAGAAAACATTAAAATTGGTATTAAGTGGTATTAAATTATTTATGATTCATTCATAATGTCTGTACAACTAACTTTCAGACCACTTCATTTCTAACTTCTAGACCTTAGTGTGTTGCAATCCACTTGACTTGGAAATGAGTGTAAACCTCTTGAAAGAACTCAAAATGCTATTTGAAAATAACTCCTGAAATGACTGGCTGGGTTAAATACAATGTGGAGAGAAATTGTAGATTTATACATAGATACATACATAGATAGATAGATAGATAGATAGATAGATAGATAGATAGATACATACATACATACATACATACATAGATACATAGGCTACATATATACAGTGGTATCCATTGTCAAGTCCCCTTTCATTTATCTTACATTAGTAATAAAAAGTAATTGCAATAATACTTGGGATTACCGACGTGAATGTTGAACTGCAAACGTCTGAATTGATTGTGGTAGTATTCTATGTAGGCCAACTGATGGCTCTGATTGGTGTGCTTGAACCTGTTGTGGAAACCCCTACGAGCCTACAGACGGTGCTGATTGGCTAGTATATACTGTCAGTGAGATAGGGCCCCGTACTTTTGTTGTCATTTTGTACAGCCAGGCTTTATTATACATCTCTTTTTATACAGGAATAATTCTCATTGGGTGTTAAGATACCAACATATAACTAGAACAATTGATTATACAATGTCTTTTGATAATAAATGTTAGCTATTTTATTTGCATGATTTCATGAAAAAAATGAAGGAGCTATTTTTATTAAGTGTACTTTATTTTTTGCAAAGAATCCTGGGTAGTGTGACATAGATAGTCTGACATACTTGTTCCTGTTTCTATGCTGAGTCAAGCCAGCTAGAGATAGCTAGAATAAGATCTGAAATAGGGCAGTGTTGCCTTCAAAATAAAAGCATACAAACATTGAAACACATGCTCATCAATAAGGGTTTTATTTTGAAGGTTGTGACCCTATTTTTTTTTTACTCAAGCTGGCCCAACACTGGTCTGTTCCTAGCAGTAGCTGTAGTTGAGATAATGCAAACGTCTATCGATGAAGCACGCACTTGAATATGGAAGTGATGTTGTCTTTATTTTCTGTTTCTTTGCTAGATAGATATAGTCACTGGTCAAAAATAGCTTCATTTGGTTAGATTTGCAGGATTCTAATGACACGTAAAGTATTTCAATTTTTTTCAAAAGCCTCTTTCATAGAGCTGATTGAAAAACTCAATGGGAAGTGAAACGCTGTGAAATGAGAAGTGTGAAAATCGCAAGCATGAATTTATAGTCACTGTAGTAATATCATTCATTCGATTGTCAGTTTGAGTGAGGTAATATATTTTTCTTTCACCTACAACAATAATGCACATCTTAAAATAAGTGCTGATATAATGAGAGTGTGACCAGGCATGATGCTACATGACACAAAAGCGTAGTAAGGAGAATGGAGAATGTCACTTTCAGTGGATGGATAAATACTTGTACCTCAGGAGCAATCGAAACCTCTCAGATCCAGATGAATCACAGTTTGAACATTTGACAGCTTTTATTGCAGGAGTATAATGTCACTTTCCCAGGGACACAGGGAGTTGTGGGCTATGGACCGAAACCACGAACAATGTGTCCAGCCGGAGAAAGAGACATTCTGCTGTGAGATCTGCGGACCATGAGAGCCCAGGGCTTACAGCGGGGGGCTACCATGGCTTTCCATCCAGAAAAACAGAGCAGCTAGGTCAGTCGCTGTGGGCAGCTTTGACTCCGGCCAGAGGGCGAGGCGTCCGGGCAGGCCAGTCATGTCACACCTACTCATGTTGCACTTCTACTGACAACCATATAGATGAGATTATCATATTAGCCCTCAAACTCTAGAACTGATTCCTCAGTTCACTTTGTGAGTTGTGAGAGTCGGCTTTGTGTACCGGCGCCTCTGACATGTGAAATAAAACCAGACCGGGAGGCATCTAGACAACACCAAATAACAACAAATAACCTACTGTGTCTGAAATGTTTGTCTGCACTTCTTTCATAAAGTACACATATTGAAACTCTGGTTTCAGCCTTAAAAGCCTCATTCCCCTACCAGGACAGAGAGGTTTCTGCCTCAGTACGTTGAAGGATTTATCTTACAACACAAAGCACTCATAAAACCTTGGAGGCTGAGGAAAAATATGTCTGACCTAAGCAAAACCGAGCCTTCAAAAGATTTAGATGAGCCTTTGAAAAACTCAAAAAATAAGCTTTAATGGGATTCTACGAGGGTGTGGAGAAGTGGGTTGGACGGGGATTGGTTGGATGCAATGAAAGAAAGGATACGATTCTCTGCAGGCTCCCTGGCCTGCCAGGATGCAGACAGTGATTGACAGCTCGCAAGATGACAAGCACAACAGACCACAGGGAGAAATGGGGTGTCTACAGTAAACATATTTCCACTCACACGGAGCAATGAAAAAATAAGCACTTGAAAAGCACCGCTGTGGCCAAAGCCCAACTGTCAAGTTTGGGCCTGAAATATTTTTGAAGTATTTCAAAGGTGAAAATGGTAGATAAACCAGTGGGAGAAACCAGACTCCCTTTTGCTGGCAGGTAAGAATCTCGAAAAGGACGTGAAAGGAGCTAGTATAATGCACATCTCCGGCTCCAGGCTTCCAAGCCTGTACAAAGGCAAATCATGGCTTACACATGCACTACAACATTTCAACAACAACCTGCCTTAAGAGCATTTGCTGCCCACGCATGCAACAGTGTGTGAGTCATGGGAGGACTTCCATTGTACTGAATATGTATTGTAAACTGAGTAGTTCAACGTAGAGCTGATCTGCGTCACAGTAGCGCGTCATTTATGTCGGTGAAAATACATATATCGATATATCTAATATATCGGAATTCATCAGCATAGAAGAGCACTGTTGTTTTAAAACCATCTTCCAGTACAGCTCACTTTCATGACTAGCATAGCTCTTTCAGGCACTGCTGAATATTTCAGTGGCGTGTCACAGACATTAGACTGGCCTGTCAAGACTATACACAGTCCTGTCATTTCCCCCACTAATATGTGCAGTTTTTTTTTTTGGGGGGGGGGGGGGATCTCTTTCTTCTGTGACTTTGTTCAAAGCGCAGCGCTGTGAATAAACAGTGACACTTCAGAAGAAACCGGAAAGCCCTCGTGGCTCTCCGCGGGGAAGGGCGTGCAGAAACACCCCCCCACCCCCCCGGAGAGAGGCTCAGTCCATCGTAGGGTCATTACCTCGCCGTGATCGGAATACGTAATGCGCGCACCGCCGAGATGAAAGGCCCCGGGAGACAACCGCGCCTTCTATTCGGCGCTGCACGTCCATCAGCACGGCATGCTCCATTCATCACCGCATTCATCACTGCTTAAGCACCCTAGGCCCTGACTACCCCCCCCCCCCCCCCCCGCCACCCACACCAAGACCCCACCCCCACCCCTCGAGTCCTGCATTGTTGACAACATCTGGAGTATATAACTACATATTGACTCTCGGAGGAGTAGCGGGGGATGGAAAACGAGATTGCAGGTTTGACTTTGCCCCCTGCGAGACAGTTGGCTAAATTAAGTACTATATTGCAGAACCTCCCCCCGGGGTCTCTCTGCATGAACTTGACTTTCCCCGCAGCAGCTGGGAGATCAAAGCCCGGACTACCACCTGTGAAGAGCTTGTGGAAATGAACACCCATATCGTGACACCTAGAGGACTCCTATAGAGAGCGCGAGATGGGCTGCGGCACTCGCTGCGCCCATCTGGCACAGAGCTGAGCGCTACACCGAGAGAGATGGGGAATGGGCACGGGGAGGGTCAGAGATGTCTACCCTCTGTATGTCTGTTCCCGCTGCTCTTTGTTTGTGTACACACTAGCGTTTGAGCGATACCTATAGTTTGGGATTGAAAGTGAAAATGCCAATATTCAATATCCTTACATTTGTCCATTTGTATGCCAAAGGAATCTAAAAACGTCCAAGTATTCAGAGTTGAAAAAGGTGGAAAAGTTACTTCAGTGTCTTTTGGGCTGCACCATACATGCCATCACAAGGGACACCTGGACTCGTTCAGCATTACTGCTTTCACTGTGTTTTCTGTTGCCTTCTGTGAACCGCTAGCCTGCTGCTCTTGTCCCTGTTTCATTTTCTTCTTTTCCCATACCCCCAATTCCCTATCAGGAGGCCTTTTGCCAGGCTGTCACTGCGAATAAGAATGTGTTGTTAACTCATGTGCCAGGCAAGTGAGGCTTAATTAAAAGTCTTAGAAGAACAATATTGAACCCCACTAGATAAACATGGGCCATCCAGTAGTGGTCATCTTGTGTAAAAGGGCAACATTTTTAAAGCATACCTTTTGAGGTTTCTGTATGATTTGAATAGCTACACATGGGCCATGGGTGCTTGTGGGGGCTATAGCCGGCCAGTGTTGCTACTAGTTGCTGCTAGTTTTTCTCTATGCCTGTTAGCATTACAAATACTTACAAGACAGCCAAATGTGTATGTGTAAAAGCCGATAAGGCTAATATCACGACAGGGCAAAATCCCTAATGATCTAAAAACAAATTATTTGGATGGGAATCTACGAGCAAGGGATAAGTATGTACCATAATAATGTTTTCCCTGCTTATCTATGACTTTCCATGTGTATCAATAGCAGATTTTAAAGACAGCAATGCTGAAAGAATACCCTAACATATATATTTTATGCTCTTCATTAGCACTTGGAAGAAAAAGAGAACTAAGTATGGATGATAAAACAACCACAGGCTCATTAAGCTCAACTCACTTTGCAGCACAGACCATACACAGGCAAAACCATATTTCTTTGACATCAATTTGCTTGAACCTAATTTGGTGGTGATTAAGACACCATTAATAGAGCGTATTAAACTTGTAACTTTATAATCTGCTTCAGTAGTGCTTCTAAGACAATCAAGAGTTCAGAAGTGACAGTCCTATTGAGGGTGTTGAGAGCCTGCTGGGCTTGCGAGACTAAATGCAGCCGCGCTAATGCTAAACGTAATAGAGGATAATGTAGAGAGAAACGACATGAAACGGGGCGGTGAGGACATGGGGTAGTTAGAGGAGATAGATGATAAGATGGAGGAAGACTGACAGACAGATGGATCATTTTTTGGGTAAACTCTGGCCTCACCTTGCCTCTCCCTGATTGATCACCATGTACATCTCCCAGGACATATCTTCAGCCACGGCACCATGGGGCACCAGCAAGCTGACCCCTGGAAAACACACACAAAAATGTCAACAGCAACATCTCCAACAGAATGACAGTATAGGGCAAAATAAGGTCTTAGTTATTATGGATAGGGGTCCTACAAGAATGTACTGATTACGCGTGACCACATCATAGCATATTAAAGAAAAAACAATATTGGTCTATAATAGTCTATATAATATATGTTGAATAATGATATAAACATTTAGAACATTGGATAAAATGTATCAAATCCACTGATTTTGGTGTCAAGATAAATATTTAATCATTTGGTTTGACTTTAACTGTAAACACACTTGAAGTCTGGAAGGACTTCTTCTGAATGACCCCTTTCATCCAGAAGAACTCAAACTATTTTTCTATTTATTTTGATCCCAGACAATGTTCACTAAACTTTAGCTTATGCAACATCTTTCACGAAGCAAGTGGAGAGTTCTGCAGTGTCTCAACAGAACAATACTGCCGCAACACTGTTGCCTGACACTATTCATCTGGCACTATGGGAATGGAATGACATTCACATTGAGCAGCAGAGAGCTTATAAAAGCTCTGCTTTACAAAAAAAAAAGGTTTACAAGAGCAGAGTGGGACAAAAGACAAACAAGGTTTTTGGCAAGTCTTTGCAAAGTGAATATTTTGTAATACCTCTGCTGTCTCCAAAATGCACATTTCAACTAGTTCGCTTTCATTAAATGAACAACTGCCATCCTGTCTGGCATGTTAGTTATGATTGCTCTGTTACCATCTAGACAAAAACACCCAAAATGAAACAGCAATTCAATCCCAATAAAACATCTCCATGATGGAAATGTGGCACAAAATACACAGAAACCAAAACCTGTGTTTATTTAAAAATTGTAAATATGAATTAAAAAATATTAAATATTCCTACCTAAACCTTAATTCTAATAGCACTAACAACCTCACTTGGTGCGAAGTGCTCATCATGTGCTCTTCCAGTCCACCAACACTCAACAATAACTCAAATGCTAGTATTTTCCCACTGCTATTTTATGTAGTTGTACTGTATTTCCCACCGGGGCATATTCCTCCCTTTTCAGAGAAATTCTCTGAATTCCTTTCAGACCTGATGACTCAAACTGACAACATTTGAATTATTGGTGATTTCAATATTCATTTAAATAATGTGACTGATCCCCTTAGTAAGGCTCAGCGCTTATCATGTTTGGCTTTACGCAGCTTGTTCTCGAATCGACTCATTCTAATGGTAACACCTTTGATCTGGTTCTTGTGCGTGGTATCACCGGCTCAGCTGTATTAGTTTGTCCTTACCCTCCGGCACTATCAGATCATCGCCTAATTCAATTTCAAATTGAACTACCCCGTTGTCGTACCAACCGCATCGATACCTATAGCAGCCGACGCATTGACACCACCTGACTAGATATGCTTGACTCTGTTGCGCCTCTAATCATAAAGAATCGTAGCATAAAGAAACCACCTGCCTTGGTTTATGGATGATAGGTGTACATTAAAGCATGCATGTACAAGGTTAGAGCGTTAATGGCTTTTATCCATTGGCCTATCCAATTACAAACGTCAGGCCAGCTTATTTCTCACGGCTTATCAATGGCAATAAAAACAACCCGAAGTTCTTATTTGATATGGTAGCAGAATTGCTTGAAAACCCTCGCCTACGCTGAGTGCTCCATTCACTGCCTCTGAATGTTGCCTACTTGACCCTCTTCCTGCTGAAGAGGGTCAGAACTCCTTCCGGTATTAGGACCTCCAGTGCTATCAATAATTAATAATTAATTAATTAATTAATTAATTAATTAATATCATGAATACCTCTATGTCCAGGCATTGTCCCCTTGGCCTTTAAAGCAGCCATGGTCAAACCTTACTTCATCAACTTGAAAACATCAACTTGATCCGGGTGTCCTTAATAACTATAGCCCAAGCAACCCAATGAACCTGAATATCTCTCCACCAATTGGCTATTTGAACCATTTCAATCTGGCTTTAGGTCATTTCATAGCACTGAGGCTGCACTTGAAAAGCTGGTAAATGACCCATTCCTTGCTTCGGCCTCTTCTTTTGACAATGTCCATCACAGTATACTTCTAAATCGTCTTTCAAACTACATCGGCATCAGAGGCTCTGCACTTTCCTGGTTTAAGAACGCCTAAAAGTTAATTTTGGTGTTCCACAAGGTTCAGTGCTTGGCCAGTTACTATTTTCTGTTCAGATTACTGTAGATTACAGACAGTTACCCATCCGGCACCTATTGCATGCTCAGCCATCCTGGTGTCGGGATCCCTCTCTGAGCTGCCCAACTGCCATTTTTTCTTTCCTAATATTTTCTTGAGTTTTTTTTTTCTCCCTTGTCTTCTTGGAGTCTCTAAGGCTGGTGGTGTCAGTTAGGTTACATGGATGGCAAGGCCTGTCTTTGCCTTTACATGCTATTTTGTGTTTGGTGTTCTGCCTCTATTTCCTTTTCCTTTCCTTTTTTGTCTTGTTTTGTGTTGTGTCTTTGACTGGCTAGATCTACATCGAAGTCCTTTCAGACATGTTTTGTGATGAAGGGCTATAAAAATAAACTTGACTTGACTTTGAACTGGAAAATTGCATCGGGTCCCTTTTTATAGAATTTCTACCTGGCTATTTTGTTTAAATATCATTATGGCAAAAAAGAGCTTCAGTAATCTGCAGTGAAGTGCTATGTACGGCCGGCCATTCAAATCTAATGAATAGTGGCCACCACTGACAGGATATGTGAGTGGTGCACTTGACAGCAGTGACTCTTCCACTCAGACCCTCAGCCTGAAAGAAGACTGGAGGAGGCTGATTTCAGTACAGCTCTCCATCTGAGCTGAGGGCCACTGCTACATACACAAGGACCACAGGAGAGGAATGTAAGTGCAATGGTTCACACCGACTGTTCACGCGGACTGCTCATGACAACTGTAGGAGTCCACGCAAAACTCCTCCAATCTATCCATATGTGTTGGCGGACCACGATGACAGCGTGACCCCTGTTTGCCAGAGAGAGCCGGCAAGACTGTAGAGGAATAACAAACAGCTACCTGCCTTGGCAACAGCACTGAAGGATCCTAGCAACAGCTTACAAAAGTTACAAGGATTATAAAACCGGCAACTTAATGAAGAGTCGTGATATAGTAAGAATGTGAGATCTTACGGAATTCAAAGCACATACTGTAAAGTAGTTGAGTTATACTCTAATTAGGTGTCCTCTAAATGAAGTTTTGCTAACATTTTGCTAAATGTTTCCTTACCCTTTCTTCCGTGCACCACTTTTTTTCAAACCACCAGTGGCTTTTTTTTTTACACTGAAGGCAATGGGAGCAACTGATTTTAATTTGCTTTTTACACAGAACAGAGCGCTTTCAAAAGTTAGGAAAAGTGAAACTTTTTCGAGGAGTGCACCACTTTTTTTGGGAGCCAACCAAACACAACAAAGAAGTGAGCTTTCACAATACACAGGCAGCTGGCAATTTATGACAACAGCAACACGCAGAATGAAACCGGAGAAAGTACCAAGACGAATATTGGTAGTAAGTACTGCTTGCTGATAGTTTCCATAAGATGAAGCTACAGTAGCTGCCACTAAGTGTGCAATGTATTACCTGCTTTTCATTAACATAGTGCCATAATGCAAACATGCCCGAAGTCCACATCTTCATCATTCTGTGAAACTCACCTGTGTTCGGCACCACCAGACGTCCTCCAGGGTGGCCGAACATGCCAGTGGTTCTCAGCTGCTCTTTTGTGGGGGTGAAGGGCCCGTTGGGGGTGAGCAGGCCCTTCTTGCGCCTCTCCACAGTGCTGCCGCAGTCTCGGCTTAGGCCCCGGGGGAAGGTCTCCGCGGGGGCTTTGGCGTGGAATTCAGCCCGCTCGGCCACACCTAGTGAAACCATAAAGGAGCTCTGAACTTTGACCTTGATGTCTGGCAGAGGGTCAAAGAGCTCTTTGTCTATGGTGTCCTGGAAGCAGAGGGGAGTGCTGTATGTCCGTCCCACTGTTAAATCTGGCTGCATCGAGGAGTTGAGAAGCAGTGGGTTGCCTACAGAGATGGAGAGATACACAGCCACACAGTCATTCAGTCATCTAAAGCCCTATTCACACGGAACTAGTGTTACATGGGGACCTCGTGTTATAAGTGAATTATGAATTTCATGAAGTGCATTAGCATGGGATGATGAAATTCACGGAAATCAATGGTATCCCGGATACAATTGTATCAAGTCAAAGTTTTACAATGTTGTTACTTGCTGATTTAGCAAAGCAAAACTTTAGGTTTGTGACAAAAACACATTCAAAACCTTCTATAGAGTCAGCCACTGCCTCTATTTTTTGTGACAGGAAGAAGATGGAAATCATGGAAGAAGAAAGAAAAAAAAAAAGAAGAAAAATACATTTTGTGCCAAAAAACCCAAAAGTTCAAGTTTGATTCGCACAGGTGAGCTCAGGGGAGCTCTGTCTTCACCAAAATACAGTAGATAATTTGCGCTGGATTTTTTCCTTACTTTTTTAATTATGGGCATGCTCGGGGCAGATGTGCATGGGATTAAAATCAGTAACAATCTCCAGAATTACTACAAATCACTAGTAATATTAGTCCCATGCGAATAGGGCTTAGCCATTACTATATGACCCCCCCCCATCACTATATACCTTATACAGAAATTGCACACAGCTGGACAGTTAAACTCCAGCACCAATTAAAACAACATGTCTGGGCAAGTGACCAGTGCATAAGAGGTAAGGGAGCACAACCTGGACAGAAGGTCCAGGGCTCAGAGCCATGGTCAGGGCGTTAGATTTAATTACCAAGCACACACAGCTTGATCTCCATAATCCATCTGCAGGAGTCAGCTCCTCTGCATACTGAGTCGTCCTCCTGAAGGACAGAGGCAGAGAGAGGGGAGGGCCTGAAAAGGTCTAGGTGACTGCTCTGTAAATGAGGGGAGTCCTTCAGCTCCCAGTGTGGACCCAACAGACCATGGAGGGGGGTCTTCATCTGTGGCCATTAGATCTGACGATGCTGCCAAGCGGACCGAGGGATGCGCTGCATCGATCTGGCAGACTCAGACACAGGGTGCCCCTGGATTCGACGTGCCAAGATAACGGCGAAGTCACAGAGTCCTTGCTGCCCAGCTGTTGCCTGGCAAGGGGTGCAAGGCGGGAGGCTAATGTTGTTTTATTTTTAGGGAAATCGTTAATTACCGGGGGCGTGATCTGTGTTGAGCATTTTTGGGGTGTGTTCGTTTTGGCTTTAGAGCCCAATTATTCTTATCTGTTTCCTCTTCCCAGCGCAATTCCCATAAATAATGTAGACTATAACCAGCAAATTATTTACATTTCAGCCATTTAGCTGATGCTCTTATCAAGAGTGTCTTGCTCAAGAACACGTGGACAGGACACATGGTTGTTGTAGGGATTGACGCACTTTGTGCCGCCATGGTGCCTGCAGATTCCAGCTTCATAAATAATAGAAAGCATGACTAGATATAACAGGGAATAACATTTTCAGATAATTGCTACCAAGCAAATGTGATACTGACAGCAAAACCTTGGGGGACTTCCCCCTTGTGTGCTTTTGGCCGAAACTGCAATCCTGTGGACATTGCCCCTCTGAGCTGACGTCGGATCAATGCTGAATTTTCCCCACCTCTCGTCTCTGGTCGAGTGGAGAATAATCAGATTATTGCTTGAGTGTGCATCTTTAAGAATTGTGCCGCAAAATGGAATGGCGGTGGTGGGATGAGAGAAGTTAATGAAATGGACCTCAGGTTGAATACCTTGAGGGATAGGTTTGGAATTGGGCCTCTGATTAAAAATCACTCAGAAGCAGAAGTAATGTAGAGAGACAGGGTCAGGTCCAAAGATTCATTCACTAGCTTACCTTACACCAGCTCCTGCAGCAGAGCTAACCGAAAGCATTTAAGAGCTTCTTTAAGCATTTAAGAGCTTTTTTTCCCCTGCCGATTATTAGCCACGGAAAGCTACAGATTTGCAAAAAGCTAATTTTTAAAGGTGTTTCCCCCCCCCAGAGAAAATGTATCACCCTCTGCTATTTGTTCATGAAAATCAGCACAAAAGTAGGTTAACATAAAATGCTACAACAACTGCCTCTAAGACAAACTGGAGCTGGCATAAGAAGAGAGAGGATGTGCTCTATATTACAGGGGCGCCTTTGGCCCAGCTGATAGAGAGGAAAATGTGATTGTGGCCAGTGGAGGGCACAGCAGGCGGGCTGCGGGGAGAGATGGCCTATTTAAATAGGATTGATGACCTGCCGGATGTAGACCCCGCTCATCCCAACTCCCACGTCCCAATCACCCCTTCTTGTTGTATGATGACGGTGGGGCATGAGTGACTCCCGAGGCCTTGGAGGAGCCAGTGGATTTGGTCGGGGGCCGGGCATGGTCTCCGACAGGACTTTTCACAGTGCTGTCAGCGAGGCAGCCAGGATAGATCACCCATCGCCACGATGGCTATCACTTGTGCTAACCCAGAAGTGTCAGTGACAGTAATATGAATGCCTGTAGCAAGGCTGCCCGGGACAGCCACAGCCCCATACGCCTCTACCAACAGAAGTTATTGCTGTGCACAACAAAAATGGAATTGATGTTCACTGTTCCATGCCCCTCACATTTATCCATCAGTGGCTTTAGCTGGTGTAATCTGATGGAGGAGGATTGGTTACCTGACAGTCAAATGTGTGGTCCATAGGGAGGGGGGGGGTGGGCATAGCCAGTGTCTATCAAAGATTGATTATCTCCAGCTTCACAATAACATAGAAGCAGGTCTGTCAAAATAGAAGGACAGGTCTTTTCACTGATTATGGAGGTATAAATCCTAAGCTGATAGGGAGGCTATGCACCATGCTGCTCAATGCAAAGGAATGTCATCAATCACTGAGGTGGCCCTGTCTGAGGGGGCCTTGACGATGCTGCCTTTTGGCCTTGTGGGCGTCGGCCCGTATCCCCATGAAGCTGACAGCACTCTCTCGCTCTCTAACCTTGTCTGGTGGTCTTGAAGTTGAAAGACTGGAAACCCCCAGTGAGCGCCGAGGAGTCGATGACATCCACACCATACTCGCTCTGGTTCTTCCTGTACAGCATCACGGCCACCACCAGGATGGCCACCGCGATGATGCCCGCTCCCAGCCCCGAATAGAGAGCCACGTCATTGGAGCTGTCCATACCTGAGGAACACATAAAATCAGGATAATTTGAATGCGTTTTCCAGAGATTTCCATGGGTTGCACAAAGTAAAAGTATGGCAGAGGGTCTTTTCACTCTTACTTTGGAGCTTTGCCGAAAAGTGTAAGCGTAACCAAGGACTTTTTAAGCTTTAAAAAAAGAGCCATGTCTTCTTTTTATTAAAAAAAAGACCCAGAGACATTGAGTAGACATGGAAGAAAAGGAATGGACATGATGCTGTTATTATGTAGACATTCAGAGGCAAAAACAGGAAGGAATCGTAATGTATTGCATGGCATGGGAATGTTAGAAAATGAATGGTGGAATGAGTTAGGATTGAGCGGACCAGCTGTCTTATCTCTCTATGCTACATTATGCACCATAGATAGGAATAAATGAACATGTCCAGCCGTTACTCTAAACTGTTACACATTACACTCAAGCTGCTAACATGGGGGGTGATTAGTCTAACTGCCTTTAGACTCATCGGTCTATATCCAATAGTCATGATGGATGTCTCGCAGAGAAGAAAATCGGAGTCCATGCTGTGCACCCAGTGGTCACCAGTGGTCACAAGGAAACGATCAAAGGCAAATTAATTTAGAGTAATCCTGCCAGTGTGATTACTCGCCACATACCACGCCAGCTCACTTCCCTTTTTAAAGCACTCTCCATTCAATCGACCATAGATTACGAAGAAGGCACACCTCACGACAATGTGCGCAGGCTAATGAAAGCATGCAAGCTAGCACCTGACAATCACAGGCGAACAGCAGTGAGTGATTGAAAGCCGCCATGGGAGTGTGAGGACAGCACCAGCAAATTGGTCAGATTAGCTCGTTTGCAATGATTACAACCCATTAATCCTCCACACTATAGCACATGTTCACTTGTCACAACCAATATTTCTCCTGGCTCAGAGCAAAAAAAAAAAACCGCAGCTGTGATATCACGGTTGTCATAAATGGTGGGCATTGAGTAATGACATGAGCGCGTAATGATCACTTGCTGGGTTAAAAAACGGGGGCTGTTCAGATCAAGGTGAACTAAATGGTGGTACTTTGTGGTGTTTACTGTTTACAGAAAACAGAAGTTACAGTATGCTGAAAAATGACTAATGAGCCAGACTCCCCTCGTTTGTCAGCTAACTTAAAACCCGGAACACAATTGCCATGCCTTGCCCCCAAAATTCAGGGCACAGTGAAGAGTTGAAGATGAAAGAAATCCACCAGAGGAAGACTCACTTTGAGGTTTTACATCATGTAGCAGCTTTCGATCTGCAAAGACAGAGAGATAGAATGAGACAAAGAGGAAAGAAAGAGGTGATTAATGTCCAAGCCTATGTGAAGTGACTAAAAAAGTTTGGTCTCAGATCCACCGCCCTGCGGAGAGAGAGATGCTCTTCTGCTGACTAAACTAATAGACTCCATGGCTGATAATGACACCAGGCACGCCTTGTTACCGTCCTCACATCACCTCAGATAAAGGTGGCGGCGCACACACTGCTCAGTGACTCAGAAATGCTTCTTAGTGGGGTTGTCACGTCCTGCCACAAGATGGAAAGACAATGAACGGTAGCAGTGGCACTATCATGCACTGGGCACCCATGTCAATCCAGAGTGTGTTTTTGTCCAACAAGATACCGACTTTTCAAACATGCTTATAACGACTTGCCATGTTATGGTGAGTGATAGGGAAAATGATGATGATGACTATGATGATGATGATGATACCAAGCAGGGAGGAAGGCCTTACTCTGGGTACACAAGCCGTCGGTGCAGTTCTCGGTGGCCTCGCTGTTCCCCTCGCACATTTTGCCTCGGTGTCTGGGTTCCGGAGAGTTGCATTCCCTCCGCCGCTGCCGTTCGCACTGGCTGCTGCACACCGTCCATTCACTCCACTCGTCCCAGCCTCCGTCAACTGGGGATAGACGTGCAACACATGGATATGTGTGATGAATAGTGTCAGGCAACAGTGTTGCGGCAGTATTGTTCTGTTGAGACACTGCAGAACTCTCCACTTGCTTCTTGAAAGATGTTGCATAAGCTAAAGTTTAGTGAACATTGTCTGGGATCAAAATAAATAGAAAAATAGTTTGAGTTCTTCTGGATGAAAGGGGTCATTCAGAAGAAGTCCTTCCAGACAAAGTGTGTTTACAGCTAAAGTCAAACCAAATGATTAAATATTGATCTTGACACCAAAATCAGTGGATTTGATACATATATATATATATATATATATACACACACACACACGTGTGGCCGAAGAGATAGAAACAGATATATAGAAGAGATAGAAACAGAAAGACACCTAGCAAGGATTTGAAGGACCATGACGTGCAGGAGGTAGCCAAGTTCAACAGCAACCCAAACAAGCACAATATGAAATTAGGATATTTTGGTAAAAATGATTTTTAAACCAGCTTTGGAAACTGTTTTGAACAGATACCTAAAAGATATTTAGGCTCAAACGATGCAGGTAGCAGCTACGTAGCTATCAACTTTCATTTCGGTGCTATGATTCCATGGGCTTCCAGCATTCGGTGCAGGCTGTGGCATCAACCTCCATTCGACGTCAAAATGTGCACATGTGCGCACAGACAGGGTGATGTAGCGGTGCGGCTCAAAAGACATTTTCTCCCCATTAACCCTCAGGTCTGTTTATATAATGGGATTTGATGCCTGGTTGTGAAACCGAGACAGCCTGTTGCATGCTAATAGCCAGGTTTTTCGTCTGCCATGTCTGTCATCTGATCAAGGAAGAGCTCATCATGCTTAGCTTAACAAATATTGGGAGACCATATGGCGCCTGAAGATTTTCTTGGCAGCAGTTGCGACACTCATAATACATTTCGGTGGGCGGCGGAGAAGGTAATTTTCTTTTGTGGTGTTCTACCTACATTTCACATTCGTTTGTGGTGTCTTCTCAGCTAATTTAAATGCAAATGCTGTGTTTGTATGTTGTGGAGAGGAATGCCGAGTGCCTCTGAGTTTGACCACAGTTGCTAGTGAGTGTATGCGTATTGTTTCCTTCTGACAGCACCTCGGTGCTCCGACTCGGTGCTCCGATTTCCGATTCCCGCAGAATGAACAATTCTGCCAACTGTTCGGCAATGCGTACAAAGTCTGACAAACCGTTAACAACTGCAAAAGTCTGTAACATTTCCGTGACACCAGAACGTCTCGTGGACAGTTTCTCTGATTACTTCACATCTCGTCTCTTAAAGTGGGAAGTTATTTTGGCTCCGTCGTTGGTGCTAATGTTAGTCATTAAAGTGCTGTTTTTTGCACTGCACTCCTCAGTCACTTATCAAACAGTGAAGACAGTGTTGTTCCGTCTTTTTCCTTGATTTTTCTGTTGATGAAGTTTGAGTATTTGTGCAGAGGATTTTCTCCCAGGAAAGATCCACCTGACACCTGGTGTTTTAGAACAGCAAATGAAGAAGCTTTCATGAACTGGCTCGATGTTGAATCACTACTGTGTTATCAGTGATAGAGTAGCAAAAACTTTTACTTATCTGAAAATGTCACAGATTCTTACCTTATAGGATCTCCCCTACTACACAAGTAAGCTAATTCACACCTACCACGGCGGTTTAGGGCCGCTGTGTAAAAGAAAAAATCTAAGATTTCGAGAATAAAGTCCTAATATTACGAGATTAAAATCATAATATTTCAAGAATAATCTCATAGTAGGTCTTTTACGAGAATAAAGTCATAACCTTTTGAGAATAAAGTCATAATGTTACGAAAATAAAGTCATAATATTATGAGAATAAAGTTGTGATATGATGAGGAGTGTGAAGTAGCCTAATGCAAGCAGCAGCTTCATTGTTAAAATGGAAGTGGACAATTTAGTTAGATCATACTTTAGGATCATATTTTATAGGATGTAAACCCTATCCCAAGTTTTGGTTTCCGCGCCTGACCTGCCGGGACCGACAGTGGCGTCCGACCTGTCCCGGAGGATGCAGCCGGGGCAGACTTGGACGAGCTGGTCTGCCAGTCTTCCAGGAGGCAAACCAGCTCGTCCAAGTCTACCCCGGCTGCATCCTCCGGGACAGTCCACTTTTCTCTTTTTTGGGAATGGGTTTACATCCTATAAATTATGACCCGAAAGTATGATTTAACTAAATCGTCCACTTCAATTTTAACTGGTATGCACTAATTTGTATATTTTATGTACTTTTTGTATATTTTTTGTAATGTTGCTTATTGTACAGTGCTGTGTGCCTCTCTCTTGCTTTGTACACCTTCTGCAGCATAACTGCAATTTCCCCTCTGGGACAATAAAGAGCCATCTAATCTAATCTAACAATGATGCTGCTGCTTGCATTAGGCTACTCCACACTCCACATTATTCTCATAATATTATGACATTATTCACGTAATATTACAACTTGATTCTCGAAATATTACGACTTTAATCTTAGTTTTTTCTTAGATCTTAGATTTTTTATTTTTAAACAGTGGCCCTAAAACTCGTACACACCTGTTAGTGACTGTGGTTGTTAATCTATCTTCTAGTGAAGTGAGACATTTCACCTGGGGCGATATGAAGCTTCATCATATCTTTTGGTACAAATCAACTCTGTTCCTTATTGAGCAGTATATACTTAATAAAAGAAGTAGTATATAAAAATATATATTTAAAAAAGTAAAAATTGTATTATTATTGTAGTTTAATTGCAGAACATGTTCTTCGTTAGTTACACAGACTACTGTGATATAGTGATGTTTATATAGCTTTATTCAAGAGATGAAGGCAGCTGTCCAACTATGGAGACAGACAGCTGAAATCCCATTCAAATAAACTGATCAATAATTACATCTATGGGCTCTATTTTCGCGAATCAATGGTGCGTGGTACAAAGGCACACAGCGTGGGCACACAGGGTATGGTGACTGATTTTTGGTAATCCCGTGGCCCCAGGTGCCTGGCGCACCTGCAATGCAGTTTGAAATGGGGTTGTATTAGGAGTAATACATTATCAATAAATGTTGTGGGTCTGGCTTCAGTCAAGACCAATCAAATAACCTTTTTCCTTATAAGCAGTGCGCTCTGCTCCACGGCACTCTGACAATTTGGTGATGGAAGAGAAAAAGTCCAGAACGGTTCCACTAGAAAAGCTTCTCCCAAGAGGAAACTTGTGCAGGAGGTGCACAATCAAACAAACAAACAAATAAATAAATAAATAAGCCGCAGAGGGCAGATTATGGTAAATTAGCTTAACACATTTTGTCAACATATGTGAGGTCCTGGGAGAACCATTGCCCAATGTATCATCCACAAAAAGGGTCGGTAAGCTTCTGAATAAAGTCTGCTCATGCACGCATCGCCTGGCAAAGCCACGTCAGTAGCACAGAATGCGCCTGCGCAGTCTACGCCTCTGCAAATCCCCGTAATCCTTGACACCAAGTATTCCACTGGGCTGCTTGATCGTTACTGACACACCCCCTGCTGCGCCTCTCCTCCCACTTAGGCACAGTCAAGTTTACGGCAAGTGACCAAAATACTTCACTGGCACAAGTGAGAAAACCCCCCACAAATGCACTGTGAGCCGGACACAGTCTGTACTTGACTTGTTTTACACTGTAGCATTTCCATCTCCACAACATGAGCTTCATTTCTATTCTCATTCTCTGCTATCCTCGCCAGTCCTTGGATGTGGCTATCCACTTCGTGATAGCGATGCATCTCACCTCATCTATCCCCACAGGTCTCTTTGCACTCACCATCATTAAGGCAGGGCTGTGGACCGGCTTGTCAGAACTGGACTGACTTGTCAGTCAGCAGTTCAGAAAATTGAGTTCATCTCAGCCTACGCTTCCCTCCTGTCTGCATTTTCATGCTCCCGCCGAGACATGGCTCACCCCGATAACATGGCAACATCCACTTCCCTCTCTGCTGCATAAACCTTCATCCATTCTGGGAGGCCTTCGGTCCACGGGGGGTGGCACAAGTCTGTTCATCGCTCATAAGTGGGAAATTCTTATTCCTCCTCTCCCACACTTAACGATTTCTGCCACTTTTCCTGCCTTAAACCTGCACTAGGCAACATTGCATGTCGGCAGGCCCAAATGACTGCGAGAGGCAACTGTTCAAAATTTGACTTTAACACCTAGAAATCATGAAAGGTGAAGTGGTAAACTGCACACAGAACACTCATGTTTACCGACCTGGCCGGTCTATGATCACTTTATACCAAAGGATACCAAAGGGACAAGAGATCTATCATCGTGAGTCCAGCTTTCTCTGAACAGAGCAGTCACTGTTTTACCACCAGAAATTATGGGTAAATTATGGGCAATTAGGGTGAATCTACAGTGTCAATGAGGAGGGATTGATTTTAACATAAAGAACTTGTGTGGTGGAGCTATAACACTGAGACATCACTTCTGTGGGCAGCTTCAACCTTCTGCCAGAGGAGTTCAATTTCTTTCCTTTCTTCTTTGTGTCTAAGCTTCTCTGTATCCCTCCGCCTCATAAATCAGGTACTATATTGGACTTGGTCTTCGGTAATGCCTGCTCCACTAACTTCTCTGTTACCCTTTGTCATGTTTCCTTCTCCATCTCCTTCTCCACTAAACCTTCTAACCTAATCTCACCTCACAGCATCACCACTCACCCAGAGGAAAAAAAAATCTTTTGCTCAGAGTAGTCTTTTCTTTATCTCCTGAGAAATAGGGGAGATCTCAATTTTGTGATCCCCTTCATCTGAAATGATGCTCCTAAAACCCACTTAGGAGCAATGAGGAGAGAACGGAATCCTTTTTTATTTTACAGGATTTCTTTTTTGCCTTTATTTGATCGTTAGCAGTAGCGAGAGACAGGAAGGATCAGGTCAGAAAAGAGGGATAACATGTGACATAGGTCCCAGGTTGGATTTTGAGGATTGTGGTTATGTGATATGCGCCTTAAACCACTGAGCCACCAGGGCACATAGGAGAAGGAATTCTTGAGACTTTATGAGATCAATGTGAAGATGTTAACATGTGACATATATAATGATAATCAGCTGCTACTATATGGCTGCTGGCCTCATGGCTTCAAAAGGAAAGTGCAACAGTATTGAGTTTTCTTTGAGATCTTTCTCTCATCTCATGGTCTCATATTCAGGAGAGTTAAATAAGACTTATTTGAGATCATTTGGAGATCTCTTGTTGTGAACAGAGTGAGATCAACATGAGCTGATATGTGGTTGTTTCTCCTCAGTTGAATTTGAGAAATAGGAGAAAACTTTCTTCTCATCTTAGTCTTAAAAAGAGCTAATTTGTGTCTAGGAAACATTAAAGGGATTTAGATGAGATTTCTTCTTGGATTTTGCTTTCCTATGGGTCAGTATAAACGGTGGTCTCTTCATCCTCTTTCAGTTTCATTATGTTGAATGTTGAAAGACTTTCTAAGACCCATTTAAAGGGACGTTGAGTAATCTACTACATCTATCGACCTCTACCAGTGACCAGAAGGACATCATGTTGCCTCACCCCTCCCATCCCCTTGGGTTACGGTGGCCTGTAATTGACAGAAACACCAAAGTCACATTTTCACAAAAGAGATGAGTAAAATAGCTCATTAGAGTAGAAATGTCTAGTGAGGTAGTATCACTGTGCAAACTTGAACGATTTTCATGCAACTTGAAACTTGGGCCGGAAAGTGAGTTTTGAAAGCCAGAAATCTCAGCACCTAATCAACCCCCCCGCATATATACAGTATTGTGGTCATTTTTAATACCAGTTAACATGAAATATGAGAGCAATTAAGAGTAAAAATGAAAACTGAAGGTAATACCTAAAATGCTCTATTTAACTGTGTTTAAAATCCTTTAAAGCGTTGCGGTTAGATAATATAAGACTTTTTCAGGCCCTGCAGACACCCTGCCTTACTCCCACCAGCTGACACCTGTCACCTTTAAACTAGACCTGACCGTCTGTCCCCATCTGCACCTTGGCAGTCTGAAGCCTTGCAAATTGAGCAAATTGGCACACGACTAGCTGACTGGAAGACCTCTCCCACTCGCAAGCTCTCCTCTCCTCCAGACAATATGTGAAAAATTACAGGATATACACAGGATGTGCAAAAATGTGCCGGTATTCACATTAACAAGTCTACAAGGGGGCCATGTATACGTAACTAAGCTTTAAG
The DNA here is from genome assembly GCA_034670385.1 of Hoplostethus mediterraneus. Classification (NCBI taxonomy): domain Eukaryota; kingdom Metazoa; phylum Chordata; class Actinopteri; order Trachichthyiformes; family Trachichthyidae; genus Hoplostethus; species Hoplostethus mediterraneus. The sequence goes on from JAXDDW010000002.1 coordinate 1,078,909, forward strand.
ACCCTGCAGATATATTATCTTTATATAGAGTGCATTCAGAAAGTATTCAGACCCCTTCACTTTTTTTTCCTTTTTTGTTATGTGACTTTTTGTTTAGCCTTATGCTAAAATCGTATGAATTCATTTTTTCCCTCATCAATCTACACTCAATACCCCATAATGACAAAGCGAAAACAGGATTTTTGAAATTTTTGCACATTTATTAAAAAGGAAAATATCACATTGACATATGTATTCAGACCCTGTTTTCGCTTTGTCATTATGGGGTATTGAGTGTAGATTGATGAGGGGGAAAAGGTCTGAATACTTTCTGAATGCACTGTATGTATAATGTGTCTTCATGTATATTTGGGTCTGTGCATTGCTAGATGGAGAAACCCAGGTACAGAAAAAGTGAAACTGTGCAAAGCCATTGCTGAATCACCCTTTTACCACTCTAAAATCCAATGCACAGCTCCTAACCCCCTGAAACTTTTCTCTATCTCTAAGATTACTACTAGTCCTAGTCCATACCTCCAGCCCTACACACCAACCCATGCTCTGCAGCATGCCACCGCCTACCGCTTAGGGCCGGGGACACACTTGAATACTTTTTAAAATGCTAACTGAAAACACGTTGCATCACAAAATGATGAATTTCACAATTTTGTTTTGTGTCTCAGTCATAAATATGCTTACACTAGGCAATTAGACAAGGACTTCTGATATGTCACTGACATTAGGACCTGGACCAGGACCAGGATCTCCAGTGTGACACCAATCAAAACAACAGACTCAGCTCGCTCGGCCTCGCCTCACTCTAAACGTGTCTGTCGTTGGCTACTGGCGGTCTGTGAAGCCCACTCACTACAGGATATGTTCAGGGCCCGTGCAGATGGCGTGTCAGATCGGTCTGCGATGCGGTCGATGCGGTTAAAATAGAAACTGTAAACCCCCTCGCTGCCAGGCAATCTTTGCGGAGCCTCTGATTGGGATTTCAGGATGGCCAAAACTGGTGTAAATCGACATGATTATCCTTATTATCCATATTATCCCTTATACCTCTCTCCTTGGTTCTTCATTTCTTTTCCAAGCCCCTCTCTCTAACATGATCATTCCAGTATCAGAGGAATATTGTCAGGTCACTATGGATCTGTCCCAATCCTTATTGGCTACCTGTAACGTTGATAAGCTCGGAATTTAAACTCATTCAACAAAAAAAACAGGACGATTCTCATCCAAACCATGTATTTTTAGATTGTCGGTGAACCAAATCTAATCGTTTTTATATTTTTGTTAGCGTGTGATTATCCTCAGCATACCAACTTAGTCATATTTAGATGTTTCCACTGTCACCAGACTGTAAAATTGCACACTAGCAGGCATTTAGAGAAACCGGTAGCATCGCTTAGTGAATTAGCTGCACCTGGACTTGAATCCAGTGAAGTGATGTGTTTGAATGTTATCGCCACGCAGCCTTTTCAGACGAGAAGAACTCAAGCGAGCATATGGCGGGACTGACTTGGGCAGAGGGCGTTGCAGGTTATCTTCTGCACCGACATGCCCTCGCAGAACGCCCCGCCGTTGAGAGGCGCCGGGTTGGTGCAGGTCCGCGATCTCTTCTGGACACCCCGCCCACACGGCACGTTACAGGACGACCACTCCGTCCACAGGGACCAGCCGCCGTTCACTAGAGAGAGAGAGAGAGAAGGAAAGAAAGCGAGAGATGAACTGAGTGCACGGCAAACACGTACGACTTTCCCAGAACTCCAGCATCGTTAAATACTTTAGCAAGGAGTTGGGAGTTATTAATGATTATGCAGGCTCCAAGGCACTGCAAGGCAACAATGCATAACGGCTGGGGCAGATTGAGCACAGCACATTCATTGTGGTGGATATACAGCTCCCTCCTCCTTAATTGCCAGTTCAATGTTCTTCACTCTTGAATTATGATAAAGGCGTGAAACTGTAGCAAAAGCGAGGAAAACAGCCATTAAATAGAATTGCCAATGCCGTTTCTAAAAAGGCAACACTGACTCATTCTGGACCGACTGGTTATAAGCAACTGTCTGCTGAGTAGTTGACCACTTAACGCGCTGACTGAAGCGGTTTACTCTATGATCTTTCTGATGAGGAACGTGTGAAGGCTAAATGTTGAGGAATGCTATCAAAGCTTGTGAACCCCAGCATTGCTTTGGAAGGCCTCAGGCAAATAAATATTTAATAAGCCACACTCCTTTTAAATGAGATTAAGACATAGTGGCTTATTTCCTTTCATAAAGTACACATTGGTTTTAAATGAGAGGCAGTAAATTGACTCCTTGAATAATACATTCATCGAAATAAGGGGGAACCATCTCTCTTCGCAGAATCACGGAGATGGGTCTCTTAATCACTTGTGCGGGGCACGGCAAACAAAACAAATTGATCCGTGCAATGTGAACATTGTGGCGGTACATTGTAATGCATTGTAATAGGCAAACACAGCAACTTGGAAGGGGGTGGGGGGGGGGGGCGTACCAAAGACTACCACAGTGGCGGTAGCACTGCGTCTCTTGGCCACAATGTTGCTGGCCAGGCACGTGTAGTTTCCCGAGTCGGACAGGCGCGCCTCATTGATGATGAGGTTGTGGTCTGCTCGGGTGTCAATGTTGTCATCAGTCAGGGAACTCAGGAGCTCTTCGTTTTTCAGCCATTCCACCTGTACGAGAGAGAGAATAAAAAGGTCAATGTTGCATATCCATTCTGGAGGGGGGGAAAAAAAAAATCATTACCGGAAATGTATCATTCAACGGCTCGATTTCTGAGTCACATTCTTCATGACTTGAAGCTGCACGAAGCAATTTTATGTAAAAAAATATATCCGTCTTATCAGCATAAATCACAAAGTGGTGCTGCGACAGAAAAAGAGAGACGTTGTCGTTTCACCCTGTTCGCCCCCAAATGAAATTCTGTTGTTGGGTATGTACGCTGGTGGGAAATCAAAACTCGGAAGTGACAAATCAAAACTCGAGCGCAAAAAAAACAAAAACTGTGTGCAGTTTTACTGACTTCACCTCCACAGGAGTTCTGTGCTTTAAAGTGTGCACATTTCAAAACGGTTACCGCTCGCTTGCCCTTTTGGGGGCCACCGGGGTGAAACATTGCCTAGTGCAGCGTTAATTTCAATCAATCATTTTCTAGTACGTGCCACTAATTTGAAACGGAGGAGATCTCATTTTTAGTTTGCAGGTGCGGCCACTGCACTGCACCAGTTGGCGCGTGTTATCCTTGTATCGAATGTCTATTATAAGAACGGGGTCACATTTGACAGCAAGGGTATTTTCAAGGAACATTATGATGAACAACGCGTTTTTTTTGGACGTGGCGGCCTTCCTCGAGGTCTGTGGATGAGAGGTCCACTTTCGTCTTATCTAGGGGTATGTGTGGGTCACGGGTGCCACACCCTCACATCCATACCATACAAGCACAGCCAGGCAGGACAAGCACCAGCAGCAAAAGCCATTAGGCAGTCAAGAGAAGTGCTATAACCAATTACCAGAAACAGAGAGGAAAACTAATTATGAATTACAAACTTAGTGACGCTTTACTGCTTCTACCGTGGTAAGGGAGCTGCATCGCTGCGTTTGCAAATTACATTCATAGTGTGGCGGAATGGGCCGGGCTGATGGATTTATAGGAGAACGCGCAGACACCCTTATAATAAACACCGAGGATGCAGATCGGAAATGCCCGCGGGTACGCAGACGCCGGGTAAATAGAAAAGACACGCAGACCCCAGGGATGATGGATTGCAGGTATACATTGACCCGAATAAAAATGATAATGAACATCACAACGCAGTAATCATTTTTGATATTTTTTCCTTTTTCCACCTATTTGAGTCAATTGTACCACCGATACCCGACGACGGGAATTTGTCTTTTTCTGGAGGAGAGAAGTACGATAACGGCGACTGAAGGCTCTATTTTCCCCCGTTGCCTTGAAGCAACTTGGAAGACGATCTTCAAAAGGCTCCCAGATTCTTCTCCACAATTAAAAGATACCCTTTAGCGAGGGGGGTTTCATCAGAGGCAAAGCGTTTAGCATCGTTGACAGATAAGGAACGAGGGAGAGAACTGGGGGACAGAGTCTAATTTCTCATGATTAAACTAATCTGTCACTGAATGGGAGCCGGCTGGGTGAAACGAGTGGTGGCAACAGAGTGTCGTCGCCCCCCCCCCCCCCCCCCCGACTCTTTATGTATTTATTTCAATTTTATCCTGGGAAATTTGTGACTTGAAAGAGGCAATTAATGTGTGGCGCGAGCCGGCCCCCACACTGTTTAGGGGCCCTGTCTGTCAGCTGCTAACAGCCCTAGGGTAATGATGAAAAGATTCACCAAGTAGGGAAGTGAGAGAGAGAGAGACAGAGAGATACGCAAAGAGAGACGGGGGGGTAGGGGTGGTTGGGAGATGAAGGGACAAATACAAATTAGCCTGGTAAGTGTGTGGCGGAGGATGTGAGAAATGAATTGCCTAATTGGCACATTTGTTTCAATTAGGACTCGGTCATCAGTGTCAGCGTTGACGGAGGGGTTTCCAGGCGGGGCCCCGCATCAGGGTTTCCTCCCTTTGATTTCATTATCCAGACCGTCCCCGAAGGTCACGTCCTCGAGCTCTGTATGCCGGCCAGGTCCTCTCATCTTCTTATGAGCGCGCACGCACACACACACACACACACACACACACACACACACAAATACCTCATTCAGATGACATTCACTGATGATTAGAGGCTGAGAAATGTGCCGGCCGAGGGGCAATTAGAGGACAGAGGAGCAATGTAACAAGTGACACTGCAGCCATCAGAAAGACTTATGAGGAGAGCGCCGATCAAGATCAAACAGATGTCCTTGCCAGCTGCTGCACTTTTTCCCCGTACCTCCATGCCTCCATGCCTCTCTGCCCCAACCCTTGGTCTCTTGGTCATTCGGCTTCAAGGTGACGACGTGAGCAGCGCAGCGTGGTCTGGTACAAGCACAATAAGGAGCAAACGCACCGTCTGCTGAGTCACGCTTGGGCTTCTAAAATATCACAGGGTCGCAATTAAGCGCGATACCCTCCTTGCAAGCGACTCTCATCTGCCCGGGCGGCAGAACTTTTTAATTGCGGAGTATCTCATCAACACAATTACATGGATTAACCGGCTTCGTCAGGCCGCCCCCAGGGACCGCAGGACGCCGGCTAGACCCACTGAGCGGCATATCAGAAGCGACACCGCTGAGCACGGATCTAATCCACCCCGGCGGATTCTCACCACGACTTATCAACAACATGCACGGATAAAGATGTGCGTGCAGGTTGCCCACACAAGTGCAAGCTGCACAATGATTTGACACACACACACACACACACACACACACACAGATGCCCAGAACCACTTTGAACTCGGCGTGCCTCGGTGTGTCCGTACGAGCGCACACCCCCGACAGCAGCGGGTAGTGTCGGGAGGGAGCTATCTGCAGCTGGGCTGTGTTCTCCCGCTCAGGAGGTTAATCAGAAAAGATATGGGGAGAACACAAAGTGGGGCTGCACTGCCCACCCGCCTCCCCCGTTGCTTCCCAAATGCCACCTCTCCTCCCCCCTGAGCTATGTGGCAGCGCATTACTATTCCACCCCGATCTGTCTTATCGTAGCGAAATAAATAGAGGGAGCGCCTGCCTTTGGCCCGGGCTGTGTGTTGTGTGTGTGTGTGTGTGTGTGGTGGGGGCGGGTGTGTGTGTGTGTGTGTAATTGCTTGGCTTAATAATGAAGCTCATCATCTACTCTCTAGGAGACTTGCTCTGACCTATGAGAAAACAACGGAGACACTAGACAGGGGAATCACAAAATAAGAAGGAGGTGCGCGAGAGGCAGGGGGTGGAACGGTGTTAAATGCTAACCTGTTTTTGAGTAGTGTGGCAGTGTCTTTCTGAAGCCTGACGGGGGAACAGCTTGTATCACAGTGCACAAGCGTTTAGTTTATTCCCCCCTTGTGCCCGTAGCCGGGGCTGTCTACCTGAGCTACAGTAGATCAAGGGGGATTCATCTTGGATTAAAGGCTTTCATTCAAGGAAGTTGAAATTGGCTTCTAGTTTGGCTGTTCATTTCACACTTTCTTTCAGAGCAAACCTCTCAAAAGAAAGTCATTATGCAGGCGTCTCATGGACTTCTCTCTCAGAGTTAAAAGATCTGCTCTGCATTCACACGCCCTGATATCTGTGAAGTAAAAAAATAGGGAATTGGTTTTGGGGTGGGAGCACCGGAGCGAAATTGCAAATCACCCCATTCTTACAATCTATTAACCATAGAAAAATTACAGTCTCTGCTCTTCGGATAAAATATGTGCATATGTTGGCATTTAAGACAACAAACCGAAAAGTACATTCTACAAAGACTAACACGTTGCCTTTTCCTCACCGTGGTGGAAATGATATAATTCTATTTTAGTATCATCAATACTACAAAACGTGTGACCTTTAAAACTTCATCACAATGTAAAAAAAAAAAAAAAAAACAGCAAGAGGTAATTCTTTATAATACTGACAATTCTTTATTATAATCCAGTATCGCAATATGCTGTTTTGAACAAAATTGAATTGAAAGTGAAATACTGGAAATGTTGGAGGCCCAAAAACAATACTTGAAAACGTATAATATGACCAGAAAAAATAATTGGATGGGAAAGAACGGCGGTGAACTACGGTATATTCAGCAATCTCTTCAGTCTGACACTTTCCTTTACGCAAATAAGGCTCTCGAGAGTTGGGGAAGACACTCTTGCGAAGCGTCGGGCTCTCGCTTGTATAAACTGTTTTAACCGCATGATACAAAAATTGATCCCCGATTCCGAGAGACTCTGGTCTCATTAGCTCGCCCTGACATCACTGCTGACCGAGGGGGATTTTCCGAACGCGCCCTTCGAAGGAGCGCTGTTTACGGTGCGTTCAAAAAAAAAACACGGGCTCAAATTCTATTAGGCCTGAGAGGTGTTTGCTAGCATCCGCCCTGCAGCGAGCACTCTTGAAACCTCACACTGCCGCGCTCACGGTTGCCATCTCAATATTTCATGGCAGGAGATGCGTTGAAATCGACTGGGCTGGGGATATCTGCCCCGTGCTCTCTACATTATTCACTCCCATCTCTTGTGGCTGGGCTCATTTGTGTTGACAAAGGACTAGCCGGGACATTGTGATTCAGTCTGTACCGCTCAGATTCAACTATTTTTAAACCCGCTGCGAATTCGGCGGCACCGGGATGACATCACTCCTCCATTTCCACGATGAATCATTGATACTGCCAAGGGCCAGGGGCTGACCTCTACCCAAATCTGTTCCCAACGCACGTCAATTACACATCCATTGTTCACACTGATTATCACTATTATGAGCTATGCAATGGGAGAGTGTACATTTAGAGAGAATCATTTCCAAGATGCTATATATCTGTTTTGAAAAGAAAATGTCAAGCATCTGAAGTATGTCTTATTTATAGAGGACAAATCTGCTTAGGTGTTATCATTTTGCCAACCAAGAACTTAAATTGCCCACAGTCATTTGATTTAAATTTGTGCGATGAATCATTTTATAACACGAGAAATGGTCGCGGCTTCTTCTTCTCAACCGGGGAGAATTATTTTATGTGCACTTATCGGTGGTATCTAACACAACAATATCAATCTCTAAAAAGGTCAGGGAAAGCAGAGCCAAGGATAGGATCGACTGTCTGAGAGGCTATCTTGTCGAGGCAGAGAGTTACTCTTGCAGAATAAAGATGGCTACTCTGATCTTGATCTCCGCTGCTCAGGGGGAGTGTAAGCTTGTCCTCTTTGTTGTTGGGAGGAGCGAAGGACCGGCAGTCTTACCTCCGCCACGGGCACTCCCTCTGGGGGGCGGCAGTGCAGAACGATCATCCCCTTGATTGGCACCTCCTTCCCCTGGGGGTCCTGCTCAAAGTTTTTCCTCAAGTCTGTGTGGGGAGATAAGAGGAAGCCATCAAGTGTCAAGTGTTACGGTCAGCCTAGCCTCAATCTTCTTCAGTGCTAAAACCATTCGGCCTGGCCCTGGCTTTGCACTCGACGACCTTCAAAACCCCGCCATATCCTATATAGGATAGAGGCTCCCGGGGCCCTGTACCAGCTAATCTGTTGACAAGGTGGTTTGGAGGATACATTGGATGGAGGAAGTCTGTGAGGATTACTCTGATCGTCCTGGACATTCATGTGCGTACAATACTGACTGATCCTATTTTGCCTTAATCTTGAAGAAATTTCCTTTGGTAGCTTATCGCGCTGCTGCTATCCAATGAAAACATTGTACCATCACGGCGTCAACTTTCTGGGAATGTCGAAAAGCAGACATATTTTCAGATGACCGTGTTTTTAAAATGTCATCATGGGTTTTGAAAGTTTCAAACTTCAGTCCTTCAGTTCAACTGGCAGGTGCACAGTGCAAAAGTGCAAGCACGACAAGCAAGTGCAAGCAAGACAAACATTTTGACATTACATCATCAGTATCTTCCCTTCCTTCCTTCCAAACACATTGATGAAGATGTAATATTGAAAGATTGTCTACTGATATTTGCACTTTTGGACATTTCTAAAATTAGGGTTCGGGTCTCGACAGAATTGAATAGACATGGTGAATTTATATGCTGTAATTGACAGGGAACCTGCTTTTTCACCACTGATAAATCTCATAAATTTTTGTGTTCAGATAATGTCAGCTTGTTAGCTAGGTAACCACAGTATCTGGTCAGCTAACCATCACTGTGTTGTTGTTAACACATCTGATTAGCACACTAGCTAACATATCTAGTAGACGCTAAATTAGCCTGCTAGCTAGTTAGCTAGCTAACAGTTTGTTCAGGTTAACAGAGCTGACTCTTCTCAAGCTCAACTCAAATTGTTTTGGAGTAGAGACTAGGACTGAAGACAAGTTTACTGAGTCACAGGAACCTGATCACACTATTCACTTTTACTTAGAACGTTACTGTATTATGGAGGATAGAATCAGTAATAATTTGAAATAGGGGAATAAATATATATATATATATTAATGAATACAAAATAAGTACATGTAAAAAAAAAACAATAACAATACTTAGCAATCTGGAAACAAATTTCTGTATTTCTCCCTGCTATGATAATGAGGCCGTATCAATCAAACACATGTGGGTAGTGTGTTTACCACACTATTGGTGCCGTAATTGTTGTGGTGCATTGCTCAATTGGATTAGCCTCATGTAGCTGACAACAAATAACTGTTTGTTTGTTTGTTTAAAAAATCAAGTCCCGCCGCATCGCCAATGTGAATTCACAATCAGGCTACAAGTTGGCCACTGATAAGACCGGCCAAGCCAATTGCTGTGATGATGAACATGGATATCCAGAGAATTAGGAGATTTGGCTGTCATTGCAAAGGACAATGGTGCTTCCCCTGATTACCTGCTATTCCCTGTAGAGATAATAATCAATAACTTAAGTCTGCTGCTGTTACCGACACAGAGGTCGACCCCTTAATTGTTTTCTACACAACTACACCTCATCTCTCACAAAGAAGGTGTGGTTCGACGCCCCTCGCATCCAATTCCCATAGGAGCAACTGAATGGAGCAGTGTAGAGAAGGAAATCGAGAAACTGAAATAAATGAGTAGGTAAATAAATTAATCAAGGAAATGTATAATTTATCTTAATCTTGATTACTTGTTTTATCTATTGAATTATGTCTCTGCGTACCCACAGGAAAGCGAAATCCAAGACGAGATCTCACATTTCTAGCTTTTATTTCTCCTAGATACAAATGAGCTCCTTCTCCTCCTCACTAGGATGAGACTAAAGGCACTTTCTCCTATTTCTCAAATGCAACTCAAGAGAAACATATAAACTCATGTTTAAAACAAGAGATCTCCAAGTGATGATCATAAACATGATTTAACCTGAATACAGCATGTCTCCATGCATGAGATCATGGGATTAAGAGACAGATTTCAAAGAAAACTCAACATGATATTTTATGACTCCTTCTTCTCAAACGGTTTTCACATCCTGCCGCATCTTCCTATGGACGCCATGTGGGCAGCAGCCATATAGTAGGAGCTGATTACCATTATACAGTATATGTCACATGAGGCATCTTCACATTGATCTCATCTCAAGAATTGATTCTCTCTGTTGTCTCCTCCTTTGCTCCTAAGGGGATTTAGGAGATGTAGGTGATCACAAAATGATACAGAATTGAGATGAAAAAAAGATGACTGAGCAAAATACTTTTTCTTCTGGGTATTTATTATTGTATTTATTAATGGATCTATTTATTTATTCATTTATTTTGAATTATGCATGATTCTGTCCTCAATACTGAATGAATCTACACCCACACCACAACAATCTTTTCCAGGTATCTCTCTTTTTTCTCGCCTGGTTGTTATATATTTAGCTATTATCTGGACCTCCGCGGCGGCGCCAGGCGTGGCTGCCAGATTCGTGACGCGACTGCAGAGCCTCTTTTGAGTTTTGTCCGAAACAATAGGTGTTTTTTCCAGTACTCACAGGCGATGCGGACGGTGGCCTTGCGGCTTTTGGAGGTGCCCAGGTGGCTCCAGGCCACGCAGAGACACCAGTAGTCCTCGGGGCCGTGGAAATCCTCCACCTGCTGCCGGGACACGTTGATCATCACCTCGCGCACCTTCAGCCCTGAGACAGCAAGACGGGATGAGACGATTAGCGGCCAAAGTTTGTTGCATGTTACATGTCTTACAGTTAAGGAAAAAAACAAAAACAATCTTTAACTGGAAAGTGCTGGATTGGTACACGAGGAGCCTTAAAGAATCTTTGATCAATACCTCAATACCTCTGCAGGCTTGCGTCAGTGATCAATGGGTTTTACAGGATTAGCAGTTCTTAGGGGGGCTGACACACTTCCCAAAACAGTGGATTCTCCTTCTCTTCGCTACAGACTGAGTAGAGGGCTCTCTACTATATGGTTTGAGCGCTCAAATCTGCTAACAAGAGGAAAGCTAAAACAGCTACAGTAGCATTATTAATTTGGTCTACACTTAACTGCTTCAAACTGCATGTGGAACTGACACCAGAACAATACCATGCCATGTTATATAACAATGCAATAGGACTGCAAATGCAGCACATTGCACAATGCTCCTATTATATCGGGTGCGTTAAAAAAACACTCTGGATTTGAAAATCCTCTTAGGCAACAAGGCTGCAAGCCACGAGCTGGAAATCTTCGTCACCCTGTCATATAGCTTCAGATCGGTATACAGCATCCATTTTTAATCTGAGTCATCGGCTTAAGGCGTCTCGTGTGTGTTTTTCTCCCCGCTCCTCGGAGCCTCTGTAGCTCCGCAGGCCTTATACCCACTGCTGGATTAAAGGCAAGAGATGTGCATTGTGCTGGGGACGGCAAAAAGACCAATCTCTTCCAACACCACTCCCTCCCTCTGCCGGCTCTCGTGCATCCACTCTGATAAATAACACTCTAATCTGACATGCTCTTAGTAAAGTCAAACAGCCACACACTGCGGTTGCAAAGCCTGTGGAGCACCAAGCAGACTTCTGAATGAATACCAATTAAAACCCAAGTGAGTGGCAGCAGGGATGTGGCCACAGATCCATGCTGGTGTTCATGGTGAGATTAAGAAAAGGAGAACATTTCGTGGCGGGGCTGTCTCTACTGTGCTTGATATGAATGAAAAAAAAAAAACAGGAAAAAAAAACGAGGGAAAAAAAGGGGCCTCTTTTTTTTTTTGTCAGACCACAACACGCGTCGCGAAACGCTGATACAAATCAGGCAGTTCATCTCAATATGGCGCACTGCAGTGCATTTGGGGACCGGAGTGGTTTAAAGTGTGATTGACGGGCCTGGGAGAAAAAAAAACAAAAAAAACACGCCACAGTTAAGTGAAGAAATAAACAATGCGACCGCTCTATGGTCGGCGCCTCCTAGTTGCCACCCCTGTAGAGAGAGACACAAGTATAATTCATAATTTCTCCGGCAGCGGCGGAGAGCTGGCAAGCAACAGTGTATATGTGGGAAGAGACACAGAAAATAATGACTAATGACTCTTCATGAGGCCCTAAAAAAAAAAAGAAGTGTGGGCTTATGTTCTGAGAGAAACACAGACAGACAGAGATGCGAATAACAGGGAAAGTGGTGGTGAGCTCTCCCATCAGACCGGCGCATTTCAACGCCGACCAAACCGCGGTCGACAGGTGGCTCGCCTGAAAGACGGATCGGAGCGACTGCCACTGCGTCATCTGTCAGCCTTATTTGTTTATAGGTAGAACACTGTTGCCAGGACTCATTGGACTAACCCACTTGATCTGTTCTCCTCCCCACTCCTCTGCTGTCACTTGATGAATCCATCCAAAAAGGCTAAATTACTCAGAGAGAGAGACTTAAGCCAACAAACAGTTGCCGATGTGTTGTAAATGTGTACGTGTGAAATCCGATCAATGTGTCACAGAATCAATTCTGGTTAATGACTTCCTATAGACAACCAGTGTAGCATTGATCAATTATATGTAATAAAAAAAAAACTGCATCATAGCCAAAGGTTTGCCCCCTCGCTTTGGAGGTCCCGCCCTCATTTTAAATTGTTAAATTGTTTAAATGTTAAATTGACACATTTGCACCGATTGCTGTCATTACGGTGACTCAGAATCTATATATCCAGGTCTATTAGCATCATTACGGTAGGATGATTTTGAGCAGGAGACATGATGAATGACGGCTAGATGTGTAAATTATATCAGAACCACCATAGTTCACCACTATTTAAAATGTAACAGCTATGCGTGTGTGTCAAAAGCTTCAGCGGTGGTTTGTATAGGACCCTACGCTTCTGTCATTGTCACTCCACCGCTGTCGGTATGACCCTAATGTGCATGCACATGTGGGGGGGGGGGGGGGCGGGGCTCTCCACCAGACACCAGCCAACTGCTAGTAAATTACGACTGAAGCTGGTGAGTTAGTGAGTTTGACAGGTACCGACCATCAATCAGAGCCTCCGTTCTACTCCACAAACCTCTCTGGCGGGGGAAAAAATAGCGGGGGGAAAAACTGCAAAAGTAAGACAGACCGAGGGAGCCGGGTCTTTCAAATGATTGGCCCGTCGCATCACTCAATACAAGGTGAGAGAGCACCCATTTGGCATTAGGGGTGACTGACTGATCGACTGACTGACCTGAATTTGAACGTGTTAGTGAGAGTAAGAGGTGAGACTGAGAGGAGTGTTGATCCGGAAGCTGTAATTATGAGGCGTTCAAAGTCCTGTCAGATTTCCCATTACTGATACATAAGTCACCTGCCAGCTCAACTCAAACTCAAATCACATCTGCTTATAATGAAGCACTTTGACGGTGCTACGTGTAGCACTTTGACCCTCTCATCAGCCAGAGAGAGTTTAAAGGCACTTTTTGTTTTTTACATCCACCATCCACTGAGGCCAGTGGACAGAAAAAGTTAATTTCCTATCCTGCTATACAATCTGTCTTTCTTCTCTCTAAATTCATGACATAGCATGTCAAATGTGTAATCATATAGGAAAAGAATTTGAACACAAATGGATCTCAATGGTACTGAGCAGGTCAAGGGGTTTGATTTGATCCCACTATAGCCAGCCTTGTACAGCAGAGTAGTTTGGAGAAAATCACCTACCAAATTGCATTATTTAAAAGCGCCTGTGTGTCGAAAATTTACCTCAGTATATCATTCTGAAATTGAACAAATGTGTTGCGTTCAATGTGTTTATTCTGTGTGTCACCAGGTACAATTTCCTACTAGCTGTCCAAGATAGACTTATATAGATAGAATATATAACTGCTCTACTTGTTGTTTAAGTTACTACAGTCCTGGAGCAATGTACTGTCATGAATAGATCCACTATATCACTACTACAGTATCATATCATAGTAGCCTGTTAGCCAAAATGTTTCGTTATTTCGAACTACATTTTTTTTGGTCACGTATAGATTAGGCACTGCAGTTGCAAAGCTTCACACATTAACGAGACTGCAACACCGGGTGAGTGAGTATCACTCAATACAAGGTGAGAGAGCGCCATTTGGCATCAAGGCTGACTGACTGATTGAGTGACTGACCTGAATTTGAACGTGTTAGTGCGACTAAGAGGTGAGACTGAGAGGAGTGTTGATGGGGAAGCTGTAATTTTGAGGCGTTCATAGTCCTGTCAGATTTCCCATTACTGATACGTAATTACTGACAGGCACTCTGAACGTCACCGGTCATTAGGGGTCTATGTGCGATGTGCTACCATGCTTATAACTTCAATCTAACTCAAATCACACCCGCTTATTTATAAAGCATGTGTGTTTCTCAAAATTAAGACACTTCCCATAAACCCCTGTAGCTCCCTGTTGCAAAGAGGATTGAAAGCTATCAAGTTGAAACAATGCAGGTAGAATAGTGGAGATGGAATTACTTACAAAGTTAAAATGTTTCTTATTCTGTGCCGTAAAGCCAATCTTTGAACATGAGTACTCGTGCGCCGCGCGCATAAGAGCGACAGCAGGAGAAGAACACTTCAAGTGCGACCGGGGGCCGCCACACTTAGGTCTCATCCTGAACAGCATTAGCACATTAGCGTCATCCTCCATCAGGCTCTCATTACATGCGCTCCAGCTCGCCAAGCCAGGCTGGTTTCCACACCAAGACGTGGTGCTGCGCGGACGATCCTGCAGGTACCCGCTCTGGAAAAAAAATCTCCCTGTTGTTCAGTAACCTGGAGCACTTAAGGCACCGAGGCTTTGTTCAAAATGAATCCCCATATTTAGGAAGTATTTCACTTTATTCGTAACCATATTGCATACCAGCAAAACTGGCAGGCACACGAGAACCCGGGCACACACCCATGCACAAGCACACACACACACACACACGCGCACGCACACACACACACACACACACACGCATGCATGCATGTGCAAGGACCCATTAGAGTCTTCTGCACCCATCTTTTTGGGGAAGGATATTCGATAGCGCTCCATTTGTATCCTCCCAGAAAAGAGGAACTTTTATCTCCCAACTCCATTAGGCCCCATGCCCATTTCTTAACTCTGCAACCGGAGACGGTTCAAACCCACAGCACATATCTGCTTGAAACGGTACCCAATTTCAAGCCTGCAAAAGAAAAAAAAAATGAAATCAAGCCAGACAAAATCAAAATATATACCTCTAACAGCCGACACATGTTGTGTAATGTTATGAGATGCTGAGAACAAAAAAAACCGACAAAACGACAATGTGGGAAGCAGCCGCCAATTAGAAGTACAGTTTCTTGTAAACAACATTCTGGAGCCAAAAAAAAAAGAAAAGAAGAGTTTTTATTTCTTTTATCTGTTTCTGGACGGGGAGCTAAATGCTGATTGATACATCACGCCGGCCCACTCAAGTGAAAAATCACCACCAACTACTTTCTCTGTAATGGAAGCAGCAGCGGTGCTTTTGTTTCCACATCCGTCCCCGTTTTGTTTCTATTGCAAATGTTTTACTTCACTATATCGCGTGCATCGACTCTAAACATGGGGACATTACAGCGCTTTGGATTTTAGAGGGGAAAATCTCACTAAATTACACAAGCATTACATTTATTTCCTCGAGCGGCGGCTGTAATTTTTCCTGCTACGGTGGTGCAGCACTGCTAAATGAAGAGGGTGGAAAACAATGAAGCGCCTGAAAAGCGAAGGGCGAACTGAACAATTTGCGGAGAGCCTCCTACATCTTCTACGCACGCCATCGGACACGTGACGCCGAGCTTCCCGAGGGTAAAGAATCGGATATAAAAACAACAATGCTGGGCATCGATACTCGTCTGCCATTAAAGCCAAATCCGCTGAGTCATCAACAGCGACAAAAGGGCTCCTTTCTCTGTCATAAAAAAAAATCAAAAAAAAAATCGAACCTTTACAGCCTCAGTCCTCAGCCCCGGTGGCAAACATGCGGTAAGCCTAAATAAAATCATCTCTAGGAAAAAAAAAAAAAAAAAAAGATATAACCCCCCCCCCCTTCTTCCCTCAGGAGTCCATAGTGGCGGTAAGGGGGTGTGTATATGTGTGTGTGAGGTGTATTGTCTGGGCCACATTCGGTTAACAACCCCATTAACTGGCTCACAAAGCAACCCTGGGGCAACGATAACATCAATCCCGGCTTTAGAGGCCATTACACCGCGGCCTGAGATATATACGTCGTGGGCCGAAAGCGAGGTGAGGTCGCGGTGCTTGTAGCTGGAAGGGTGCTAAGGTGTCACCGCCCGTTTGTCACGCCCAATCCTCCGTCCACCCATCCACCCCACCTTGACCAGGCGCGTGCACACACACACACACACACCAACACAGCTCCGACGAGACCTCCTGGGCCTCCTTGCAGGTGGAGCCCTATGCTGTTTATCTGCCTTAGTCAGGCTTTCCTACTCCCTGGATTCCAACCCACATACACAAATACACACCGCATCACACACACACACACACACGCACGCACACCCACACATGCACATATCGCATTACACACACACACACAAGCGCGCGCATGCACATACAAAAACTACAAAAAAGTATATACGTATCACGCTGCACAAACATCCACACATGGCGCTACACGCGTACACACACCTACACACAACACGTCCACATATCATGCCACATACACACACCACCCACTCAATCGCACACACACACACGCGCACACACACACACATAAACACATACCACCCACTTATACACACACAAACAAACACAAATCCCATCACCACCACCATGATACCGCCCTGCTCTGTCTGCTCTGGCCAGCCTCTGGTTTCCGCCTCCAATCTATGAAGGCGAGAGCTTTGTCCGCTCTCTGCTCACAGCCGATAACATTCACACTCTACAGATGCTGGAAAGAAAGGTCAATGATTTTTTTGCCTCTTTGCTCTATGGGTAACTATTGAATAGCGTGGGTCTATATAGGGCCTGTTTGTGTACAAAGTGCTTAATAGCCATATTCCTCCAAGGGAGGCTTAACTGCCTCAATTAAAATCACATAAAGGAGAACGCCCAAGTCCTAACAGCGTAAACACGTCTCCTCTTTTAGAACAAACAAGGATAAAGAGTTCCCCCCTGATAGGGCCAGGTGGATGCTGATTTCCTTTCACATTCCCAGGTTGCAGGCAGTAATCACGATTAGGGAAACGCCAGGAGAGGCGGCGCCGATGAGTGACAGCTCCCCTGTCTCAGACATATGGGTGGGAGGGGACCGGTTTTCACCCGGCACCCACGAGATTGGGCCGGCTCTCCCAGCGGGCTCCCTGCTGAGCGTTTCCCACATCGGGCGAGACAGTGAGGTGAGGTTTTCATGGCAACCGTGTGAGGGAAAAAGCAAGCGAGGGTTTATGCGCGACAGGAAATAGGACGGTGATTATGTCTACTTCAGGGGATGGGGTGGAGAGAGTCAGCCCACCTACACTCACAGTTTAAATCTTGAAGGAAGTACAGAATATTCACAGTTTGCAGTAGAGCAAGTAGAATCAAACTGATGCAAGCGATGTGAAGATAATATATTTTCAGGAATAAAAGCAAAAATCAAGATTAATTTTGGTTTCTATTGGTTGGTTATTTGCTTCATGCCGATGTTAATGTTAGGGTTTGACCAGTATGGGTTTTTGAAGGCAACATTTCCGGATGAAAACTTACGTATTCACTAAAGTATTCAGTGTTTCCCCCAGAATTTTACTCATCTCAGGCTGAAAAGCCTCTGAAGCATTTAAACCATCACGGGACACTAAAACTCTCCATTGAAAGCCAGACTAATTAAATTATTTTAGCTGGCGGGGGTGAGGCAGGTTTCACTGCAGTTTTTACAGACTGACACCCTTGAAATAAAAATTCTCGCCTCCACGTTTTATCAAAACACCGAGTTTAACGTTGGTAAACTGATATTTTGGTCACACCCTGAATAGGAAATTTGATCAAATTTTCCTCAGCTTTTCTAATTCGATACGTTCACAAAAATAATTAATATCCAGTTAATAAGATTAAGGCATTTACTTGAGCCACCTCTTCATCACAGTATTTTCATAATTGCACTGTGATGAAATTATTGGTGTCTGTGTGTGTGTGTGTGTGTGTAAATGTGGCTCCTGGGAATAAAACAAGATCATCTAGATTATTGTGTTTGTCTTCTACATACACGCCTGTACCTAATGTACATGGTAAGCTGCTGTCACATTACATACAACACGTCATATTCTGACCAATCACAGCCAGGTAGGGGAGGGACTACCCCCTAAACCCTTCTTTTTGTGTTTCACTCAGCTCCACAGTAAAGCGTCGAAACGCAGCGGGACGTGCCAAGACAAATCAATCCCCCCTCAGATACTCTTCCATTGTTATATATCATCAGTCTGCGATGTTCAACCCATTCCAGGAGTTATTTTGTGATGAGAACTTGTAATTTACTTTTTTTCCCCCCTGTACCCACTTTCGAGCTGCTTCGTCTACTTCTACTTCGGTTAGTGATTTCCTACGTTTCGCAGCATGCCTTTTTGACAACCCCCAGGGAAGAGCGCTCTCTGTGCTCTAGGCGTGTAGGTGGAGAAAGTGATAGCGTAGCATTTTTTTTTTTTCCAGTCAAGAAAAACAGAGAGTGGAGATTGAACAATGCCGCGGTGCACTGGGCCCAGTTGCTCGAATTACAAACAAGTAAACATGTCGTCTCCCACGCACAGGTGATGCAGGCACCCTTTGAGATATTTGAGTTATTTTGTGATGAAGTGTTTTTTAGCTGTACCCACTTTCCCTCAACCCGCCTACTTCTTCTTAAGTTAGTAATTTCCAACGTTTTGCAGAATGCCTTCGACTAACCCCGGAGAATTGGTGGGAACCTGTTGCGTCCAGAGGTGGGTGTATGGGCATATAAATATAGCTAGTGGGACTGGGCGATTGGATAAATACACGGGGGTGATGATAGACTGGCATTCCCTTGCCGATTTGGGAATTTAAAATGTAGCCTAGAGCAAGACAGTTTTTCAGCATTGCTTGACAAGCATAGATAGCTGCATTTTCCCAGGAACCCCCCCACACACACAAACTATATTTGAGTTTATAGTCATTGAAACCAAAGCCATGTTGGTCTAAAAACACATTTACATTTACCATTTACCAAAACATTGCAACCAGTGAGGAGCAGATTTTGCTGTGCCTTGTGTCTCTGGTAATAAAATGACCAAAAATCCAACACCTTGCACCGTTGATTCATGAAAATAGCACCCTTTGTGTGCATGTGACATTTCCTGTCTGACACGCTGGCACTGAAATGGGGGAAGCACACCGGGAAAAATAGCGATCAAGTTGATTTTTAAAGTTAATACTTTTTCTTGACTGGGAAGACTTCCACAATAATGTGATTCCTTGTCTGATGTTGCGTCTCATTTATCTCATCACGCCTACGCTGTCAGTGTCTGCGCGTCCGTCAATTATCCAGCCAGTTCTCCATGGGAATAGGAAACACAACACCAAACAAAATGAAATCAGAATGCAAGGCGTGCTGTGTTTTAACAGTATTAAAGTGTTTAGGCTGTTTTACCTTTTAATACTGATAACAGCATCCAAGCAAAGTGATACTTGAATGAACTTGCTAATATTAAATCGTCCAGCAGCTGCTGACTGGGTTTTCTTAAGATGTGGGCTGGAAAATCTTTAAAAAAAAGAAAGAAAAAAAAAGAAAACGCAACCAATAGCAAAGCATGCACGTCCCCACTCAATTGACTGTCCTCAGTTGTTCTACAGTGTAGATATACAGAGTCCCCCCCTCTGCCGCTGCTGCTGGAGAACTCAAGGGCATTGTCAGCTTTATCAGCGCCTAGTGATTCATCAGGCTAGTTGGTAAATAAGAGATGCTATCAGGTGCTCCTGGTGGCATTGAGGGCCCATGTCCTAATCAATAACATTCCAATTCTTCACTGATCTGCTGCTCTGATTAGCCCACCTAATCCAATACGCAATTTTGCTGTCTATTACCGGGCCAGGACAAAGCCTCCCCCCTGCTAAGACCGCCCTTATCTATGGTCATGAGTTTACTGCTGATATGAGGCGGGCCTATGCAGCAGGGCGCTGTGGCGAGGAAATCTTCAGGCTCCTCTAATTGCTAATCCACTTGGGCCGGCCGATAGCGAGGAGATGTCCCTGCCCTGGCGGTGCCACAGGCAGTTAAGCGCGGCGATTGTAGGGAAGGGAAACCATTCTTCTCGCAGATACAAAAGAGGTCGAAGCAAAACGGTTCGTCATTTCTCAAATCCCTCGAATCACAGCCGGAGATAGTGGATACTGAAACAGGTGAAGAGAAGGAAGGGGGGGGGTGGGGGTGATCTCAGTCAAGAGCAAACACGACGGCAGCAGTCACTTATTGACTTGAGAATGTTGCCGAACCAGTCGAGTCTAATCTCACTTAATGAATATGACTCCCACTTTCAAAACGTTTCGCGTTGAATGACGGAAAATGAAATTAATCAGCATTTAGTTATACCCAGTGTGTAGCTGGTAGAGCCTAATTGTACTACAGCAGGTTGTCATGTCACAGACCCCAAGTAGAAACACATTAGGCTGTGGACTCCCATTGGATTTTTGTCCCAGAAACCCCCATATGACAGCATTTCAGGTTGAGGGTATGATCTACGCTGTAAATGGAGGAGATAATGGTGGTGAGAGTAAAACCAGTTATTGCAATAAGTCATTCTTAGGCTGCGATCACCTCCTGCTCAAATGCAAAGTACGGCGAAGAGCATTGCTGGTAACAAGCCACCTGATTAGCGTTAGCTAGCTAACCTCACCTAACAGAAGGGACATTTTGGTGAACATAAAAACGGACCAGAGAAAGTTAGTCCAATGTGGATAGAGAATTTAAGCACCTCTTCTCCGAGCTTCGCCTAGATGTTTCAAAGCGGCTAAAGCTGAGATATGTTCAACTTGGAGCGCCCAGGGGAGCGCCGCAAAATGCACCACGTCCAAAATGTGAGGCACCCAGTGCAGGCAAGGCGCAGGCACGTTCAAAACCACCACAGCCTCATGCATTCTCTACTTGGGATCATTTCTAGTGAATTAAACTGGAGTGATATTACCGGGGCCTCCCTGGACCCCACTATGAGAACCACTCTACTACGGCATCTGCTTAGCAGGCTGTCTCTTCAGTGGTTCAGTAGCACCATCACTGTGCATTTATCCATGGCATCAGTAGTGGAGCTTTTTCTAGTAGGGGGAAGATATTGGAGCGTGACTTGCCATGTTGTTGTCATATTCATCACACCACATGCCGTGTCACAATTATTACAATCTTATTGGTTTGTATTGGTTCTCATCATTGTAATTTAACACATCAAAATCATTCATTTTGTTTGGTTCAAGACGGTAATGAAGCCCTCGGTGATTTCAGTGTTTGTCTTGCACCCTACGGTCACTTTAACAAGCAGTATGTGATCATCTCCCCATGCCGGGACTTTAAAAACCTTCCCCCCGCTCAGTTGGTGAAGTTCTTGCTCTGATACATGTCACACTCATCTTGGTAAGCTGTCTACGTTGAAACAGCATCTAGCCTGAGGCTGAGGTAACAGACATCTATAAAGCCACCACAGGCGTTGAAGAAGCAGATGGCGAATGCAGCCAATAAAAAAAAAAAAGAAAAAGCAATTCCCATGTTTTTGAATGGGTCTTGTCTGCTGCACGTTTAGCATCGCTGTTCTTTCTTTTCTTACTGCTTTCCGCCATTGATGTTGTTGCTATGACTTCCTTGGTCTGTGGCCACTAGCCTCACCTTGATAGCCATAACCCAGCTGGTCACGCCTATATGACACAAATACAGCAAATGGTACACACCGCAAAACATCCCAGCCTCATTTAAAAAGCCAATTTCAGGTAAAATGGAGGGATTTAGGCATGAACACACAGGGTCGCACACAGACCCAGACTGACAACGGATAATACATCCTATTTATTTATTGTCATTTCGACGTCAAAGAAAGTTTCATCGTACAGCTATAAGGCGGAGCAGGTAATTGTTCTTGTTCCTCAGCCTTATCTGTGAAATTCATTAATTAGCCTGCCTCTTGCTGGATGGCGGACGTTGAGGCACATGAAGAGAGCTGGCTAATACCAACAAGTGAACTCTCCCTCGTACTTTTTCCTCCCCACACAGAGGAGCAAACAATTGAAGTTCCGACTTTCATTTCGCCATTATCAAGCTCACAACAATTTCACAGCACAGCAATCACACTATAATGAACTTCCAGAAGCAATTAAACACTCTTTCCTGTGGAGGGACCTTCATGAATACAAGAAAGACTGCTCCCTCGCAGCTTCTAATCACAGAGAATTCCAGCCGAGGTGTCACATCGGCTTTGTTGTTTGCCGGAAATCCCTTCAGGAGGCCCCAGTCAGGTCCTCTAATCAACACGCTTCTACCTGACAAAAACTGACGGAGCTTATAAGCAACACTATCGCTTTCCTCACACTTCAAATCATACCCTCGACATGAAATTGATATTTGCATTAGTTAAGCATGTATTCGCTGTAGACCTTGTTCAAATGGGATTTGCACATACTTTTAACATTAGTTTTCATATTCCTTCATATTTACCCCAGAAGTCTGTTCTCCTCAGGGTGGAAAAGCCTCTGAAACAGCATTTAGACCATCATGGGACACAAAAACTCTCCACTGAAACCCAGACTGATGATTATTTTAGGGTTAGCAGCTTTAAAGCAGGGTGACCCACCACACCTATTCAACTCTGGGATACATTAGTCCCTTTAAATGAAGAATTAATTTACAAAAAATATTACTGAACAAGTAATAAAACAATAAAATTGCATTTAATAGACTGTTTGTATCTGATTGTATACACTATCTGATGTATATCAGATAGTGGACCACATGACATGGCTGATATTGGATTCCTAACAAAAGGCCAGTATCAGCCCCATATGCATCAGTGTAGAGGTCTAGTTTAGAGGCAATCACAGGAAAGCATCTGGAAGTCAGTTCTATACATTTGTGTGACTGACAGCTCCCCTGAAACTTCCTGAATGGTGCTGATGAGGGATATTAAAATAAACTCTAAGCTATATTTGCACGTACTGTTTGACCCGGCCCCGATTTGCTATCAGTGTTATTGGAAGCTTTCTCTGCATTTGTTGGCTTTTAGGCTTAAACTCCTAATGAAGGTCGATCAGTTGCGGTCAGAAAAACACGTCAACAAGCAGTGAAATGCTAAATCAATGCATTCACGTGATAGAAGATCTCTACTATATCATCAGCCACACAACAAAACCCTTTTATCCTGTACACAACAAAAAGACAATACGCTACACATACATGTGAAAACACATCGCGGAGACACCCTGTCATCACTAAAGACTTACTGTATGTGGCAATCTGTTGTTTTGTGAAAGACACAGGTAAGTGAGAAAACTATTTCTCTGCATTGGAAGGATCATATTTTTTTTCTCCACTGCCATCAACATCTGTGTTTCCAATTGAACTGTTTCCTTTCAAAATAGGAGAGCCACCTTTTGAAAAAACGTTTCCATCCTACAAATGATTGACTGCACAACATTAACACTAATTACGGTCATTTTTGAAGCATATTTGGTAACTTAGGTTCTTGGCTGAGAAAATGATTGCTGCAATTAATGCTTTTCTTTCAAAGTGGATCTACAATGCTACTAGAAAAGACATCTTCATGTTTTGTGATGTGATGGCTTTTCATGAGATGTCAAGAAGATCACAAAGCTGTATCTTACCAGTGTTCAGATCTTTGTACTCCTTGGACGCGTGCTCGTTCTGGTGCACCCATTCCCCATTGCACTTGAAGAAGATCTGCAAGGCCGGCGCGGCTCGACAGCGCAGCTTAATGGGGTTGCTCTTGACGATATAGGCGTCTTCTGGCTCCTGGATGAAGTGCGGCAGGGTGCCCGGCACCGATGGCGGGGAATCGGGCTGGGCATCCCCCGTAGCTCCTGCAAAAAACCAACACCTCAGTTAGTTCATTATCCCACACCTCTATTTTTAGGGGAACAATATCGCGATGACACACTGGGATGGGAGCGACGGCCGACAAACAATGGCGAGGAAAAAAAAAAAAAATCCTTTTCAGTTGCACACACAATTCGGCGTCGCAGACATACTTTCAAGAGCATTTTTTTCAACAAACAGTATAACAGCAAATGCTTGCAAATGTGTGATTGGTTAGTGGACAATGTTTTAAATTCCCCATTCATCATAAACTAGCATATTGTCGAAAGGGGAGAACAATTTAAGCAATTCTTTCCCCATTCTAGTCAACACTGTTCTCCTCAGAGTAATTTGTGGATGAATGAAATCAGAGCAGACCAAGTGGAGAGGAATTAGGAAGGGACTGATTACCCAAATTGTGGCTGTGGCGTTTGAATACATCTTATCTCGGCCAAAAAAGCCCAGATTTTCAGGGTGCACAAAAACAGTCTTTGTGCAACCGCCAACGTGCATAGCGCCATAACGAGAGCGCACAATTCACAGCAGGTTACCCCTTCAATTCGGTTTGATGAGCACCTGGCCGGGTTCACCGCTATTGTTCATTGTGGCGGCGGTATCGATCTAAACACAATTTTGGAAACGCTGATAGGATTCTGAAAGGATGAGTTTCTATATGGGATTTTTTTTTTTTTTTTTTTTAAGATAGCTCCAAGGCCTCCTCTTCTGGGAGGGTTGGGACAAGAAGGAACAGGACAGTTTGTGTTCCCTTCTGAGAATTACACCTCAGTCCTAAGCCATTCGGAGCCGTAAAAAGCCCATGAAAGCTATTATGTCCCACCATCAAATCCAATTCTGTCCTCTGAAATCGAATCGGCCCGCTCGCCACCTCTCTCAATCAATGTTGTCCTTGTTAAAGGGGTAAATGAATGGATGCACGTGTAAAGAGAGGCATAAAACAAACAGGCAGAGGAGATGGTAAATAATCAAGAGTAATACGCTGACGCCAGGACAGGTAGAATGGCTTCATCATATCATGGCTGGCACACGCTTTTTCCTTCAGCTTCTCAAACCATCATTTCATGTCCCGGGCCCTTCAGCCCACCTCGTTGTTTTTGCACCCATGATACTTGAGATAAAAATCACCCACCCAGAAGGCATATGTGGATGCCAATGTCTAGAGGTAGAAAGGTCTGAAATCTGTGCATCAGGTTTGTCTTTTTGTTATAATTACTGCATGCGGCAGAAAATGGGCAACGAGGGGAAGGAATAGGCATACGGATGACTTTGAGATGAGAAAAACATGAAAGAATGCTCACGCCGAGCAATTTTGCCATGACAGGTTGAAAATGGTCTCCCCAGCAGATGGAGATTAAATTATTTCCTTGCTGGTGTAGGGTGGCGGGTGCAATTGGTTCGGGGGGGGGACAATCTATGAAATTAATTCATTATTCCTGTCTTTGCAGAGGTGGTTGGGCCAATGTACATATCTGATGTTAAATTGACTCCTGTCCGATTTTTTAATTTCATTCTAGCCACCGTCTTCACCCACACCCTCTTTTGAATGCCTTTTCAGCCGTTGGTCTATCGGCGTCCATTTTCAAAATAGCGACAAAAGAATATATTGTGAAGATGTCATTATGAAGATGCACGAAAGCCGCAGACTACACTGTAATTTGGGTTTTCCTTTTGTTCACATGCATCACCACACGTGGAGACTATTACACGGGATATCACAAGCTGTTTTCTTCAAAGAGCGAGGTCTTCCTCATCTCAGCTCTTTGCGGGTATAAATTATACATTCTCAGCATCAAATGATGGAGCTACTTTTTCTTATCCTCTTCTTTTTTTACTGGAACAGCGTTTCGTGGCACTGTGCAAGTAATTATCGGTTTCATCTCGAGGCGGACGGACTTTCAAAATAATGTAAGTACTTGGTGTGGCCTGGCGCAACCAATCTACACCAATCTCTCGGAGAGCTATTTTCAAAGGAATGTATCTGGTCCCTGTCTGCGCACTGTGCCTCGACGATGCCAAACTTTGGAGGTGTTATCTTCCAAAAGAAGATAGTCTATTCTGCTGTGTGCACACTAATTAGAAAATGAGGCAAAACTTACACAGAGCAGCGACGCATGCATCATCCCTTAACAACCGAGAAGACAGGAGGATCTGATCATTTCACCAACAGGAAGCATTTTCTATTAGACATGAATGGCTAAAAATGGCTAAAAATACACTCAGTAGTGTCTGTGAAATTTTCCTCAAAAGAAAGGAAATGGATTTGGACGAATGATGACATATAATACGATTTCTATAATACCTCAAAACTAATTTCAAGCTATCCTGTCAACCAGGGTGGGGAACTTTAATTATACTAGTATACTGTATGGATACGCACAGAATATCCTGTATACAAATATACTGCACTGTATGTATCACTCAACTACTAAAAGGCTTTAAAATGGTCCAAAAGAAGTCTGAAGCTTTGGGGACTTTCAGTGCCATTATCTTTTACTTGTAAAAATGTTCTAGATTCAAATGCACACTTTTTACATATATATATATTATCCTTAAGACCTTCAAAGGGGGCCTTGGAGAATAACAGTTGGAAAACACAGTCAATATTATTATATTATTTTTCTGTGTCTATGGGAGAAAAAAAATTAAGATTGAACAGTTACCGATAATGAATGCTAGGAAAAGACTGTGGATCAAGGAAACGGCTCTTGCTGCGTTCATGAATTCTAATGGCGCTACGCTTATAAAAAGTGGAATTGTTCAACCGGCGAGAGAAACACTGCTTCAACATAATTTAAAGCGCTAACAATTTAACGCTTAGGGCATGTAATCCTCCCCCAGCCATGCACCTTCCTCGCCAATGAGTCCTCACTTGTAATCAGCTAATTGGCGCTAAGATGGAAAAAAAAAAAATACAGCCTGAAACTCCCGGGTGTGGAGACACGGCGCTCCTGTAAGCCTGGGTTCAATTGCAATTTCTCCATCGCACAACAGCTAATGATGCACCATGTCCTCTTTCTTAATGCCTAAACATCCAGCACAGGCAAAGGTAGCAGATAATTGGAACAAGGTGACAATCCACGCTCCATAAACCTGGATCCGTACCGTTTGGCTGCTCCCCCCGGTGATGGATGCTCATAAATATCAGCCTTAATGAAGGAAATGACTGCAGCGCCAATAAGTCACTTATTTCCTCATTACACCGGTTAATTTTAACACCGCCTCTTAAATGCTACCTCACCCTATCTGCTGCCAGTCACAAGTTTCCACCTGACTTGACATGAGGCTCAGTGCGGCGGATAAATGCCTCGTGGGTATCAATCTGTGCATACGGGGACGGAGACGGAGACGACATGGCGGTTGGCAGTGTCGGCAACACGCCGGATAACAATGCCCGCGAGCCAGGTGGACATGGTTCGAACACAAATAGATCCAAATCAACAATCTCTCACAGACAGGCAATAAGTGCTGCGCCGTGCACGGAAAGATTGAGATTGTAGAGTTTAATGACATGAGTGTGGAGTCGCGGATAATTTATTGAAGAGGGGCTCAGGGATTTTTGGAAGCCTTTGTTAAAGACATTCAAAAGTAAATCAGCTGTTATTTGGTTTTTTTTTGCAGAACAGAAAGCTGCTACCAATTTCTCAAAAATAGAATCACTGGTATGAAAAAGAGGCTCAGCAAGGAGTCCATAGGATATGATTCCCATTTACAGACAAATGATGTGAAAAGAGATTAAACTGGAGCTGGGCTCTCTCAAAACTACAATCCCTGCACATGCCACTAGATTGACAGCTCGCCTCAGCATCAATCCCTTCTAAAAAACCGAGTGAAACAGACACTGGAGGAGAAGAGGTTACCTGAACCATCAAACCGACAGTACCACTCGTTCGTTCGCCCGGGCTCCCTGACTGAGTTAGACATTACTATTTCACACAGCAGCTCCACAGCCAAAGTCCTTTAAAACCCGCACATTCTTCTTCTCACATCCGCCAGATCACTGGGGACTTCTCATGGATTTTTTACAGGAGCTGAGATAGGTGGAGGGCAAGGATGAGTAGTGTCAGCAGTGTGAGTATCGGCTTTACATGGTGAGCACCCTCTCAGCTTTTCAGCAGGAGTCCTCCTCATTTGAAAGGCAGAGAGAGGCAGGAGATGTCAGCCTAATCCTTGACACTAAAGGAGAAAGAGTGGCTGAACAAAAAATGCAGCGAAAAAAACAGCTCCGCACGCCGTTGGACTGGGGAAACCGCCGCGTGAACCCTAGAATATGGGTACTGAAGATACTAAAAAGACAGAAAGTCAAGCAAATATGCACACACACACACACACACCTAACCCTAATCCTCTCTAGTCCCTGCTTAACCTTAAAGGAAAAATCCACCATAAAGCACCTTAATAACACTTTGCATTCCTGGGTCCATTGTTTGTTGGTGTGATTTTTCATATTCCTGTGGATAGGAATGCGTATTTCCAGTGCAGCTACGATGGAGTTTGAGAGCAGAAATGTTTCATCTATCTAAAACATCAACGGTAAACATCGGGTTTTGGCGTCAGTCCCTCAGAGTCAAAGAACAAGGGGCTTCTGTCTAGACTCACCGCTTCGCACCGACATTCAGCAATCACACAGGGAGAAATCCAGCGTAGAAGAAGAGGAACTCAAGACTCAATAGACCAGAATGCAATGTTATATTTTGAGGGGTGCAGCTCTCACTTTTTCCTCGCTCTCTTTACGATTGCTATCGCTATTGTTACTGCTCTCGATGTAAAACCAACAGCTGGATGCAACAAATCCAGAGATTTATCCAAAGGCATTCTGGGAAATGTAAGAAATCACTGACTGAATCAGAAGTAGACGAGGCAGGTTGAGGGAAAGGGAAAAATTACAACTCCTTATCACAAAATAACTCCAGGAATGCGTTGAACATCACAGATTGATGATATATAATAGTGGAAGAGTATCCAAGTGTGGATTTCTTCCTTTAATCGTTACCCTAAACCCAAGCCCTAATCCTAACCTAGCCTTAACCTTAATTCTTAGATTTGACCTCATTCTAATTTAAGTCCTAACCCTAAACTAGACTTGACCTTAATCTTTATCCTAGTCCCTTGTAGAGGTGAGGAAAAACATCCTCACTTTCAAGTATAGATACATAGATACAAGCATATAAACGCAAGCACGCAGGCGCCCATACACGCCCATACACACCAACACACACCCGCACTGACATGTACAGTACACGCAGTTGCTTCCACTCAGTAATTGAGAAGAAAATAACTCTTACTGTGGCCTGAGATATTCAATTTTTTTCATTTACTGTGTGGTCCGTCAAACACACACCCTGGAGGATCAGAGCCTACAGGGCGGGTGATGACTCAATGCGTGCAGCCTCCCTCCCCTGCCCGAAAGAAGAGCAGAGCCACATTGTTTACTGATACACATTTGTAGCATGACGTTGTCAAGCAATATTCCCGCAGTACGATTCTCGGTAAAGCCTCTTACACGGCCTGTAATCAATTTTTAAAGGTTGAATGGTATGAAAAGCAATTACATGGCACGTGTGTCCACTGTCAGGCAGCTGGCAAGGCTGCACTTTGAGAGGTGGGCTCCCCAGTGATTACAGAGCATAGATCTGGAGCCGTGTCAGTTATAGGTTGTTTCTGTTAGATCCTCCTGTTACACCAGAGGCCCCAGCAGCCTTACAGGCCTGATTGACTGAGACAGCCTCTGACAGTTATTGACAGGCTGCTGCACTTCCCAGAAAGGGCAGGGCCCAGAGAGAGAGAGAGAGGAGAGAGAGAGAGAGAGAGAAGAGAGAGAGAGAGAGAGAATGGGAGGCAAAGCCCCACGCTACGGTTGTTTTCAGATGCTGTTTCTGCATCACGCTTTGTGCCCTTGGCTCTAAGGAGGGAGCTGGATGCTTTTCTGGATGGTTTCAAGGTGTTTTCTAAAAAGGGTTGGACTGGTGAGTTCACCGGCTATTAAATATCAGGGGGGAAAAAAACAGTCGTGTCGTCCTCAAGCAAAATCCAAGAAGGGATCTCGTATTTCTACGTTTCAGGTCTCCTAGACACAAACAGGCTCTTGTAACACTAAGATGAGACTCAAGGCATCTTCTCCGATTTCTCAAACTCCGGAGAAACAACCACCTATCAGCTCATGTTGATCTCACTCTGATCACAACAAGAGACCTCCAAATTATCTCAAATAAGTCTTATTTAACTCTCCTGAGTATGAGACCATGAGATGAGAGAAAGATCTCAAAGAAAATGTTTTATCGAAGCATCTAAATCATAAGAGTCATAAAACATGACCCATGCAGTAAGAGTTTATAACCATTATATACACTACATGGCGAAAAGTATGCAGGCACCCCTTCTATTTAGTGGATGCAGATATTTCAGCCACACCCATTGCTGACAGGTGTATGAAGCCATGAAATCTCCTTTAGACTAACACTGGCCGTACTGAAGAGCTCACTGATTTTTCAACGTGGCACCGTCATAGGATGCCACCTTTTCCAAACAAGTCAGTTCGTCAAAAAACGCCCTGCTCAACGCCCGGTTAACTGGAAGTGCTGTTAAAGCGGACAGGTCTAGGAGCAACAACAGCTCAGCGACAAAGCGGTAGGGCTACATAAGCTAACAGAACGGGGCCGCCGAACACTTGAAGGGGGCGTAGCGCTAAAAGAAAAAATCTGACCTCAACTCCATCCGACACCTTTGGGATGAACTGCAACGCCGACTGCGAGCCAGGCCTCATCCATCGCGCAGCATCGGTGCCCGACCTCACTAATGCTCTTGTGGCTGAATGGAATGAATGGAAACAAATCCCCTATCTATCTATCTATCTATCTATCTATCTATCTATCTATCTATCTACATGTTCCACTACAAGTGATGTTTAAAACATTTTGCCCATTACTTATTTGGAGTAATCTAAATATATAGGAAATGATGATTGCATACTCTGTTTTAAATTTTTAGTTATTTTTTTGTCTGGCAGCACAATTTGATAATGTGATGCACATTAAGGAGCTGCTAACCATGAAAGAATTTCATTAGTCAATAGAAAGTATTAATGTCCTGTAGTCTTAATGCTGTGGGGTTTTTTTCCACCCTGGCGAGAATAACAATGTGGGAGAAACGTGGTGAATTTTTTTAGTTTTTTTTTTGGCAAGAAAATGCTCAAATGTAAATATATTCAATACCGGCACAGAGTACCGGCAATCGGCAGTTTCAATACAAAAATTTGAGGATCTGCTTTCAAAAACCCATCAGTCAAAGTTTCTGTGTTTTTTAGATTTGGAGTGGAGAGAGAGAGAGAGAGAGAGGGGCTGACACACCATAACGAATGGGAGCCACATTCAAACCCACAACATCGCAAGTTTATTATATATTTTATATTAATAGCCTGGCCAATCCACACATATTTAACACAATAACACCCCACCTCAACTCTGAAAAAAAACTGTCTCACTGTCTCAACACAGTGATAGTTGAGAAGCTGTGAAATCCTGGATGGTTTGCAGACTGCTGGATCATTTCCCCCAGACAAGTGGAGACATCTTCCTATCGACGTGCATTCAGGTTGTCGTCTTCAGTCTCCCTCGGTCCTTCTTAACGGAAAAAGGTTTTCGTTTGGATACAGTCGGCATCAGACGGCTCAG
Source organism: Hoplostethus mediterraneus (assembly GCA_034670385.1). Taxonomy (NCBI): domain Eukaryota; kingdom Metazoa; phylum Chordata; class Actinopteri; order Trachichthyiformes; family Trachichthyidae; genus Hoplostethus; species Hoplostethus mediterraneus. The sequence goes on from JAXDDW010000002.1 coordinate 1,110,604, forward strand.
TTAGGTGTTGATTGACGCACAAATACTTTCACTGAACAAAAAAACACATATTTTGCCACAGAAGTATAAAGCTAGTATTAGCCTCGACGGGGGTTACAGCTGTGATTGCGCCGCTTTTTGTCCCCCGCTACCTCACTTCACCCTGGTCAAAAAGTTTCTTTATTAGCATTGCAGTTCACTGAAAAATGGCTTGTTAGCATTGTTAGCAGTCATAATGGAGAGCGATGGTTAAACCAGCGCGCCGCAGGCTCATCAGCATTATATTTCTGCCTCATGTATAAAGATGAGGTGTCTGCTGTCCTAATCCTCACAATACTGCTGAATCAATCCGCCCTTTATTAGACTTCCAGCCACTGTGGAAATACTGATGACACAGATTTACATACTACTACCAAAATCTATCCTTCCCATAGATTGTGTTGTAGCTGAGCTAACCTGGCTTTTATGTATCACAGGCTCATCCGATGAAAACGGAATCTCGAGGCGTAAGACGGAGTCGTCAGATCGTTTGATTCATGGACACCGACAGCAGGCTTTGGGGGGGGGGGGGGCTTAGGAGCATTTGTTTGTTATATAATCTTGGTAAAAGTGAAGATGAAATTCACTTCATGCTCTAATGCCCTTTATTTGATGAGCATTGAAGTTTGAAGTGTACTTTACCGCTAAATGAATTCTTTTGCTGAAGGCGATTATGAAAAGACTTGAGATATGTTTCACAAAAGGTTTGCGTGTGGCGCACTTTAATCTGTAAAGCCTGAGAGAGAAAAAAAACAAAAAACGGCTTCCTTAAGTTTGTTTACAAGCGTTGTTTTATGTAGAACACACAGCCACAGTGTCCTGAATGAATGCGGCGTCTCTTTGAGCCCCGTGTGGACTGGCCAGTTAAGAGCGTGTGACATTTATCACATCAATGCATTCGCCGCAGAGACGCTATCTCTCTAAAATTGAGATCGTCCAAGCCGGAATGGAAAATGTGAAAAGGTTTTGCAGCCCCTTCTGAATGGAACGTGTCTGGCCGCCTGAATGGCTCTGATCACTCACTCCACAAAGGCAAAAATGTTGTAAGCGTTACCTGTGTCATCTCTGGACACATTTAAATTGAAAGGCCAGAAACTAATTACCAACTGTGACTGCCTGACAATGCTCCATTTCCAACTCATTTTCCCTGTCAAACAGAGAGAGAGGTTTGGGTGGGGGAGAGAGGTCGATGCTGGAATTTATCACCCTCTCTCTGCATAAATGCCCCCCTACACCCTCCTCTTTAAAACTGTCCAGCTCGCTCCAGTCTCCCGATGTGAGGAAAGTGCACAGCGGGCTCAGTGGTCGTGAGGTAAATTGATAAATTGGATCTCAAACGACGAGAGCCGTGCGGTGGTGGCTGATTTATTTACAAGCCGGCTGATAGGGGCCACGGAGGGGCCCCACAGTGGGATTCAGGGGAAATGGCCTCTAAACCCAAGTTGAGGCGACTCTGATAAATCTTATTTAACACTCCGCTTTACACTACAGAGGAAAACTCAAGGTGCTTGCACCGCAGTTGTACTTCGCAGGATTACCAGACAGATTCTACGCGCTGATGCAACCCATACAGGGACGGCTCTGGTGGAGTTTTTATTTCCAGGTGTGACTGCAGCTCAAGTCGCAGAGCAATACTTTGCATTCTACATGCCATTCATTCATTTTCTTTACCTTTCCTTCTTTGCCTTGTTGCTTTTCACAGAGGCAGGGGAGCCTATCCCAGCATGCATTGGGGTGGAAGGCAGGGAGACATCCTGGACAGATTGCCAGTCCGTCACAAGGCGAACTACAGACAGACAGACGTTCACATGGCAATTTGAATTGGGCAATTTAGAGGCTCAAATCCACCTGCATGCGGGAGGAAACACAGGCTTGTTTAGGTAACAGTGCTAACCACTGAGACACTGCGCCGCCTACATGACAGCAATCTGCACACAATTTAAGATGAGAGTGTAATCAACGCTACGGTTAAGGAGATTCCTCAAACATAAATTTGCCTCGCTCAAATCAACAACATCACATCAGCCCCCTGAATCAAAGCAAAGGGGTAACTTCTCCACGCAACGCAGAGAACTGGCCAAGATGAAAACAAAAAACCTCCTCCCGGCTCCCAAAGCTAACATGCCAATCCCGCCGCAATGAAGCGTTTCGTCTTCGGCTGTCAGCTCTCCGTTCCGTTGATTTATGAATATATCATTTAGTAATTGATTGGGTGGGGGTGCTGGAGGCCCCTGTTAATATTTCACTTGACCTCTCGCCAAATTGGAGTTTATCATCTCTGACAGATGACTTCGGTCCACGCAGGAATGCAGGAATGTGAAAGGAAAGCTTGCCTGCCTGCTCGCGCCCCGGTTTTCATTAAAAATGCAAAAACAGAACCCGCCCCGAGGTGAGGCGTAATGAGCGGCAGCGGGGCGCCCGGGTCCTCCGTGTCCAATTCATATAGGCCTGCTACATGGATGCCTGCGAAACCCCCCCGGTCTGCAGTGTTTCATCACCGAGGGAAAGTGCACATCTATACCATAGAAACTGGCATGCAGATAACTCCCATTTTAATTGGTCAGTGTGTTAATGGTTGATATTATGTGTATGTAGTATGTAATATATATGATTATGTAATATTCAGTACGTTCATGAAATGTATATGTGTAAATGATATGTAGTATGTAGGGGGAAGTACAGCGTCATATATATAGGCTATAATAAGTGCCTCCATATCCATTAAAATGTGGGTAATTCAGTCTTCATTACCATCCATTATGATCCGCATCACATTATAATTTGGTAATATGAGATCATATCACAAGGAGGCAGCGAAAAAAAAGAAAGGAAGCTGATAGGCTGGCGGTGAAGTATTACCCCGCCCCCAGCAGGGATGAGATGGTTACAACTGGGTAGATATTATCTCCTCTGACACCCATTGTGTAGCCCGACTCCCTCCGCAGAGACACGGGCCTGGAAGCATTGTTGGAATTGATTTAGTGAACGGGGGCCAATCTTTTGGACACTTTGCTGCCATTGATTGCAGCTTCAAATCAGAAATTCGAACAGAACTCAGTCGGGGATTTAATTAAAACTCAAAAGGAGGAATGACTGACATTGCGGACAGGGTAGTTGCAAGAAATCAATCGTGCAATGCAAATGAGTTTCAAATCCCCACTTTGCCTTCTGCTTCCATTATTTATCTCTTTTTTTTTTTTTTTTTTCTTCTTCTCCACAGCTATCTGCTGCATTCTTAACGGTATTCGTACGGCTGTATCTTTTTCAGCAGTTTAAGAACATAAGCAAATGTTTTTTAAGCTCATTACTAATACGTGTGTCATTCCAATTGAATTCCCACCCTATTTTTCCCGACGTTCAATAAAGTCTGTGGAAGACCCATTTACTGCCGATACCAAAAGAAGATCTTTAAAAGGAAAAAAAAAACCACTGCAGACGACGACGTGTCTTCACATCGAGATATTTCCGGCACCGCTACAGTTCTGATAGCAGAAACCTTTTCAGCTATCACAAACATCAACGGTAAACATCAGGGTTTTTGGTGTCAGTCCTGCAGAATCAAAGAAGGGCTTCTAGACTCACCATTTTGCACTGACATTCACAATCATACGGGGAGAAATCCATCATAGAAGAGAAAGAGACACCAATTTCTAAGGATTGGGTCGGTCTGTGTAAAGTGATGTCTTAGATATCTCAAGACACTTGGATGTTCGCACTGTTGCAGCATTTATAGATTTACACTCACCATTATTAAAGGTCAACATTTTGAACTCAAACGTGATATCTTAGACACCACTAGTCCAATTCTGAAGAAACCTGGAGGAATTATGTATTTTGACTTGGTATTATTTTGGCATTAAAAAATGACACTGACTGATGGGGTAAAAATCTATTTTTTTTGGATGAAACTAAAAGGTCTAAAAGGTGCCTGCCTCATCCATGTTAACGTCATAATTTGAACCACCACTTTTACAGCACACCACTGCATTGTTCAATCTCCACTCTCAGTTTTTCTCGGCTGGAAAAATTTGCTACATTATCGCTTTCTTCACCTACATGTATAGAACAGAGAAAGAGAGAGAGAGAGAGAACCTCTCTTCTCTGCAGGTTGTCGAGAGTCATTTGGATATCGCTAACTGAAGTAGAAGTGGGGTGCAACACAAAGGTAAATTACAGCGCTTTATCACGAAACAAACTCCTGGAATGAGCTGAGCATCGCAGATTGATGAGATCTAACCGTGGAAGTGGATTTTTCATTTAATGAATCACTTACGTCGGTTGAACGCCACCGAGAACCCAGCGGAGAACAACGGGAGGTTATCGCATGTCCCTTGACCCAAACTACCTGTGATGCGGCAATAAAAGGCTGCTCATATGAAAACACTTCAGTGAGGTAACCGCAGGTGGCAGATTGATAGCTAAATGGGCATTGGCATAACTGTGTGGGAAAAGTTACTTTCCCTTGCCATTACCAGATTTCTATTGAACAATGTCCAGTAGAAATGTGGTAGGCTTGACCCATGTCACCTTCCCAGCAGCTAATAGTGTGTAATCATTGATAATTGACAGCCAGCAGCATTTACAAAAGGACCCGTGATTAATGCTAATTAAGAATGGAAAGTGTGTGTGTGTGTGTGTGTGTGTGTGTGTGTGCTCGTCCGTCTGACCTTGCCTGAGCTCTAGCCAATGCCTCAGCCCGGTTAGCAGCTGAGTTCACCCCTACCAACAGCCTGATGCAATCACATATGCCGTTTCATCGCTGCCTCCCCTGCAGCCTCCCCTGCGTTGAGCATGAAATGAGAGAGGAAAGCTGACAGAGAGGGACCGGTCTCTGAACGTCCTGATCGCTCCCGCGGATCTGTCGATGTCTCTGTTTGCTGCGGAGGGCTGCTGAGTCAGCGCGGTTACATGAACGGATGAATGGGTGACAGACACGAAGAGCGGAGAGTCTGGTGGAGAGTGTTTGGGAATATGGACGAAAAATCAGCACCGCCATAATTTGACCCGTTTGTCGCAATTACGATAAATACGACGATAAATAATTCAAAAATGTTGAGATAATGTTACTTTCCATGAGAAATTCCCATAATATACAAAAAAATGTATTTCTATGTTTTTATGGTTGGATGGTCCAATGAAAAGCAAGAAAATGAGGCAAGATAAACATTTTTATCAACAAAACTTGAACTTCAACTTGAAACTTGAAAAATCATCAAGCGCGTTTAAAAATAATATCACAGCAAACAGCTTTTTCACCTTTGTGCTGTAAATTGAAAAAAAAAAAAAGATTATTTACAGAATTAAATCTGGAACATAAATAAAAAGCTCCTGTTCAATTAACCTTTCTTACTGTTTTCTGTTTGCTCATTTTCGGTCAACTCAACTCAGATGGAAGGGCACAGTAAGCTCTACACGTACGGTAGCAAGTAACACTTCCGTTTTGCCAGAAATGAGGCCTTAATTATTTCATTTGGATGCAATTATCACATTTTAATGTGTTGACTGATCATGTGCACCGGAACTTATGAAGAAAAGCACGTTAGCCGCGTACGTTCCACCAACAAAACACCCCACACTATTTTCAAAGGGCACAAGTCGCTGCGTCTCGCTGTTAAGCCCCGCCCTGGACGACTGTGATTGATTTTCAGAAAAAACAAACAGCCCGGGGCATTTTCTTTTTTTCCCCCTCCATGCCAGAATGATGGAGTTCTCTGCCAGGCCCGAGGTCCGGCCGAGTGAGACTACAGCAAATGTAAAAGCTCTGTAGGGGCTGAATCACTATTGTGTTACGTCAATCAGCGGTAGAGCAGCACAACAGACATTTGTTTGTATGAAAATGTTGCAGATTGCTACTTTAAGCCAAACATTTTGTGAAGCAGTTATTTAATTCAGTTAGCGTGCACACGGAGTCATTAATCAAGACAACTCATTCACTCCAATACAATTCAAACAATGGTGGTGCTGTTAAAGTGTCGACCACCCCACTGCATCACAGTCAACCAGTTTGTTGTGAATAGAGCAAATTCTCTGTTTTTGTCTTATGACTGCTGCTGTGGGGAGTGCAAAAAAATCTGTCACTGTGCTCCACATCTGCATTAAACATTAATGTGATCAAGTATGCCCAATTCCTCTGTCGCTGATCTAGAAATAGATCGTTTGAGCAACAACCAAGTTCCTGGCCTAGACAAATGTTGCATTATATCGTGAAATTTTATGTTTCGGGGATTTCAATCCAACGAATGCGATTCTCTGTCTGTCAGCCTTACGCCGCCAGAAAACATTCAACTTCCAGCTCGAAGTTGTCATCTTTGACCTTCACGCCAGTTCAGCTTACCGCTTCCACATCACGGAGACTGGCAGCCATGCCATGATGAACAATCTATGCCTGAAACAGCCTCTTAAAGCAAGTCTTAGGCCAGAATCTTGGAGAATAGGATTTTTTCTAGCGTGACAGACAAAGATGTTTTTTTTCGAGACGGGGCTTTAAAGGCCTTAGTAAAAATATGCCTGCCTCGCGTTGGTCTGGACAGCTCTGCCAAAGTTTTTACTCCCGTTCTCTGACACGTAACAAGAGCCAGGAGAGGATCCTACTTATTCAACATTACCTCTCCACTGGCGGCCTCGTTATCCTCCATGCAGAGGGGTGTCGAAAAGGGTGTGAGGCAGATATATGAGAGGAAGACATGTTTCTGGTTTGACACAGATGATGCCGTATTGCTCTTTGATGGAATGCCGCTTTGAAAAAAGCTACAGTATATGTGCATTAAGATATATTGCAGGTTGCTGTATGTGTGTCCAACTGGAGTAAGAGTCTCCCCAGACAGTTTTGAGAATTGCTTTAAGAGCGCCTACAACTCACCCAACCGCAGTTTCGGCCCAATATCAACAATTTAGCAATTCTTCAAGTGTCCAGAAAACCCTTTGGTGGACGGGAATTGAAGAAACAAGAAAGCGTACACCAATGTTTGGCACAGTGAGCCTTGTCTCAGCCCTGTGGAGCTTGTTTGAAGTAGCGACTGATGTGCTGTTATTTATGCAGAGCAAGACCACAGAGACCACAGGCAGAGAGCTGTGTGACCCACATTCGGGCAGACTTGAAAGTGAGGCTCATCGCCAAGTTTAACAGAGGGCAAAAGTACACAGAGGGCAACGGCTGTTTCATCTAGGCTCCCTGGTCCCATGCAACCCGTCTCTAAAAATACACGACAGCAAAATATTCTACAAAAGCTAACAAACGGTAATCCTGCACCAGTCTGCTTTAAAACGGTAATCCTGCGAGTTCCTTGTTTTTTTGTTTTGTTTTTGTCTTTTTTAAAAAATGTAGTCTCCGACTTTGATGCTCATTGCCGTGGCATTTCATCACTGCACTTCCCAGCGATCACTTGTGTGTGTGTGTGTGTGTGTGTGTGTGTGTCCAGTACTGTGACGTCCTTTCGTTTTGGATTTTCTCTTGATGAAGTTTGAGTTTCCGCACGTGGCGCTTGCTAACGACCCAGTTCTTCTTGTATTTACTCCAAAACAAACGGCTGTTTCTGCTACTGAAAGATAAAACGCCTCACTTCCTGTCCATCATGGGGCTTTTCCCAGGAAAGACCTACCAGACGCGGCGTTTTAACAGCAAATGTAAAAGCTTTCATGAACTGGATAGAGGTTGGATCACGATTGTTATATCAGTCGGAGATAGCAAAACAGACATTTATTTATATGAAAATGACAAGGATTATTGCTTTATGGTCTGGAAAGTACACTTCCGATTGTATTCCGACTTTTCCAAAGGGGTCACGGGAGTCGCCTAAACAAGTGTTATGAAATAGGACAACGCTGTCTTGACGATGTAAACCGGGCCTCCCTTTATGTCAGAACCCGACGCTGGCTGGCAGGCAGAAGGTAATTAATTACACACTCAACAGATTCACAGCTCTGACTGCAAACACAATGAGTTCAACACAAACAAACGGTGGTCAGCATTCATTCTCACAGATGAATAAAACAACACCGGTCATTATCTACGCCTCTCATCTCTTCTTTGTCTCCACTTCTTTGCCCAGGATTTGCTGACAGCCTTTATTGTGCAGTTCAATATCAGAGGCAAAACATGCATCTGATTTCTTTCTCTCTACAATCCTACTGCCGCAAGATGCTCAACTATCATTTAACTCTCCCATTGACTAATGGGTAAAAACATAATGCATCATGGTAATGTGGGGCATTTGTCTTCTGAATAGCCCTGATATAAATAAATTGGTTGTGGTGAATTATTTGTTGTCAGGTTCTGTCTATGCTATAAACCTAAATGCTAGTTAAGGGAATAAAAGCTACTGTGTGATACCACCGTGGCACAAACAGGAAGGGAAAATGTTTATACTCTTACATTCAATTGGCACACTTATAGGCTTTTATCAGAAATGTCTGATAACTTAAAAACACGAACCTTCATTTTGGAAACATTCAATGAATATGATTGGATCCATTCATATTTCAATCAGCTTGATGGCATGGGAAAAGAAAAGCAAAGGCCTTTTATATGCCGTTGAAATAACAATTTGGTACCGAGGCAATTACAAGTCGTCCCATAGTGCATTACGTTCATGTTCAACAAGTCAAAAAGAACAAAGTACATGATGTGCATATCATTTGAAAACTACAAAGTGTGCAATGCGTTGCTAATACAGAGCATAGCAATCTTTGTAAAGATCATACTATGCCGCAACAAAGGTTTCATGCATGGAGGAGGGGAGGCAACAAGAGTGTAAGTGTAAGCAGCAACGCAATTACTGGACTATCCCCTCTGCACGTCCAGCCAAGAAAGTGTGGAAGGGGCAGAATCGGAGATGGCTCTTTTTTCTACCAGAGCAGGGCCTGTGATCCTTGAGCTGAAGGAGCTTTGCTCTCCCCAGACACGCTTCCTGCACACGCAGCAGTACTGGGGAACTCAAGCCTGATAGGAGAGGACAAGCTGGTTGACTGTGCCAGCAGAGTGCTCAGGACTCGCCATCCTGGCAGGGACATCGGTCCACTGGGCTCTGACTGGCAGCAGGAACAGCATGGCTCAGTAGCGGCACACCTGACGATGGGAGGCTTCAGCCAGATAAGGCTGTCTTGATGCTGCCCACATGACAGCAAGTCATAATCAAACATTCTCTTGAATGCGCTGCCCGTGCCCTGGGTATATCTACATGTGTCTGGAAGAAATTCCTCTTCAGCTCGGTGGAGTGACGGACGGCCGAGCAGACGGGACCAACTGGTGAACAAATAGCTCGCACTTGCATGCTCCTCCACTGCAGAACATCCATGTCAAAAAGCAAGGGCTCGACACCCTGGCTTTGAAGCCTAATGGCATTAGGGATGTAAGCGGACAGCTGGTTAGAGGGGGGCGCATGGAGCCTAGAGTGCATTATTAAGTGTAATGAATGTCAGCGCATTGAGCTCATCCGACACATCAGGTGCCAATTATAGAGGCGGGCCCTGATTTGGCCCTACACTCAATGCACTTAGGAGGAGCTCCTTTGGCCTACCTGACATCTGCCTCATTAACTTGGAGAGACAGGAGGAGAAGGCTAGTGACCATCCTTGCCTCCAGGCCTCCACGGGCTTTCACAGGGGCACAGGGACACACATTCTCCCCGCTACTTCTCCAGCGAGCTCAGTCCTTACCTATTATTGATGAGGCGGAGGGCGAACGGAATATGAATGGGAGACAGCCGGAGTGACATTTGGAGGTGATTAGATACTCTTGTGCACCATAGCTGGAGTGTTTGCCAGGGCAGTTCATTCATTAGTCAACACTGAATAGTGCCTCGAAATCTTCACGCATAAAGAGGTAAATAAAGCATTCATGGATATCATTGCCTCGGGCAGCCAGAGCAAACACTATTGATTTTTCTGAAGTGTTCTAAAATAATGGTCACAGATGTGTCAAGACATTCATCAAACCATCTCTATGAGCCAAATCCTCAATGCAGTAAAAAAAAAAGCCAATATGCCGCTCTGTTCTCTGAGAATAATCGGAAATCTGTGCCAGTGTTAGTGGTGACAGTTTAGCTATTTGGCACAATATACTCTCGACCACTCACACACACAAAAAAAAAAAACACAAACGGCAGCATTTTCCATACAGAAAAACAACATGTGCAGCTTTCATAAACTAAATTTCATACCGTAGTTTTCACAGGAATAGGCTATATCGAAAATAGGCTGGTCATACAGTAGATTGACTCTAATTTCAAATCAGGATTCAATATACTCTTGTCAACAAAGCGAGAATCCTCTTATATTGCGCCAGCAGATTTATAATTCCTCCTGAGTCTCTCCACAAACCAACAAGCCTCAAGGACCGTGTTGTCTACTCTTTCAATAATATGTAATGTACTCGCCACTATAAAACAGATTCTCCCAAGACACAGACTACTGTCTTACAATATATTCTTGGCTTGGCGGCACTGAATATTAGGCCAATACATCACGGTGGGAACAACAACAGCAGGCATGACTATGGGGAGTCTTTGGATCTGTCCTTACTGAGCTTTATTAGAGGAGGTATAACAGGTCAGCTGGGAGGTGACCAGATGATTTGACCTCAGCTAGCCACATGGGAATGAGGACAGGGACGTCATTGTTACCGCTACAATGGAGTGATCTATGTGTTGCTTTTGATTTACTAATGTCCGCTTTACTCTTCTTTTCTTCTTTCTTTCTCTTATTTTACTTTTAGGTTGTTATCAGGCAAATTAGATGTTTAACTATAATTTCACAAGACTTTTATTCTGTTGTTTGGAGTTCTCAAGCTCTCAAGATGAAGGAGAACCCTATTATTTCATTTTGTGTGATTTGAGTGATTTGATGATGTCACAGGATTGCATTTCCCTTGACTGCCTTTGAGAACTTTTACCTCCAAACTCTTGAAAATGAAATGGAAATCCTTTGCAGACCAACCTAATCGTCGTTTCTGTCAGTTAACATGAACAGCAATATCTAGAAAGGCTACTCACCTGATTGACGATGGATGGATCAACACAGTACCCAGTGCATACGTAAGAGAGAGAGAGAGAGAGAGAAAAAAACACCATGAGCATCATATAAATCACCTGCATTATCACATGCACATACACATCAATAGCCTCAAGACTGACACATCGTTGTCGATTTAAAACTGTGTCATACCATCACAGTCAGGGTCTGAGGCCTCAGGCGCTAAAACACTGCATCCTGGTCTCAGTAGCACTGCGCTTCAGATGAAATATAACAAGCCATCCTCTGAAAGCCCTTGTTGCTCCAGCTTGCCCTGTCCATGCAACACTTGTATCATCAGCAGTCAGCCACACTGTGACAAAGCCCCTTGAGGTCCACGTGTGCTTGCTTCTCTGCAGCAGCCCCAATTAGAAGGCTTCACCTGCCCAGTAGGGGATGGACTCGGAAGACTCTCATCTGTCAGGTCTGTGCACTGCCACTGTCATATCACTCTTCAGAAATGGCCACGGAGGCCAACGGCCACTGCCTAAAAGCTTCACATTTCAATGGCCGTCACAGCTCGAATAGTCGCTCTACTCTGACAGGTTGCCGCCCCTCGAAGGAAGACGCATTCACCCAAATACTGTACATCTGTTATGCAGGCACTGTCAGACCTCTCTTGAGCTGCTCTAGCAGCAACGAACTGGGGGTTGGGGGGGGGGGGGGGGGGGGGGCGAGGGGTGAGCGACTGAGGAAGTAAGATGGAAATCTTTCAACAGAGAAAAGGGGATCTTTGATGGAAAATACTTCCGACTGGTTTATGGGACACGGTTGTGGAAATAGTTTGGAGGAGGCCTAATATATTGCATCGGAATACACTGCAGCAGCTGGGGTACCCATTGTTTTTATTTCTTTAGCCCTTTAAAGCAAAGCCTGGTAACCACCTCTGCAAGCAAGGGCCTACTAAAAGTGAGGTATGGAAGCAAAAGTGGACTAATTACATGAAGACACTTCCTCTAAGGTCTTGGAAAAGCCAGTCGTAGTTCTCCCACCTTCTAAATCATAGATGTAAGACGTTTATTGTCTAGGCGTCTCGTTTGGCTCGAGGCCAACACAGATATGGGATTCCAGGTGGGTCTTTGGTCACGACCTAGCGGTGGGAGCTTGCTCCCGAGGGCCCGTTGGACAATCCTGGCCAGTGACACATTGATGTATGAGCTCCAGTTTTTGCTCCCTCTCCCCCTCAGCCCTGAGAAGCAGGTGTGCTGATCAGTGCCACTTGATCTGTCAGTCGGATGGATAAAAATAGCCTGGGAGATTGAGCTGGGAGCGAGACTCGCCCAACTCTTCGGTGGAAACTCAATTGACTTTGAAAGGCTTCCTGCAATGTTCTTGACCACGGCAAATGAGCCAAAGTCTTCTCAAGGTTGAGCGTCCTAAATATGACTTTTCGATTATCCGCCGAGGACAACGGAGAAGGCCCGCCTGACCATTAGATGTCTATGAGGTTGGCACATAGACACATGGATGTAACACAATGTAAGTAAAAAGTACACACATAATGATGAAAATAAATACTTTCAAAAGTCTTCCAGCACTCTTGAATTATTAATTGTCTTGGCCAGCTTGTTGGCGTCTGCCCAAAATTGTATCACAACTTGCCAGGATAAAAATATAACACTTACACAAAGCTATGGAACAACATGATATGGATACATTTGGCCCATTTTTTTCTGCTGGAAAATAATATTATCATCTCATAATATTATCAACTATAGCCTGCCACCTTATCACTCAATGAGACATAACATAACATAGTTGTTTTGAAAAAGAATGCAAGCCGGTTGTAAATAAATAAAGCAAGGCTACTATCCAAGATGAACAGAAGACTTCGTAGATGCTTACTTTCCTTCCTGGTCGTTTGCTGTCAGATGTACATGGTATATGCTAGGCTATATTCTCCTGCTGCAGGCTCCTCCAAAAAAAAAAAGAAAAAAAAAAGCATAACTTTGCAAGTTTTCTCTGAAGTTCCTGATCAAGAGAGATTGAGGCCAGAGACTATAACATGGGCATGAAGCTGCAGCGTCAGCAGCTCGCATTGTGGGTGAAGCTGAAGATCTCTCCGCTAGTGGCCTGAACAGCAGGCAATCGCACCACACGGATGCTCAGAGTAATTAAATGTGCTCCGCTTTCCCCCTTCATGTTCCCTCCTCTCCCCCTCTCTGTGTTTGAAATATGCACAGATAAGTTTGGAGAGGTGTTCATGTCAATATTGTTTGCCGAGAAGCTTTCCCCCGGCATATGCGGGCAAGGGCGGGTTTTGTTCTTTTGTGTTTCCCTCACAGTGAAAACAGAGCTGATAAAACTCATGAACATGCATGTTAGGGGCTGCATGATTAAGTCCTCCATTAACTCCTCAAGTGAATTAGTGATGTTGTAGCTGCGTTCCCTTTGACTGGGTTCACTTTTAATGAGCAATTCTCTATTTCATTGCCACTTGACACAGCTCATATCTAACTTTGTCACAGGTACAAAATGAGGTGCTAAAAAGAAGCTGTCTCATTAGGTAGCCACTTGTGCCGGTCTCACCGGCGACCACCGTTTCACATATTGGGAGCTATTATTATGATCACGCTCGCCATTAACATGAAGGCAAGGCAGTGGGCCATTTAATGTGGTTTCCTAGGTAAACACCTTGGAAAGCGCATTAAAAATCACAGGGAGACACAGGCTCAGGAGGTGGCTAGCTCAAATGTAAGGCGGTCATCATAGTCACTACACCACGGAGACATCTCGCTACATCTGAAAAGCCCCCGGAGTATTTCATTCATAATAACTTGAATGGCAGAGTTGATCCTAGATCAGCGCTTTGGCTCTGAGAAAAGACAAATATGCTCCAGTTCCATCTAAGAGGGAGATTAACAGCATTAACAATAGCCCCTAAAACAGTCGAGAGGAGACGGTTGTCTTTTTCTTTCCTGTTCAAGAAGAATAGGAATGAGAAAAGGCTGTGATGGGGATGTCAGGAGTGAAATGTCCGGGTTTGCGAGGATTAAAAAAAAAATTCTGACGTTACCTACGGCAAGAGGTCCCAACGTCAAGAAAAAAGGATTAATTATGTGCATATGTAAAAGAGTCAAGGCATATTTTTAAAAGAAAGAAAAATCTCGCCAAGAGGTTCTACATGAATTGGCTGACAGAAGCGTGTTCCACCCCCACTAGTCCTTGGGCATTTATATTTAGTGTAATGTCTTCATCGCCGTGTGATGTTCAGTCGCTCCGTCTCTAACTCAATTTTAAAAGAAGGAAAAAGAGGGGAAATGTCTTTATGTTGAATTTACTTTTGCTTCATCAGTTTACTTACTTACTGTTCATGCGGAAATGCATGGAAACATTTCCACAGAAGTAGAAATTAATGAATGAATTATTATCTAAGTAAATAATTCTGAGTGGAACAGTCTAGAAAAAGACAAAGCTATACCACATTGAGGGCAAAGGAGCCCTTCCTCTATTCAGCAAAACACAACCAGTGGGACTGAAGATGGCACAGAAATGGAGAGCACTTAATCTCCAAAGTGTTCTGAATGAAGCCGGGAGCTTTTGTCATCGGGTTTCTTGGCAACGTGTTACGTAAATCATGTCCAATTGCTTCTGTGTCTTCGAAAATACCCCTCTGTCGCTGGTACTGGCTTTGCAGAATAAGTCGACGTGTTACTCCTGCTCGGATGGTCCCGTTTTGGTGGTGGGGGCGGGGGGCGTTATTTTACACTCATCGTCCAAATTACTGTCAGGGGAGTCGGCACGGAGGACCGAAAAAAGTCTGAAGGACGGCTGCTGTAATCTGCAGAAAATAAATAAACCAAGCATGGCCGTTTAATTGCTGCCTCTGACATGGCCTCTCCCCTGGTCTTTGGGGAGCTGAGCTGCTGCAGAGCTGGACGGCCATCAGAGAAAGAGAGAGAGCGAGAGGGCGAGAGAGAGGATGTGGCAAGGCAGACTGAAAGGTTTAGGATTTAACCTGGCTGGCTCCCCGACTCCAGTTTATGTGTGATTCATAGCCGCGATTTCGCCTTTATGTGTCACAGAGGGCATCTCTGTCCACTCAGGCAGGAGTGGATAGAGATCTGGAGAGCCTAACGCTCCCCAACCTTTCAATAACGGACTGATGTCGCAGTGGAGGCCGACCATCTGTGGAGAGGGCGTTGAATGAAATGATAACACATGAGATATTGATTCAGTGCTGATTACAGCCACACAGTTAAATGTCAAAAATTGTCACCGTCTCATCCTTCATTATATTATCACCGCAGGGACAAAAGGACAGCCGACGGATTAATTCCATTGGGAAAGTCCCAAGTAATGGTTTTCATGTCAAGGTTAGCTAAAGTGACTTTACTGTACATGATGATAGACTAGATATCAGATTCAATTAACTGGAACATGTTTACACAACGGAGCAGTGCTGTAGCTGAATGGATAGAGTGTGGCCCTGACATTCCCAGGGTTAGATGTTCAGTTTCTACTGGGGCCGAATGTATTCACTCATATGACACATGGCCACCTAATTCTCAGCGCTGCGTATTTGTAAAAGCCTTGTTACAATAGTTACAATATTTTCTTACAGCTGCTACTGTACCGCCGCCGTGCTACTTTCTTTTAACAAACCAAAGACCTTGAGATTGTTAACAAAAAAGCCCGGATCCCTCAAGAGAGCTACAATTCACAGTCCATGCTCAATACGAGAACACAATACCAGGTCATTTACGGAGAGACAATAAGAGCGGTGGCGATCGGTTATCAGGAAGACGCATCGACTTTGATCTGTCGTCGTATGATTTTGTTTCATTGCAAAATACCTGACAGCTGCCACGATCATCACGCAGCAACAATGCAAAAACAGAATCACTAGTATAATAAATACAACAAGTACAAAACACGTACTCGCTGAATGTATATAGTACAGTGATATGTCTAGTGTGTCGTGCACTGAGGTCTTGCGAGGTCTTGTTGCACTATGCATGCCTGTATGTACTAACAGTACTTGACTTAGATTATGTACACTATGTATATTAATTGTCCAAATGTCCCTGCACCAATGTCACCGAGGCAAATTGCATTTGTTGGATTTTGTGTTTCTGATTCTGATTCGTCTTGTCATTGATGCAGAGACATACTGACACCTTACAGAGTTTCACAATAGGGGACAATAAGTTGGCAAGTTGAGCCAAAATAAAGGTGTCTTACTTCTAAAACTGCTGTAGTAGCACAAAATGTAAAAAAAAAGAAAAAAAAGTGGCTCATCTTACTCCATTTGCCCCTACACAAGTCAAGTTACAAAAAGGGGGGGGGGGGGTAATAAAGGAAGCAGAGCATGGAACACCAACAGCAAAATAAAGACATACAGTAAATAAGAGCATAAAGAGCCCGCCAGACACCGTGAAAGGCAAATGAATAAAAATCAAGACAGATTTTAAAACTTTTGAAATATGGATTGGGCTGAATGCTGTAGGGGAAGGCTATTGCACAGTTTCAGTGCTCCCGTGGCAAAAGCCCTATCACCCATCAGGAGTGCCAGAATAGGAGTAATATAGTCCTTTTCTTTGGATCTAGATAAGAGTCTGGTCGCAGTGTTCTGGACAAGCTGCTACAAGGACAACAGGACCTCACATACTAGGGTTCGACCGATATGGGTTTTTGAAGGTGGATACAGAGACTGAATTGTAGACTGAATTCACCAATACCCGATATTTTGGGCTGACGTTGTAAATAAAGAGTACGTTGCAAAAACATACAAGAATTCTTGGATAGATTACTGCCGTTTAAATGAATTATTTTAAAGAAAAAAAAATACAATGTCATTGTGGGTTTTACATGTTTTTATGTAGCTGTGGTCAGGGAAAAACCTCCATATCAGGCCAATAGTCAATATTTAATAATAGGCCAATATGGCAAAGTGTAAAATCAAATTATCCAAGGCAGTTTCTCTCAAAAAAGGTACATTTTCGATAAAGGCAGCACTGCACTAATATGTCTGCATGTACGCCTTTGCTAAAAATGCTCCGTTTACCACAACAGACTGAGCTGTCAATATCCACAAACCTAAAGGCAAGTAGCTGGAAAAACATCAGCATTCACAAAGACCTGGAACTTCAAACAAATTCGATATTAGGGACGAGGCCACATCAGTTATTCATTGCTTCTAACCTCCAAACATCTGGTCAATGATTACCAGTGACCTTTGGATAACTAGGTAAAATGGGTCTTTCAGGCGTAAGTCCGCGAGCATGTGGGGTTTTCTCAGACTGCAAGAACCTGCATCTTGCAGTTGATCAGCGGCTATCAAAGATTCGGAAAAAACCAGAGGAATCACACACCGGAAATCAGTTCAATCAGTATGATAATTTCAATACTTTCATCTGGGATTTGGCATAACGGGTCCAGTTCAGTTGTTAGGAACGGTCAGATTCGTTGGTGATTTCATCTCCTTGATAGTCAAAGCAATGCACATATGGAACAGCAATTTTCTGAGCAGAGCACTCTATTGACTAAATTATACTTTTGATTAAATAATCCGACCAATTTGTTTTTTGAAAAGTGAACACAAAACAGGAACCATGCAACGGAACCCTATCCTAGAAGCGGGGGAGGTTGTTAGGTTATGAAGCTTAAACGTTCTCCGCTTTAACATCTGAGGTGAGTCGTGATAGGATTTCAAAGAATCTGAAATGAAGACAAAAAGCCAATTGTATGTTACACCGCCTGGCAAGAAAACTGTCAAGTCGATCGGATCCAAATTCTGAAATGCCTTGAAGCAAAAAAAGTTATGAAGAAAGTGCAAAGATGTAATTCCCACTGCATCTTCAAATCTCTCGAAAGCCAAAGAACCTGAGAGAAGGAGGAATTTAGGAAACAAGAAAAAGCCCATTTGCACTATCACACAGCAGCTCTTTCTCAGAAGAGCTTTCAAAGTCTGCTCATGAACAGGTTGCATGTTGGCTGAGAATGAAACTTTAATTATGTGGATGCTCCCTTCACATCCCTCAGTCTGACCAGCAGGCAGGACTACCCCCCCCTCCACTGGGAGCCCCAGGAAGGTAGGTTAATAGGGGTGCATGTTTGACTGCCAAGTAACTCAGGTATGCTTCTGTGGGCTTGGTGATCAAAATCCTTGTTTAAAAGTAGTGTTTGGGAAAAGATAAGGGGCCAGGATGATTTTAGGAGCACTGCAAATAAATATCAACCCTATTTGGTATGATTCCTGAGTTACAATCCACTGCTATATTGGTACTATGCATTTCACTCAGGTAACTTATTGGGGTCTGCAAAGAAATACAGCCTATTAATCGCACAGAAATGTGTAATTCTTTGAAAGTATTGTGATGTAACGATATGTGGATCAGAAGAATTACTACAAATAAACAATTAAGTTAAAACTGGAGGCCGGTCCAGGTAACATTTTAGATACTTGCGTCTGTTTGTGCACTTACAACTAACTTATATAAGAAACCCACTGATAAGAATAGCTTTCTACATTGTTCTAGTACACACCCTGCTCCTCTTAAAAAAAGGCTTGCCATTCTCTCAGTTTCTATGAGTGAAATTGTGACTTTGAGAAGGAAGTTTTGACTATGTACCACCAGTTTGTTTGTTTGACAGGGGATGACAGTTTGTTGACAAGGGATGTCCCAAGAGCTGGTTAAATGCTGGTTAGATGTGTTGCCTGCAGATTCTTGAGTAAGAAGCAGATTCCTAAGAGTACAGTTACAGAGAACGAGTACACGATAAGAGAGGCGGTCACTTGCAATTCAACTTATGTGATCGACTTATTGCAATGCACTTGTGGCCTACAGTATGTTGGGAAAAGGCCAGCGCGCATCGCTGTGCACCAGAGCGCTATTAGATGCAAAGATGAGAAGTCATCGGTTGCAGGGCATTTTACTGAAACGGGACACACTATTTCGGATCGTTTTCAGTGATTGAGCAGATCAGGAAGCCTAGAAGAGAGTGGGTGGGGGGTGGACAAGTTATTACTTAAAGAGGAATGCAAATGGGTTTATTACTTTAAAACGTTGCATCCCCTAGGGCAGCGGTCCTCAAATCCAGGCCTCGGGGTCCAGTGTACTGCTGGTTTTCTATTCTGGCCAGGTGAATGCAGTTAATGTCCTGGTAGGAGAGAAAACCAGCAGCACTCTGGACCCCGAGGCCTGGATTTGAGGAACTCTTCCCTAGGGCTTAATGAGAAGCTTCCTCTCATGTTTCCTATAAAAACGGCCCTGACATGACTATGTCGATGTAATCACACCACTTAGTGTTTTGAGTTTCTTGCAATTGTAACTTGTAACTTCTTCCCCTATAATATTTCCTTATATTGTTGATGAAGTAATTGTCATCAGTTGTGTTAATGATACATGTCCTCCTATGGCACTGAAGTTGATGAACTATCGAACCCTTTCTCGACCTTGCGCAGCACGTGAACATTTTTTCGAGCATCTTTCATATGAATAAAGTACATTAATTCTGAATGACATTTTTTCTCATTTCTTTCTCATTTCGCGTTACTAGTTTAACTAAATTTCTCAGTAGCGTGGTGGTAGCGTCGCTGTTCTGAAGCATTTCTGAAGCTCAAGCTAGCAGAGCTTTCTGATCAGTTCTGAAATAAAACTGCTAAGGATCAGCAAGTGACGCCACTGCCATACGCGGACCTTTATGTGTAGCCGACAGAAGCATGACGTATGACGGTGACATCACATACCAATCCTTGGGATGATGCCTGCGACTTGTCTGCTGCAGGGGAATACAGACCCGCGAGCTTGAGTTTACTTGATGGAAAGATGGCAGAGGGTGAGGCTGGAGAGGAATTGATCCGAGTCGCCGTGGCCGTACCTCGAGCTAATATATGAGTTTAACTGAAACAACAGAGAAAAATGAGGCGTTCAGGTGCTTACTGTGCAACCCCAAGAAGAAGCTGCTCTCAACTTCCAAGACCTTAAACACTAATTTAATAAACAATTGAACTGAACATTTTTTTTGCCTGCCTATCTGTTTGATTGATCAGCATTGACTTGGAATGAAGTAACTTCAATGTATAAAAAAAAAAATTTTTTAAATAGCTTCGATGTAGTAAACTACTTTTGCCATGTTGCTGTAGCATAGCTTGCTACATTTCTCTGGGAGGGTAGCTTCAGTGTAGTGAAGCTTCATTAAATGTAGAGTAACTGGTAGCTCAACACTGTGCATGGACTACACTCGACCTGGGGTCTCTATACGTTTTGTATAATGGGCCTAAACTATGAAAGCACTCTTTAAATTCATTGCTTTAGGCTATCAAAGATTGACACCCCTCGAGATCTTGTTATTAAAGAACCACCACTTGTATTTTCAATCCAACATCCCACATATGTTTTTTATTCATGACTTTCATTATGGGGCGCTCTGGAAACCACTTGTTTTCCATGTGCAACCCTTCCTGTTCTGAATGGCCGTGTTGCGTTTTTCCATCACCATTGCCTTCAGCTCAAATTCCCAAATACCCCTCTCTGTTCCCTGTGCTTTATCATGTCCAGCCTGGCTGCACAAAGCATTTCCAATGGTAATTAAGGTCAGACAATTAGATCCAGTCAGCCGAGGCCCCGGCGACTTAATAAGTATAGACAATTATCTGAAATTAATATGATAGATGCCATTGTCTTATGCTGCTCCGCTCAGTCAGATCTTGGCAAGCCTTCGGGTCATTATTACCGAGTATGCATCCACTGCATTAGTTTGAGTAATGACACTCTCCGTGTGGCTGTTGCCGTTTCATCACCGTGAATGTGATTATTATTTAGAGGTACTACGTTCCCAGCTAAACACACTCAGCATGCACCAGCAGGGCCAAGGTTGATGACAAGTCTTAGAAACAGCAGGTGCTATTTGATTGGTTAAGAAAATGTATGAACAAGCTCCGACCAGGTTTCCGAAAGGCTGTGAGCAAACCTCCTCCATGACTTGGAGGGTACAGTTTAAATGACGAGGCAAAACAACAAGGCTGTTAACATACAGTTGGACATGAAGCATTTGTATTTTTTGGAGATAGAGACTGGGGATTTTTTTTTGGAGGAACACTGTGTGGTTTCTACAAGTAGCTTAAATCTCAAAGGAACTCACAATCCTCCAAACTCTATTATACATGCAGGTTCAGAGTTTGTAGAGCGATTTGCACTACAGTGTTCACTGTTTCTCCAGCAGATTTAACTTCTGACACTTGTTGTACATACTGTGGTTCTACCATCTGGCACCCAATACCATTCGGGGAAAAAAAGCGATTCCTTCAGGGCAGCGGAAAGGTAGTGAGGGACATATTGCTGCAGCTGGCTTGGTCTTATAATGAGTGCTGTCAGGGATTTGGAGCGCTGAACTTTGCGCCCTGATCTGTGGCAGGTCACCTTCGAGTTCATATCAATAATTCATCTGGCAGCTCAATTCCCTTCCCTGTTATAAAACAAATCTTGTTAGTAAGTCCTGCCAGCACTGTCTCCGTCTAACTACCCGACTTCATTTGTAACGCTACCTGCTCAGAGCGGGAAGGGTTTGGGAAAGATTACCTGAGTTCATCTACATGCCGCATTCTTTTTTTTTTTTTTTTTTCTGGCAGCAAGGACAGGGAGGGAAACTTCAATCTTATAAGTGATCTGCAGAATGGAAGAATGGCTTACTTCTTCTAGAATAGATGGGTTCATGAAAAGCAGATGGCCCTTGCTCTTTATCCCTGCAGTATGGCTCCTATACAGCCTTTTCCTTTGGTTCACTGTGAAACAACCTGCAGCTGTCAGAGGCTCAGCGGAGGCCCTGGGAGAGAGGGCAGGAAAGTGGAACGCCATACTGGATGGGCTGTTCTGATAAGATCCAGAGAGATTCCCCCCCGCCCTCCTCCTCCTCCTCCACATCCCCTAGCTGGCGGCGAGCGACAATAACCTTTCCCCGTCAATGACAGTAGCTAAAAGCAGCGGGGGGATTTGGAGGTATTATGTTTGACTTCTTTCAAATTAGCAGCGTTTTATTGTTGTCTTCTCCTGGCTCTGCTTATGTATTCATCAAGGTTGCAGCAATCAATCAATTCACAGTGTTGAATAATTACACCCCTGGGGATATCGGGGATGAGAAACATTCTGTAAACACTTTCCTTTTTTTTCTCTCCATAAAACATCAAAGATGAGTTAAGGCGTTAACGTTTCTTCCATCTTTGTTGCCATAATGGTTCTCTTTGCCACGCCTCACCATTCCAAAAACTTCAAAGGTGTTGGGTCTCGATCACACTGCTCCAGTTTAAATGGAATCCATTCACCAGGGTAAAGCAGGTCGAACATTTCCCCCTATATTAGCGTGCTAATGAGGTCCCAGTGTGATTCTTTTTAATGAAACCATCCAGGAGGCCAATTGTCCATAACTAATTATCATATGCTCATCAGCACACCAAAGTGCAGGAGGACTGATGTTGTTTGTCTGTACCTCCTCATGTCATATTTCTCTCTCTTCGTGTATTGTTTCAAAAGTGTTTAATAGTTGTAATTGGGTAAAAGATGGTAGGATTCAAATGTTTCTTTAATATGATTACCCCATGCACTGACTACAAACAATAAGGAGCGAGCTAAATGCAAATTTGGAAAAGTACAAAATGTTAACAGCCGAACAATAATCAACCCGGGGGGGGGGGGGGGGGGGGACTTCGTAGAACAAGTTTGATTGTTCTCCATCAAACCGATGTGTGATTATTATTTCAATCATGGCGTCTCGGTCTATCGGCGGTGCTCTTGCTAAGCCAGGTGTAACAAATGCATCTTGCAATACTGCTCATTTGCCACCCTCAGAGCTCCGAAGTATGAAATAAGGTGAAAAAGGAATCTCCAATAGATCTCGCTGATCGGAGAAGGCACGAACCCTGGTGAATAGCACCGTATCGAATTACGCTCAAGTAAAAGAAAACATTAGGTGGCAATTGGCAATGGCCCATATTGGTTCAGGTTCTGGTTCAATGTGCCAGAAAATGGGACAGGGACCACAAACAAATACAAATAGCTGCTATTGCTTTAGGGATTGTGGCTGACCAGCTACGCAAACTGAATACAGCAACAGGTTATGGTTCAGTGCTTAGTATAGAGGCAACGGTTGAGCTGGAACATCACCGTCATCGGCCTTGTCATTGCATTGGTGTAGAACTGACCATATGGCGATTCACACCGTGTTAAAGGGACGCTTGACAGGCTGGCCAAACAGCACAGCCCAATTCCCAGAAACCCTAGGCATCCATTTTGTTTATGGTCCGTTGCCTTCCCACGTCAAAATCCATACCATTACTCCACTCTATATGAGCGTATACGAGTGTCCAGATTCTATTTTCCTCATTTAGGTGGTCGTTAGGGCTTGTGACAATTAGCCATGGACGATGAAGCCAGGAGGTAGGACAGAAGTATTGTGCTGTATCCCCGTTAGCTCATTTGCGTAGGGTCGTTAGACAGAGACCCACAGAGTTGTTTGCTGCACGGCAATGCACAACGTGGGAGGATCGAGTCGGCTCTAGCGGCTCATAGGAACTCCACACTCAACGACGGGGATATTTCAATGTTAATGATCATGGCATGCAGCAATTCTTGTGAAAAGCCATTAGAACAGCCAGGCAATTCTTGCTGAAATCTTATTAATCTCCAGTGAGCAATTTACTGTGGTTACCCCAAATGATGATTTTTTTTAAAAGGCTTCTTCCTAGGTTGTTGAACACTGAAGCCACTGGATAATGTCTTCCTGGGCTTGAACTAATGGCCATGTCTCATCGAAGGCTTTTACATCAAGAGTCAAGAATCATTTCCAGCGCATGTTGACAAAAGTGTCACAGTTCACTGCAGCACAGTAGTCAACATGCTGTACATCACTGCTCAATTACATGACTAGAGATGTATGTGAAGTACCTCATACTGCAGTGAAATGCATCCAGCTAAAAATATAATTTGAGCCTGTTGGGGATATTTGGGGAAACTAATGAACCATGGTACCTCCAAAGAGCGTGCTCATTTAAACCCTGAGAAATATCATCAACGTACTTGTTCCCCACAGCAATACAGGCTCGTATGGGGTTGATGGATGACAACTTTACATAAGCAATCTATCACGTCATGACAATAACTTGTGGGGGAAATTTTCTTTATCTTTAGAGTGCTAAATGTGGGGGGACCCTGTTGGCCCAGAGAATTCGGTAGTGGACCGTAACGAGTCGAATGTTGTAGGCAGCAACGGCAGCACAATCCAGTCTTGTCAGGTGAACCTCATCAAACCTGCTCCACTGTTTCCAGGCTGGTTTCTGGACTGCTTTCCAGGAGGAACCCACATTTCTCTCATGATACTTCTTCCTCTTTCTACTGATGTAGGAGCTGTGGCTTCTGAGAGTGTATTGACCGGCCAATCTGAGAAAAGGGAGAATTTCAAACAGGTTCCTGAAAACCGGAGGCTAAAATCATCCATCACCCTGGGCTGCTTTAAATGCAAACATCAAAAAAGCTACCTTATGGATTGATCTTGGTGATCATATAATGGATTTCGCCACTGGTGGACTGACGGCTGTAATGGGTTTCTATGCTGCCTGCCTATCGGAAGTCTGTCAGTTCCACTGGCTCTCCACAGAGTGCTCCTTACATTTGCCGGAGGCTCCTTATGCCGGCTCTTGGGGGACCATATACTAAATTGACTTCAAAAGCACTCAAGGAAACAGAGAAAGAAACATCAGCAACTCTTGTCGGCAGAAAATACTACATCTTGACATCTTTTTATAATTTACGTCTAGCCTGCACAGATGCGGTCAGCTAGACTTTTACGTTGCTCATCTGCCATTACCTGACCCTATTTGTAGTGGATATTTGAGTCTCCACATTTAGGCACGCTAAGCAGTGAAAATGACCATATTCAATAATTCCAATTTAATACAAAATGTGCAGTGAGTCAACAGCGGATGACTGGAGGCTGTTTTGCATCGTAATGAATTGCATGGAAATGCATGTGGATCAAATTAAGCAAATGGAGCACATGACAGAATTATGTGGACAGTGTTCTTGAGATGGAACAATTTCCCTTGCAACCCTGATGACTGATTTTCCAGTTAAGTGAGCGGCTGGTGCATTTGTCCTGTTCATTGACAGTAACCAGTCATTTGCAGCACTTAATCTAGCCGAGGACAGAGCACAGCTTTCAATTAACTCGTCAAATAAGCCAAGTGACACATCCATCATGTGCTTGGCTCCGGCGCATGGCTCGTTTTTTTTTTTTTTTTCCTCCTCAAAAATTAAAACGGCAAATTACGTTTCATGCGACAAGACTGGAGCACATAATGCGCCACACATTAAATTGAACTCAAGGAAGGATATTCATGAATATATTGGCCTGGCCCAATCTTTTTGAACAAGGATGACTTTGGACAGTTAATCAGTTAATGATGTATTAATCAATGTTTTTCCTGAAGCTGGTGATGCTTGAGATCCTTGCAACAACACTGTATTTGAGGTGTCATTTGTTGAGCCCATGAAATGACAGCCAAATTAAAAAAGAAAAAAAAACAGATCCATAGCGGAAGACAAGAAGCCGGACCCGTCGCCTCCATAACATCCTCTTCCATGATCCAATCAGGTTGACCTTGACTTGGCAGCAAAGGGGTATGTCTCTCACCTTGAGATGGATAGCATCCCCAAATCTTTGGACGGCTCCTCAGCACCCTGACAAAGACCTGCCTTATCAACAGCCCTGCCAAAGTGTCAAGGACAAAATGTTGCGGGGCCAACCCCCGGTCACATTTCTCATCGAGCGTTGATAATGGTCGGTTTGGAGAAAAGGTGAGCGATAAGGTCTTATCCTGAGGAATATAATAAGAGATTAACTAAATAAATAAATGGCGGCGCTGGGATATTAATATCACCAGGACTCATGGGTATAGGCTGGCTTAGTGACATACTGCACAACGGAGCCGCAATTAGACATACTCATCTGCCTTGCCTTCAGTCTGTAATGGGTACAGAGCAGATAGGAACGCCTGCTGAGAGTATCTGGGTAGCTAACACAATTTCCACTAATGCCTGAGACTTTATTTGAAAAACTGCTTAAGTCAACTATCTGCTGGAGGATGAGTCAAAGTTGTCTTCCAATTTTCCAAGCCACTATTCCACAGCACTCAACACTATAGCATATACTTAGACGGCAAATAAGCCTCAAACCTCCATCTAGTTTTTTATTATGCTGTATTAATCAATGGGCACTTTTAAGACCATGCCAGAAATAACTTTAGCCTTATGGAGTACTTTAAGTGCTTGTCCACAAACAAATAAAAGAGGTGGGGGTTTTTTAAACAATGTACTTGGCAGGCAGCCTGGCCTTAACATCTGGGATTTTAATTGGAACATGCAACTGGACAGTCCCATGTGAATGTCAGCCATGGATGTCAACACATCTCTGCACAAGGAACACATCATAACAACCAGATGTTACAGACATACATGTTAAAGTATGGGTTTTTGATGATAGATACCAATATTTCTTGAATAATGCTGCTGATAGTCAATACTTTGTGTGGATAATCAATATCTCAAAAAGTATTCAGAAAAGCCTCTGAAACAGCTTTCAGACCATGGCAGACTAAAACTACTGAAACCAAGGATGATGATAATAATAATAATAATAATAATAATAATGATAATAATAATAATAATAATAATAATAATAATAATAAAGCATATCCATGCATACTCATGGGAACTCACAAATATGTAATGCAAACAAATTCTAATTTCCATCATATCAGAAGTGGATGACACTGACTGGCTGATGACACTGATCTTATTTTTAATAAAAGGCAAATCTGATATATCGGTCTGAGCCTAGAAGATAGTGCAAGCTTTAGACTTTAAAATAATAAATTAAAAAATTAAAAAAACAACTCTAAAATAAATTCAATAATTTGATGATTTCATTTGCTAGCACCAGTGATGGAGCGTCCACAGTACTGTCAGAATTCAGTGGACGTGTGGACTGCCTGCTCTCCTTGAAAGAAGAAATGGTGAGGTCTAAGACTAACTCTCTTCTTCGGTCTCCCTCTGGACCTAAAAATGACTGAAGGATGAATCTTCACTGGCCAACACAAGCTGTTGAAGCACTGCCATTAGTGTAATAATCTCCCTCTGCAGGACCTACTGGAGCCCTCTGACACCTCCCCTCCCTCATTATCCCCCTCTCGTTGATTTTCTCTGGTGGTGGCCCATGGGGTCCGCATCCTTCTCAGCTAAATTGGGAGACTTGGGATATCTCACAGCCAATACAGCTTTGATGTTTCATTTAAAAAGGAGCCAAAGAGGAAGTGACACCCCAGCGGAGAATATTATGCTAATCTAGAAAATGTTAATTAAGCCCAAAGGGTTAATTTCTCCTACTTTATCAACTCTATACTTTAATCTGTCTCTCAGTTAGAATGGTGGACTTAGAAATGCTTAGAAATAATCAGTGTTGCACATTTGGAAACACTACTTTCCTTCCTTTATACTAAAAGTTTCTTTAATCCCCCCACTTTGAAATGTAATTGGTGCCAAAGAGATGTCACACCAATACAGAGTCTGTGCATAGACAGGATAACAGAATAACAAAACCCTTTTTTGACTGAAAGAAGTATTATAAATTAGACAATACAATGCAGAATGAGTTCCTGTAATTACTGTACAATATCAATGGATTGCCTCCTGTACAAAGCACTAGGTTAAAACTAGATGAGGTAAACTCTATTATCTATACAAACAAAAAGGTTCTTATCTTTTCATGTGTATATTATCGCAACAGAAAAGGGATTCAACCATCAACAACTTAATTTATCCTTTCATTAATTTCAGTCTCCACTGAGATGCAGCAAACAATACATCAACGGATGATAATCGCTTCAATAACAAGAGTGCTATTCTTATCTTGCAAACTTTCGCTGCACAAGAGGAAATAATGAAAGAAACTCATTGGAAACCTCAACCCAAGGTCACTGGCATACAAGAATGTACTTGTAAAACAACAGGGGCATGCTGCATGTGAATCAGTGGATATGAAATATCCATGAATTCACTTCAGGACAAATAGCCTGAGAGCTCATTTAAAGAAAACCAATGAGTGCTCTCAGAGAAAATGCATAGTCCCCTACAGCCTTGTTCATTCACCTGCACATTTACCACAAAGCCACTGTCTCCCTTCCTGCCATTTCATTAGTGTTAATTCCCCTGCCTCAGGGATGGAAAACGTCAAAGAGCCAGGTCTTTTGAAACGCTGAAAGAATGAACGGCTCTCACCACTCACACTGAGTGATGAACAATGTCCTGACATGGCAGGTAACGGTTATGTATCGCCCCTCTTCCTATATGTGACACATTGAAATGATAGGCGTTACGGGGAGTGATGGATTCTGCAGTGCAGCAGTAGCTTATGAGCAGTATTGCTGCAAAGGCTGAATTGTAGAGTGAGAAGGAATTCATCTCAAGGTTGGTCTAAAGGTAAAATTAAAGGGGGGGGGGGGGGGGATGTGTGAGGTGGTTGAGTGTTTCAAGGTTGTGTTCATGGTAATTCATTTCCCAAGGTCTTGTTTTTAAGCTGTATTAAACGGCATTATCTACAAAACCAGAATTAAAAGACAAAATAATAACTATTTTACCTCTGCTCCTAACCACAGGACTAAAACATATCATTGGTAATGGCATTGGAGAATACTCCTGCATGGCCTCAAAGCCATAGAGGCCATGGGACATTGCAAAATCTATTACCACACAAACACACACGTGCGCAGCCAATAACACTGATTTTGCTAATATCTTTTCATACTCGAAGGACTCAGGGGATATAAAGAATAACAAGGGAATTCAATGGACAGATTTGTGCAGCAATAAAAGAGAAGGTCAACTGCGTTATAATACCAAATTATTTCATTGGGCCACTGAAAACAAAATTCCCTATTTTATTGGATCAAAATGATTCACACTGGCATTAGGAGAGAGAGAGAGAGATTCAGCTATCTTAGTATAATGGCTAGTCAAGTAGCAGATATGAAAATAAACAACAGAAAAACAGCAGAAAGACAGAGCGTATACAACATGGGAGGGACCGAACTGCACTTGTGTGCCAAACCAAAGAGCAACGAGAACCTAGAGCCGACCAAACACACCTCCCATTTCTAAATATGGAGATGGAGAGATCTTTCATCCATTAAAAATGATGACTGAGAGAGCTGAACACCCCCTTTTTTCGCCACCACTGCCTACCACTATAATACGGTTAAGTGGACATAATTTGCACCTGTCTCCTCCTGTCAATTGCTACATAGGGATGCATTTGCAGTCCAGAAGAGGAGGTAGCATCACACTGCTGGAAGTTAAAACTCCTCTCTGCAGTGCTCAGCAAGTACTTTACACGGCAAAGTCTTGCAGGGAATATAGAAGTTGAAGTCTTTATTGACACCCGATTGCAACAGAGTGAAAGGAGAGTGACGGAACTGCAAGCGCCGGTCCTTTGTGTATATGTTACAATGGTATCAGTTCGCTTGCCACTAACTAATTATCAAAGTTGGATTCAACCAGCTTTTGCAGACCTTTCCTCAGACTGCTGTATTATATTAACTACCGAGAGTCATCGTCATTCAGTACATGATGTTCCTCTCCAAACGTAACAGGAATTCAATCGAACACTATATAAAGATGCTGCATTAATACAGCACGCCCCAGCCTTAGGGAGTGGCTTTTGTGATTTTTAGGTACAGAGATCCCTATCCCCCTAATTGATTTTTTTTTTTTTTTTTTCTGTTTCTTTAAATGCAGAGCCAGGAACACTGTACCATAGAGAGACAGCTGATAGAGTTAATTAGGAGTAACTGTTGGTGGATTAGTGATAAAAGCGAGGGAACCATTTAGGCAAAATGCATGAGCCAATATGCAGAGCACAATCTATTAACTAGGTAATGCAACATAGATGACTTCCTCCTAATGTAATGTTTATCTTGCCAATTAAACTCCTTCCACTGTCTTTTTAGAATTGTAATATCCCTGGGAAGCTGTGTAATAAAAGTGGTATATCATCCTCATTCATTACATGATGTGTTTGTCAATTTCTGAGGCAAAAAATGATTATTTTCTATGTCTGAGTATGCTTTGTCATAATCAATTTAACTAATGCCGCATAGGCTTGCATCACACATCTCCAACTTTTCTACACACACAGCACTCAATCAGATTAGAATTGTAGTTACACAACGTTTCTCTAAATGTTTGTATAACAAAACTCCAATCTGCCACTTAATTACCAAATACCATTCAATATTGGTTCTGCATAGCGCAAAGGGTTGAATGTATCCACTCATGCTACTGTGAGGTGAATGGGATAAAAGCCTCAATTGTATGGTAACTCATGACATGAACTGAGGAGAAGAATCTCAGCCTCATTTTTCTCCACTGTCTGGGAACAGTCTGCAAAGAGCAGTAGGAGCTCTGAGCAAAACCACAGCCCACTTTGCTCACCACAAATACCATTAGAAAAACATTGCTCTCATCATTTAGAGCCCACCACATGGCCTGAGCGATGACAGCCATTCTACCAGAGTGACTGGCGCAACAACAGGGAGATTACAGTCAACTGTCCAGCAACTGCACTGCTTCCTTGATCTTGAACAAATGACATTAACATGGTACTCAAGTAAAGAGGGTTAGAAGAAATGTCTGAACTAACTGTCGTATGCCAAAAAAAAGTATTTCATCAAGTTCTCCCTGCCTTTTGGACAACAAATGGCAGAGATATATAGAGCACTGGTAATACATCCATGTCACTTATCTCAGCACCTGGGGGATATGTGTAATCATTTAAAGCTCAGGTCAAGAGGTTTTGCTTCTTCCCCCCCATCTCCACATCTCTCTGTCTCACTGGTAGTGGAAATGGGAGTATAATAAAGCGGCCAATGCACAGGAGGAATATTAGACTAATGAAAAGCTCTTTCCTGCCTTGGCTGCCGGCCCATCTTGTGTACCTCCTTGCCTCTACCATCTCACAGCATGTTGCTGTGAGATGGAACTCCGTTGGCAAAACAATACAGCAGCCCCCCATGATTGTGCTTCATGCTCTCTAGCTCTACAAAAAAAAGCAGCAGCAAACAATGATGACTCAAAAATCTTTTTTTTTGCAAGGCAAGTGCAAAGTGTAATATAGCCTGTGCATATGGAAGCATTCAGTCATAAATAGCTCCTTTCTGAATGGCGCAGTGCAATATTCTGCTTGCCTGACAAAGGAGTGGAAGCTTAATGTACAGGCAGGTAGCTCCGCCAGCATCTTACCTTTTAACAGTGACATAAAGGGCAATGGGCATAGGCAGCAGGTTTTGGGCAGATGTGAACAACATGACATTTGGGGTGATGGGAAAGCAGCAGCCACTGAGCCAAAGCTGACTCACCAATTTACCTGGTCTCTGCAGGTTTCTGTGACCTACTGTTTGGATTGGCAATAAAAATGATAATTATTATTATATATAAAGATGCTTTGCATCTCTTAGCAACCACAACTCATGGAGGTCCATTGGAGAACTGGTTGTGTGCAATAAATCACATATAATAACTTAATATATTAAAACGACTAGAAAAAGAGATACCTGAAAAGGGTGCAGGTCAATTCAGTAGCATTATACATATAATGTATAATCGTCTGTTAAGGTAGATATGTCTCCAAATGTAGTGTTACTGTGACTCAATAAACTGTCTTCAGCCCTAGTCTCTACTCCAAAACACTCAGTTGTAGCTGGAGAAGAGTCAGCTCAGTTAACCTGAACAAACTGGTAGCTAGCTAGCTAGCCAGCAGGCTAATTTTGCTCATGTTAACATGTGACTACTAGCGCTAACGCTAGCTTCTACAAGATACGTTAGCTAGTGTGCTAATCAGATGTGTTAACAACAACACAGTGATGGTAACCACATACTGTGGTTAGCTAGCTAACAAGCTGACATTATCTGGACACAAAATCAATCAGTGGTTAAATGATCAGATCCCAGTCAAAAACAATACAGCAATTAACCATATCGATTCAATTTGTTTGAGACAGCCATACAAGAAGTCATACATTTAGAAACACACCTATGCTGTTCCCCAAGACCTGATGACCTCCACTATGGCTGCATTAGGTCACCTGAAGCATTAAGAGATTACTTAAAAATGAGTCAATAATAAATAAAGAGAAAAAAAATCAGAATACATTTTTTATACACAAAGCAAGTTAATAAAAATGGGTTTTAAAGAAGTGATTTAAAAAACTTAACTGATAGTCTTGTTGTTCCAATGTAAAACGCACAGTCACCTTTAGTCTTGAATCTATACTGGGGAACAGACAGGAGGGCTCAGTCTCTGCCTGAGGACCTCAGGGTGCCATCTAGCTCATGCTGAAAGGTTGGTAATGTAGCTAGGGGTTAAACCACGCCATGCCTTAAAAGTATCATTAGCTTGAAAGGCCCAAGACATCCCATGAAGGGTACATTTACAGGCAAAATTAGGGCAAAAAATAGTCCTGACATGCCTCCATTTGAAGTATCTCAATAACTGAAATGTGACATAAGTGACTACTATAACCTCAGCATGTATGAAAAGTCATGTCACACTGATGTACAATGCAGCTGTCCAATCTTCCAGCTGAGCTGTGCAACTTCAGTAATAAAACCACCAGGGTTGCAGTCTTTACCTCAATAATACTTTCTTGTCAGGAGAAAGCATTGGCATGGTAATGCATCATGTCTTACGCAACGTGTGCCATTCCAGATCTCGATGGTGCAGCCTTGGCACTTCTGCTGTTTTATTAGGAATTATCTGCAGTCGATTAATAAATGTCGTACTAGCTGAGTCCCACAGGACGAGGGGCAGAGAAGCACGCCCTGATAATGGAGGGGTATCCATCATATCTGCCAGTCAGAACACTGCAACTGCCACTGCCACCCATACTCGTGGAGCCCAGCGGGATGTGCACAAGAAAAGTGGTATGGCGACCCTGTGAACACCTGGAAAATAATATAATAATTAATATAGATAATACATCTAGGAGTGGCTTTAGTAAAGTTTTTTCCACAAACACTAAATAAATTAGCATTGTCGCTGCAAAACTCAAATCCAAATTTTGATGATGTGCAAGTTAAAAAAAGTACAGGGATGGTAAAAACCAGAAACTATCAGAGCTCCTACTGTATATTTAGCCTTAGAGCTTAAAGACATGCACATCCATTTTGAACAGACTATTTCAGGGAGTGAATAGCAAGAGCTAAAAGCTGACAAGTATCCATCCCACTGGCAGATTCGATAACGGGAGAAAAGGGGTAATTTGCTGTAATAGTTTAAACATCCATCCTCCACAGGCATACATTTAGATATTTAAGGCCAGAATTGAAATTTATAAGCATAGAAGGCCTTTTCCCCTCCAATGAATTCAGTGCAAATCATCCAAGAACTCTCAAAGGACAATAGTAAAGCGAGCTGTTTTTCTGACATGCCATGAATAAAAGGCCTGTGGACTTTTAACGGCCTGTGGTCCACTGCAAAAACAGAAAGCTCAGCGCTCGTTTTCCCTCAGTGCTCCAGTAATAGGCCAGTGGAAATAAATGTAATCACTGCACTTTGTTCTCCCCAGTGATATCATTTCTTCTTATTACTTTTCACCCCCACCGCCTCTCAGGCCACCATCAGCATCTCATTTGATTGTATTTACATTCGCTCTAGCGTCAAACCCCGGTGATGCTAAAAAGCAATTACGACTTCAAGTTGCCGTCTGCCAAAGACAGCCACACAAGATGTCCTTGCCGATGTACGGAGGATTCCCACCCAGTCTGCGGCTGACATTTAAGCGCCTGTCTTCTCCTGTAAGTATGGTTCACTACATTTAGAAGCAAAGAACTGCTTATGACAAACATGACCTTTAAAAGAGGCCTTTGACCAGGGACAATCTCAAGAAAGTAACAATTGTCAAAGTTTAATACCAGAGCTGCTCAAAACCCGAGAACAGAAGGATATGCCATTTATTAAATTAAAACATAATTTGAAATCTTCCTGGCCATCTGGACGGGGAACCCTCACAAACCCAACAAAATATATCACAGGATCATTTTATGATGGCGAGATGTTAATATCAATAATGAGAAAGTCAGAATCGTAAATTCTAGTGGAAGTACAGACCAATACTAGCCTAGAGGCTAAATGCCCCCTGGCATATAGTGTATTGCTGTAGCACTGTAACTATTAAACATCATAGTGTTCAACGGGTACTGCAAATATAATTAAAGGAAAATACAGGTTTTTTTCTGCTCATCTTTATAATTTCTCCTTGACCAATGTTCCCGAGTTCCTGTTATTTCGTACCGTGAATTTGGCACTCTGACTGATCACATCATCATTAAGTCATAATAACAAACAAATTTGAAATAGCCTGTGGATGATGTGAAATAATGGCGCTATGACGGCCGAAAACCCACAAGTGAAAAGCACACATTTTCCTTGATGCAATGTTTGGTTGTCCACATCATTAAAGGCAAACTCTTAAGCAACCCCCGTTTCCAATTGATTTCGTTAGTTTGCAAATGGAGATTCAATTACGCTGTTCTTCCAAGTGAGTGCAGAGCAAACGACATAGAACTATCAATAGTCGGCTGCTTGGGGACAGATGCAGCAGCAGATGAGCAAGATAGCCAGACCTCCTCCACTGTGCACTCTTTGTTAAATTACCCCAGGTTAGTGCAGCTAACCAAAAGCCGACTAAAGCAATTCGTTCTTTTGACCAGTTGTCGACCGCCGGGGTCTTCAGGCAGAATAACCGTTGTATATATACAGTACTTCCGTGCTGACGCTTTTAAACTAGACGGCAGCAAACAGGGATTACATACGAGCATGGGTGATCATGGTCACGACAATTTATAGAGGTTTATAGCACCCAGAAGGAATGGATTGTGTGAACCCTCTCTCTCATTCCTCTCATCTATCCTTTGAGTGGTGGCGAGCAATACCACCATCTAAACTCTTCTAAAGAACAGCTAAAATAAATACCTCTCAGGCTCATTAGAGGATAAGCTTGGATAGTAAAACTCTGATGATCGTCATCACTAGACTAGCAACCAAAGAAGCTCTCAAAATCACTCTGAAGCTTTTAAAGTCAGTGCAGACAGTGCATT
The DNA here is from genome assembly GCA_034670385.1 of Hoplostethus mediterraneus. Lineage (NCBI taxonomy): Eukaryota > Metazoa > Chordata > Actinopteri > Trachichthyiformes > Trachichthyidae > Hoplostethus > Hoplostethus mediterraneus. Next base: position 1,145,769 of record JAXDDW010000002.1, read on the forward strand.
ATGTCGCACTTTATTTTTTTAAAGCAGAAGCAGCTCATGGGCATAATAAGCAATGATGTAGATTTAAGTCTTTTATAGTTTATATGACATTTTGAAATTGATTTATGCCTCTTAATTCCTAGCTATGGAAACAAATCATGCACAGTGCAGAGATCCTCTGTATAACAAAAAAATGTTGTCCTATTTATTATTTAGTTCTAAGAAAGATATCTTTCCTCTATTCCTGTCCTCCCCTTGTGGCAAATGAACAGTCAAAACTAAATGCAGAATCATTCCGGGTACCACAGAAGAGCAGCATATTGTCTAAACTGGTCACTGTTCTTTCTCGAACCTTTTTGTCTGCAATTACCATGCTGCTTTCCATACAGCCCTGAGGGATGCTCATTACTCAAGGACTTATGGTGGTGATGGACTACTTCAATTTATTCCAGACAGTTTGCATATACAGCATGCATCTATCGAATTACATCGTCATGGATGTTGATGAAGGGGTACGCCACCGTTTTCCATTTTTATGCAAAAAATGATGTGGCATCCAGTCAAACCCGAGAGAGTTTTCTAAAGGAAAACCAGTAGTGACATTTGTGACTTTGCAATCTGTCATTTTGTTCCAACTATCATTTCTCCTTCCCCCTGTTCTTGTGCATTTTAACTATTGAATCGCTACGCCATGTCACAGATTCAGAGGGAATGCAAATCTCAATAATGTGTTTATTCAAGCTGAATAATTCATTTGATGGATTTGACAACTGCACTCATTTGACGGAGCTGACAGCTGCAATCAATGATCTTGCATTAATTAGGCTTTATTCAAAATTCCTATTTCTGCAAAACATTATTGATATAGCTAATGAACAAACACCATTGCCTATTAATCATGTAGAAATGCTCATAACATAAATGGACCCTCTCCCTATCTCACTCCTCTCCTGCCGCTCCATCTGCGTACTCACGACACATGGCAGAGTATAGTCCTGACTTGCTAGGGGGGGTGACGTTAAAAGCTTTTTAGTGTTAGGAGGTGATTTCTGTTGCTCCACAAGGGATCTTTGGCTGGAAGAGAGGATGTGGATGTCATACGCCCTGGGAAGTAAGAGGGCGTAGACGGGTTCACAGAAAAATATGGCTCTTATCTCAGTGTGATCCTCTGCTGAGAACATGACATTAAATCGCCATGAGTTTGGATGGTTCTCAAAGACTGAGGGAAGACCTTACTTGCAGTAGGCATTAATCTTAATTTATTTCTAGGTTCTTCATCTATTAGTTTACATGGACTGCTGCCATGATGTAAGGTGATATATGGGCCATTCTATTGAAATGGTTCAAATTGCACTTGTGCTAAACTACCAACGAAATGTTGTCCCCAGCTTTCATGTCGCAACTGACAGTTTTAGTCTGAATACTGTGCCTGATTTTAGCCACACCCCTATCATTTTGACCAGGAAGTGAGACTGTATCCCTGTCCGTCATAGCCACATGGTGAGTAGATATGTCCAAACATTTTGAAGTAAATGTGCTGCAAAATCTGAAAAATCAGCATGTGGCTTCAAAAGCTTCATTACCAAAAATTTGTTTAATGAAGTAAAAAGTTTTATTAGTGATTAAAGTATTATATTTTTATGAGTGTATAATTGTCCACAGCAGAGTTTGCTTCCCATGTACATTTTAGCTGTTTTTGATTCATGCTCAACATTAGCTAAGCCCAAACAAATGGCAATGTTTCAGTAGTGACATGATGGATGCAGTAGTGCCAAAGTGGAACATTCTTTAATTTTGTTCAAGAAATGAAAAACGTAAGTAATCTACTCCAATAAGTTAAGGACAGAGTAGTATGATTTATATTAAATGTATTTGTTGATTATATTATCATCAAGGTATGTTATCAGTTGGGGTTTAACCAAAAAACAATTAACTGTTTTAATTGTACATGTAATTTCATCAATTAGTAACTATGAAATCGATGTACTCAAATTTGCAGATTGTACAAAGATTGCATTTACATTTTTACAAATCTTATTTATTATATATTGAAATTAGCTTAAAATTTTCTTCTTCTTTCTTACTGTAAAAAAAACTATATAGCTACATTTTCAAAATTATTCTTCAAAAGGAAAAAATATTAATAGGTCAATATATTCCATCTTGATTTGACATATTTCAGGAGAAGAAAGGAATAACAGGAAATTCTGAATTTTATAATAATTCTAGATATGTGTGTCTTATATATAGTGTAACATATGGTTTAAGTATACTAGAATAGAATAATATAGAATAGAATACAAATTTCAACTTTATTTCAACCCCCAATTTGAACCATTTCAGTGGAATGAGGCATGTACAGCTACATCTTTTTATGATGACAAAACACATACTCTGGTGCTGAGATCACATTTCATTAGGTCTATATGTCTTAACCACAAATGCGCTGTGGGATTGTACAGACTGTACAGCTGATCTCTGCCACCCTAACATACATGACAAAGGCCAGTACAAAGGCGTTTTATGTCTTATGCGCTTCGAGGCAACTGTCATCATTAACTGAAGCTCTTTACTGTTTATCACCCAATTAGTAACAGAATGTCTTTAGACAGCATTCCTGTGTGGTATTTCATGTCATAAACTATAGGATGTGACACGCTGACTCACAGAGACACCAGCGGCTGACATGAGATGTTCTCAACCGAGCAGCAGCTTCAGGTCAATGATACAGTATTCTGATCACACAAATTCCCATTGTTTCATAACTGATTGTAATTCAGACTAGCATCAATGCAGCATAAAAAAACCAACATTTTGTGGGATGTTGTGTGGGCACAAGCCACGCGAAACAGCAAAGATGCAATATGGCCCACAAGGTTGAGATGAATACATGTTGGTTTACATGGGAGGGTTGAGTAATCCACAGTGGCTCTGACCCCAAAGAACTCTGAGATTGTATCAAAAGCTAAAATGACTTTCAAAAGGAAAATTTCAAGCATGAAAGGGAGGCAGTAGGAGGATGCCTCAGGCACACAAGGAACTGCACAGTTACTCAGCCACTACCCGTCAAGACAAAGCGCAGAGGAGTACAATGTAATATTCATACACTAAATGCTTTACCAGGCTACAAGCCAATCTTCCGGGACCTCTCGAGTCAGTGGGAACCAATGAAATGGTCCGCTGTCCAGTTTCCAATTCCATGCTCATTAAAACACATTAAAAAAACCTCATAATATGGTACCACTCACAGACTAATGCATTAGTCACCCCATAAATAAGACAAAAACTCTTGTTACCACTGGAGCGGGTTGTCGGAGAGGCAACCCGTCAGGTGTTGCATCACTTTCCAGCTGAGAATCTTAAAAGGAGATAGCAGCAGCTGTCTGGTATCATCGAGACATTGCTACCTCATTATCTCGTCCAAGACCCTACCCTGAAATATGCCGAAACCCATCACCGCTCACTGTAAACTGATGCCTGATGCCTCCGCCCCGGTGACAGGATTTAAATGTAGTTTCGCATTACCCTCCCTTTCACTGTAGCCAGGACCGTTGAGGCCGGTTTCCGATCATTTGTCAAACCCGGCTTGATATTTACAGTGAGCGATATCAGATGAGAAAGGTGACTCATGTGGCTGGAGAAAGAACAGACTGCCATAAAGAGATTGACCATAAAACAGGGGAAGTGGTCAGTTCAGGGGGAAAACAAACCTGTGGGCTAGATTATATTACAGGTGCTATATGTGGCATGTTTAAAAACATCAATACGTCACTCTCAAATTTATTGTGATACCTTTGTATAATTACTGTAAACTGCTGAGGACACAGTTGAGGCCTCTGCCTCACTTCAGTCGTATTGTTAGTGCTATTTTTTTCTCAGGATTTAGACCACATTTCACATAAACCCAGTTGCTTCCTACTGCAAATATTGCTTCCTGCCCCCCCTCCTCCCCCTCCCTGGCATCTTTTGCTTCACTGAAGACGATAAACATGTTGGAAATGTTTTTTTGCTACCTTTCACTCCTTCCACCATCTGCCATTGTCAGAAACTCTGAAAAAGCTTTAGCTCCGTTTGCAAGAACAAAAAAAAAACAACCTCTTCCTGTTTTGTGCCGTAAAGCAATGCAGTAGATGTCCCACCAAATCAGACCCAGCGATGGTCTCGCGGTAATGAAGTGCTACAACATAGCACTTTTAAAATAAGATCGCTGAGGTGAGACTGTGGCAATAATGGACAGTGTGGTGCAGAAAAGCACTACTACAATGCAATATCAAATTTATAATAGTGTCTCATTGCATCAGAAAATACTGCCATCTCCTCTCACTAATAAAGCAGAAATTCCCTGAAATCAGACATGATGCTCTGCAGAATTTGCCATGAGCTACACCACCAAGTGGGGTTCAACCGATTTTTATTTTTGACGACCAATACCGATATTTCAGACTTAAGTCACCTTTAAGTGTTCAGTGTTTCCCCTATGTCTCAGTGTTGATAAAATAATAGTCCACTATTCAACCCTTTCCCTTTTTTTTTATATGGCACCCTGTGTCTCCTAGCGGCCGTACCCACGGTCAAAAACGCTGTGGTTGAATGACTAACATGCGTCCACCAGCGAGACCGTAAGGTCCTCCAGGCAGGACAGGACACAGCGAGCTGAGACTGGCACTCGGCAGTCCATTCATCACAACTTGTCCTTCAGCACTGTTCTGTCCCACTAGGCCTGCTGCTGCACCATGGATCAACAGAGGACATGTTTGAACAGCTGACCCAAGGCCATGAAAGTGGGTAAAGAAACAGCAGAGAACCATCAGGGTTGCAATATCAAAAGCCACACATTAGGTAGAGAAGAAAAATCAGCTGTGATCAACTGAAGAGGATTTTATACACGTGCTGACAAGTGTTGTCATTGGAGCCAGCCCACGTAGCTGGATCTTCTCCATGGTAACCATCCTTGTACCTTAACTAAATTAAGTCTTGCCCTCCGTTCTTTGTCTTGATCCTCTGTGATTTACTACACTCCACATCAGCCCGATTTAACACTTAAGTGGTCAAAAACAGCAATGTGTCAAAGCTCACATCCACCGAGCCTGCAGTCTAGTAAATACAACCTGAAAAAAAAATACCCTTATATGTAGCATAGCAGAAATATGGAAATTGTAGAAAGAAAAATCAGCTCAATCTAGCTCAATACTATGTATGCTATACAAAATGCCGAATAATACCGCTCTTTACTGGAGTTTCATTGGGTGGGCTAGGAGAGATTTACCGGGGAACTCCAGTTAATCAAAAGGCCATTTGCTTGAGATCGTCCGACACAGATTCCAGCCATGACCCATACATCAGCGGGACATGTTTTTCGATAACAACATCAACACTGTGACTTGATGAGAGATGAGGCCTTGCCTTTCATCTGACATCACTGACTATATAGGAGGCTTATACGCAGATACTATCAAACACGCCCAGCCATGTTTATACATGGGACTGCGCTGGTTTTCTAATTACTGTGCACGTATCTGTCTGTGTGTGTGTGTGTGTGTGTGTGTAGGTCTTATGGCTGCTTGGAGGTTTGCTAAATAGGATGCTATCATAAAGCAGGCTTGTAAAAAGCTCATCTGGTGCATACCATCTGTAAACACTGACATGAAAAAGTTCATGAAGCCTGCAAAACCTGACACCTCTAAATTTGGAGTATATCATACCAATATAGCACCTGAATTAGCTCTACAGCAATATCCCATATTAATGTGAAAAACATCCATTCCTCTCGCTTTTTTTAATAAAGACAATGTTTTATTTATCCTGATGATTGAGAGTAATTGTTTCTCAGTAAAGTGTGATTAACTACACTTCAGGGCATATATGTTATTATTAACAGCACATGTAAGATGATGCTGTTCAATTTCTAGCTGTGAATATTAAAGCACACCTTTTGTATTATCCAAGTAGTTGTTTATCACAGTTTATTTTTGTTATAAATGTGTGTTTTAATAACAGGACAGATACGAACACGAACAAACAACTAATCGCCCCTATGGAGAGAGAAAAACAACTTTTTCTACTTGGCTGTTATTCCTGTACCTAGCGCTTCTCCATTATTGATGATGCATGAATATTCTAAGGATATGTACAGTACAGTTTTTTCTTCTTCTTTACCTCTACTGTCTGGGTGCTGTTGTTTTGACCCTTGCACTCCTTATTATTGGCTGTGTGTAAACTCGGTGATGCTGGAATTCAAGCTCATTCTATTGCTGCACGCGTTGCAAGTCGCCCTGGATATTATACATCAGCTAAAAAGCCTGAAATGCAACGTCAATGTAAATAGAGACGTTGACACATTTCGCTTTCTTGAAAGGAGAATGAGCAGCCTGCCCTCCTGAAGTTTTTTTGTTTTCGGATTCTCAAATTGTATTTTAAGTGCTGAAAGTTTTCTCGCAAAAAGCTGCGTCCACTCATACCATGACTGCAATATTCCAAACATGGTCCCACTCAGTTGCAGTCTAGACAGGGCTGTGAAATGAAGACATGTGGGTCTAAGACCACAACTGATTGAATCTACTGACTGAGATGGATGAATACTATCTGCAGCTTTGTACATGATTTAGCACTGTGACTGAGTGGGCCTTCTCACCCTTTTACTGATTGCCGTCCCCTCAGATTAAGTGGATGGAAGCTACTGTATTCATGGAGGACAGATTATCCCATCATGACTCTGTAGCGTCTCATAAGGAATTCATAATAAACACCCCTAGTGGTCCCTACTTTACACTGATTGTCAGAAAATGTCAATCAATGAGAGTGAAGGAGACAACGGGAGCACGGTTCACTTTGCTACTGTACCAAATTTATTGTGCTGACACGAGCAAGGCAAAGCCGCGGTCACGTGACATCTGTTTTGAATGTTGGAATTGAAACGTCTCAGCTTTCAAAATGTGCCACCGTGACTTTTCCTAGATCTAGTTTCTATAGAAACCAAGCATTGTAAGATTTCCATCATGCGAGGAACTACTATTCATAATTATATTTACCCCTTTGAATTGACAGCTTGTTGGCCCTGTCTTATACCCCAACAGATCCACTGTCCTTTCTAGTGGTGAAGCTAAACAGATACGTTAGATAGCGGCTCATAAGCTGAATGGCAAGCTGAGTTACATACAGCCACACAGTGGGCAGGGAGAAGAAATGAGTTGCAGGGGGCGACTGCTGACTGCGCTAAGCACCTCGGGCAGCACGCTGATGAATTCGCTCATTGAAATGTGTAGGTAATAGTCTTGACATAGCCAAAGACATCACTCATAAAATATACCTGCAAAGTCCCTAAATGACAGCAATCCCAAGGAGCAGCAAGTCCAATATGAAAGAGGACTTTGCTTTTATTACCATCATCATTACTGTATATCACTTTTGAATGTACAGCCATTTGGTTCCATTTAAATGTAAATCTGGGCACTGAACTGCGCACATTGTCATCCACGGCTGCCTGACTGTGATGATTCATTCTGGGACGCCAAGGAAAATATAAAAGCCCCTTACCTTCCTCTGAGAGAAAATAACAGATTTGACCTTTGTCTGTTTTCATGAAAGTCCTGTACACAGCAGAATAAAAACCTTGAGAATTTTCTTTTTTTTAATGAAACAAAAAGTAGTGAAGAGTTTTGTGCATCTTTTGTGCTCTGCTGCAGTTTATTTGTTAAACCAAGAAGACCAAAAATAGAGAAAGCACAATCTCGCAGCAGAGGGGTCATGGGTGAGCTGAAGCCTGGAGAGATCTGATGAGTCCATATGTCAAATGAGGTCGCAGCAACAGAAAACAGAGAAACACCACATCATACACCATGTGGTGAGTGTTGCTTCAGCTAGAATCTACACAATTGTGCATCTGTGAGGTTGGAAGATCGCGTTTTGACGCTGCCGTTTATCAAAAGACATGACCACAAATATGTGCACAAAATGGAGAATCTCTCTCTTACCAGCTCTGGAACCTTATAAAATATTCTAGTTATAGATCGGCAATTATATATCGCATTAAAAACACCCAGAGCATGTTAAATTGCACTGCATGACTTCAACGGTCCTCAATCAAATATTGCTTAATCCCCATCCTCGTTATTTATCTCGCTCTGTTCACACCCCTTCTCTCTCGCAAATCACACATCCCACAAATTAATCATTAAGTCACAAATAAATCATCGTGCCCTCAGGCCAAATAAAACCAAGAAGAGACTCATGAAACCCCAGATTATAAGAGCTACTGTACATCAATGCTCTTACAGTCAAATCGTCTTTTTTTTTGAAGGTCTGCATGAGTAGCTCTTCAATGACTTCAATGGCTACAATAGCTGATACCTGATAAGGCTGCATAGAAGAACATCACCTCCACCAGCACTGCTCAGGGACGTCTCCTCTTGAACAGCCTATGTTTATTTCATGCACGACCGCCGTTTCGCGACAGCAACTGTGCAAAACACATGCGGAGTGGATACCACACTGGAAAAAGCCTTTTAAAGTTTCCCCTGGGCCCCGCATCGCGCTTACTCTCGGGCCAAGTTGCGCAGGATGAACCCTCGAGTTCATGACCCCCTCGCGTGATTCCCGTTCCCAGCGCGCCGGCCTGTGAACACCACCGTTGATCCTTAAGAGCTTAAATCATGTTGACTGCTAGCAGCACGGAGTCCCACTGCAGCCACGCCACCAGCGCCGTTGCGGTGCAGTTCACGGAGTCAACCTATTGAGGAAATGTCCGTGTGACACCTGTCGTTACATTTATGGCCTTTGAGACTGATGCGCCACACACAAAATGGCAGCAGGGAAAGTGTTTTACAATATATGAGGGACAGGGGACACAGCACAAAATAGCAGTTTGATTCCTGTCGCTGTCATGAAACCATTAAAGCTGCACTGGGCAAGATTTGAATGTAAAATTCACCAGTCTTATCAGCCCGCATCACGTCGCATCCCCACTAATTGAGATGCCGTAGATTCACGATATTTGCCCAAATGAAATTGTGGTGTCAGGTATGGACATTTCTCTGCCCACATGAAATAACGCATCAAATTTTAAGAGCGCAATAAAATACTGCTCCGTCCAGAGAAAGCTGGACTCACCAACGTTTGATCTTTTGCCTCTCTCGTCCCTTTGGTATCCTTTTGGTATAAAGCATCACAGAGCAGCTGGGTTGGTAAACACGAGCCTGCTGTGTGCAGTTTACTGCTGACGTCACTTTACAGGACTTCTGGGTACTGAAGTTCTATTTTTCAAACAGTTACCTCTGGCTGCCATTTGGGGCTGCCAGCTTGCAAAACTATCTAGTGCTGCTTTAACTTCCTGTATCAGTTACACTAGCAAATGTTAGAAACTGCTTAATAAGACATCTACATGAAACAAAGGTGTTCGTCTGCTTGTGCATTTCATCTCCAGTCTAATTGCACAGTTGCTTTGTAGTTATTTAGTCAGTTACATGAGCAATTTTGACTTCCACAATGTTTTGTTGTTTTCTCAAGATGGCGTGCTTATCATCATCACTTTGGAAGAGCTGTAAAATTGTGACAGATGTTCTTTCCCCCGCCGCAAAAATTAACATAATAAATCAAAACCAAGTTGCGAAAATTTCAGAAGGTAGCTGGCGCACCCAAAGTCCAGTGACGGCGGTGGGCAATGGAGGTTGAGTGGGAGTGAGTCCGATGGGGAAAAATGGTGACATCACATCAGATTCAAATAAACATCCACTGTGCACACTCTCCGCCTACATTAGCAAGGCTCTGCTCTGGGCCCTTTAAAATGGGTGTTTGTGCTTTGGAGCTGTGAGAGAACAGTTAGGTATGGTTTTTGTTTTTTTTGGCAAAATCACACTGTAAATAAAGTTTGTAGTGCAGACCTGTGCAGATCAGGTGCAATCAGCCGATTACACCTTTAAAGGCACAGGTCTTCTGGAGCAGCTGTTTACTGAAAACGTATTTTAACATCACAGTTAGCTCACACTGGGTGAGTCTCAGACCTGCAGACGGATAGTGCAGGGGTTTCAATACACTAAGCTGTGGCAAAGTCCCTGCATCTAACATCATTTGACACCAAAAGTTAGAAATCTGCTTTTACAAAATTTCTGAGGTCAAAGTGGAACAATGACTGATGATTGACAAGATTGGTCAGTGTGATAAATTATTAGCGGTAGGTCACCAAATGAGCAGGGAACAATGGTCCTGAACGCTCCCCTCATGTGACTTTATTTTATATAGTGCTTCCAAATAGATTTCTGGTGATTTTTGCTTGATCTTTGAAATGAAAAAAAACTACAAGATCAAATTAGGACTCCCTTAGGCTAAGGTATGGCGAATTCCACACTATTCCATACATTCCTCACATTCATAACCGTGGTATTAAACAAAACATTAAAAAAAAAACCTGTTCCCCCACTGAAAACCCTCTTCACATCCTCTCCAAAAATCTTTGTGGGTGCGTCAGAGGGGAAGTGCCATTGATGTTTTGTGCTTGAATTCCCCGTAATGCCTGCGCCTGCACCCTGGCGCGTCTCAAGCCACAAACACCCCATTTTTTTCGCGACTCTGTATCCACTTCATGATATCCTTTAAAATTAAAGTACGCATTTTTATATACAGCACAGTTAACTCCCAGGAAAAAAAAAACCGCGATGCCATGCCTGTTGCGTGCCTACATTGTAGTCCTGAATGAGACAGCGGTGGTCATGATGGATTCATTAAACACCGCAAGAGTGGAGTGAGAATGGGGAGATGAGTATCGATTTGCGGGATTCAACCCAGGAATGTGAAGAGGAAAAAAAAGAGATACATAGTGTGAGAATTTCACACTGTTAGCTTTGGTGGTGTGATGAATCAATTTCAGGAGCTTCGCCGCGCGTTGGAATAGAGAAAGAGAGAGAGAGAGTGATCAAATGTGTTTACAGTCACAAGAAGTCAAACCCCTAAAGGTGCCTTATTATAAATGTAATGTCTGCAAACTGTTATTTTTTACAACCCGCCCTTCAGGAAACATACGAATTCATTGGAGTCGCGATAGAAACGCGACAACTGGTGCGTAACCCCGAACATGGCGCAAGAAGAAACCTTATGATAAAACAACTTCAACCGAATGACAGCCGATGCTGACACGCACAGACACGGACGCGGCTCTTACCTTTGGAGATCGCGGATGCCGTGCAGTAAACAAGAAGCAGGAGGCCCGTCGTGGAAAGGTAACGTCCTTTTGTCAGCGCGCCCATACCGACGCGCCGCTCTCCACGGAGGCTCTGCAGGGGTGATGCCGGTCCGGGTCTCGGTTGTCTCCCCTCCTCGCCTCCTCCGTGCCGGACGAGCCCGCCTGCGCAAGTTCCTCCCGTAAATCTGGAAAAGGGACAGTTGGGCGCGCTGACGGGTATGAACGTGGCGTCGGTCGAAAGAGAAGAAGCATCTTCACTTCACTTTGGCCGTGCCACGTGTGCGCAGCGAGGGAGACGTGCGCTCCGAGTTTAACCCCACTCCTCGGTCATCATCAGCCCGGTGCCTGCCTGGTGGTAACCAATAGCGTACTGAGGAGAGCGGAGAGGAGGAGACCAGGAGGCAGCGGCTGCGTGCAGGCCTGGTGCAGTTAAAACAGGTTGCCTGCCTGAATGTAATGCTAAAACAAGTTGAATCCGGAATGATTGAGGTTGGTGCTATTAGGTTTGTGGGTCAGTTTATAAAATGACATACAGTTGTTGCTAAACCAATCCTGCACATATCCCCTTCAGGCAGGTCAGAGGCCAAGGTCAGCCACACAGCACCCCTGGAGCTGGAATGGGTTCAGTTCAGTGTCTTGCTCAAGGACACCTCAGCAGGGAAGATATTTGACAACAAAAAGTCTGGGACTCGGGTCATCCAGTTTAAGGACAGTCTGTTTAACCACCATCCCAAAGAATGAGTGATGTGCATCTCGGTCACACACAATTGCACAATTGGGGCAATTTTAACATCCCTTGTCAGGATTCTTGTTTGTTTCAACCAATGATCTGTCATCTTCAATTGAATGGTTGGGTCTATTACATTACATGATGGTGCATTTGTAATAGGAATAGATTATGACATGTTCATCATGTCGTCATCTTCTTAAAATAATGTCCGAAGTCATTTTTGAGGAAATAATAAATATTTCTTTTGCATAAGTCATCTCTTCATGATGCTGGCCACCTCTGGTAAAATTGCCTACATCCTTAATTGAAAAGATCAGCTGTTCCTACCCCGGTAGTATAATGGCCTACGTCAAGAGTGTGACTTAGGCAATTTTAATCCTGACTTAGGCCAAATTACTTCTGGAGTAAGTGACTTAGGCAAACATTTTACAAGCTTTCAAGATGGCGGCTGCTACAAGAAGAAAGAAATACTACCAGATAAATCAAGTTATTTCCATGATTCAGGGCTCGTCCCCTATTGGTAAGTGATATGGTTTACTATAATATAGTCTAGGCTATAAATGTTGCGTAGTTATTTAGTCTTTTACTTTCACAATTTATAGTTTAATTACGAAGCCTCCCAGTGGGTTACAGACACGAAATAGCTAGCTCTGTGAAGCTAGCAGTGTTTGGCAAGTTACTGAAAATTAGTAATTGGTTACTGGTTACTGGTGTACTAGTTACTACTACAGCTGCTACAGTAGTTAAAGTTACTGCTGGTAACTAGTAGTTACTGGTAACTGGTAGTAACTAGTTACTACTACAGCCTAAGTAATCTAATCCTCTCATGTTACATAATTGACAGACAGCGTTATTTGTATGTCAATAGTCATATATTGTCATAACCTTTTTATGTGAAATGATTAAGAAATATATAGTCTATATTTGGTTCAGTTTATTCTGTTTTTTGAAAAACTTGAAAATATGACTTAGGCCATTATTTTAAGAAGGTGACGATGTGCCACATTTGCAATTACAATTGCTTATAATGTGCCATAACACATAATTGCCCCCCCACACACCACACACTCCTTCATCAGCCCCAAATCCCACTGAAAAAAATGCAAACACCAACATAAACATTAAAAAATTTGGTAACATTTTGCATGCCCTTCATTAATGAACAATGTTTTTTTTGTTTTTTTTCAGGAAGATAATCAGTATGGCTAGTGCCTATAGAGGCAATCCTGGCTCATGGTGTTTTCAGGAAGTTCTTGAACCATTTTCAGTGTTGAGAAGCAACTCTCAGATCCAGCTGTTGTGTGAGCTGCTACAGTGCTGCTGCGCCGCTGCAGTTCATCGTTAACATCGATGAGAGTTTTCAACTTGCTCTTCGTCACCATTGGGCCGTGTTCAGTAGTGCATCAGGGAGCAGCACTGGTGAGGTGCTTGGTAGAAGAGAATCGCTCCTTAGCATGCACATACTAATGCATGAATGCATATACACAAAACCAGATACTTTTACACACGAAAAGACATAACCAGTATCCAAATATCAGTGAGCGAGTGGATAATAATATATATCAGTTCAGCCTCTGTATGTTTCAGACTGAAGCACATCTGTAAATACAGTAACTGTAATAAGCGACTCACCCTTCCCTGACTGACTTCATACTATCCAATTAGATGTGTTGGCCACTTGTGATGAGGCTGGAATAGACGTGAAAGGTGCACTTAGAGATAATACTTGAACTGGTTCACCCCTTGCAGCTCTTTATCTAAAATGATTAGAGAAGCAATCAGTGTAGCTATCTTCAGTCATGCAAATGAAAAGAAGTGTGCGGTGCTTTGTTTTCATGGGCGCTGAGAGCAGAAAAAACACCACCTAAATTAATTTCAACAGAACTAGTTCAACTAAATGGCTGCAATGCAGCAGCAGTACTACGATGCAGATTGGAGTTTTAGTTATGAAAACAGAGGCAGAGCTGCTTAGTAAAGTTAGATTATATTTTTTAAGTTACTAGTAAAAGCGCTCAGCCTTATAATATTACTTATCTCCTCTCTTACTTTTCACTGGGCTTCAGTCTAGCGTTACTTAGCCAGAAGAGCTGTTTTTTGACTCCGCCCATTTAATTTTAAATTACCCAATAAGATTATTTCTGCCACTACAATACAACAGCATAACACCACCACCTTCAAAAGCAATAGGTTAATACTACACTAGTTGTCCATTAATGTTTACCTGGATCTCTTCACTACTGTGCTTCTTACAGACATTGAGAAGGGAATCCCTGAACCAGAAAAAAAACATTTAGCCTACTTACAATTGATAATGATCAGAAATCCCACCTGATAAACTGTAACATTAAACAGTAAAACAACATTTAAAAAAAAAGCTCAAATTATGTCCAAATGAAACAGAGCTAATATGGCAAAATCTTCTTTACTTGATATTTGATGCACTGTTGATAAGGCGCTTGATGATTCCCAGGGTGTAGACTGGAGTCTGCGGTCCGTTTCTGGAGCTCGCTAGGATGTTGACATCTGGCATAGTTTTATGGAACACATCCAGGAAGACCAACCCTTTCACCACCTTTTAGCAGTCTCTGAAATCCCACAGCTTCTGGCACACTATACTTGATCAGACTCATGCGAGTCCCCTATGTTTGCAAAAAACTGGTCATCCTCATGCTCAAACACAGTGGTGCTCACAACACGACTGTGGAAATTACATCTTATTGTGCTTGGTCTTTGGAGTCAGTGTGCCAGCATCTAATCAAAAAGCCCGGTTCTCTTGGCTGATCTTGTGAAAAAGCTGCTAAATCCACTCAGGTCAGAGAAGAAATGGCTGACAGTACCTCTAGAAATTGATGTATTCTGTAAGGTAAACAGTGCGCCTAGACTCTTTTTGCATGGCCTTCTATAGTCTTGGTATTGTCAATATAATGCACATTTAGATGTTGTTGATTCACATATTCCTGTAGTATACACACATACATCTAACATGTTCTATGTTAGATTTTTCCTGGATAGAATTTTTCACTTATCTCACTTATATTCCATATTTCTGGCGTCTTAGAATACACATTCTAGTGTTGTAATAGTCGGTTGTATCATGTTTAAATATTTCACATACCATTGTGTTGTTTCCTGTCACATTGCTGCTGCAGCATACCAATTTCCCCACAGGGACTATTAATTACATTACATTAGAGGCATTTAGCAGACGCTTTTATCCAAAGCGACTTAAAATAAGTGCATTCAATGTAGTTAGGCAAGAGAACTACTAGTCACCAGAAATCGTAAGTGCATTTCCTTCCTAATCAAGCATCTAAGAGCAGAACCAGTGCTGAGGTAAATGTGCAATAAGATAGCTACCTACTTTTTATTAAAACAAATAAGTGAAACAAACAAGAGCTAAGACAAATAAGTTAAACAAATAAGCATTCAATGTAGGTAGGAATTAATGTTTCATCTTATCTCATGTTATCTGCTGTATTATTAGATTGGACTAATGAGCAGTAGAAATATTGCACATGACCTATCGCTCCCCTCACCACTTTGACACCATTCACCGCAACTTTATCCTTCTGATCTCCGGGGGAATGACAATAGGCCTCCTCTCCAGCATGGATGGCCTGCAATTGATTAGTATTTACTTGCATCTTGAGTCCGCATTCAAAACCTTGGCTGAAATCCTGTCCACATACTGTGTGGAAAGAAACAAAGTCTTCTTTGAGTATATACAAAACAGATACAGTATATGTAAAAAAAAAACTAGATACACAATTCCAAATATAGGGCCTATGTATGGAACTTGAGGAGATTGGTTGCAAATCCGGCAGCACAAGCAAGATTGCAGTGTGAGGCATGGGTAAGTCAAACTATAATAGAGTGTTAAGACATTTCTCATGAACCAAGCCACTGATTTTACAGATTGTGTTTATAAGAATGTACAAAACCATAATGTTGTGCCATACAAGGTTATTTACTTGGGCCAGTGGCCTGTATGCCAAAAAGCCCCAGGGGACAGGGGAGAGCAGCTCTGCCAAAATCCTATCTTTTCTATTCATTAAGGGTCCTACTGAGCATGCACACTGCCCTGGGTAGGAAGTAAGTGAGCTGTAGCAGAAATGGGTCAGAGGCAGTTTTGAAAAAAAAAATAAAGAAACTTTTTATTGTATACTATTGTATACTTAAAATGCACCCATGGTACTGTATGTACGGTGTGAGTAAAGGTGGTAGAAAACATGTTACTACAACGATTATTTCCTAAGACACAGAATTGACAGCTGCCGATCAGCTCACCACTAAACCAATGGAAACTGACAACACTGATGACTCTGTTAAAGAGCTCATTTTAGATGAGAAATGTGTATATAACATTTAACATATAACACAGCTGATATACTGTTAAAGCAGATGGCGCTCCAGAGTCTCCTGTTAGCAGTGATGTAGTGGTAAAATAAAAAAGTGGGTTAACTACAGTATGAACTCCAGTCGGTGGGGCATATGGATTACGTTTTATCTCTCAGAAGACCATATTTTTATATAACCTTCCTCAGCTTCATACCAGTTATTTAGAATGTATACTATTAATGTATACTATTAATTATCTCCCTCCATCCATTGATACAGCAGGAGGCTATTTTCTTTGAATAACATTGACCATGTGACCTCTGTCATAGGGCTTCCTAACAGGGCTACACTCATGCTAATGTAAAATGTTCACTATATACCATGTATAACAAAATACATAAAGGAACATGATGGATCTTTTGACTTTCTGTTTGCCCCACACAGCAACCTCTAAAAAGAAGACAATTCTATTGCCTTGTATGCAGCTGCCTCTCCATTATTTCTGTAAGATGAACTCTATTTGCAGAATAGTGCTACTCTGGGGTGTGTGCTGCTTGAAGTGTGCTCTTCCAAGCACAGGATGAATGACACTACTTACTGTATTCTTATTACCACTTGCTGCCTTTTTGGTGGAAGGGGTGGGGAGTGATGCCATTTATCATGCCAGACATGAGGGCTGGGTTTTTATCAAACACATTTTCTCCTAGAGGGTGTTCACACTGCACATCTTTGATGCATTTGCGAATTGATTGGACATCTTTATTTATGTGTGTTTCTTTCCGAGTGCACGCTAGCCTAGGACTCCCGCACAGGAGTCACTGTCCTCGTCACTTTGGTGTCCAAAGTATTGAGTGCCTCGTAATGTGGATCGTCCTGTGGGAATAAACCTTAATTTCTCCATGGGAACATGCTGGAAATCCATAAACAAACCAGCAGTGAGTGTGTTTGATAGCTGGACTGCCTGAAGGCTTTGTCTGTCGGAAGATTACTGTAGGTAGCCCCAGGGGATTCTGTAACAGATGAGGTGGTCCTCACATGCATGCAGATGTGACACATGCTATGTGTATGGGTTTTCAATGAGAGATAGAAACATGCAAATTCTGTGCATAGCTGCTACAGTACATAACTGGAAAATGTTTTCACTGCACTTCCAAACCATGAGGTAGCTCCTTCAACGTACACCTGGAAAGAGTGGAGCACAACTTTACAAAATGCATATTTTATACAGTGGTGGCCAAAATTGTTAGAACACCTGACAGATCTGAAAATATTGACCTTTTCTTGCCTCCAAAACATGATTTCATTTCATAATGTTCATGAAACATGCAGATGGTTGCTCTGAGCACAACAAATATCAGATGAAGTGAGTCCTACTGTTTTTATCCACTTTTAACTTTAATATTTGGTATGTCCACCTTTTGCAGCAATTCAAAAGAATCACACAGCTGTGTCCTAAGACTCTTGCATCACCATCAATTTAACCACAATCACACCTGACAATGATTACACAAGTAATTTGGCTTCTTCTGTGAAGGAACATGATTGTGTGACATTGACAGTGAAATAGGCCTAGCTTGTTTTTTGTAAGGAAAATGACGTAAATCTCCTTATGATGGCTCTATTCTGTGGTTTATAAACATAATGATGACTTTGTATATATTTCATTTGTTTTATGGGTATTTTAATGGCCAATTGAACAAAAACAACTGAAACCTCTTAAATGTATGCCAAGTGTTCTAATAATTTTGGCCACCACTGTACATTTTGGAAAATATATCATCTTGAATTTCTCATTAAATATCTGTGAAAATAAAAAGGATCCAGCCTGTAAAAGTGTTATCAATTTGTCAAACAGGAACATAAGTTGGCTAGTATCCCTAAAAAAAAGTACCATAAATAGTTTTTCAAATAGTGGATATCTGATTTTGCAACCAGAAATCTTCAATTACTACACTATTCATCATCATTGGGTTTCATTTAAAAGAAATGCCACCCCTTTTCTGCTCTCCTGTTCCACCTATGAGAGGTACAGCAAAGATAAACAATACACCCTGCGATCACTAGACAGGCCCTGAGAAAAATGACGTTCAGCTCCACTGAAAGTTGTCGAACACATCCAAGGACTGAAGCCGAGGACTCATAGATTCTTGTCTGGTTCGCCGAACTCGCTCTCTAAAACAATTCGGCCTCGTCAGGTGCTCTCTGTGGCCTTTGAACTACAGGTGCTCATCCTCGAGGTCTGCTGGATGCATCGGCACATTATTCTTCCTTAAAGATACGACAAGCCGCACCGGGTGAAAAAAATGAGAACAAGAGAGAATGTCATTTATCATGATCAACACTGCAGCGTTGACTACCACCATGTGGAGGCATAGGCGTTATGTGGAGGACATTTTTCAGTGGGGAGGCGGTATACAATATTCAGAGGTCCCATGCCGAAGGTAGGGGGATTTGGAATGCCGTTCAGATGAGGATGATCGCGTTAGTCAAAAAGGCAGCAGAAAGGCCTGTAATTTTCAGGGATGTTGGCAGTGGTGGGTGAGCATGTTGGCACTGTCCATGGTACTGATCTGCTGGTGCAAAATGGGAGTTTTTACTGCCCCATAGCTCAAAATAACCATAATGTATCCATGGGGGTTTGATAGGGTTGTTGATCAATACCAGTGACTCTATGATTACTATGCCAGGTGCTGAGATTCAAAGCTTTCCGGCCTGTACTCTGATTTGGAATCTGTTTTGTGTCAATTACAAGGCACCATAATTGAAGGATAGAGGCGATCCTATCGATGGATGTTGTTGCAATTCCTACTGGTCGACAACTAAGGTCAATAAAGGTCGTAGATTACTTGATGTCTCTTTAAATACAAAGTCGGTCCACACAACATTCTTGCTCCACCAATTTGTACAGTGGCAAACCACCTTTTGACCTGTGTCACGTGTGTTTCAAAAAGTACCCGTTATCTCTTCGAATAGCTCGTTAAGACATACTGAAAAACACATAGTTCAACATGGGTGGAATACACCTGTCTCCATCAGCAGTCAAATGATACATTACTGACTCAAGGATAACATTACGCAAATGCAAACATACAAAATACACTATAGACACAATATTTAGCGACAAATATCAATGGTTACATGATTCAGTTGTTACTGACTGAATAGTTATTAGTCTACTGAAACCTCCCTACATGAACAGCTAGCTGGTTATCAAATACCCGCTTACATCAACACAGTGAGCTGAATTAACTCAATATGACATGTTGCATTGATCCTAAAATACTATGAATTATGTTTGTTGGGTAGTGCTCATGCACCCCCCTTGACAGTTGGCTTAATACCCAAGTGTCAGCTGAAGGAAGAACAAGTGGATAATGCATTTCAGTAATAGATACAACCGTTGCTAAAGCTGAGCTATTGGATCCCTGTCAGCCAAAGATTGACACAGCCAATTTGTGTGTCTGCTGTTGAAAGTCAAAATGGACTGGGTAGACTTTCACTGGATTAGCAATGACAGCAATTAAAGTCCTCATCCACAAGTCAGAATAAAGAAATAGGTAACAATGCCGCGTGGCTTCATCTCTACTGGGGTGCAGGTAACCTTAAGGTGAGAGAAGTGGCCATATGATTTGAAGGTCACCAGTTTCGAAAATCTAACTGGGGAAAGCGAATAACTAATGCTCTCCCCTCCCTCAACAACCAGTGTTGAGGTGCCCTTGAGTGAGCCACTTTACCCTCAATTGCTCTACTGGAGCTGCTCATTGGCCAAATAGAAGAGCAAGGCTGCAGTACTTGGGCCAGTCTCAAGACCACTTTTGACAGTCTTGTCTCGGTGCCTATTTTGACTCGGACATGTTGTCGGATTGGAAATGGGTAAATGTATTGTTTTGTTTATTTTTCCTGTGTATGTAATGGTCCTCTAAGTTCTATTCACTGATTAATCTATGTATTAATTAGAGGGATGTTGACGGGTACAGTACAGGATGGATTTGCAGGTAAATCACCATCTCTGTTCATCCTTTAGAAACTCTTCAAGTGTTATTTTTTACATTTGGTCTAGAATAGGACTTGATTTGTTTTGTCTCGGTCTTGTCTTGGTCTCGACCCCCTTTGGACCAGGTCTTGACTCAACCTCGACCTGGTCTTGACTGTGGTTGTGCACAAATGTGTGTGAAACAGGGCATTGCTGAAAAAGAGCATGCATTCTTCAGCAAATCCTTTCCCTGCATAAATAAATATCACATTCCTGGTTTTCCATGTTTATTGTTCTTTATTCCATGTCATATACTTACTTTTTTTTATTGAAATACAGTGAGCACATCTGGATTACCATGTGCAGGTTAATTCAAACTCCAAATGTACCACGTGCTGCTTCTATGAACATTTTATTGTCTAGACAATGCAGTTTGGATTGAGGATTTTCTATTGAACAGGTGTCAAGTATGAAAAGGCTTGATGAAAAGCTCTCTGTGACTAACTACCTCCCTAACTCCTAAGCAATTCCCCTTTTCTGGTGATTTCATTGCATTCAAACTGTGGAGCATCATTTGTTTTGTGTTGTACCTCATATTCATCTTGAAATTGCCTGGCATTTGCAGCAGTCAGCCTGAGAAAAAAATGTGTGTCATGTTTGTTTGTATACCTGTCTTTGAAGAATTTATGATCAAAGCTACTGATACAAAACACTTGGCGTATCAAACCAAGACTAAGCAATTAATTTGATTCTGTTCAGAAACATGTTCACTGAAGAGAAACCACACCGCTGAGTTTGTACTGCTGAGATAATACAGCAAATCAGCTAGTTTCTGTGGCCAAGCTGTGAGAGTGGAAAGCAGAAACGGTATAGTGGTATCATACAAAACGGAACTAATAGCATGCCTTTCATCATTTATTTTGACAAAACTATGTTTTTTTATCCGGGTTAGATCTACACTATCCTTCATCCTCACTTTTAATTTTATGGTTTCAATCATTCTGAGTAAGTGTCACCTTTTTGAAATGATGGATTCCTTATTTTGGAATGAAACTCTTTCAACACACTTCTGCATATATACAGTACAGGTCATCACAAGGCAATAATGTTTGATCTCCATGTGGCAGAGCTCCAATAAACACTGTGGGCACGCCTCAATGTAAAAGTTCATGGAAATAAACTCAGTTAGCTTGTGTTGTGAATGAGAAGTCAAAGGCTACCAGTTACATGCAGAGGTATTCATCCTACTTGCTAATACTGAGATATACATTTTAAAAAGGCTATATTACAGTGTTAACACTTTAGCAAGCTAAATACAGAGAAGAAGGCAGTGCAAAATGCAGAGTGTGTGTGTGTGTGTGTGTGTGTGTGTGTGTGTGTGTGTGTGTGTGTGTGTGTGTGTGTGTGTGTGTGTGTGTGTGTGTACAGAGGGCAATATTGTTAGCTAAAGTTGTAAAATGAATTACTTGATGCTCCCAAATATGGGCCTCATGGCAGTGGATGCCACAGTTGGACACTGTGTTCAACATTGCACTGGTCTCAATGGAAAACAAACGCAGAAATAATGATGTTTCATATATTTTTTTTTTTGTATTTATCAGTCAAGGTGGTGCTATTCTTTTGTTACGGTGACCTGTGTCAATATCTTCTACTAGCTAGCCAAACACTTCAACAAGCGCTTTGAATTGAAGAGAAATGTGAAATGGAAAAAGCAATCTTCCAGCAGCAGTGTTCCTGCAACTGCAGTTGAAAACTGCCACAGTAGGAGCAGTAACGTACGGTCCATCAGCTGGCATTTGAGACACGGCAGTTCAACAGGGACCTACTGAAAACTCCAACATGAGAGCATACTCTTTCTCCTTAGATAACTACCTGAAATACCTACAGTAGGTATTTTTATGACAGACTTTATGGCAGTGACATGCCATTTTTCTGCCAAGGCAATGGCCCTGGTATAAAAGGCTGCACTGTGTCATTATGGAATATTTTGATTGGGACTAAATGAGCCATAGCCTCATCTGCCAAGGTCAGATTCTGCTGCCTATGGCGTGGTGACTTCTATTTTATGTTCATTTAACATTTGCAGAGGAAAAGAGAAACACATTGAGCCATGTATTCAACAGGCATTGAGAAATATTTCAATGAGTCATGTTTCCATTCAAATGCTCTAGGTGTAGCGGTGGCTCTTTTTGAGCCAACTTTATCCTGTCGTCAGTCCTCTATTTTGTTTTGGTATTTACTCTTAGGAAGAGCTAACTGTAGTGGAGAGACTGCGGCGATGAAGGGGATTAGCTGTATTTACGCTCCCAGATGTTTGTCTGGAAGTGAGTAATCACCAATGAGTGTACTCCAAGATGCCAATCCTGAGGGGAGGTAAGCCCAAGACGGGGAAGGATCTTAGTTTTCGGAAAAGAAAAACAAAAAGCAGGGGAGCCTTTGATGGGATTAGAGTCAAGAGACAAACACGAGGAAGAAAAACCGAAGAGGCTTATCTCTCCCGTTTCTTGGAGACCACAGCGCTCGCTTTGTACACCTGGTAATTTGTTGATATAAAAACCACATCTTTGGCAAGTAATTATAGCCCTTCCATCACATTCCTACAGACTGCCTCCCGTCTCTGTTAGCTTAAAAGCTCTTCAGGGGATTGTAGTCAGAATGTATTTAAATTCTATTAACCCAAATCACGTATTAGGGTATGAACAAAGTTGTTTTCATGCAAGGAAAAAAAGAGCTAAATAAATAATTACACACCTAAATGCCAAAATCTGTCAGCGCTGGCAAAGTTAAGACCAGTTCACTCTGATTCAAACCCATTTGGACACACGTCAGTTTGTTCTCCCTGGAGACCCAAAAAAAAGAAAAAGAAGAAAAAGGCTGGTAAAAAGAGACACGGGCGGTGATGATATAGGGTTCACGCTGTGCTGTGGAGGGTCTATTCTGCTGGGCCCCCAGCTGTCTCCCTTGGTCGATCTGAGCCCCCCAGCTGGGGTGACCACCAGGCTGCTGTTATCAAAGCCGTCTAATGTCTGGCACAGTCGGAACTACAGAGAGCCGACGTGTCCTTTTATGAATACGTCCCTTCAGTCATCGTTCAAATGAGATATGTTGTTAGCATGCTAATTATTTTCTTTCATCTGGCCCGTGTGATAGATAATGCCTTAAAAGCAGCTTCAGTGACACAAAATCATGCATCGAAGGCTTTTACCAATTCCGTGAAAAAGATTGCTGTAACATTTCTGCGGCGCACTAAGTCTGGACTGGGACTAAACCACAAGAACAAACGCCTCCACGAGCAATTTGAATATAATAGAAATATGAAGAAATATGAAATGGAAAAAGCAATCTCCCAATGCAACTGCAGTGAAAAATAGTAGCAGCAGGAGCAGTAACTTAGGGACCATCAGCTGGTCTATAAAGGTTACTACCACAGGCATTTCAAACATGGCAGTTCAAGGACCTTAGATCAGCAACATGGCTGTTGAGATTGGTGTCCAGTACTTGTTGTAAAATCCTCCTTGGAAAAAATACACAGAAATCAGAGAATTTAGGATATGTAGACCTATGAAGTACTGACCAGTAACACCTAAGAACACCAGTTGTTTCATGCCACACTGTCAACTGACTGTTCCCATCGCTGTTGCTGTCCGTGGTGCTAAAAATCATTTTATCGTACAGAGGGCTGAGCTGCCGTTGGTATTGTACAGATCTCTGTGAACTTGTGAGAGATAAAGCTTTACACCAAAGCAGCGATCTGCAGAAACAAAGCAACCTAAATCACTTAAAGTATCATCAAACGAAGTGCATTAAAAGGGGAAATCCCCAACAAAGCCTCAAGGCCTACCTTCACTCAGTGCCTTTTGCGGAGAAGATGTGAATGCCTTGCTCTGTTAATTGAGCCTGGCGCTAGTATGAAACACGAGTAGTATTTTCTCCTTCTGGAGGTGGATACAGTAGAATGAGACACAGTATCCTCCCACGCCTACACAGTGGGGCATCGTGGAGACATTAGTCCAAAGTTAATTTGGAAGACTCAGTACAAACCAATGGCCAGGTGCATAAAACCACAGGACGATCATTATGCAGAGGCTCATTTCCTCCTCTCAACAGCTGGTCAACTGATACTATAGCTACCCAGACACGAGAGGTGGTTCAGCACATGCTGGGCCGAATCAAATAACCGCCAACATGCACTGGATCTTTGCAGTGGAGCTTGTCGCAATGCTTTGAAGAGTAAACCCAATTCTAAACTGTAACTTGACAGAGAGTAATCCCACCAATTCTAGAGAAAGATTAATGCAACAGTTCTGCGGCATACAAAGTCTGGTCTGTTATTTACTAAACCGCAAGAGCCTTGGAATTATCGCACAACTATGAGAAGGAAATCAGGTTACTTTCTGCAGGAGGATTATATTCAATCACTGACCTTTAGAGCTCAAAAGGCGAGGGCTATACTATCCTCTCATTCAAATGAACCTGTAATGGAGAATCATGCATAAATGATGGATGAGATCTGCAGAGACCCTTACTGCCACAGAGAGCTGCGCTGTTGTTCATATGACTTCTGGTGTTATCTATCACGAGAGGCATCGCCCTCTTGTTCCATCATCACTTGTGTTAAGAAAAAAAAGAGAAATCGTTTGAGACAGTAGCATTAATATTCTTTCATTTTGATCTACTAGTAGACGGTCACATAAAAAAGGACCAGAAATTATATTATATATTATATCATGACAGTATATGGAGTATAAACATGTATACTTGTATAGCTACAATATTCTGTAATATCTTGTTATACTGTATATACTAGGTTTTGACTATCGTGTTTTCGAAGGCCGATACCAATATTTTTACCAATATTTTATATTCAATAACTTTACATTTGACCATTGTCTTGCCAGAAAATGATAAGGGTTCAGTGTGCGATGCTAGAGGAATGGGACAACAGTCTGTTAAACACTTTCTCTGTCCGAGGAGCACTGAAACAATAGTTTGGCACCGGACCAACCCAGCTAATTACGTAGTCCCATACAATGTTAAATACAGAAACCCCTCTGCAAAGGTGAGGGTCCGGCCAATAACTCTGAGACCAAGATGAATGTGCTCAACATGATCTCTCTTCATTCCACCTTGCTGGACATGGGGATAATCTCATGCATCTTTAATCCTGTTGTACTATGCTCAGACTCAGAATAGATTGGATGTAGAACACTGGTATGCTGAGGAGAGGAGAGGAGTGAACAAACTGCAGAGTAATAAAGTCAGATACAGAGGGAATCCGAGGGGATATGCCTGCATTTGCATGGTTATCATCATCCAGTGCAGCATGCTTAATGTTTTAGTGGCTTATCATCACAGGCCTAATTGTCATTGCTTCAGTAAACCGTTTTAACCGTCCAATAAACAGACACTGTACAATCACACTATGGTGCAACTGTTAGCGTGTCACACTGCGAGAGCAATTTTCAGAAAAGTAGAGCACAGGTATTATTTTTGCTCGATGTGGAGGAGTTCTTCAATCGCTGGTATCCATCTCCTTACTTGTGCTTAACATGGAGTGGTATTTCAAGGAAACATCCACCCTCAGATCCTCTTACACAGATATCATCACTTTGTGATGTTCAGTACATTCAAGGAGTTATTTTGTGATGAAATGTTGTAGTTTACTTTTTTAGTGGCCCCACTTTCCCTCCACCTGCCTCGTCTACTTCTATTTCAGTTTGTGATGTCTCATGTTTCCCAGAATGCCTTTCTACAAACCCCAGAGAAGGGGCGGGAACTTTTTGCTTTCAATCAAAGGTGGGCATATAAATATAGCTACCCAGCCAATTAGTTTGTGAACACAGGGGCCATGTCTATAATCAATGTCACGCCCCTTACTCAAAACATGTCTTGTGGTTGCAATGCATTCTGTTTTTTTGAGCTTCCTGTCAGTGGAGAAATTGGTGTCTCCTCCTCTTCTACGATGGATTTCTCCCTGTATGATTGTTGAACGTAGGTGCAAAATGGTGAGTCTAGAAAGAAGCTCCTTGCTCTTTGATTCTGAAAGACTGACACCAAAACCTGATAATTGGTTTGATGTTTTAGATAGATGAAAAATGTTATGCTATCAAACTCCATTGTAGTTGCAATAAAAAAAATACACCACCAAACAACAAAGTGGATGTAAGGTGTAATGTAAGGTACATTGTAAATAGCTTGCTGTGTTAAAGCCATGCTCTACCCTCTGAGCACCAGCACCACCACTGATTCCTTTCCACCAACACGGTGTATCTAAAGCACAGTCAGGAGTCTCCAGTTCATGTCAGCTATCACTGCAGATACTTTTGTTCTTGATAGTTAATGGCAATACGGGGCGAGTTAGAAGTTTCTGGTGAGGTAACAGATGGAAATAGAGATCTGAAGTGATTGCTTCCAGCTATTGGGGAGAGTTTAAAAAAAACAACTATAAATAAATGGGGTACGATCCTTTGATCCTTTGTGTTCAGTGCAACAGTGGCTAACACAAAGAAAGATAAGCCAGCGCGATACGCTGTGAAGTCAGACCCCATTGATCCCTCTTCGTTTATTTTGTTATATTTTCATAATGTCAAGGATGGGTTACCATTTAATGTAGACTGCTATTCTGTTATTTAAGGGTTTAAGGGTTATGTATATATATATATATTTTTGCAAATCAATTGCTGTGGATTATAGCAACAACCCGAAATCTATGCCAGCATAGCCAATGATAGTGATGGCTCTGCATCCAGCAAGCTTTTGTCAGGTGAATTCTCCCTCCAATTTTCCTTAAGTATTCAGACAGCCATTACTTGAGTTCAAGCATCCACTGTAAGCAATATCAGTCAACAAAAGAGAGCGAGTGTTCAATTTAGCTTCTCTGCAGCGGATTCTCTGCACAACTACTGTGGCCGCCATCGACTCTCGCTTACTTTAAACATACTTCAATGATGCCTTGAAATAGCTCTCCCCAGAGCTCATTTTATTAACTTGACAGATCTTCCACCGTTCCACTGCATCATCACCCTTGATAATCCCTCACAGTGTGGGAGATTGGGATGGGAATGATATTTCCACGTGAGGCAGGGGGGTGGTGGAAGGACTCTAATGGTATTAAATGATTCGTAACTCGGTTATCAATAGTAATGTCCCCAAGGAAGAGAGTTCATTGCCTCTGCTCCCTGGCAGATGCTCCTGGAAGTTAGATGGCTGAGAGGAACACGCGGCATAAAGATGCATAATCACAGAGGAGAGTTCAGATGAGGGTCCATTCCTTTCACGCCTGAGGGTTAGAGAGAGCATCCATGCTGTAACCACAGAGTCACGGGTTCAATCCCCAGAGCAGCCAACGTGACCCTCAATGTTGAAATGTCCTTGAGCAAGATATTGAAGCTCTACCTGCTCGAAGGGCTCATGAAATGCAGACCAGCGTAAGTGGCTCAGAGGAATACGTGAAGACGCAAATTACTGTGTGTAATTTGGTGATTGTAGTGGCCCAAACATTGATGATATGATGATACAGTATTTAACTGCAATTCTGCTGTCAATAGCAAACATTCAAGTCCAGGGCGAATCACAAAACGAAGATAGTTCAGGGACACAATTGCCCGACAGCCATTCTGAAATCATGAAAGGGTTTCAAGTAATCATGCGGTCCATTTGTCTGTTTCCTCGATTGTGAGATTCACAGAGAAGTACACTATATTGCATGAGCACAACACCGCCAGCTTTCTTTTGCAGTGAATATGTATGAATATAAATGCAACGCTCTCAGCGTGAGTGCCAAGCACAAAAGACATTTGATTGAAACCAGGATCCACATCACCAGAAATATGACACCATGGATGATGTGTCGAAAATGAGCATACAGGAGCATGTTGATGGGAAGTGTTTTTCCCCATCAAAGAAAGGTTAGGTTTTTTTTTGCTCCTGTATTATTACCTCCACAATCTTAAGCACTGGAAAAAAGGTGGAGTCTGAACATGAATTTACCAGTTTGCAAAAGCACACCAGCAGCGGAGTAAATCATGAGCTCAGATCAAATGAACACCGCTTTCTATCATCTAAAAAATATTTTTTACTTGGATGCACTATCCCTTTAAAGCAACCGTAATACTTTATAGGAAAATGAGAACAATGATGTTCCTGAACACAGCACCTTCCCTGAAGACAAAAATTCCTCTTAAGTGACTGAAGATCCTTTTGTTGATAGCAGCGGTGGCAGGGAGTAAACTTGAAGAACAGCAACACCCCGAGGACTGGGATTTAATTTCTAACTTTGTTTAAGAAAAAATGTTATGAATGTGCTAAGGTAATGCAATTTCACCCAGCATATTTCTGTAGTATAAAAATCTAATTTCAGGAGGTAGTTTTGTGCTCCTTTATTGCGAGGAGATCAATAAAGGTGCCAGTGCAGCTCCAGTGGTGCGAGGGCAGCCACTGTTTACTAGAACACGATGGGAACTATTCACAAATATTAGGTATGAACAGCGTTTATGTCATGAATATAGAGCAGGCCTTGAGGCTTGGCGTTTAATAATGGGGAAAGTAGGTATGAGGGACCTTGAAAAAGCAGTTTGGTGGTAGCTAGCCCAGAAAACATCACTTTGCCTCCCACCATCTTCTCCAAGAAGGTGACCCTCCAATACACAGCAATCCTGTAAGGACATTATACGATGCAGATTATCATCTTTATATGATTACGTCTGAATTGTGATTTGGAGAATAACTCACACTGGGGTGAGGATGTCATTTTTTTGGACATGGAGACAATTCTTACACAACCTTTTAGAACACAAGAGTAGATTAAAGCCTTATTGTGCTGAAACGGTCGACTTCTAACTGAGGTAATATCCTTAGGTCCCGTAAAACAATTAGCAGGAAGCGTCTGAACCTCAGAGAAAAAAAACTAAAAAACTCAAATCATTTTTGCACCAAAAAAGTAATAAATGTAACATTTCCTCATGAATAATGGAAGAGAGCAAAACACATTTTTGTCCTTTACTCACTTAATTCAATACAAGCTTGCAAAGCTAACTTTGGATTGTTTGTCTTTATCACTGTCTCCAACCAAAATAACAAAGTTCAGTTTTCTTCGCTAAACAAACAAAAACAAAATAGCAGCATAAAACAGATTTCACTTTCTAATTTGCAGAATCCATCGGACAACTCCTCCCCCACCGCCCCTACCGCCCCCGAGCACCTGAAATGCTGATGAATCCATAAGCCGCCCAGTGTTACTGAGAGTGTATTAAATCAAGTAGTTGTTAACCAAATCCATTCTTTTCCCTGTATTGTACTAGTACTGGAGAGGTGATAGGTAAGTACGGCATGTCTCTGTCCCCAGAGAGCCCATACCAATGATATGCTAATGCTCCCTTCACACGTCTGTCAACCGCTGCACGAGTGTACCTTCACCGAGAAACTAATCTGAGTTTTATTGGCCTGCCAGAAGGAATTTATACATTACTATTAGATTACTGAGGTTGGCAGCTGTACAGTGCGTAGAACTAATGTAGTCTGTCACAGATTGTGTGCATAATGAACTTGGGAGGAAAGTAGCCAAGCCAAGTCCAGAAAACCATGCAGTTGTAATAACACCATCAGAGATCTGCTTCTAGGCAACAAGCAGGGGGAAATAGCATCTGTCTTGATGGCTCAGTGTAACAAACGCTTCATCCTTTTTAAAAGCACTATGCCTATACAGCATTTCACTCGGCAGTAAGTGGAACGCTGCCACAAATTCAACCGTTTGGACAAATCCTTCCGTGCCGCCTGCTTGATGAACAATAATTGAATGCGGAAGAGTTTCCGCGCAGATGCAGGCCTCAAGAAAGTAGTCTTCACTCCTTATTAAATACCTCTGTGGCATATCTAACTTCCCCCCCCACCCCCACTCACACTGACACATCCCTCAGGCGCCGGTGCTTATTACGAGGCAGCTACCTGCCCTAAAGACATCAACGATATAAACACACTTTCATAAGCATAACAACAGTGAGGATAGGGGAACAATAAAAACACACAGAGAATACATATCCTTCTGTGAGGGCATTGGGGTGGGGGGGTGGGGGGAAAGGGGAGCGGGGCATTTTCATAGATAGAAAAGCGGGCGGACTGCCCAGAGATGTAGTCAGCATGTTGTATCAGCACGACTGTTCAATGAATCACACGTTGTGCAGTCGCTTAGGTGATAAATACACAAGCATGAGGTCTAACATACAAGATAGGACTCATTGTTGGTAGGGCCTGGCCTGTATTTCATAGCCTGGGCAGGCCTGATGATGGATGGTCGAGCGCTTGGTAATATTTCTTCCACAATCTTGGTTCAGACATTATGTTGAAAGTGCAGAGAGCAGTCTACTGCGGGGGTAAAATAAAGGTGGGGCGAGGAGGCCCTTAAAAGTGCCAGGGGAACGAATGGCTTAGTTGTAGTGTGAAGAAACCATGATTAGCTGAGAAAGAAATGAGATTATTCATGAATCACTTGGGTGGAATGCTAAAATCGTTCTGCTTGGTTTCACTCTGAATAACGAAAATCAATCAGGCCTATTCAGTCAGACATTTTGCAAGGGATCACATGGTGTTCCCTCCCTCAGCCACCTGAAATAAACCTGAGCACCCAAATGAGAAAACTTGAAAAAGTCTCTTTATGTTTTTTTAACGATGGTGATCCGTTTGTCTTTCTTTTTGGGGGGTGGGGGGGGTGGGGGCAATGTGTAGCGGCAATGCTTTCAGCAACAGGCAACAAATTGAGCCACTGGGTCAAAATGTATTCAGTATGACAACAACTTCATATAAAGCAACAATATTTTAGCTCCTCAGACACTGTTGCCCATCACAGTTGCACAAAACCTTGTCTTAAATATCACTGCCTTCAGGATTAAAGCTAAAAATGGCACTATGATGGACACTAAGGGGGGGGAAATAAAATAATAAAGAACAAAAGCAACAACAGAGTCTGAAGAGTCTATTTAGGATGCTTCTTTACACCTTGTCCAATTATCATCCCTGTTACACATCAGCTGACAGCTCAGCTAAAGAGCTAATCATTTGACAAGCCCCCGCCACCAAACACAGACATAACGCCTGTACGCCCACACAGGTAAAATGATACGTTTGCTCGGGCAAACTGTTCCACCGGTGATTGCACCCAAACGAAAGTGAGTACAATACTCTCTGTCAATGTCAGTAAACTCTCTAACTTTGGCTGCTACGTCAACTCGACAAACACAAACACTCCAGGAACCAGACATCGCTCCTGGCCCATTTATTCTGTGTTCCTTTTTTTTACTGTCTGTCCCCTCTCTCATACAGCATCAAAAAATAAATCACAAACCCTTGAAGGGCTCCTACCCTACATAAAAACTGAAGCCAGAGACATACAGAGTAATACAACAAATACAAGCAAAACTTGTTCTCTACATACTAACTAGGGTTTGACCAACATAGGTTTTGAAGGCCGATACCAGTACCACAATCTTTGTATTGGAACTGCCGATAACTGATATTTTGCACCAATATTCAATATCTTTATATTTCACTGTTTCAGTATTCAGTGTTTGCCCCAGAATGTTATTCCTGTCAGGGTGGAAAAACCTCTGAAACAGCATTAAGACCACCATGGGACACTAAAACTCTCCACTGAAACCCAGACTAATTAAATTGTTTTCAGTGGGTTGGTTAGGTAATCCAGCCAACCTATTCAATAAGGAAATTTAGTACCTTTAAATTAAAAGTTAATTTTACAAAAAACAATTGAAAGAAAATTCAAAGAAGAAAATGAAATTGCACTGCAGATATTACAGGCTGTTTTATGTATGTGTGGTCAGGGAGGAACCTCCATCATATTGGATGTAGACAACACTGCCTGATATCTGATATTTAATAAAAGGCCAATTAGCAAACCCTTATATTGGTGTAACTGCAGTATTAACACCTGAATTAGTGCTCCCAAACATCCCATTAAATGCCTTCAATTGATAAATAATCAAACATTATTGCATTGCAAAGTTCCTAGTCAGAATTTCAGGATTTTCAAGACTATACCTATCATTTTTGTGTAGCCCACCTTTTTGAAGTTACGTACCAAGTAGGTCTACAGCAAAAAACTCGACAAAAAAGTGACTGTGACAACAAACAACATTGACAACAAACAACATTGCTCCTGTGTCTACAGCGGTGGCCAAAATTTAAATTATTAGAACACCTGACAGATCTGAAAATATTTACCTTTTCTTGCCTCCAAAACATGATTTCATTTCATAAAGTTAATGAAACATGCAGATGGTTGCTCTGAGCACAACAAATATCAGATGAAGTGAGTCCTACTGTTTTTATCCACTTTTAACTTTAATATTTGGTATGTCCACCTTTTGCAGCAATTACAGCAGCACATCTCTCTGGCATAGTGTCAATATATTTCCTGAGAACTTGAACACTAATGTTATCCCGTGCCTTCTGCAACTCAAGCCAAAGGCTTTCCTTTGAATGTACAATAGATCTGTCCAGTTTATTGTCTAACTCGCCCCAAACTGTTTTTTGTAAGGAAAATGACGTAAATCTCCTTATGATGGCTCTATTCTATGGTTTATAGAGCATAATGATGACTTTGTATATATTTCATTCGTTTTATGGGTATTTTAATGGACAATTGAACAAAAACAACTGAAACCTCTTAAATATGCCAAGTGTTCTAATAATTTTTTGCCCCCACTGTATGTATAAAGTATCTCAGAGCAGTGTTTTTGTACAGTTAACCACTGACACGTGAGCCCCAGGGATGCATCGTCACCACAGACATTCACTGTTTTTCTATTCACTTACTAGTTTCTCATTCAATTTCAGAACCTCCTCTAAAAAAAATAATACTTCTCACACATATTAACCTAGAAATCCAGTGTCCGGGGGTTTTCATTTTCAAGCTAAATGACATTAGCACAATGTTAGTCATCCCAGCAGTATACCATGAGCTTCGTCTCTTGAATAACAATCCACATTGCATCAATGAGACTTAATGCAGCATAAGCAGAAACCCAAACCATTGCTGCATAGAAAAAGCGAAAATTTCAGTTTGACAAATGGTCCAAAAATTTACTGAGTTCAAATTTATGTTGGAAGCAGGAATTGTTCCCTATTCAACCAATCACATTGTCAGATGTAATGTGATCTAGTCATCCCTAGCAATCCCTTGAAGTTCAGCACTTCTATTATCATTATCTGGATAATTCACATTCTTCACTAAAATGATTTTAAACTGATATCAAAGGTTTTTTTTCACCACTATCAGGCAACCCTATTGCAGACATTTTCTGAGAAGTTTTAGACATAATGCCTCCCACAGTGCTGCTGTGTTGTGGAGCAAGTTATGAACACCTATGAATAACCTCTTTGTAAATGTTAGGAGAGAGTCCCGCTGTTCCCCCAGAGTACACTATGGCGCTTCCATGCTATTTTACAGATGTACACTCTCCCTCAGTGCAGCTGCTCAGGCTTTACAGAAGCAATTAAAACAAGACATTCTCCTGGAACTTCACTGGGCTCCTCTCCTCATATGTTGTGGGAGATAAGCTGTTCAAACGGCAAGCCTATTTTTCTACCTCTCAAGGCGCTGGGCAGATGAGAAGAAAAGAAAGGAGGGGAAAACGTAAGAGCCTCTTTCGATGTGGCTTGCTGTCAACTGCAGGCAAATCACGGATAGAAATCATCTCAGTTGGACGATGGCGACCATGGAAATGGTCTGGTTCAACTGTGCCCTTGCTATTATCAATTACTTAAGACAATGTTTTACAGTAATACGTCACAAGATCTTCATATGAAAGAATGCATAACACAATAGGGATTCAGCCTATAGCCAGTCCATACATGACAGACACACAGGAAGTGAAGCATTTTACGTTTCTGCTTTGTTTTGAATAAACAGAAGAACTGGGTAGTTAGTATGAGCAGCGATAGCCACCATGGCTGAACAGACAAAGAAACGTGCGCCACAGTACTGGACACACTGTTTGATTGACAGGTGATCTCTGCAGTGCAAAACCACCAAAGCAATGATGGGACACCATTTAGAAAAGTGGCGCATGAGCAAATCTCCCCTGCAGAAACTAAAACTAACATTGATCAATCCGATGCACTATTCTAACTGTTGTCATTATATAGGGGTGACTTAAATGTTGACTTTGGCACAAACCTGACAACTTCTGTGTTTTCCAAACAAGAAAAAGTACCACACTGCAGTGTCCTGTGGAGGCCATTACCATAGGTAGCCCAGCTGGCAGAGGCAGCTGAGAAATGGCTCTGGGACCTGCCCATCTATCAC
Source organism: Hoplostethus mediterraneus (assembly GCA_034670385.1). Lineage (NCBI taxonomy): Eukaryota > Metazoa > Chordata > Actinopteri > Trachichthyiformes > Trachichthyidae > Hoplostethus > Hoplostethus mediterraneus. The sequence goes on from JAXDDW010000002.1 coordinate 1,180,273, forward strand.
AATCTGGCCCCCTTTTTCATAGAGAATCCATCACCTGAGATTTGGCCCGGAGTCACTCCCTCACCCAGGTAATTTTCAGCGACGGAGGGAAACTGAGCCGGGTCAGGACGTGAGGTTTTACTCATAAAAGTGACCTCAAAGGAAAAGTGTGAGGCTGGATGGACAGATTTACCTCCTCTGGTGCCTTTTACTCTGATGATAGTATGAACTTAGATGTGGGCTGTATATCTTACTGATTGTAAAGGTGTATTGTTCAAGTGTAAATACGCTCCAAGCGTGGCTAGGCGTTTTATCATTGAAATATAAAATCCTAATATTGATCTCTCCCTCTCTGCGTGTCTCCCTCCCTCTCTCTCCCTCTTTGTCTCTCTCCCCATCTCCAACTTGGGTTTGAAGAATAAACCCTTGACCTCACTATCTGCTCCATCTGGACAGATCAAAGATTGCCAATCTTGTTCAAAGAATGTTCACCCGCCGGCACTGTAGTGAGACAAGAGAGACCTATACACATAAGTTATCCGTGTCACCAAGTGTACAGCAAACACCGCAAAACCCAACATGTTTTTGTGGTCAGTCGTGCAGGTCTCCATCTGTACTTTCAAGGGAAGCAAATTGAAAAAGAGACAGATGGGCAGATCCTTCGGGTGATTACAGTTATCGATACTCAGGATCTGATTTAAGCATCCCTTGTGGTATTTAGGATGAGCACCTATAAGTATAAGCAGTAGTATAAGCCCTTGGATGTTAGAGGAAAGGGAGGTAGGTGGTTGCGGGTATGTCATGTGGGTTATCTAGCGGGCACCTCCCATCACATCGACCCCACTGATTGATGCAATCCTTCCCCAATGACCACGTAAAGATTCCTAGCTTGTTGACCGTCCAAACCTTCCCTGGTCACTCCGCTCTATAGGATATGAATGGACTCTGCAGTGTCAATGAACGGTGACCGGTGGAGGAAAGATCATTGCGCCCAGAAGCAAAGATATATTCACATATGTTCATTAAGAGTTTGTTTTCCACATTAAGACTTATAGATGGAAAATGAGCACGTCATAACTCAAAATACAAGTCCAGTGATTACATCACATTGTTAAGAAACCTTTCATAGTCTAACAATACCTGTTAAACACATGTTTAGCTGCCACATACTGTCGGGCCTTATGTCAAAAAGTTCAGACAATATATTTCAGAGCAGAGAAACCCCCTTCAAACCAATAAATCACTATGTAAACACAAGGGGCTTCAAATACTCCCAGCCTCCATATTGTAGAGAACAAATCATCAGTAGTGCATCTCTCAATGTCTGCATCATCATCTCTGTGGATCCCACATCAGGGATTAGGCTCAGCATTTATTAGATGGATTTCTAACCCTGCCTGCAGGCAAATACAATGAAACAAACAATCATAACACAAGCCTATTGGATACATATCAAAACAGCACATGACAAATAAGCCTGTCAAAGCCCTCCCTAATCCTCATAGCTCAAAAGATACAGTTGCGTTTGACAATTCTTATTGAGAGATAATGAATTACATGTCAACATTTACAAAATGGGATTCAAATGGAGTGACGTGTGAGAATGTTGGTTTTGTCTGTAAACAGAAGCCAGAAGCGCGATGTCCATCTTAGGATGTTTTATTATGGTGGTGCCCCTTGAAGATGCTTTAGCATACACTATGTTGAGTGATAGTAGGCCAAGAGCATTATGAGGACTTGTAGCAGCTCTAAAGCTCAATGTAAGTAATCTTAAATGATATTCATCAACGTCTGGCTGTTATGTGTAGCAGATTGGTGAAATTTGCATAAAATATGATACAAAAATAGCATACTGTGTTGAAAGATCAAGGACTACTTTCCCTGTTTCCACAGAAAGTGAAGGTGGTGACAATCGGATTAATGGCACAATAAATTATCAATTATCAATCAATTATGACAAATTAGATGTTATAGAATATGATCAGAACAAAAGTACATAAAAACAGAGCAACAGGTAGAAGAAGACTGAAAGGATTTAACAGAGAAGAGGACATAGTGAGCCTTCATAATCTGCCTAAGGTGGCCTAACCTGGCGGCTCCAGCAGCCCAAGGCCTCTATGAAGACAATAGAGGAAAAAATAGAAGAAACGTGAGGCTCCTCCCACCAGGGGCGTGCAGTAGATCACAGTGTGACTTCAACAAGGGTCATTTAGCTCCAACCCCCCACTCAGAGCTGCTATTGGTGGCTTTTTCCATAGAAAATAGTATTAGAAAAAGTAATCATGCCTGGGCGCAGGATGTTCAAAAAAAGACAATAGCAACTCTGGCCAACTGGCACCCTAAGGCGCTCCCTATATTGACTATGCTTGACTATTATGTATTGTCATGACAAGTTTGTGAACCCTTGTGCAATTATGGAAATGCTGTTTTTACCATGCACTCCTTATTTAATCAAAATGGGCCTTTTCTCGCCTGAAATAAAGGATATATATTTACCAATTTCATGTTTTTAGAGGAAAATGCACATAGTAAAATAAAACTAGTTCAAAGGGAATGAGTGAAGATGCAAAAAATAAGTGAAGCTTCTCAAGTAGTAAGTAGAATCAGGCGGGTAATTGGGTTTAAAGTTAACCAATCAAAGGGTCAGATCTTTGGGGAGGAGTCTGTGTGGCACTCCTATAAATACAGGTGAGAAACCTGGGCCCCGTTTCACGTACGTGGCTTGAACAATCCAGGATAATTCTCATAATGTAACCGTTATATTGCTTTTATTTTGTTTTGTGGTTGTAGACTTCCAAAATCATGGAAAAGCAAGAGAGGGATCTTCTTTTTTTCCCAGCTCCACAGAGCAAGAACTCATTGAGGCTTCTGAAGCAGAAATAGAAATAGAAATCTTGATGAGCGGGTAAATTGAGGGAGGAAGCCTGGCAGAGAATTGCAGATAAATTAAATGCATAAGAAGACTATTATTCACTAAAGAGTGTGGCTAATTTAATTCTGCTCAATTTTAAAGTGGTGGTAAACCCCTAATACTTGGACTCTTGTGCTTTCTGGTAGTGTCATCATATTGAAACATTAAAAATAATATTATTTATAATGGCTTCCCAGGGCATCTGGCAGTGGCAACAAAGGGAGGTGCAGCAGGTTAAAATCAAATATAAAATATATTGCAAACAGTTCGCCTCTTTATTGCGATTCTACATTTTTAACAAGGTAATGTCCAAGTAAGTGGTTAACCGCTCAAAACTATCTTCATGTGGCCAATAAGAGACTGGAGAGGACCAGCCTTTTGAATGCAAGTTAGACCTTTCTGATAGCCAGTGTTGGGGAAGTTACTTGGAAAGCATAGCTTTGCAAGCTACCAATTACTTCACACTGGAAGAAGTTGAACTACAGCAAAGGTACCCTAGGGAGAAATCTAGTATGGTTAACTAAAGCTACTTAGAAAAAGTAGTTCAAACTACTTTGTAAAAAAAATGATCAAATTGACAATGTACATGTGATATGAAATTATACAAACAAACAAAATATAACACAAAAAGTCACATGCCAGCAAAAAATGCCACTCAATTGGAGTTTATTGCAAAAGGTGCCTACTTGTTCACAGGTCATACATAAACCAAAAAAATAAAATACCCCACTATTCATGGGAAAGTGCACTGATGTATGTCCATCAGTCAGACACCTGCCTTCCAGAAACTAGAGTCCAGGTGGGGGTATTGCACCCAGCAGGATTACTCAGTTAGTCAGGTAACAACTTCTCTGAACATTTGTTAATACACAGCAATAAATTGGCGATTCTTCCTCAGGCTGAGATTCGGGAGGTTTATCCATGATGACGCTGTCGCTGTGTGAGCACTGAGCAACGCCCGCCCTTTTGCACATGCACTACACAAAGGTCAAGTGTGTGGTGGGGGCTGTCTGATGAATGCATTACCTGGGCATGCCTTCACAGCGGTCAGGATGAAAGAAAAAGGGGGCGGGGCTGGTCAAAGGGAATCGAGAAGCAATGGTAAAAATAAAAAAATCATTCCTTTCCTTTTATGGCCCAAAATGTTGTAGTTTGTAGTTTCAGTAGTTAACTACACAAAAATGGCATAAAAGTAATTGAACTACTTGAATCACTATACAAATATGAATGTAGCTCTACCAGCAAGCTACTGCAAATCGCGCCTTCGTCAACAAGGACTTCACTTACAAACGGTGAGCTAATTTCTGCGGTTTGGTGTGTGTGATTTCACCAGGTGGCTTTTACACATTCAAATTATCCAGCTAACTTAAGACACTGTTGCCACGATAACAAGTCTGCCTAAATTGTGAACTTCCTGGGCTTATCCCAAATTGTCAACAAACTAATCCGGTTAACCTATGTGAAATGGGGCCCTGGTCAGTTTGGTGTTACCATGCAGGTGAAAGAAAAACACTATGCTGTGATCTAAGGAGACCTCAGGAAGAGAATAGTGAGTGAATTAGTCTGGGGAAGGTTAGCAAGTCAAATCAAAAAGATTTGGGCTCCATGGAGAGAATTTAACATGAGACTGACTAGAAGTGGATGTTCTAGCCAGTTGCTTGGCTTGGCGACAATCAAAAATTGTCCACAACCAAAATAACCTTCTCTGGTAGTGGAGTGTCACGACTCGACATCATTAAGGGAACCATGAATTCTGAGGGAAACCAGAAAATTCATGAACAAAAGGCCAAGCCATCAGTCTGAGAACTAAAACTGTGCTGAAAAGTGGTTGTTCAACAAGACGATGATCCTTAACTTTAAGTAAATCTACCAAAGAATGACTCAGGAAGAAGAATTTTAGTATCGGCCAAGTCAAAGTCCTGACCTAAATCCAACTGAGATGCTTGCAGGACCTGAAGCGGCTGTTCATGTGAGACCTCAAACCTCACTGAGTTGGACGGGTTCTGAAAGGATTGGCTATCAGAACTCAAGATAAGGATTTTATAAGGTTATTCTTCTATAATATATGAAATAATGACCACCCCCTGCAAGGTTCATAAACATGACTCTTTACGTCAATTAAGACGCTCTTTTTCAAGGCAAACCACGCTGAGAAAGCACAAAAGTTGCAGACCAACAACAATGTATAATGTCAAACTCCAGTCAGTCACAGACCAAAATAAATTATATTATTATATAGGTAAAGTTTTCTATAAAAATGCTCCAAAGGTCCAATACCAAACCAACAGGCTCACAAATCTATTTAAATCTTGACCTGATCAAGTAGCAACAGCTTCTTATCGAGTCTGCCCCCAAGATCCTTCATCAGTTTAAGCCAGCGGTGTCCAATCATGTGCCATGGAGGGACAAGAGTATGCCGGTTTTCTTCCAGCTGATTTCACTGATAGGCAAACCTTCAAGCTGAGAGGGGGCAGCTAATTACTGTTAATAATGACCCTCCGTGGCCCTCCACGTGATTGGACAACACTGGTTTGAGCTCAACGGGAGAGATCAACAGTGTTTTAAATAATTTTGCAACGTGTTGTGAATTCTCTATACCGTAGCATTGTCTCTAGTAATAAACAATCAACTAAATACCAAGCAATACAATCATTTTTGATGCGGCATTAAATTGAAAATAAAGGTGACTGCCCCTAATGGTTCGATAAAGGATGTGTTTGGTGACTCATACAATTAGCCACAGGGACAAGAGCACAATGAGTTAGCAGCTGATGTCTTCATTGTCAACTCAACGTTTATTAAGCATCTTCTCTATTGGGCTGCACAATTGGCAATCTGTGGTCATCGTTGAATAAGACCACCCCCCCCCGTACTCCTTTCTAATATCCATGAAACATTAGAAATCAGCATTTGCATATTGGAGAGTTTATTAATTCATAACCTCTCAGATGCTCTCCCAAACGAGGGAATAGAAGAGGATGGATGACAAGAGCTAACAAGTCAGACCGAGGAGAAAAGGGAATGAGTTTTCAAAGGATGGAGAGATAGAACAAGGCAGTAAAAGAAGTGCTGGGGAAACTTCTTTTATAGATAAGAGAGACTTCTCTACCAGTAGATAACAGAGAGTGGGGAGTAAAAGCTACTATATTTAGAAGGAGAGAATGGCTTTCAATGGATTTGAGTATGGGGCTCTATAATCCAAACCACTGCCACCGTTAAGAAAGTGCCAACCATGTGGCTCTTGAACTTGGGGTAGATATTATCACAAAGGAGAAAAAAAAAAAGACAAAAAGTCATATAAGCCACAGATAGAATTTTTTTTTTTTTTTTTAAACTCAAGCCGGAAGAGGTTTAGCTAGCTGGGCTGACTTCAAAAACCAAATCAATAATTCTCAAAGGGATTAGCAAAGTCATAAATGCTGGGCTTCTCCAAAGTTGAAAACCCAAGTGGTTTGAAAATGGCTCCTGGCATGCCATTACTCCTCTCTATCCTCCCAGCAGGATGGTATACTCTAGCCTGTCACTTTTGACACCTCTGCTCGGGCTCGTGACAACAGATTATGAAGAGGGTCTGGAGAAGGCGATGTGAGAAATATGACTGGCATGACCTCTGCCACTCTCTGCAGATTGCCTTGCAAAGCAGTCATATTTGCAATAGCTAGACAAGGTGGGCGACTCCAGAGGCCATTCATTAAGGGTGATGTGTTTCTCTGTGATGGGCTCCGTCTCCCTCACTATTCTGGTTTGGACTCTGCCTGTCAACACCCTGCATCCTGTGTGTGCGCAGGTGGTATATGAGCTAACGTGAAATGAACAATCAAAGAGAGATCAGAGCAGGTGATTTTCCTTTGCCTAGGCCTTTTCTCTTAGAATGTCAGCCTGGTAATTCCTTTGCATATATCAAGTGATCCGCACTATGTAAGTGTCTATCACAGCCGGGGACCTTTTTTTAGTGATACATCATCTGTGGCATATGCAATACTTCATATGGAGCCGAGCTTTTGTCAGGGTCTGAAAGTGGGAGATGAATAGAGGGACATCCAAAGAGATTGTCATTCACATAGATTCTATTAGGAGAGAGTGGGGGGGAGGTGCTGGGCGAAGATTGAAATGAATACGCGTTGATGTTGCTGCAGCAGCAGCAAACAAAGAACAAAGAAAAACTCCAATTCAGCAGACTTGTCTCTTCATTGCATTAGCGCTTACCCAGATGGTGTTGCCTGACGACATATACTGTAGTACCTTTGACGTAGTAACTACAATGTAAAGATCTGAGAAAGTTTACAGAGACAACAACAGAGTGAGATTTATAACACCTGATTTGGAACAATCACGCAATGCATTCAGTGTTAATTACATACTCTAATTATGGATATCCCCAATGTGACATAAAGCCATGAGCTCATCTGATGTGCGACCTGTTGCACATCAGATGAGCTCAGTCGGTGGAGCATGAAACTCTCAGTCTCAGGCTTGGGGGTTCGATCCCCACATAGTATCATATACCTTTTGTACATCGCTTCGGATTAAAGCGTCTGCTTAAATGACTCTAATGTAATGATAATGACATTTGGCTGTTCAAAAAGCGGTCGGGTTGCAGTTGACAAAGTTCCATTTCGGCTTTCGCAATCTAAGGACTGTCACGCTGAAAGAGAGATGGATGGCAGTCAGGCGATAGTTGACCATGTATTTTCCCAGACCCACTGGTGACCCAGCCTCCATTCAGCAAGACATCAGTCATCAGAGGACCAGCAATATGAACCATCTATCCATTGATTAAAATTTTGGTCTCCTCTCCACTCCCCAAAAACAATTTCTCCCAGCAAGGTCATTGAGTTGGAGTAGGAACATCATACATTTGGTTTGTGATGAGACATTAGAAAAGCAAACTGCTGAGTCAGGGGAAATTGTATTGAGTCTTTCGGGGGGGGGGGGGGGGGGGGGGGGGGGGGGGGGCATTGAAATTTATAAGCGTGACAATGAGAAGGGGACAATATGGCGTGAGAAAGGGAGGGCTGGGGCGGGCTAAACGTCAACATTTTGCCAGTTAATGCCACCTCTATAAAAGAACCAAAGCCTATCTTTCGAGATTATTTTGTTAGATTGTTATTTCTAAGGTATCTGAAAGTTGCTGTATTGATATTCAAGTCAATTTTCCACTCGAGAGACAGAAGTGCCGCAATACTTGGAGAAAGTGAAGTATGCCCACTCAAACCACTTATAATGCTTGTGCCTGAATACCACACCGCGGCGAGGTTTGCCTGTGTGCCAGTGAAAATGTAGGAATATTGTTGCATTTACATTTCAAGCATATCGCCGACACTTATCCACAACGACTTACGAGGGAGCAGGTAGGGGGCTTAGTGTCTTTCTCGAGGACACGTTTGATGATGTTACAACTTGACGAATCAGTTACGAGATGTAATTAGTCGTCTCTTTAACCTCCGAGCCACACCGTCGCACCTAGAAACCCTATCGCAGAAAGGGTGGCTGGACATAATGGTATGTTGAATTCACACCTTCAGTCCATTTTTACTTTTGACAGATGGAGACAGGTAGCCAATACAAAATCTGGGCCCCTTTTTCCCTTTGTGATGAGTCATTTCGGCACAGTAAGCGAGTGTGGATAGCTCTGGCTGAATGCGTCCATCTATATTTTTTCTTTGACACAATGGGACTGATTAAAAAGACAAAACTGATAGCCACCGGCCATGTGCTAATTCTCTGCACTCTAACGGTGAAACCAATTCCTGCTACTACAGATGACCTTCTTTAATGTAATTGCACACACACACAAACACACACAACCCATGGCAAGACACTCTCTGGTGGACCCTCAACAGGTAAGTCCATTTATTTGGCCAAATAGATCCTGAAAAGCCCTTCATATTGCGCTTGTGTAATGGCTGCGCCTCAGAAAATGGTCTTTATGGAATAATGCCGCATGGCTTCACACAGAAAAATAGTATCATTTAGCTCCTGCCTGCTGTCTATGATCAATGATCATTCCTTGATAAAATAAAAATCACCAGTTGAGTTGCAGCAGATCAGCCCAGTTGAGTTGTGCGGCACTCACGGTGGGAACATTTGTTCAAAGTGTTAATGATGCATTAACACTAAACTGCAGTGGCAACAACTCTGATGCTAAATCTGTCTAATTGGACTGGCAAACCCAATTACTTGTGTTGGTGCAACAAATCATGATGAATGGTAAGAGTAAAAAAGGGAATTTCTTTTAGTGAAGACTGAAAGAAGTGAAGACTGTCCATTAGTATTTCATAGAGAATAGCAACACAAAACATGGGATAGATTTCAAGGTCCTGCGGAAACGGAGTGGAATTGATGTTATTCTGTCCTTCTGTGCCAGTGTAGCCTTGAGAGCATTGTGTATCAAACACAAAACCCTCATTCTTATTGTGAATCTGCCATGTTTTCAACATAAAAGACAAAATATATGAAGACAGGCAATACCCCAGCCACCTATAGATTGGACAAATAGCCAATGTAAAGTCCAAGGGGATAATATGTTCTCCAGCTTTCCTTTCTGAATGTGTAATGCCTGAACTCAATGAATGCAACATGAGCATGCCCACAAACTCCCGGAAAGAATAATGGCAGTCACATTTACAAGTTTCATGTTGTTAGGCTTGAGATAAACTATTTCACTTTATGTAGTGTCTTGGTCATTAATCTTGGTGGATTGCACAGACAGTGCCTTCCCCTTCCATTTTATTTATCAGAGCTTCACGCAGAAGCCTCGTTTCCCCCCACCAAGTATTAACCTTAAGCACAGCGGTGCTCTACTTCCTTGCTTTCAGCTGTTTGTTTTAGGGTCACACTTATCCTCATTGCAAATATGTGTTTATAGTAGGCTCTCTCTGAGAGAGAATAAAACGAGGAGACCAATGATAGACCATTGACACCTACAGGAAAATAGAGCAATACAGTTAGATTTCACATACACAGCCTGCAGGAATATCTTGTAATTCCTCACGCAACTTTTGGTCATGTGATTCTATGGCAGCTTTTGCTTTGCAGGGAAATAAGTTAGTCCCGTATAATCAGATTTCTACTCCATAACCTCAGCATAGATCTACGAACATTGATAACCCCAATGAGCTCTGATGCATGGGTCTGTCTCATAATATGGGATGCATGAGTTTATCTCCTTGCTGTTAATGTAGGTTGCAATACTTAACCAGCAACCACCGACTTACTCTCTGCAGACTACTGATGAAAAACAGAGTGATGAAACTGAGCTCCATAGGAGTCTCAGTTCAATTGTGCAGGTGAGATACTGGTGAGATCCATCGCATGCAGTTGTAATCCTCAAGCTTTTATCAAACACCATGATCTTCAGCATTAAGTCTGTTCTCAAATGTAACATTCTTCTATAAAGTGAAGCCTGACATCGCTGGGATGTTCAGTTCATTGTGTCGTGCCTATTACTCTACCACCCAGCGTTCCCAGGCTCAGTTAACAGTGATAATGGTGGTGATGGTTGTCACTGGCTAAATTGCAACATAAGAACTCAACATTATTTTGCCCCAAAAAAAAAAAAAAAAAAAAAAATCTGATTCAAAGCTTAAACTTCACCCTCAACTCAACCTTAATGTGAGATGCTCATTTTTTGTTTGTTTTTGGTCTCCATCTATGTCTCTCAGCCTCATTGCTGTGATGTTTCTCGCTGCACTTCCCAGAGATCACCTGTGTGTCCAGTGCTGTGACGTCTTTGTTCTTTGATTTTTCTGTTGATGTTTGAGTTTCTGTAGGTGGCGCTCTTTCTTTATCAGTTCAACCACGGTGGCTATCTCTGCTCATGCTAACTACCCAGATCTTCTTCTATTCATTCCAAACAAACTGCTGTCGCTGCTACTGGAAAAATGCATCGCTTCCTGTACGGCAGTGTTTTTTCCCCAAGAAAGACCTACCTGCAATTGGGTGTTTAGAAAAGCAAATATAAATGAACTCTGTGTAGGTTGAGGCACAGTTGTGTTGTGTTAATAGATGATAGTAGCAAAACCGAAATTTATTCATATCGAAATGTCAGATTGTGCCTTGAACCTCACTAGCAACCATACGCCTAACGCCGATCTGAAATGCAGACAAGAAAAAAAAACATATGATCAACGCTTGTCCAAGATAAAGCAATTTTTGGCTTAACTTGGGCAGAATGTGGAAACATGGTGGTGGTGGAGGTCAGAGGAAAGACACATCTGTGTGGTCCTTCATTGTAAGCCAGCGGGCAGATTTGTCCTGGAGGAGGTGAGGCAGCTGCTTCAGAGAGGTTTCCTGTCAGCTGAAAGTCAATGCTCACCCAAGTGAAGGAAGAGAACACCGCCTGATTGACAAAACTTTGGCCAAGGTCAATGTGGGGCGATGCCAAGCAAGTGAGTAATCACCTCTTGCCAGTTTCTCATTCTGGTCGACCAGCAGTAGACTGTGGTAATCTCCATGCTAGTGTTGAGTCTAACCATGTCAGACACATCCTGCTATTGAAAATCACCTTGGGAATAGTCAACATGTGAAAAATCATACCGTCTCAACCCAGCAAGCATTTGACAGATGGCGATGTAGGAAGTGGCAAAGCCCAACCTTTGCATGACATGCAGGTTCAACATCAAGCATGGAATTTTTACTATAATATTATGGAACGTTGACGATTATAGCAATCTTGGAAAAACATGAACTGATATCAGAAAGATAATATGAATGACTGAATGACTTTAATTTTTGCATGAGGAAATTTTTCCCACGTTGATGAAGTTTAGTGTTCATCAATGTCTTCAAGTCCAGTTCATCAAGTCCAGATGGTGTACAGTCAGGTACAGGTGCTTAGCTAGCTGCGCGGCATCAAATGTCGCTGTCGTTTACAGTAGTTTACAGTCCTGGAATAATCAGGATGACCACATCATCCACCTGATGTATTGTCATGAATAATAGGTCAATCCTGCTGTATTGCTTCGATCCAACAGGTCAGCTGTCTTTAAGCACCGTTTGGCGTTAGCTTGGAACAAACTTTGGAGTGACAACTCAACCACTGTCAGGCCCTGACGAGCGAGGGGCTACTGGAACCCAGAAAATGCATCGTTTTGATCAGTGATCGGATTGGTGATCAGTGAATCACACTGTTAAACTGGTTAATCATCAGCACTGCCAAATAGTATCTTGGAAAAGGCATTGCAGGTACATAAATGGGGGAGTGTGCAATAGGGAGAGATAGCCAATCAGAAGATCATCTTGTCTCGTTGAATACAGGATTGTGGGAGTATAACAAAAATTATGGTACGACTGTGTAAAAATTCATAACTGTTAAATGTTAATTGAAGAATAATTGAACTTAGATACTTCTCAATAAACCAAAAGAAATATACAATTATTTTCCATAAATGTTTTAATGTATTATTACAAGTTACAAATATTACAAGTACAGCGAATTGATTGGATAGTGCAGTGTATGACTGACTTACCTGAATTTGGCTCCTGATGCCCATGTCCTGTGGGAAAAACATGACTTGCTTTAGGTCCCGAAAGCACGACAACAGTGAGCATCAATCAGCTTCCCAATCAATAAATTACCTCCACTGGAACCTTCCTGTATCCAGGTGCACTTTCCATACACCATTTGCTTCCTGGTCAAATGAGACAATCAATTTCACACCCCTGCATGTTTTATAAGTGTAATAAAAATCTTGGCCCTGTTGACTAGGTGTGGAATATTTAAGAGTTCATATGGCTTCTAGTGTATTAAGCTGGGCAACAACTGAAACCCAGGAGGGGCCAGTTGGAAGAAAGGTCAGGTATCAGCTACTCTGACCACGCCAAATGTCAGCGAGAAAAATCTGATCATTTGCAACCCTGGGGTGAAGAGAAAATCAAAAGAGGATATATGCAGGATCTGTAAAAGATCCAGTGCAAAATGTCAGACAAATATGTGCTGGGATGAAATGAGATGTCAGTCAAAGATCAATGTCATTATTCAGAGAGCACACAGTCTGTAGCTCAGAATACTACAGTAGAGGTTACTGTAGTAACTGGGGTAATCTGAGAATAGCAACTAGCCCTGACAAGTTATCTAGATGACAGCTGGACAATATGCATGGTTTAATGAGTTCAGATAAGAGGTTACGGAAAGTAAAACACAAGTGGAATATTAGAAAATAGCGTACAATAAAATTTGGGGATACTAATGCTGACTGTTCATTTCAATGTCACACAGTGTGTGATGACAGGCTGCGAGATATTGTTGCCATTTTTTTCAGAAACCAATTAAAAACTGAGCTGAGGAAAATCAGAGGTGAATAAATCATTTGAAAAATCCCATTAGAACAGACATAGAGGACTCAGCTGCGATTTTAAAAGCCAAAAGGGTCAAAGAAAAAAAATTAATAGCCTTCATAGGTAGAAATAAATAGACTGGGGAAAGGTATCTCTGATGGGAAATGAGTTTTAATAAAAAACAGTCCGCTTTCTTCGCAGCGGGGTAGACAAAATACAGAATATGCCAATATCATTGGCTCTTTTGCCTTGTGGGTACAGAGCCCTGCTGAAACAATCAGCTCGGAGGCAAAGCACTAAAACAACCCAACCTTGCTGCAAATGTGGCTTCCCTGGCCCTAGGTCGGATGATCCAATCGCAAAACATGAATAACCTCGGTGGAGAAAAGCAATTATCCTGCAGCCTAGACAAAGCGGCCAAGGCACCGACACCTCAAGGGCCAGAGTGGCAGAGCTGGGCCACTGCTGTCTGCCATATGATACAATTTAATACCCTATGTGCATTGCTGTTTAATCATAAAGAATCTGGGGTGAAATCAAGGTGGTTCTACATGGAAGAACCAATGTTTAAAAAGTAATAATCCATGACATTTTCATGTAAATCTCTAATGCAGGTTAATAAACACAATAGTGATTCAACCTCTAGCCAGTTCATGAAAACTTTTAAACACCCGGTGGTCAGGTCTTTCCTCTGAAACATCCCGTACACAGGAAGCGATTTGGTTTTTTTACATTTTCGTTTTGTTGGAAATAAATAGAAGAACTGGGTAGTTAGCATGAGCAGCGATAGCCACCATGGCTGAACACACAAAGAGCGCCATCAAAAAAAACCTCAAACTTCACCAAAAGAAAGTCCACACTGTTTAACTGACAGGTGATCTCTGGAAAGTGCAGCACCACAGCAGTGAGGCTTTATCACCTAAGATGGAGACAGAATGAAAAAACGGCCACTTACCACCAAAGATGGCAACAAGAATCTTGTGGATTACTAGGGAAAAAAATCCACCCTTGAATGCTCTTACATTGCTGTAGATCACCAGTCTCTGATGTTCAGTGCCTTCCAGGACTTTGATGAAGTGTTGCAATTTACCTTTTGTTGTATCCGTTTTCCCTCAGCCTGCCATGTCTATTTCTACTTCAGTTGGTGATTTGCTATGTTTCCCAGAATGCCTTTCGCCAATCCCCCGGAGAACTTGCCTGTTGGTTTTACATATCGGTGGGGAGAGCAATAGAGAAAAGGCGAGAGAAATTGGTATATCCACCTCTTCTATGATGGATTTCTCATTGATTATTAGAAATTCAGGCATATCGATTTAATAATAACTAACCTTACTTCTGTGTATGCTTAGCTATAGCATCAATGGCCCATTGCCTACTCACTGGGAACAATTAGGGGTTCCTAAAAATAACAGCTTGTATGCTTAAACCATTTGATTTAATCATGAGATGACGCTACCCAACCCAACCAAAAGCTCAAAATGTCAAAGTAAATGTAGTACTGTAGGTATTTACAGATAGCTAGGACCAGAGTCTAGGTTCAGAGAAGCCGTTTATAACTAGAACTCAGAAATAACAGACCAAGGGGTAAGTTTGAACTGCCGGCTTATTTATGTAGACAATTAGTAGACATACACAGGTACCAAATCACACATTCCACACACAGAGGAATTGTGCATTTACATCCCTCGAAACCATCCAAAATAAAACCCAAATCTCAGAAATCAGAAATAAGTATTTCTCTCTATTCTATCTCACTTGGTTTGATTTAAACCTATTTGAGTTCAAGAGATAATTTCCAACCTAGGTCCCTTTAAGTTGTTATTTAGTTTCTTGTTTCTCTTTGAGTTGACTCAGTTCTAAGTTGTCATTTTATCTTAGTTAGTTAGGTCTATTTAAGAGTTTAGTTCTACCTTCTCGTTAGTTTACTTAACCAGTACATAAGTTTAGAATTTACAGTAACACAACCTTTGCATTACCAATTCAGCACAAAATAAATGGAAAATAAAATACAGAAAGAAACTCAGAATTCCACAGATCAATATATATATGATCAATACACTCAATTTTCACAACTCTGTGTGTAACCAGTCTTTTTGTTAAATCCTTTATAAGTTCACATTAATTCCACTGCGTGTTGCAGCAAATACTGAAGGTTTAGTCCTACCTACCACGATTCAGGTGTATGAATCAGTGTCCTTATCCTTGGAGTGTAAGTTGGTCTTGCAGAAACAGACGCCTATCCAACGTGATTTCTCCTATGGGTGGTTCGCCATCTTCTTTCCCCAGCTTCCGGTGTACAAACACCAAGCGATCCTCACAACAACAAAAAACCTGGCCTGTTGTTCAACAGCGCAATATACAAATATTTTAGTCTTACATATTCAGTAACAAAATGAAGTACTTGTGGAGGACTAGCACCTAAATACAGGGTAATTGTTAACTTAATCTGAACCGCACCCTAAAACGTCTGCCTGTTCACCTCACTTTACTAATGAGGCTGAACTTGGCCATACCTGTTGCATAGGCTATAGCTTCTCAATTCGCTTTACACAAAGAAAACCACAAAATACACAACATAAAGCTTAGGTACACTGTCTTAGCTTAGATACTGGCAATTGCGGCTGCGCATTCAGCTTGAAAAACAAGGAAAAAGCATGCTAACTGACAAGTAAAAAAGATAGTTTTAACTCACCAAATCCTTGTTCAAAACTCAAACAAAAAACAGAATCCAGCAACGTGGACAGAAGGTGAACACAAAATCCCCCCAAAATGCAAACAGAAATAAATAAAGATTTACATTGCTAAAAACTTGCTTCTTTACTCTTATTTTCCTTCTCTCCTCACTCGTTTTTCAACTTCTCTGTAGCTAGCCTCTTAGATCTACTGGTCTCTCTCCAGCAAGTGGCGCTACAGTTACACGGATTGGCTGTTACCGCGAGAAACCGCTGCATTTGTTAAAGGAACAGTACACAAAGTAAAATAGCAAATTCAACAGTGTAAACTACTATTATGACTGTTAATGTTAATTCACTTAATAACTAATGTTATTTAATTTGCTTACATTATATTTATTATTTGTTTAAACTTTTATTTGTTCAAGGTTAAATTAACCTAGGTTACATAAACAAAAACAATTCAATGGCAAAATCAATGCAGTATGTTTAGCTTGCAATCGCCAACTGAAGGTAACATTAGCAATGATGATCTCCCTAGCAAGGCTCACTCTAAAGATAAAGTTAGCTGCAAATTCTCTAGCAACCATATAGACACAAGCATCATCAGCTATGTTGAAGTAGCAAAAAGAAATCAAAGAACATGATCCTCACAGTGTTTCCAGCCTCATCCAGGTGGGAATAGGCCCTGTGGAGCAGGTGAATCATGGTGTCTCTCACACCATTGTGAGCCTGGTAAACAAACTGTAATGGATCCAGGACGTCCTTCATGGTCTAAGGCAGTGGTGTCCAATCATGTGCCATGGAGGGCCAAGAGTATGCAGGTTTTCACTCCAACCGAAGACTACAGCAGGTGAGTTCCCTGATTAGTCCCTCCTCTCTGGTTGAAGGTGTGTTAATCAGTGAAATCACCTGCTGTAGTCTTTGTTTGGTGTGAAAACCTGCATACTCTCGGCCCTCCATGGCACATGATTGGACACCACTGGTCTAAGGTGTTGCAGGACCAGCCTCTAAAGGTCTTCATAATGTAAGATGTCAGTGCCACTGGTCTGTAGTCAGTAAGTCCTCCTGTAGTTGGCGTGGGGCTGATGCCACCTGGGCCTGTAGTTTCTCGCTTACAAGTCCACTCTAAAGATTATGTTAGCTACGAGATTTGTAGCAACCAAATAGTCATAAAATCATCAGACAGAATCTGAAATAACAAATTAAATAGTAAAGTCTGTAATTACCTGCCACTTACCTTGGTCAGAAATCAGCAAAATTTGCAAGTGAAGTATTTCTCTCAGGCTATTCGGCTACACACCAAGACTGTCCCCCTGACTCATTCAGCCCACTGGATGGACCACCTGCTTATTGCCCAGCACGAAAATACACCACCGAACAACAAAGTGGAAGCAGGAATGCAAGGTAGTGTTAAAATGTTTTACGGTGGGTTTTTCCTTTAAGCAGTGAAACACACACTGCCTACCCTGCCATAGTGACATTTCTGTGTTTTTTTTCTGTAAAACTGATTGGGCGTACTCACAAAATGCAGTGTATGAAGTTAAATTTGTAAAGAAGTTAAATTTGTAAATGTTATTGCAGAACACTCGATATAAAAGAGTGTGGCATACATGACCCTTCGGTGAGGCTGCTCGGCCACATAAAGTACAGAGGGAAAGTCAATTTAGAGCCTCTCCAGTAAAAACTGTAGTAAATCTTACAGTTAATTAAAAGGACCTCAATTTACTGCTCTTATCTTAGGTAATCATGTTAACCAATAGTGTTGCTAAAAACTCATTAGGAGTATGGATTTTAATTAGCAACCTTGTAGATGCAACATAAAGTATCACCTCTCAAACAGTAGTCCTTTAGTAACGGGGATATTCAGGCAGCGTGGTTGTTTTGAAAGGTAATTGTTAGCTAATGCAGTCCATTCTTTTTCTTCTGCTCTATTCAATGTTTTCCTTTACACGGTTTTCCGATACACTGTTATCACCACTGCTGAAACCACCAGTGATAGCTGATATATTTTTTTTAGTTCTTACAGGGTGTTTGCCGTAACAGCATTGTTGTTTCTCATGGTAACAAGTACCTTGGCTGTGAATTTAAATGAATTAGATCATTTATTACAGGCTTTATATACTTCGTTTTGATTTTGTGTCAAATGGAGGATTGGACGATTGTATCTGGTGACACAGATTATCTAGACAGTAGTTTTAGCTGAATTTATATAGCGGAGAGGATATAATATCCCCCACAATTTATGAACACTTGTTCATATTATCACTCTGTGTTATAGTGTAACACGTTTGTGTCGACACTATATACAGTAGTGGTAACAGCAGTAGTGCAAGTAGCAGTAGTAATAATACTATATTGATCCGTCGGTGGGAAATTCCCTTTATTACTGCAACACCACAAATAAAATACACAGAACAAACAGGGCAGTGCTCACATTGACAGAACAGGCCTACAGCCAGTATCTATTAGACTTAGGCAGTATTACCCTTTTAAATATTGGGCGTCAGCCAGTCATGTGGTTCCTCCCTGACCACAGATTCATCAAACCATTTCATTCATTTAATTTATTCATTCAATGATATTTCCTGCAAATTCATTCTTCATTTGAAATTAGTAATCTATCGTATTTTCCCTTCCATTGGAAAGGTCACTAAGGTCTACTTGTCTAAAAGAGATGCCAAGACATCTAAAAGAATTTAATTAGTTTTCAGTGGAGGTTCAGTGGAGAGTTTTAGTGTCCCATGGTCTAAATGCTGCAGGCTTTTCCACCCAGACATGGATTAAAGGGGGGGTGGGTGTAGTGTGTGTGGGGGGGGGGGGGTAAACTCTGAAGTCTTGTATTTTTTTTGCATGAAAATCACATTTAAAGATATGAATATCGGCACAAAATATTGTCAATGGGCAGCTACAATCCAAAAGTATCAGCATCAGTATTGGTCTTCATAACCCATATCAGTCAACCTCTAGTATCTACACTATAAAGCATGTACTACTTCATCTTTAATTGAGCTGAAGACAAGCCAACTAGTAGTGGGCGTGTTTTACTTTTCTCTGAGGTCAAAATAAAAGATGCTATGAAAAGGTCAGGGAGAAACCTGGATCCAGAGGAAACAACAGTGGAGGATGTTGAAGGTGGGCCGGGTGGGAGGTGGGAGTTGAAGCAGTATTCCAGTTAAGAGGGAACTAGTCTATCCATTACTGTGCCCTGAGTACCTGTATAGAGCTGCGTACAGCAATAATCAATTGTTTGACTGAGAAGGTGCTGTGGACAGCATAAAATGCAGCCGATGATACAACGAAGCGCCTGCCGAGGTTGAGTGGGATCAGGTCTGCAGAGGCAGGAAGCGAAGGGAGGATTTGCTGCGGGCCTGTACTGTATGCATAGAAGCAGGAAAGTCTACTGTCAAGGGTTTAGACGTTTTGAAAATTAAATCCTTTCGGGGTAAGATGAAACTACTGAAGAAGAAAAATGGTAAATGCTCAAAAAGAAAACAATGTTTAGGCTGGCCTCATTTCCATATTTTTCTATTTTTAATTCTTTCATCAATGTGAGAAAAAGCCATGCACAGCAAAGACTTTTCAGCACCAAGGCCTTCCCCAGTGTTTTGTCATATTCGATTGTACACTCCAAAATGGGGTTTCAAACTGGGTGAATGTGGTGTTTTTCCACTCTAAAGCCAGTGGGGACCTTATGTAATTCATAAATTACAAATTAAATAAATAACATGAGTGGGTTTCATGAAACACACTCAGAATAATGAAATTCACTGAAATGTATACAACTGTATAAGAGGAAGAGTTTACAATTGGTCACTTCCTGATTTAGCAAAGCAAAACTTGATGTTTGTTTTTCCCAGAAGAACAAAAATAAATGATTACCAAGAGGTTGATTCACATAGGATTCATTATTGATGGATTGAATGCTGGTAATCAGCCTGCTTTAGAATAGACATCCATGGTGAAATGTTTCGTTCCAAAATCGGATATCGACCATTTGGAAACGGTGACCCCTAGTCACAAAATTGACTCACTATGGAATATTGCTGTGAAGTGATTGGGTTTCTCGAAGCCTTTGTTCATAAAAGTTTCACATTTTTGAGGATGTAATCATCTCAAATGTTTTTAGGATTGACTTGATTTGTGGTACCACATTTTTCTCACAATTGATAAACTGTGCAGAGCTCTGGAGTAACACCATTCACCATTCACAATACATGAATAAAAAGTTGAGGGTTTGTATGTCACCATACAAATAAACCCCTTAACTCTAGTGAACCTTAATAGGCGCGTGGAGGGCGGAGTGACAGTGCTCCTTTAAAGTAATCATCTGTGACATTTTCATACAAATAAATGTATTAAATGTTTTGCTTCTCTCTACCGCCAATTGATGTAACACAATTCAACCTATACCCAGTTCATGAAAGGTTTTCTTTGCTGTTTTTGCTGTTGCCAAAGACTGCAGCAGCAAGATTAAAAATAATAAGCGCATCAACACGACACAAACATTTTCATTGGTACTCTTCATCAAATTGCTGATTTTGTGAGAAAGATTTCACTTACCACTAATTATTGAATCTGAATGCTATGCAAAACCTTTTGCAGATATGCAGGAAACATTATATTTAGAATCAATTGCCATTAATCTTTTATGGTTGAGCTTTGGCCAAGTGTGGCCAGACTAGACTAAACCTTGCACAATGTGGACAAGGTGTGGAATACCGTACAATCCTATTCAGGTTGTTGTTGTGATGGATGTGAGGAATTCAATATGCTCGGCTCAGTACAATTATACAGTACATGCAGTAGGTAGCATTATATAAGTCACTGCTTGATAATACTGCTTGGTGATCCTCAACTGCTGCTTGTTACTCTCTAAATGAAGAAACAGAGGACCAAGTGGTTTGACTCATTCATTTTGTTTGACTACGTTCCCTGTAGCTCTGACTTTGCACATGCAGCAAGTTGCGCCCAAGAGGGGACAGACCATCCATTTCAAACAAGGCTCTATCAATTTAATTTTATAATGGCATCGATTTTGTTTTGGCAGAATTATATCTTCATTGTGCACTGTTGTATTTTTTCATATTCTACCAATGTCATTGGTTTGTGGCTGATCCAACAAGCATTATTTGATCCATGCTGGTAAACGAGTGAATAACATGTAGTTTTTCCAAGCAAAAAACAGAGGGCAGCGCTTTTAGACTGTCGACGAATGAACAGCAAAGTTTTATTCAGTTACTTACAACAATTAACGGACCGGTCTGATTGGGCCACCTACACTACACAAAACAGTTCCCTACCACCGTTCTGGTCTGTCTTCCGGCCCTTCACCCCAGCCTCACTGCAAGAGACAGCATATATACCTGAGTAATCACTAACTCATTACATATATACCTGAGTAATCACTAACTCATTGCAGCTGTGTCTGCTGAAGCGGCAGAGACGGCCCAAACTGCTGCCACACAGAGATTTTACCCCCATCAGGCACTGGCACTCTGGCCATTCTTGTGCAACTTGTACAGTAATCCAGGGTTTTGACTTTAAACTGCTCAAATCCATTAAGAATGTTATTTATATATATATATATACAGCTCTGGAAAAAAAATTAGAGACCACTCCAAATTTTTCTTAAATCAGCATTTCTACATGTATGGCAGCCATTCCATTCCAGTGTCCAACGCAGTCACAACTCATGTCAGTAGTTTATAGAATAAAACAAAAATGTTCATTTTACTCAAACCTATAGCTATAAATAGTAAAACCAGATAAACTGATAATTTGGAGTTGTCTCTTAATTTTTTCCAGAGCTGTGTGTATATATATATATATATATATATATATACACTGCTGATCGAATTTTAACTTGGTGTAAAATTTCGGGTTCAGAAAGTAAAAGCACTTGCCAGAGTTTTACTTGGATTTTCTAATTAATCACAGACTGTATTTTGACACAACTGAAATGATGCATCTCACCATTGTGTTGCAGCATTTTCAAAATGACACTACTTGGCCTGATTACTAAACCACACTGATAAGGACATGGTACAATTCCACGTCAAAACAAACCAACATATTTTGTACAGATTGTCTCAGAAGGGATCGCCTTATTTGTGGGAGACGACATGTTGACTGTGCCTTGCTGGCATCTGCTCATTTGATTTGACTCTGATTACAACTAATTTTAGCACATATAGACAACAACATAAGCATGACAGCCACTTGCGTCAGGCACCATGGGAACACGTCTTTCAAGAACACTGAATTCCAGACAAGCTGTAGGATGTGTAGCTCTAATCTCCATGTGGCAAGAGACGCTTGAGCTCCTTGGTAATCACAAAGTGGCAGGCCATCCAACATAGATTGCCATGTCAGATAGGATAAAATATAGCATCAGTTTGATTGATATGTTTGTGGATATATTTGATGGATGCTGGCGTGACAGGAACACTACAATGACCTCTTATACAACAGGTAGTTCCAGGCAAACCATCGGATTGGTCAATGATGTGTCAGTTCCAAACGTGCCGATGAGCTGCGCTTTCTGAAGAATAGAAATTGGTTGCCTCGCTAATTTCACAAGAGCACTAGATAGCGATTTCTCCTGGTTATGCATGTCCATCACGTTGATGAAAACCTCCTCAGACAGTGTGCTTGTATTAGCAATCACTGTAAAAGGGATAATACCATTGTTGTACACTGCAGTCACAGTAAAGCATGCTGTCTTGGGGATTACTGTTATATTAAGGGGACAAATGGGCAAAGTGGGTGAATCCATCCAATGCCTCTGCATTGTGGAAGGAAACAATAGAAGACTTGGGACAATCCTGTACAATAAAGATTAAACGTATCGGACAACTCTCAGACCGCTCACGACAGATCCAAACCTGTTTACATTGTATAGGGAGGGGCAAGACTGCCTTATGTTCAGTCTATAGTCTATAGTAACTTGACTGAAGCTGCATTTGGAGGAAAATATAGCCTACAGTCAGTGACGTGGTGGTAAATGAAAAGGTGGGTAAATTCTGCTCTCCAGTCAGCGATCATCATAAGGCAAGCAAATGGCCAAAATAAACAAAGAAAAATTGATTTTCAGCATTATTTTTATTTTTATACTCATTGAAGTGCTCAGTGTCGTACTTCTATAATCCATACTATTCATTTAGATCATAGATCCTATTAGCTTTAAAACATGGGTAAACTTTACTTCACAACTCAAAAGATTGGTATACGGAGTCTAAGGCCAAATCCCAATCCTTATTTGTACCCCTATGGCTTCGGCTTGGCCCTACCCCTTGGCCCTCGATAGCGAGGGCCAAGGGGTAGGGCTAGAAAATATCTCCCTAAGTATTGGGATCGCACTTCGACGCTGATACGTCATCGATAAGCAGATGGGACGAGTTTGTTGTCGGAGATTACTATGGCAACAATGGTATTATCACAGTGACATTTGCCGTTCATCTGATGGAGATAGAAAAGCATGGACGCTCGCGATTCGTTCACAACTTATACGTTTCACGCTACCAATCGATCAAACAAGTCATCAAATAAAAAAAGACCACTGCTTCATTACCAGTCCACTTCTTGACAGAATAGCGTTAGCGGTGCTCTGTAGTCTAGCAAGCCGCTCCTAACGTTACCCTGCCAGTCTGCACTGATATTAGAGGAGCCGTAACAAGTGCAGCAACTTCGCTGCTGGACTTTAGTTATATTTCATCATATACCATCAAAGGGGGAAATGCGACATGTAAATATGTCAAAATGCGGGACTGTCATGCACAAATCAGCCTAAAACAATGTTGTAACGTAACTAACTAACGAAGTAGAGACATCGGCATATTAGCGATTTTTTTTTTTTTTTTTTTTTTTTTTTTTTTTTTTTTTTTTTTTTTTTTTTTTTTTTTTTTTTTTGGATTATGTTATTTAGGACAAATGGCAAACGGTGATCCATCAAGCCTCTCATTTGGAAGGAAAAATAGAAAGACTTGGAATATCTGTAATAAAGATTAAACGTATCGGACAACTCTAACGCTCACGACAGATCCAATCCTGTGTTACATTGATAGGAGGCTAAGACTGCCTTATGTCTTCATGTCTTACTTAGTAACTTGACTGAAGCTGCATTTGGGGAAAAATAGCCTACAGCATGACGTGGGTTAAATGAAGTGTGGTAAAATCTGCTCTCACAGTAGCGACTAAGTGGGTCTGCCCTCTACTCAATCCACCCATGTTGAACATTCATGGTTAATATGTTTTTTTCTCTCTGTGATGTGCTCATGACGTGCAACATATGAAATGAATAGGCTCTTCACTGCTGACCTTGACCTGTTTGAAAGGAAAGAGCTGTTCTAGTAGTGGTGGGCGGATCGATCCAAATATCGATACCAACGTTGGTATTGATATTGATCGATACCAGTGTAATGAGATCGATACTTTAGTTTCAGTTTCTCTCCTGTATGCACTGCTGCGGTTTCATCAAAGAGGCGACCTGGCTGTCTGTGTCTGTGTAAGTGCTGCTGCTTTCAAGTGCCGCTCCTGTCACAGCGCGGAGCAGGCACACTTTGCTCCTCCTCCCCCCCTCTTGTGTTTTGATGTTGTACCGTCACGTGACTCAGCGGCACCAGGCAAACAAGCAAGCAGGCTCAGCCAGCCAGGCCTGGCCAGCAGCACACACACACAAGCAGCAGAGACGGAGCAGAAGAATGGCAGAGAGGAAGAGGAGCGCCGTGTGGCTATATTTTCAGGCCGAAAATGAAACTACGGCAAGCTGTATAATTTGTAAAAAGGCTGTAAAATACAGTGGTAACACAACAAATTTATACAAGCATATGAAAAATCATGTATGGGGGAAAAATTGTTTTGTTACTGTAAGTATTTTCTATTTACCTATAAACTTTGCCCAAATTCTGTCCTGGGTTTTAACTAATTAATAATCCAAAGGAAAAATCACAAAAACACTTAAAGGTCATGAAAATTCATTCAGATTTAGCAATTTGATGATGCATCAACCTTAATTATTAAAAAGTATCTGCATCGGTATCGGCGATACTGGCCCTGTATTTACTTGGTATTGGATCGATACCAAATCTTGCAGTATCGCACACCACTACCTTCTAGTGCAACGACATGGCGACTTCAAGCACTATTATGAAGCACAATAGAATATAGTAAAAGCTATTTCAGTGTCATTCTTGTTGATATCAAGGTGTACAATACTCAATATTGTAGAGTTCATGCAAGCCTCTGAAAAATGCCTTCCCACAGAATTGCAGCGCCACGATATGCAAGGTAATCAAAGGTTCATTCAAATTTAAGACTGTTGGAAATATTTCAAAAGAGGTTCAATACAACAAAAACATGACATTTCAAATAAAACATGAATGCAGCCATGTGCTGTACGACCAGCGCAGTTGAATAATGAATACCATAGCAACCAATCACCCCTCCTGTATCTCTGCTGTCCTGTCTTATCTCGTGGAAGTGTTTCATTTCAGAGAGCAGCGCTAAGGTGGCAGGCGGCCCACAGCTTTCGATAGTAGATGTTGAGCCTGTGACAAGTTAACTCTAGTACTAGTCTATCCCGCTGAACAGAATGGAACAAGAGCAAGCTGTTCTGCCCCATCAAGTTTAGAGGCACATTACCTAGGAACAGACATCCAGGAAAACAGCTGCTGCAGCAATCCTTGGTGGAGTTGCCAACTAGTCGCAGACTCCTTCAGAAAGTGCCCATGTGGCCCCTGTGACACGTCATGCAAATCCAAATGGATGCCCCCGACTTTATAGGGGGAAAATTAATGTGAATTTGCTGCATTTTGAGCAGCCTGTGCAACAACACCACATGGCACCATATGTTAGACGCAGAGAGCCAAAAAAGCAACTGGGAAATGTTAACACAATCATATTTGCGCGGACACGTTTTATTAAAGTGTACAAAGCACTGTAAGACTGAAATCACTTAGCGCCTCAGGTCCTTACACGCAAGTTAAAGAGGGAATAATTAAATACAGTAAGGGTGTTGCAGAAACTGAGCAAATTCTTAACAGCCCCTAGCAACAAATGTAAGATTTACCATTTCTCCTCATGTCAAGCAAGGATTCAGTTGTGCAACATGCCAGATACCTGTTACCTGACACTGTAACAGCAGAAATTAATTTCAAATTACAAATAAATGGAAGGTGACAAGCTCTTCCAATTGCCATGCCCTTTCACAGCTGATTATCCATTTCTGTCTAGAGCTTCAAATTGTGAAAAATATTAAGCAATTTGCACATTACTTCACCTAAAAGTGTTTTTTGCGAGAAGTTGAATGATTTTACCAGAATTGATCAAAATTTGATAATAGCACCACAGCGCATCATCCGAATCTGTAAAATAGAGGTAGAATGATGTTTACACAAAGCAGTCTCAGGGCTCTACAGTGTGAGTATTTCACTCGCATTTGCCCCTAAAAATAGATATGTGCGAACCGGAAAAATAATTTACTCGCAGTGTGCAAGTAAAGATTACAACCTACCGTAATCTTTTTTTTTTCTTTTTCCCCGCTGCCAATAGTTCAAAAACTACAAGTGCCCACATTCCACAAGCAGCAATGCACCAATCACAGTAGTTTTCTTTGATGACACAGCCGGTGTCAAGTGAGAGAAAGGTAAACAACACTGAAAAAAGTATCGGTATGCTAGGCTATAAGTTAACGAAATCGCTAAAAATGAAGCCCATGTATTTTTATTTTGAGCGAAAAAGAGACTAGGAGAAAGAGGAATCCGGCGAGGGGGATTTGCAAGGTTTAACTGAGGCGGCTAACGTTAACATGGCAGATAGTAACGACAGGGAGGCTGAGAACAACGTTAACGAAGCTACCATGACCCCCACTGTCACTTCAACGTCCACTGGAGCCGGCGGAGGGAGTATAGACACTTATAGGACATGTTTTTCAGCTCTGACCTAGGGCGCAAAACGCTACACAAAACACTGCTAACATCACCAAGCTATTTTCGCGCTACCTACCTTGTATCTAAAATGGGTTCGGGGACACATTGTGCGGTGCGTGGCGGTCCTAATACACGGAAACGCTTGAATGAGTGATTGGAAAGAGTGTTTTGAGCGCCAGCCCGCCACAAAACGGCAATGTCCCTCCAGTCCACTGTTTTCGTTTCGCAAAAAAATAATGACAGATTTGGAATCGCGGATGTTAACGTTACACAGCTTCCACATGATCGCTGCTGCGTGGCTGCATGATCGCCCTGGTCCTGCTACACAACTGCAACCCGCGGTCTCCTTCCTCTGTTGCCACAACCCACGCATTATGCCAGCTGTTTTTAAGACACTTGACATAGATTTCAAATAAACAAATCTGTTGTGTTTGTAGGTTAGTACACTACCAACTTTGTTGCTGTGGAGATACTGATATGCCTCTGAGCTTTTCAGATTTCCCATCGCGTTACCATCTAACGTTACCGCCATCGATTCCACGAAGTACGAACATATTTTGCCGTACGTTATATTTGGCCATTTCGTCATATTATCCTCCCAGGTGTGTACTGTGTCTGGGTGTGGGATGGACACAGCACCTTCCCTTATCAGGAAAGTTGATGAATGTTCCCACTGATCAACCGAAATTGGGGGCGTGGTCGAAAAAACTTAGATCTAGTCTATAGATTTAATGCGAATTGGCTCAAAATGTTCCCATGGCTAGAGTTCGAAAACAACGTCATGTTCATACATATATATAAATATATATATATATTCAAACATATTCATACATATATTCAAATATGTATGTAATAAATTGTTAATAAACTCTGTGTTACTTGAACATTTTTCACTGTGCTCCTAAATTTCTTTTTGTGCTCCTAGATTTTTTCATTTAGGAGCACATGTACTCCTTAGGAAAAAAGTTAGCGTAGAGCCCTGAATCTATTTGATTGGAGTTCTTCAAAATCACTCTCAAGCAACAGGGGTCAAAGGAACCTCCCTTAATTAGACAATGGTAGCTTACTGCTCCCCAACTACATGGTGGTGGCTAGATGCATGCAATTACCCAGCATAAAACACTCCTGACTCCCGCCTAATTATAAACCCTTGTGAATAATCACAGCCTACTGCAATTAATGATGCAACTCCTCAGCGGAAAACTGTGAGGAGCTACGCCTCGCACCGGCGACACATTCTAATTTAGCAGATTTCATTAGGCCTTTCCGTTTTTGAAATTAGACTTATGAAATGTGGCCGACCTTCTGATGCCACGGAGACAGGCCCTTGATTGCAATTCCGTCCCCACTATGTGATATAAAAAATGCAATAAATATTTTCTGCATTTCTGTTTTAACTAGATCTATAAACCCCCTGAAATGAGCATAAAAACTCATACGTTATATTTTGTTAATATCAAATAAATTAGAATTGGGCTGCTGTACAGGCAGCATCTGAAATTAACACCGGCCAAGTGCCAAATGCCAGTAAAATGTATCTTTGGAGCATAAATCAATAAGGGTCACCCACCACTTTGACCAGTAGCTTTGAGATGATAACATTTGAGTATGTACAGTCTTTAGTCTTTGCCTGTTCTCAAACTTTGTCCCTGCCAGCCACCGCACACTCTCTGTGACTCTGAGCCAATCAAATCAAAGCAAAGCAATGGCTCTGTGTCAAACAGGATCCTGACTGGCTGCCGGTTATGCTGCTTTACACACAATGGTAGGCTCTAACCTGCTGTTTCTCCACTGATTAGATGAAACAAGTGTGTTATTCCCATTGGTGACACATGGCATGTTTTCTTCTTTCTTTTTCTTGCCATCACACCTGCTCAGGAAACTGAATAATTAATTTCTCATAGCAATTAAAACAATTAAGCTCGAGAGTATAAATGGTCACGAAACATCAAAATGTCACCTAAAATGTTCCGACCTCTTCTGCTACTCTAGTGGTACTTGAGGATATTCTTCAAAATTGATGCGTATACATACATTTCAAAATACTGTTGACTGTAGCTTTAAGTATGAATAATGAGTGATTGCATCAATACAACACTGACACCTCATGATATCTCTCTCATACCAGAGGTCTAATCAATTTTGCAGGATTGTCACCATCAGGTCCAAATGGCAATAAAAACCTCAGCGACAGTATTGGATCAAAGATTGGAGATTGTAAGGCAAAGCCTCCTCATATGAGGACTCTAGCCCTTGAGCCAAAGTGGAGGGTTTGATAAGAATCCTACTCGTGGCAATAAGGTCAATGCAAAATGTATTACTGTAGTATGTTGTTGCCTTATATTGGGCCCAATATGTCCTGCAACTGGAGAGTAACAGAAAAGGAAAGAGAGTTACAGCTTATGTCTTATTGCTCGGTATATTGAGTCATCTTATTTACAATGAAAGACAATACTGTAGCCTTTGACCCCCGGGATTTGGGGTGGATCAGGAATTCTTAAAGAAATAAATCTGCCACACATTTACAAAAGACCATAGGGTAAACAACAGTCAACATGCACAAAACTGAATCAAATATGTCACACATCTATTGGAGAAAGCATAACCTTTTATTGTGTAGTATATATAACCAGGGTCATGGCCATGAACTACTATACCACAAAAAGGCAAGTGGCAAATGAAACCTGGCGCTTGGATGAAAATCAAGGTGTGTGTGTGTGTGTGTGTGTGTGTGTGTGTGTGTGTGTGTGTGTGTGTGTGTGTGTGTGTGTGTGTGTGTGTGTGTGTGTGTGTGTGTGTGTGTGTGTGTGTGTGTGTGTGTGTGTGTGTGTGTGTGTGTGTGTGTGTGTGTGTGTGTGTGTGTGAGATGGTGAGTTTTCATCTCATCCTGCCATGAGCAAACATTCCTTCCTTTGGTCTCTCGTTCCCAGTTTCCAACAACCGACTGGCCACTAACAGCTGTGACTTTCGTTTCTTCAGATGTTGCGAGACATGAAAAAACACGTTGTGTCATGTAACGGTGTTAGGGGGGCCAAGCCTAAAGCTCTCACCCTGTGATCACTTTCCCCACGCCACAAGAAAGCCTGACAGGAGATCATAGCGCAACATTGCCGTCTGTGTAAAGTCGGTTTGATGTTGCATATCATACACACTTGAACAGCTTTGCTTCAAACCACTGCAACACATCACAGCCGCAGGGCTTTTACTCTGAAACATGAACATGTGGAAAAGGAGGGAGTCTGCTCAACTTAGTGAGAGATATTTCCCTCCAAACATGTCAGGTGATGGATATACAAGAATATTTATTCAGAGTTGCCTTCTGTGCAGCGTTCTTCAGTACTTTTAAATTTGTTTCCACATCTGTACCGGTTTTGGTTGCAGTAGTGGTTTTAGTGCAGGCTGCATTGCTCTCTGCAAGCAGAATCATGAGAAGTTCGGTTACATTTATGTTAGCTTCACATTTTCTCTCACTGTGGTTGTTTTGTTGCTGCAATGGTTGAATGAACACAGAGGAATCACTGCTTCTGAGATGATGCTTTACTTGAGGAATTCACACCAACATGGTTTGACTAGAACTAGGTAGCCTATAACGGGTTTTAGTGCACAAAGAATAAAGGCAGTTTCACTAATTACGGTAGGGTAAAAATGTTATTATTGTACCCTAACGTCTACTTCCAATCAGACCACGACTCCTCACAGTCATTCAGTCAGACTATAGGTGAAGCCAAACACTTGTAATGAGTTAAATGAATCCAATGTTCCAAAGGTTTAAATTAACACAAGGATGATTATAGTTAGATTATGATAATATTGCAATAATTAAATTACTTAATTAAATTTTCATCTCCAACAGGTATTATTCTTAAATTATGAATGCATCATTTTCTCAAGCCAGTTCATTATCACGATACAGCACTACTTTTAATTGTCTTAACACATCTGACATATTAGCATTGAAGAAATATTTCACCACACAGACTGCAAAATGGCAAAACATTGCAGCCTATCTGTTACATCTTCTGCTTCATTTGGATTGGACCCATGTTGGTAACATCTGCACTGAGGCCAAGAAAACATGCTAACATATAATTTTGTCTTCTTATTGATGAGTAGTGGGACTCTCTGTGAGGGTAGGATTAGAGCATCTTGTGTCCTGTCCTGTGTAATAAGTGTTCTGTACCACAAGGTGGGTATTGTTGTGTCATGCCATGTATTTGTATGTATTTAGCACAAGCAAACTTCTATTTGATTGCCACCATTATTTATATGTTTGGACAAAATGCAGCTTTATAAAGTTATTCCAAGGTTGTAAATGTAGCCCAGTCTGTAGCCTCGACATCCACAGCCAACCTTTCAAAATGAAATGCGGCCTGACAGAACAATGGACCAATTGAGAGTCTGAATTGCAATGGCTTTTAGCAGAATTGTTCATAGATTAATCGATTAATCCAATAATGGCCATTGTCACAGACTGGAATTTATACTAAGAACAATTGCATAATCACTGTGTAGTCAAGCGGCAACGTTGTGTCGTGGTAATGCCAATGAAGCTTTATGTGGGAGACCTAGGTGTAAATCTCAGTGAGAGTTTCACACTATGTTGCCTCAACACTATAAATTGGCTGTTTAGTTACAATTTAAACAATTTAAAGAGGCCCTATTATAGGAATTAAAATGTCCCTCTATTGATAACCATATATGATCCAAGATGTTTAATGTCTATTATTAAAATTGGATTTTGTTTTGAGTGGTTAAATTTGAAGTTATTTGAATTTTCAATAATCTACCCTTCTTTACAGGCCACCACTCTAGTAAACGCATCACAACTAGACTTAGACTTGATTTGATCCACTGCACAAGCTGCTGTTGTTGACCAATCAGGGTCCAGTATTGTGACGGTTCTGCCTGTAGTCTTTGAATTCATTCAACTTAATTGACTTAATTCATCTATATTTATTAGAAAAACATCAGGAAGAACATTATTCTTATCCTGAGCAATAGTATATTTGAAACAAAATTAGAAAAACTGAATAATGTGGGACCTTTAATATGGAGCATATTATGTAAATACTTGATTATTTATCTATGGATAATTCTCCCAAAGGGGTGAAATCATTCCATGTCCTATCCTGTATAAGTCACAGCAACACAGCACAGGGCAGGACACAGGCTCCTAGGTCATCTCTGTCCTTGTCCCGGCTTGTCACATTATACTCACAGACCGGGTGGTCCTCTAATGAATTAATTATGAGAGAGACATTTTGCTGTGTTCAAGGCTCTGCGCTCAAAACGCAAATGTAACAGAACTCTCCAAGCCCACTTGTTTTGACCATGTCTGGAGAAAAAGCACTCCACCCAGCATCTTTTTTTCAGAGCATTGTTTTGTTCAGCCACAACAGACGCTTCATGTTCAGAAAAGCACTTCTTCTTGTCAGTGGTCGTTAGAATGATAGGTGAATTTGTCATAGATACAAACTGGCACCATTTTCTGCACGTCAACACAGCGCTTAATTCCCAAACCCTCCCACTGCTTTTCTGCAAGAAAAACAAGCCTGGTGGACACATGCCTTAGGCCTCTGTAGCACAACTTATGATATGTTTATGTGTGCGTGCATGCCTGCAGCATATTTCAGTGTATCCCATTACATTTGTTCATATGTTACAATATTGGAGTACCCTTGGAGTAACAGTGACACTGGTATTTCACTTTAAGTATGAACACAGCGGTGACATGTACAGACTGTATAAAATAAAAACTAATTTAAAAAATAATTATGATTGCTCATGTACAGGAATTGCATGTGGCAAGTTGATTTAGCTCTGCGTGCCCCGTAACAGTAATTTAGCCAGCGTTTGCACTGCATGATTGCACATGGCTGGCTGAATAAAAGCACAGAAAATATATTGTGGGTTAACACGACTGAACAATGATCAAACAGTGCAATACTGCTCTCTAAAAACCAAGACATATACATCCAAAGCAATAAGCGTGCCACATGGTAAGCCATAATGCTTGCTTTTGTTCCAATCTACCCTGGCTTGCAAAGGGAATACGAAATGTCAGGCCAAATTCTCCTCAAACAACAGAATAATTACAGCTGCGTTGGGAGCAG
Organism: Hoplostethus mediterraneus; assembly: GCA_034670385.1. Lineage (NCBI taxonomy): Eukaryota > Metazoa > Chordata > Actinopteri > Trachichthyiformes > Trachichthyidae > Hoplostethus > Hoplostethus mediterraneus. The sequence goes on from JAXDDW010000002.1 coordinate 1,213,154, forward strand.
CAGGGGGCCGAGCCTGCCCCCCCCCCCCCCCCCTCCACACCCAAACAAAACAACAACACAGAGATCAGTGGCTCTCCTGACGAGGTGGCAGCGCCGTAGAAACAAGGTACAAACACTACAGGAATATGTTAAATGCGCTGCCACTGCTCATTGAACCCTGACTCTACGCGGCCTGTAAATGCCGGTGTGATGTCTAGAATATGTAGCTTTTCCACTGTTAAAATTCAAATCATTTTTTTCAATAGGCCATTACAAAATGACACCTTGCATGTATTTGTATATAGGACATTGACAGAAGCAAATGTGTTCTTTCTTACAATCTCACAACTACAGGGGCTGCATGAAAAAAAGGTTTAACTATCTAAGGGTCAGCCTTCAACACACAACTACTTACAGTCATTCCAGCACCCAGTAGCTCTCTGATAAGGCAAATAGAGAGGATTTTGATCTCCTCTTCATCTTATCTGCGCTGGCACTGCAATCCTGGCATTCTGTTTGAAGTGTGTTAAACAACTCTAACTGCAAAGTAGTAATTGCTGCAGATACCCTCAAATAGCCTTTCACATGGCCATGTCCTGTAATCACTGAAGCACACACGCACAATACAACCAAACGGTGCTATGGGTGGATGGTGGTGTGGACTCTAACCTGGCTGCTATCAAAAGCTCCATGGGCCACTCCAGGGTGATGATAATCAAGGATCTAATCAACAAGGTCTTTTGGAGATGTGAGATTAAATGATCCAGATAAGTGTGCAGGCAGGCATTGTGGGAGTCATAGAGGAAGGATTCAAGATGAGCAGTGCAGGAGGGGTGATGTTTTACTGTAATTGTGTGGGTACGGCTGGATATGGTCAGTGGTTTTCATTGGAGCCAGCTGAGAGCAGGCTAGCATAGGGTTAACGTATGTAACGTTAACCCTATGCTAGCCTGCTCTCAGCTAGGGGGGGATTCATAACCAGTGTGTTATTATACAAAAAATATCATCTGTAAATAACTTATAACACAAGATGCTACAAAGTACCTACAAATTTAGCTGCTGCTCTTAAAGGAATACAACAAGTTTTTGGGAGATTGGCCAATTTACCAATTAATTGATGAGAATACAGACAGCAAAATCATCCTTGTGTCCCCGGTAGATCATTGGCTCCCGTGCTCCATGCTAGCATACACTATGTTGAGTTATAGTAGGCTACATGCTAACACTTTAGCATACATTATGTTGAATGATAGTAGGCTCTATGCTAACACTTTAGCATACACTATGTTGAGTGATAGTGGGTCACTAGTGTTATCTCAAAAGTAAGAAAATTAGAACTACTAGTACTGGTAGGAACAGCTGTAAATTATGCCCAATACACGCTGTACTGTATATAGCTACTGTATACTGTAACAAGGAGCAGGGCTGAAAATGTGGGTCTGCATGTTTACATGTTATCTTGTGTAGCAGTAATCACTGAAGGCCCTGTCACACTTTTGCGTATCGGACTAGCGTATGCCAGCGTATGAAAAAAAACACTCATACGCTGGTATACGCTGACATACGTTAGGCATAGGTTTTATACGTTTCAAGCACGGTCGCATCCGCTGGCATCCGCTGAACACGCTGAACATTTTTAAGCATGCTTAAAAATGTTGAGCGTATGCCAGCGTATGGTTTATACACAAAGCATACGCTAGGTATACGCTGAATACGCTCGAGATACGCTAGAGGTACGTTACTCATAGGTGGAATACGCTGGTCATACGCTGACATACGCTGGGGGCCCTGTCACACTATTGCGTATGAGAGAAACGTATTAGTTGCGTATGAAAATTCATTTCATACGCACAAAAAGCCCTTGAAAATACAGAGTTTTTCTTATACTTACCGTATTGAACCTTTGAGTAGCGTATTGCCAGCGTAGTATGCGTATGGCTAGCGAATGAGTAGCGTATGAACTGCGCATGTCCAGCGTACACATTGCAGCATTATTGCAGTAGACGTAAAGCTATCAACATGGCTCCCAAGAAGAAGACGTTGTCTACCCGGGGCCGAGAAAAGGGCAAGAAGTAGGAAATGGGATCCTATATATACACTTTATCAAAACGCTGGCAATACGCTGGGGATACGCTTGCCATACGCCAATCATACGCTAGTTGTACGTTAAATACGTTACTCAATCGTCAGGTATACGCCTGCTGTACGGTATCAATACGCTAGCTGTACGGTACACCTTCATGCCAGCGTATTGCCAGCGTATGACCAGCGTACTCCACCTATGAGTAACGTACCTCTAGCGTAACTTGAGCGTATTCAGCGTATACCTAGCGTATGCTTTGCGTATAAACCATATGCTGGCATACGCTCAAAATTTTTCAGCATGCTCAAAAATGTTCAGCGTCTTCAGCGTATGCCAGCGTATGAGTGTTTTTTTTCATACGCTGGCATACGCTAGTACGATACGCAATAGTGTGACAGGGCCTGTAGTAGTAGCAGCTCTTCTCCAACACCAGTATGATCTGATCGATTTGGCAGTTCACCATGTCACGTGATAGCGGTACGCTGGACATGCGCAGTTCATACGCTACTCATTCGCTAGCCATACGCATACTACGTTGGCCATACGCTGGACATACGCTGGCAATACACTACTCATAGGTTCAATACGGTATTTTCAAGGGCTTTTTGTGCGTATGAAATGAATTTTCATACGCAACTAATACGTTTCTCTCATACGCAATAGTGTGACAGGGCCCTAAGATATGTCATGCTACTGTTTCAGTAACATGACAATCTCAGTGATGTGTCTCTTTCCTCCTTTTCTCCACATGCCAGATGAAATGATTTTAATCAAGATGTTTGCGTACAGTCTCTATTGAGCAGATCTCATTAATTAAAGTCCAGGTTATTTCAAGCTGTTAATCAATTCAACAGAGACACAATGTGAACATTGAAAAGACCTGTCATTATCTTTCATTATAATGATATTTCAAGGTTCAAACCATAATCCAAACAGAAACAAGATGGTTGACCTCCTACCAAAAACCACAACATGGGATTTAAGATATATTAAATTCACAACTAGGCTAGATACAGTCATGATTGAAATTGTGTGAACCCCACCCATAGGAAAGCAAAATCCAAGAAGAGATCTCATATTTATACCTTTTATTTCTCCTAGACACAAATGAGCTCTTACTGAGACTAAGATGAGACACAAGGCATTTTCTCCTATTTCTCAAATTCAACTCAAGAGAAACAACCACATATAAACTCATATTTTTCTTAGTCTGATCAAAACAAGAGATCTCCAGATGATCTGAAATAATTGCCTGAGTATGTTTCCATGCATGAGATCATGGGATTAGAGAAAGATCTCTTTCACATCCAGCTGCATGTTGTTATTGAAGCCATGGGACCAGCAGCCATATAGTAGGAGCTGATTACCATTATATATGTCACATGTTAGCATCTTCACATTTATGTCATAAAGTCTCAAGAATGTATTATCTCTGTTGTCTCCTCTTTGCTCCTAAGGGGTGTTAGGAGATGTAGGTGATCACAAAATAATACAAAATTGAGATCTTCCCTATTTTGTTCCTATTTTATATAGAGATGAAGAAAAGACGACTTTGAGAAAATTATTTCTGGGTTTGTGCAATTATAGACATTTTCAGTTTTTACCATGCAATCCTAATCAAAATGGGCGTTTTCTCAACAGATAATTGATCTATATTTGCCAATTTCATATGTTTTTAGAGGAAACTGTACATGTAAAATGATTTTTTTTATAGGGAATTGGTGCATGTGCCAAAATAAGTGAACCTCCTCTTGCATTAGTTCTATCAAGTAGGTCCGTAGAATCAGGTGGTAAATAATTGGGTATGAAGTCAACCAATCAAAGGTCAGAACTTTGGGGAGGAGTTTGTGTGTCACTCCAATAAATACAGGAGAGAAACCTGGTCAGGTTGGTGTTACCATGCAGGAGAAAGAAAATCACTATGCTGTGATCTAAGGACCTCAGAGGAGCTCAGCAAGAGAGGAGAGAGCAAGAGCATCAGTCTGGGGAAGGTTAGAAAGTCATATAATTTGGGCTCCATCAGTGCACTGAGACAAATCATATACAAATGGAGAGAATTTATCATGATAGAGACTCTGACTAGAAGTGGATGTTCTTCTAAAATATCACCAAGAGCCACTGAGATTTTCTTAAATAAGATAAAGATTTAGATGGAGAGAAAGATTTAATAAGGTTATTCCTTTATAATATTTGGATGAATGACCACCCCTTGTAGGGTTCACAAACTTTCAAGCATAACTGTATAATCATACTAAATGTTGTCTCCCTAATGCATAATTACAATGGTGTAACAACATGATGCAAGTACTAAGTATACAAAATATAAAAATAAGCACTTGCAAAACCTGCTCGATTCCATTACTGAAATTATGCTATTAATGGCTGCATCACTTGAATCAAGGTCATTATTGAGTGTATATATACAACTTACATACACATGAACTCATTCATTACAACCTATCAGTTGATCACTCAATAAGTCACAACATAACATCACACACACACACACACACACACAGCATGCAGGGAGGGTGGCTACGGAAATTCAAATCTATGAAAATGCACCAAAGAAATAACCTGATCACAAATTAATGATGGATTTTAAATATTGCAGTTTGTCTTTAAACTCAAATGCAGTAGTCTGTGGTTGAGGCAACTGCTGTTTTGTCTGTCTTTTTCCCCCCCTTTAGTCAACCTTCACCTCCAGCAGAAGTACTCGCATCTCCGACACAGAAAGCATCATTTAACTCATCAATAAAAACACACATTAAGTCTCTGTGAAGTGAGGCCAGTAATAACACCGATGAGTATAGGTGCTGGAAAAACTCTGATGGCAGAACAATATGTGTCATCTGAAAGACCGGTTAATTGTGTACCCATCCTCCCAATCAATTATCTCCACTGCGAGAGATCACGTAACAGCCAAGGATTCGATACTCTTTGCAAAACTATCAACACAACTGGACTGCAAAACTTCAAAATCAGTGGAACTTTTTTATTCAAGTTACCTGTGTGGAGTGGAATCGGTGCTTCTTCCCTAATGATCCTTCAGCGGCTTTCTGAGGAAGGAAATGGAAGGAAGACCTAAGCCTGAAGAGGGTTGCACCCGGCATGCACCAAACAAAGTTTTATGCTGCTGTTCAGCTCTGCAGAGATTAACACCCTAATAAAAAGGTACACAGCAAGCAAAACAGCAAAACATCAGTCTGTCATGAATAAACCAGTGAGGGAAGGTGAAAAACGGCCTGGAATTCAGTCGTGGCAACGCAAATCCATAAAACTAGCCCTGCTGAAACCCTGGCACCGGCTTTATTAAATCTTCATTTTCTGTCCTCCGTTTAATAGAGCTCCAACACACCAATTTAAGCCAAATGAGGAGAAAAGAAGCAGGTGTATTTCAACAAATGGCCATTCTCGGAGGAGCATCCAGGGTCTCCGTACTTAAAACCAAGGCAATCTATTTACCTCTGTGTGCTGTTCATAGCACAGATGTATGCAGAACACATTAGAAACCATGGCTCTTACTGTTAGTCACCCACTTCCAGCTAAAAGAGCTCTGACATTGACATTCATTTCCACTGACAAAAAAACCCAAAACAGCCCCAGTTTCCACCAACGTGGGAGCAGATCAAGGCTGACATGGGCCAACTGAAGGCTGGAACGCTGGTACACGGTAACTCAACAGCATGTTTGCTTACAGTCTAGCCTTAGCATACGGTGCGGTGGGAGAAAAATAGATCTGTTTATCACATGACAGCTTCTATCAATCAGGAGTGAGCGCTGGAAGGGGAGACACTCAGGGGATCAAACGGGCCTCCTGTCTGTCGCCTCCTCGCTGAGCCACACATGACTTTCCCAGTCAGGTAGCATTTCACCCCCCAACATCCGACTGGCCCATGCGCTCTGGGGAATCGCGCTCCCTCTCACCGCATCGCAGACGCTCTTTAACAATTTATAGGACAGAATGAGATTTATTCCTGTAATCCGCCACAGTGGAAGCTGGTTTGCCGCCCCGGTGCAGGAGATATGACTATATGTTATGTGTATGATCGCTTTTTACCTCATATTTTTTTGCATAATGGATCTTTACATTCAAGGACAACAGTGTGCTGTATTTGACGAGTGGGTCGTAGGTAATTCTTGATGTAACTCCCAACAGTACATGGGCCTGAAAACAAGAACTTAAATCACACTGACAGTCTACAGGTGTAGTAGATGCAACTTCATTTTCCCTCGCTTCATCGCCAAGATTGAAGCAAACAATACACATTAATGTGATCAAATACTGCAGGTATGAGAGAGTGAGGGGGGAATGTAAGATCCCCTGATCTGAAGGGCAAACGATAACAAAATACGAAACATCATTTAGGCTATACATACATCCCACACTGCCCCACACAGTCTAATTTGTTGGTGAAATGAATAAAAGTAGATTGATACAAGGGTGAGGGCTCTTGTGATCAAAGCCAATCACAAAATATGCTTTGGCAAAACTCAACTGTGCTTTTCAAAATGCAGAGCGAGTAAAAAAATACTCAACACAAAAATAGTAAATGTGTTTGAGGCAGAAATATTTTGGATGGGAATAATTCATCTTTTACCTAATACTGAGGGGGACATGCACCAATGTGTCGCCCCCCAAAATGTACACCTATGCATGACAGACTGTGATCTTTTTCAATTTTTGAGATACTTGGAAACAGTTTTGGTTTGATTTGTCAATGACATGGGCTTCTAGTGTATCTGAAAATGCACTATATGTACTGAACCCCCACAGAAATCACCACATTGGATACTCTGAAAAGTGTGCCATAATACAGCCTCTGGAGCCCACCTATTACTGTAATTAATGCACACCAGGACAAAAAAAAAAGTGACATCGCAGAGGGTTTGCATCGCATTTTCATCAAACCTGTTTTGTCAAGTGCACTTTTAGATGCAATGGAGGTGTTTCAAAGTGATTACTCAGCACAAAATTGCTTATTAGCTGGAGGACATGTTAGCTTGTGGAGTTGCTACAGTAAAACTACAAGCCATTTGGTGCAGTGTAAAAAAGCAGTGTAAGATGGATTCAGTCGCTACTCAACTAAATACTTGTATATAATACTAGTATTCTGAGGGTAAGAGAAACCTTGTAACACTGGTAGCCTATTTTGGAAAAAGATAGTACATATTGGTCCCAGCACACACATGTAAAAATGCTGGTATTCTCTCTAACAGTGTGTTCTCTCACATCACCCACCTATGTATATGTCCATATGAGGACATGCGACAGCTATGTATGTGTGTGTACTGCATCATTGTTGCAGTAATTACAGTCAGGAAGGCAATCATGGGAGACATACAAAAATTGTCTAGGAATGGGCCCCGAATTACATCATGCTATTCTTGTTCACAGTGGAAACAGCAAATTATTCTCACTGGCAGAACAGCACAATCACCACCCACCGCAGACTCTCCATCCCAATTACTGTGGGGCTGCGTGGCAACTGTAACATGTGAAAGCAGAGCCTTTGCGAGGGGAGTGGCTTTACTGTGGACTGCTGGATTAGAGTGCAGGGTTTTATCTGCAGCGCAGAGTCCACCATCACCCCAGTCTGGAGAGCTGTCGAGTGACAAGTGTATGTGCTTCACACCCTGCCAGAAAACACCATCGATCCCCCAAATGCAACACTGCCCGCCTGCACACTCCAACAGCACCTTGCAGAATGCCAATTGCAAAACTCTTGTCTTTTTCAATGAATGCACAGAAATTCTGTAACCTGGCTGCCTCAAATTGGATCAGAATCAGTGGAGGTTTTATTCCTTCTGGCAGTGCCTGGAGCCTAGTATTTCACTGCAACAACTGTCAGTCACGGGGAGGAACAGAGGGGCACATTTGGGGATGGGGGCGTGGGGGGATTTGTTCCTGCTTTTAACTCTGCATGTCTCTCTTCCCAGGGCAAGCCACTTTTGAAGTAGATTACCAGCCAGCTCCTCTATAACTCCCAGAGTGAGGCCGCTTGCCAGTGTGTTATCAGTATTTGGATTGTCTCATTCTTCTTGGATCTATTACTGTCTGCCTCGCCATGCTGTACATCTGGCCTCCAAAGACAAATGCACAAATTTCTCACTGTCGAGATGCTGAATATTTTTTGTTATGAACCAAACAAGATCAAGAAAGATCTATGATTGGCACAGAAATGAGGATCCATTGCCCAAATCAACAAGAGAAAACATAAATATTGGACTTGTAAAGTAAATGTGCGCAATGGTTTCACAAGGTACACAGTGAGCATGAATCTCCAGTGCCAGCAGGGTGATGTAGTACTCCGTTTAATTTGTGGGTGCAGCAAACTCTGCTTTGAGCCCCTGGGAAAACAGAGCGTATTTTCCTTTATCTGGAAACCATTGTGTTATTTTCATTGCTGGTGACATTTCAAAAGCCATCTCCCTCAAAGTTTGAAGTTCACCTATCAAGTGATGCCCTTATGAGGACAGATTAGGTGATAATTAGTTGAAAATGTCACCAATACCACCTGTATACATTGGGGACTTATGACACTTCCTCGGCTTAAGTGCAAATTGAGGGATGAATGTAGTGTGACAGTAGCGTTGTCCACTTTTTAGTACTGAAACCTCTTCAGCCGTCCAGATAAGCCTTGGTGGTCAGTCATGTGGTGGTAAAGGGGCATTTTAGCATTTTAACATTTTAACATCAATAAATAATAACCACATTCATTTTTAAATAGTGTAGTTACTATACTATATAAATGAGACCATTACTAAGAGGACTGGCAGCCTCTACCAACCACTACCCGGTCGGATTTGGTGGGAAATCTGCTGGATTGCTTTACGGCACAAAACAGGAAGAGGGCGCTGTTCGTCCAGTGCTAACGGAGCTAAAGCTTTCAGAGTTTCTGCCAACGGCAGATGGTGGAAGGAGAAAAAGGCCGATGGGAAAATCACTTCCAACATGTTGATCCTCTTCAGGAAAGACAAAAAGAAAACCTTTGACCGAAGAAGCAAAGATCCTCTTTGCCACAGGAAGCAACACGGGTTTATGGGAAATGTGTCTTAATTTTGAGAAAGACTAGCACTAACAATACCACTTAATACCACAATACCAATTAACGCTAACAATACTTGTAGGCTCACCAGCAGTCATAAAGCATCATGCATGTCTTCCTCTTCAGAGTAACTTGTTCATGGTACACTGAACCATTGGTAGTCACTACACTTCCCTCTACAACTGCAACCATAATTTATGCTGCACTGCTTGAATGCACATCGTTATACAATACTGGATGTTGTCTACAGTCACAAAACATTAGGAACCCCTTCCTACTGTTGTGTTGCACTCCATTCGGTGCATCCATGTCCATGATTGGACTAAAAACCCTCTTTAACGTCTCCTCACCTTCATCTCCATCTGCCCTTCATGACTGAAGTGGATTTAATAGGTGAAAACACAGTTATTCTGACTAAAGTGAGTCTGACTCTCAAAGGTTAGAAGTTGCAGCTCGAAACTCCTTAACTCAGACTCAGACTTCGCTCAGTAAGGTCAACGCTGAAACAGAAGTTATTTATATCACTTCAGTGTCTCAAAGTTCTAATAAAGAAGTTGCGGTCCTCTATTACATGTGATCTTGCTGAAGCTAGTTATGAATCAGTTATTTCAACTGATTAAACAAAAAATGTTTTAGGGTTAATGGTTAATTTTAGGGTTAAACATTTTGCTAGCAATTCATAGCATGGAAGGAATGTTTGCACTCTGAAGTAAAGGATGTATTAAGCTAATACCGTGGTTTAAAGGAAATGTAATTATGAGGTCCTTAATTATTACTTAATAACCAACGTAATGGACAGCAAAAGCAATGAAAACATGGTAAAAATATAAAAGCAAGGTAAAAGTACACCACAAAAGGAAGGTTCAAAACAATTAATAAGGCACCATCATGTTAAAATGAGATTAAAGAAGTGACTCAGAAGATGATACAGATTTGAGCAGCCTGAGTCTGTCAGGCGGGTTGATCTAAAAGCCCGATCAAGTCTTGTTTTTAATCTCGACTTGATAGAATGCAGATAACATGAATGAGTACTCAGTGGAGGAGGAGGTATAAAACTGCCTTTATTTAAAGATATATGACAACAACCTGGTGGTAATGATGAGCCCCATTGTTTACATAGTGTGGGAGGGCTCTATGTGACATGACTGCACCCAAGAGATACACCTGTCAGACCTCAGCGTCTCCACAACATCCCTATCTGTTCTGTGCTTCCTCCCAAGCCTGACCTCTGCATCTTTATTGTTCTTGGTTGAATCCACTGCCGAGGTGAATTGTATTCTCGGCAGCATTCTCCGGGGGATATAAGGAAAAACAGGATTACATTTATGAGCACCAGTCTAAGTGAGCTGCACATGCTCATGCATATACCCTTTCAAATGCGCCGGCGGCATCTGATCTTTCCTCCCAGACCCAGGACATACAGTGCAGCTGTACGACTGTATATATTGTTGTTTTGTGTTTTAGCCTGACCTTACCGACGATGGATGAGAGGATTGAATTTTGAAATCGTATTGTTTTGCATTTAGGCATAATGCCTTGGCCTGTGAATACAAAGAAAATATACAAAACCATTCAAACATCTTATCTGAGTCAGGCACACCCAGGCTCTTTGCAAACAGAGGATCCAATTATCAGTAAAAAGGTTAGTTTTCGTCTCAGAGCAATCTCCCTGCTCTAGCCATCCAGTCCAGTCCTCTAATACAGTAATATTTCACAGATATGCATCATCACACCCAAGCCTCTATGAAACACATTTAAGAAAATTCCCCCCTGGATAGCTAAATGGCTCTTTAGAATAATTGCTCCCATTTCTTACAGTTTTAATAAATGTTTTTGGGCGAGTAGCACGCTTTCTTTTGAGTAATGGGAACATTAGAATGGTTGGGCTCGTGATCCTCAAGGCAATAATCAGGTACTGCACCATTCCCCTTGGAGATATGAAGGACAGTGTTCTTCTGCACACTAGACCTCACCTCAGTGTCAGCTTTGCATCTCTAATGGGTAGAAATTATTTTGAGACGGGGACAGACAATGCTCTTAAACTATTGGCAGCTTCAATTGTTAACAGCCTTCACAAAATGGTCAAATGCTAGTTCAAGCGGTATACTTAGTCATTTCCTCATTGCAAATTAAAATAATTGTCCTCACATAATAGAAACCCCTTCATGTCAATTGTGGAATGTGAATTCAGCCTGGGGCTGGATGTACAATATGGATGTCTCCGGAGAAAGATACTTTTTAGTGCAGAGATGGGCTTAATTAATGTCTGTGAAACCAGCCCTGCATTTCAAAGTGCGTTTGTCCAGCAGTGGAATGTCTCACCTATCTGCTTCAGAGACACATCAAGAGGCAAATGAAAGTCTGCACATCAAAAGTGCTATAGCTCAACTGCACATTCTCATGTTATAGGACACCGTACCTCAAAGAGAATGTCTCTCCAGGACATGAGGCATTCCTTTTCCATAGACACTCTCCTGTGCTTACGTCCTGCTTATGTTTGATACATGAAAGAGGTTGTAGAATATTTATCTTCCCAACTAACCTCTGAAGAAGTTGGTGCATCTCTGCTTGTGCTTCGTTGGCCCAACACCTTTGATGGAAAAAAAAAAAAAAAGTGGATGGCAATTGCGGCGCGACTCAATAATCCTTATCAGCAATCCTTCCAAAACCAAAACTCATCAGATTTTCCCAGAAGTCTCGAGTAAAAAAAAAAGGTGTGCTAAAAAAAGACACTGCAGGACTAAGCTACACCATCACCGACAAAGAATGTTATTTAATTTCCCTTACTTGCTCAATTCAAGTTCCTCCTCCTTTGTTAGCTTGATGTTGTTTTCTCTTTTTCCTTTGGTGCGAGATGTTTTTTTTCCCCAATGTTGTTATTTATGTGTACACATGAACTAAACCTAAACATAAGCTAGTGATATGAGTGTGTTAATATACTGAAGGGCCATAGAGCTGCCTTTCTAATATTGGCATGAATGTGCATCTATAAATTGCAGAAACCTGGTGAAAGTACACGGTGAGAGTAGGATAAACATAACAATCAGCGTAAAAGGTGATTATACATCGCACATGATTAGACGATCAATGAAATATCATTATGCCTCCATGAAGATGATAATAATTTATCACTCCCACTCCATTCAAGTCTTCCTAAAGGAGACAAGTGGGTTATTTGTGGAAATGGGATAAAAAGAAAAGAAATGTAAAGATTACATCAACATTAATTATATCAGAAAGATGAAAAAACAAGCCCATATTTCATCTTTAAACAGCAACTCCCTTGTTATCTTGTCAGCGGATGTGCCGTTACCATTAACTTGCACGAAGGGAAATATGAAGGAGCAAACAATGAACATGACAAAATGTGAAATTCCCCAGCCTCTCTCAAGGTCTCATTTCCCAGGCAGCTGCTGGGGTGCAAGAAAGATAGATCCTCTATCAACAGCCTTTGGGAGGAGGCTTGTGCAATTTTTTTCCAAGGCAATTTATCTACATTCAGTCAGGCTAAATCGTATGGAAGCTTTATCCCTGCAGAATGTATCTAAGAGACCAAAAAAAAAAATACCCCAACTGTGAAGTCAATTTAATCTCAAGTATTGAGACCATTAAAAGCAACCTGGAGTGAATTATGCCCAGAATGAATTACTTCGACTCTTGATTGTTAAGAGAGCTGCTGTGTATGGGTCACCTGTCATGCTGCCAAATTCATGTGCTCCATCACGGCAGCAATGATCCACATAGCTACTATAGTTGAGTCACAGACAAGCAATCTCCAATTCTAATAGAGCCCCAAATTTCATCCTATCCCTGCAAATGGTGAATAGCGCTCTATCATCTGACATATCCACAGGTTTGATCATATCCCTAAAAATGCAAAACTCAAACATCAGTGTATTTTATTCCATGTGCTGTTCGTACACTCCAGTGTTTGGAGTAGCACACAGGGGGTAATTCAACAACACGATAGAAGTATTACGCACCGATGCAGATGCAAATGCAACACTTCCACTTCCACTAGAAACACCGGTAATCCTCATGATACATTTTTTGTTGCTAAGCGTTCATCGCTGTGGTGTTTCTGCACTGCACTTCCCAGGGATCACCTGTCAATCAAACAGTGTGTCCAGTACTGTGACGCCTTGGATTTTCTGTTGGAGTTTGAGTTTCTGTCGGTGGCGCTCTTTTCTTTGTCTGTTCAGTCACAGTGGCTATCGCTGCTCATGCTAACTACCCAGTTCTTCTTCTGTTTATTCCAAACACATAAAGAAGCGTAAAGAGCATCACTTCCTGTGTGTCAGAGGAAGATTTGTTGCAGGAAAGACTAACCTGACACTGGGTGTTCAGAAGAGCAAATGTAAAAGCTTTCATGAACTGGTTAGAGCAGGTTGGATCACTGCTGTGTTATAACAATAGGTGATAGAGTAGCAAAACAACAGTTATTTATATGAAAATGTCACAGATTATTACTTTAAAAACAGCGTGAACATGTGTTCAAAAATGTGAACATACTACTGTTTTCCATGGTATGCTGAGGTACTGAAGGCACCTGAACTTGAGAAAGCAGTATGTTGTTGTGAATAACATGCCGAAAAATTCAACTTTCAACCATATAAGCACCTCAATTGAGCTTTATAAATATAACCACCACTGTGAAAATCATCAATGCTTCTCGACTCAACCTGCTCTGATTCTGTATCAAGTAATTGTTGGCTTTTAAAAGTGAGAAACTGTTCAGCTTTTGAAGCATCCCTAGTATGTTTAAAATATGGAGACAAGTGGGTGTGTTGTTATGCTATGCTAAATCAGCAGATGGATAAATAAGGCCCATTGGTTCAAAAAGGGAAAATATGACTTGAGTTTTACCTGACATTACCAGGTGTTCATAGATGAGTAGGTCTGTGTGATTTCAGCAGGCACAGGGAACAGGAGGGAAGGAACGGGGGCGGGGAGTCTGGCAGATTTCAACCCTAACTAGCATTTCACTTTGCACTTTGCTAGTATTCTGCTTCATTGAACCTTTGGAGCTGCTTTGCTGAGGTCAACACTAAAGTGTGTTATGTGAAAGGAAGTCACATTTTGAATATGTCATTTGAGGCTTTTTTTTATTTTTTTTATTTCAAAGGCTCAATTGTGTTGAATTTTAGGAATGAGCAATTCAGCCAACATCAAGATTTCCAATGCAGGCAGAAAGCGACAGAAGCAGTAGTGGTTCATGTACTTGTATTATACAGAGTATTTGATCTAAAAATCCATTCATATGTCATTGCTACGGTATTCAAGTGATCCTCAAGTCTGAGTTTCACAGTTCAGTGAATATTTACGAACATGCAGAACTTTTTCCCAAGTCTGGAAAGCAGAGAAACTGAAGACTTAAAGAGGACCGACTTTGTGGACTAAATATATAATATTTCTATACTAAATATATGATATATATTATGTCTAAATGAGCTTTATTTTTTATTTATTTCAACAGATATGAATGTGCCTAAAATGTGCCCATATCCCAGTAAAATCACCCTAGGGGACTATCACCACAAAGTTTCCACAAAGTCAATCTCTGTTTTGTTGTCAGGGGAGCAGCTCCAAAATTAAGACAGCTCTAGGACTTGGTAGACATCAAGACACGAATGTGAAGCTGTTCTATATATAACTCATTAAATATTTTGTTGAACTTTCTTGCTTATTTATTTACCAATAATTATTCTTTGCCAATAAATCGGGAGGATGCTTGTAACTGTATGAGTTTTAATTAAAAAAATGTCAACTTCTCTGTTGACACCCACTCTTGCTAACTTGTTAATGGTGTTTGTATCATGCAGTTTACATCAAATAGCACTTTTTGACAGCCTCCTGTTTACGAGCAAAAAACAAATCTGTCAACTATTCAAAACAACCGTAATTTGAGAGTCATGTGGGAAATATGAGGTGAGTCCCCCGGTTCAGTCCTATAACGAGAGCCCTGCTCTGCGCTGAACCCAGCCTGATATACATAACCATCTGTAAACTGACGTTGTTTGGGGAGTGATTTTGTTTGCCTTAGCCAAATCCTGCTGGTTTTCCTGATCTCCATATTGATTTACGTCTGGGGTGAGCGGGTTAATTAAATGTGAATAGCATGGCAGAAACATTATATCAAGCACAAGGTAAAGGCGAGTGGAGTGCTGCTGCAACAGCAATCAATGCAAAATAATGAGGGAGTATCTGTCATCACACAGCAAACGGATGGGATGGAGTGTGATGTGCAGCAGAATTAAGCAGCCGGTGGAAGGCACGTTGGGCTCTACTGGAGATTTGCGATGAGTTGGTGATGCTGGCGGATTAACACAAGGACAAAAGTTCCACTGGCACTTTCAGGTTACCTGTGGAAAATGCCAAGACGCATCGTGAGGATTATGAGGGGAAATATCAAAAAGAATGAATGTCAATTGCGTGTACGAACACAGAGGAGCAGATTTGAGCTTGTGCTTGTGTCTTGTCCTTGTGAACTCACTTGTGATGTGGAATTTGTATTCACCGAGAACAAGCTGGGCGTCTTGAAATTCCAAGCCACAGAAAACATTCACAAATGTGGGAAATGGTTTCGGGACAGAAACAAAAAGCTTTAAAACATGTACGATAAACTTTGAATTTTATTTTTGTAACATCTTATTTGAGCAATTTTAATAACTGTATCGACAGCTCAGTGAGTTTTCTCAAATCTGCTCTTCAGAGGGTCGCGACGTGTAAAATCTATGTTCTCGCATTTTTGACAAATCATCTTGACAGCAGGAGTGCCAAAAAGATTACAGCACTTGTATCAGAGATGCTCTGTGTTTGGGCTTAAAAGGCTAGAGATGTTGCCAGAGGGGAAGTCAGCTGCTGTAGCGCTATCCAGTCTGGTTCAGCTTCCTCAGGAATTGGTAATATTGCCATCGCCAGACAGATTTTGGAATACATTTCCTTTTCATGTCAAATGATTTCAATAGTCTCTCCTCCCACATAGAAGCCTGTGGGCAGAAAGTTAGGAGTGTTTTGTTTTATAGTGACTTGACTTTTGAAGAGCAAGTGCAGAGGGGGCTGTGGTTGTTGAGAAACAAATCCAAAATCAACTTGTTTTTTCCTTTACAGATCTAGAGAAGGTCATCCATGCTTTCATCTCATCTCATTTAGACTGCTGCAACTCTCTCTATTTCAGCCTCAGTCAGAATTCACAGCTGGTTCAGGATGCAACCGCTAGGATTTTATCTGGTACAAAACGAAGCACATAAATCCCCAATTTAGCATCTACACTGGTTACCTGTTAGATAAAGACTTGAGTTTAATATTTAAAGGACAATTCCACCCTCAGATCCTCTCACACTGTTAGACATCATCAATCACTGTTCACTGTATTCCAGGAGTTATCTTGTGATGAAGTGTTGTAATTTACTTTTTTTTACACTTCCCCTCAACCTGCCTCGTCTACTTCTGCTTCAGTTAGTGATTTCCTATGTTTCCCAGAATGCCTTTCAACAACCCCCATAGAAGTGGTATAAAGTTGTTGCTTTCAATCAAAGGGCATATGGGCATTTAAATATAGCTAGCTAGCCAACTAGTTTATGAACAATGGGTGTGTCTATGATGGCCATGATTATTGGCTCCCTTTTCTAATACTTAGTTGAACAATGATGAACACCTACCGCAAACATCAGGCCACACCGTGATAAATCTAGAGTCATTCGTCAGGTGGCACCATTCATCAACTAGCTACCCTAGCCAATCGCAGTACGTGGCATGTCATTGGGTTTATCAAGTGGGCACCTTCCTTTACCGATGTTTCGTTGAGTTCGTAAACTAATTTCTGCGCTTCTGACCACAGCAGCATGTCTGGCCTTAGGCTAGTGCTAACTGTCTCCGTCGGCACAGCTAACCGCTCAAATAAGTCTACCTTCATTTTCCACTCTCCACCCACTCCTAGCTGTCCTGGATCGGGCGCTCTGTTCTTCTAGCCGTTTTTCCTCAACTGCTGCTGCCAAACATTTCAACACCTGATTGTGTCTCCAAGTATATCTCCCTTGGGAAAGACTAACTTTACACCCTGACAGAATATGCCTAAGCGTACATATGCTGGATCACAACAGGCAGGCAGCATCCTCACCCATTCACTGACTAAGATTTTGGGGAGATGGCAGCACATCATAAGTAGCCCCTATAATAAATCTAATTCTGCTTGCTTCCATGATTCACGACTCTCTCCACTTCAAACTTTTTTTTCTAATTCACCCACTGTTTTGCCTGTGACACTACCTTACTACATCTTACTGCCTCCTCCTGACGATGTATTTCCTCAACTACCATCTTCCTTTTTTCTACTGCTGTCACTTACTCCACACAGGTTTCCCTGCACACAGCATAAAACCCCTTGCCCATGCTGCACCTGGCCTACAGTGTCCCCATGTCTAAATGTTTCCTGTGCTTGCTGCACTGCCTTGTTTGGTTCCACGTCCACCACTAATAAGCTTCCTGCAGCTTTCTGCTGGCAATTTCTCACAGCTCTTTTCTCTCACCATTTTCACAGACTGTTTTATCTCTTTAAAATAGATAATTGGTTCATGTACACCATGTCGGCACCTGTAACTGTCACAGGTGAGTTAAATTACACTCTAAAGAGGAGCAACTGAGAAAACTGATTTAAATTGTTTTAAAGGGTGACAATAATCATGGTCACTTTTCAATTCTGAAACCATAAAACATTTTTTTTTATTATTATCATTGTTTGACCATTGTTTGACCAATCAATAGATGAATGTATGAAGACCAAAGGTTGCTTCAATTTGCATTAAAGATATTGTTCATTATCTGTATAAAATGCTCAGTTTAAATGCCCAATTTAAAACTTACGATGACTCACCAGGTAGGGTCCAGGGTCAACGCTGCTCAAAAACAGGAGACAGATGGATGCAAATTCTGTAAGTGAATACCACAATTCAAGTACATATACTAAGACATTAGTACACAAAAGACACAAGGGCAATCAATTTATTCACACTGTTTTATGGACTTGAGCCAAGATATAGAAGGTCTTAATTCCTGTGGCTTTTAGTGGGCTATCAGGTTAAATGATGAAATTGCACTGAAAATCTTTTTTTTTTTATAAATATGTATTGATTGGAAGGCTTAAACTACAGCTACTGCTGATTTTACCAGTACTACTACTACTACTACTACTACTACTACTACTACTACTACTACTACTACTACTACTAATAATAATAATCTTTTACTCTATTCCACGGCTTACACTATCAAAATATCTGCAGAGGACATCAAGTATGTGGGCTCTGACAGATCAATGGGAATCTGAGTCTGTGAAATTCAAGTACAGTTTTACCATTGGCCTTAGCAGGCTGTGATAAGAGGGCTAGGCAGACAGTGACGAATATAGATGCTGAAAGGGAATTTTATCTCAAAGCCATCTCATTGCATATTCTATGACATGCAACAGACAAGCGGGCGCTTCCATTTAAGAAAGACATCAAGGTAAATGTTGCCTGCACAGGAAATCTTGAACATGTTACATCCTTAAGGTGTGAGTACTTCCTTCCTGGGGCATGTCATCAAATATAGTCTCCACCAGACCTAGGTCATTTTCTGGCTTGTTATAATCTATTTAGATGCCAGATTTGTGGTGTTTACCACATACTATTCATCAATGAGTGGCAGAAGGTTTAGGCAATCACAGGAACATGTTGGAAAGTTCATTTAGTGTACTTTTCCGGAACAGATAACTTTTCTGACAATATTTGAATAGTGCTGTTGTGCT
Organism: Hoplostethus mediterraneus; assembly: GCA_034670385.1. NCBI lineage: Eukaryota > Metazoa > Chordata > Actinopteri > Trachichthyiformes > Trachichthyidae > Hoplostethus > Hoplostethus mediterraneus. Next base: position 1,232,049 of record JAXDDW010000002.1, read on the forward strand.
AAACCCCACACATCTGGCACTCCAGCCAGGCTAAAACGAACATTAAATATTATCTGCAAATATCCCATGTCTGGATTCCACTATTGACACAACCTGATCACTGAGGTTTTACAAGGCCTTTACTTGCAGAGTGGGTTCAGCAGAATTTCCCTTCCATGCTGAGAGATTCCATCGAGTTGGTGTTACTGAGTTCAACGGCAAACCTTTCTCTCCCATATTTCTCTTTACAGAATGACTTTCACGACTTTAGTGTCACCCGCATGGCAACTCAACAAGCCGGGGCTGACAATTTGACAAGCGCACCCCAACCCTTTGTGGCATTGTGGGTGTGCAGATCCAGGGCAGTTACATAGTGTTCCAGCTGGAATACAAATCTAATCCCTCCCCGTGGCAGGTTGACAAATCACCTATCAATATCCACCCTTGTAATTTGCACCAATGCGGAACATCAGACATGAGGTATCGCGGCAATATGGCCCCTGTCTCATTGAGAGGGAGGTTATCGCCCCGCACCCAGGCCGGCCTCTACCTTCAGTGTCTGATGACCCAAAAGAACAGTTCCTGTGCATCCATCTCGTCCATCAGCGTTGGAGAAGCCCATGCTGGGCGAAGTAATACATCCCTGAGAGCTGCTGCTGATTCGCCTGAGAAGATTCACTGGGTGCCGGTATTGATCTGTGACCCAGGCCTGTGCCCAAGAATATCATTCCCCCCATCAGGAGACAGTTAGACGACACCCAGCTCTACAGCATCACAGAGAGAATATCTTTGACGACGAGTATATGTTTGAATTACGTACTGGCCTTAAGGTGAATTACAATGTAATTACATCCACTGTATATGTACTGTACATTGACAGTGAAACATGACGTGATGCCGTTTTTCTGTGTACAGACAAGGGTAAAAACACCAGGGGCCAAATGTATAAACCATGCGAATCCAAATGTATCAAAATCCACGGGCGGCGAGAAAGTGCGTACCGGTAAGCACTTTTTCGCCGCCCGTGGATTTTGATACATTTGGAAACTTGCGTGGAAAGTGGCGGTGGGAAAGGTGCGCACATTTCACACCGCCACTTTCCACATTAACATTTTTTTGACAAGCCTTCATTTCGTTCTATCTTGAGTAAATATGTTTGTCACTATGCTTTATGATAATGATCTTTATATAAATAAACAAATAAATACATGATCTGTATATAAATAAAGATGATTATTTTGTAGCATATTATTGGGGATACACCTTCAGGTGTGACCAGTTAACAGGTCGTTAAAACGTCACTATATAAAGGCTGTAGCCGTGCGTAATGGCTGTTCCAAATGATACGATCGCTGCCTTGGCGTTGCTGGAAGATATTGCTATTGCGCAATTTAGGCGAGAACGAGTCTTCAGAGACCGTACTGATTTTCTGGTCCATGATGATGACTGACTAATGCGCCAGTGGATTTCCAAGAGCTGTTCTCTTCTAATTGTGTGCTGAACTGGACCCTGTGTCGGGCACGCTCGGAGAACCCTGCCATCCCCGTCCATCTACAGGTATTGACAACAATCTGGTTTTTAGCGACGGGGACGTTTCAGCTGAAGCTTGCGGACAGATCAGGGATATCATGCCCATGGCGTGGGGTGGCATCATTTCTTTGAGTAATAAATACATCAGGTTCCCTTACACAGCAGCTGAACAGGCCAACATCAAAATGCAATTTGCAGCGATGTCCGATTTCCCAAATGTAATATATGTATATAATATTGTTTTGTATAATGAGCCACAACAGACGCTGTAATGTGATGACCAGCCGTGCGCTCTGTGGTAGAGCGTTGCATTGGGCTTTTAAAAGGGAGATGGTTTCGGTTACTTTCTGCCATTCAACTTGTTTCATTTGGTTGGTAATGCCAGAGCTTAGGCTTCTAAATAATCCGCGTTTTCTTCTGTCATTTTAATCAACCATTATTTCAAGTTCACAGTCGTAAAATTGCGCTTCTTTTCTTCTAATTCTTCTTAAATGCTTCTGCCGTTTGTCCTCAAAACTCAATTAAATGCTGGCCCTTTATATGCAAACCAGGCAGTTGGGGGTGTGTTGGAAGCCATTTATAGTAAATTGTGGGCATGGTCAGAAGGCTCGTGCACGTGCACGCAATTTAAGGATGATTGAGATGTATGAAGAAAAAATACATCTGTTTTATACATCTGAGCGTATGCATTTTTCCTGTTTTGTGCGTACACACGTTTCTACACCTAAATCTACACAGAGTTTTATACATTTGACCCCAGACCTAGCTCATGAAAATAAAAACACCAGACCTAGCTCATGAAAAATAATTACACCACAAAAGTCATAAGTCACTTGTATAAACACATCTTGTTAACGCCTGTCATCACGGCAGATCATTAAAATCTCATTTTCCCACATTGATATCAAGACAGAGGTAATAGAGAAAATATTGTTTTTGTTGTGATTGCATCAGAGAGCATTTGTCAACAAGTTTGAGAGATGACAGTTACAAACTTGTGAAACTGATGAGAATGTCTCTCACTATGAGCGTCTCCAGGTTTTGTTTACATTTTACACTTTTGTTGTTGAATATTGAGGTAGCTGTACGTTTCATTGTACCGCACACTGGGTCACAGGTCCTCTTATCGTTGGCAAAAATGTAATGATAGCTCAAGTCCAGTTCAGGCAAGACTGCTCGAAGCTATTGTTCAATAACTAATTAGGATATTTTTCCTATTCCCTTTTATTCCTCTGCAAGGAGCAGACCTTGAACGCCTCAGGATGCAATTACAGCGATAGGAGTTCAGAGCAGGGTAGGGAACAACTTGTTCGGGTGGCTCAACGGGTGGTTTGTTACAGATAGACAGCTCCGTTAAAAATGATTTGGATTTATCTATAATTAATTTCCATCTCTTTCAAAACAGCAGATGAGATATAACTATGAAGAAAATCATCTCTGTGACGTGCACAGCGATGCTCTCAGTTCATTAGATGGATCTCTATTCTAGCATCCAATACTTTTCAGGAAGGTTATCCAGTTATCCAGGCATGAGGAAGTCAACTTTACTGAACTGGCAGACATAAATTGAGATGAAAGTTTGTTCCCCTGTCTTCCTCCTTAATTGCGAACATCAATGTGCTCAAAAGTCTGAAGAATATCAGATTGCCCTTCAGGATAAAACATGTAGCTGTTCTTCAGCACTGTCTGAATGCTTTGAGCTCTAGCTTGACTGTATGCAACAGCACAACAACTCAGGTTTGTCAGAGCGAGTTCTTACTCCTTTATCTTATCCAGAGCAAGAAGACGTTGCACCGACAGCACTCACAACACTCACTGACAATGCTCAAACTAAAACAAAGGTACGACAATTTTCTGCCGGCTTTCCCACATCGTTCCAACACCAGTTTAGGTGTTTGGGAGTTTGAAGAAATTTGCACAGCGCATTGTCTGGTGCAAGAAAAAGTTGAGTAGTTGAGTGGTTTCGCTCAGTGCTGCAAGAACAACTTGGTTCGTACAGATGAACTCTCTACTTCTCCTGCTAAAAATTAGAAAACAAGGAAAGCAACTCACATTAAAGTTTGTCTAAAAATGTATTAAAATCTTATCATGAAGTAATGAAAACTTGAAAACATTTACCAACTAGTATTTAAAAGCTTTCATTAAAGGGCTTCAGCAGACATATCTTCCTTTTTGATACACTCAAGGTCCTCTTTGTATGCTGCGTACCTAATTCAATCACATGTTTAGTGCTATCTACCGTTGAGTGCTGCGGATGGGCCCTCTGCTATTCTTTTTATCTTTTTGATGCACTAAACAACACAGCGTTGAACAAACTGCAGCTTTTTTCTCCTTCTCCTTTTCAAGAAATAATAAAGCTAATAGGAACAGAAAATAGGGCAAGTCAATCTGAGAGCGCACAACTAGCAGTACACCGTGGAATATGTTGTGAGTTTAGAGAAGGCTGTGATCATTGTAAGCATCCTGCATTATTCAGCTCCGTGAAACTCGGTGATGTCCTTTTGAGCAAGGAGCGTTTTGTTTACATCAAACCAGCTCAAGTAAATCTTTGAACCCGCCTTATATCACCATCAAACCATGTTACCTAATCTCCTATTCAGGTCTATCGCTGTGCTCTAGTAGCTGAGGTCTTAATAACAGAGGCTCGTCTTTGATGAGACCAATACCATAATAGAGTCGGACTGTGTTTAAGTCTACATGCTGAACTGCTCTTAATAAATCCCCCTCACAATACACCAATGAGATACAACACATTTATATGCAAATTGGAAACCAGTGATACCAAGTTGCCAGCAGGTATTAGGAAATAAGCACATCTTAATGAAATACCTTCTGTTTGCTGGCCGCGGTGTTATATAAAGCTGCTCAATGTTCAGTACAAAGAGGGTCATCTCTCGTTTTAATGTTGCTTGCTCACCTTTGACAAATTTGTTCAAAGGAAGAATAAAAAAAATGGATAAAGTCTACTGCCTTAATTATTGAAACAGTAGGAAGGCAGAAAGGGCAGCAAAGGAAGTTCTGGGAGGATTTGATGTGATGCCAGCAGGGGCACGTGAGGAAAGCTGGAAAGGCTTTAACCGCTAACTCACTGGGCACACAAGTATTTGACAAATTTGAAAGATGGTGCTGCTGAGGAACACAATCAGCTAACATTTACACACGTACATTTCTCTAATTTCAGAGAAATCCTTTCCTAAGTTATTGAACACCTGCTGGTAAATTTCTTGCTTGCGCTAATGCCTGTCAGTAGACAGAGTGGTGACATCATTGTTCGCGTGTAAACACTGACATTATGGGCATAACATGAAGAGAGCAGACCTTATCTGCAGGTCCCTGGATGTTGAGGGAAGATGAGCGGCGACCATATGAAGGCAATATCAACTAGTTGCAGACAAGGTGCCAAATCCAACACATTTTTTGCTTATCAGGCTAATTAACCTATCTACAGTGAGGCTGCTCCTCTAAATCGCCAACCATCTGTTGAAGTGCTGTCTGCCATTACTGCCTCATCCACCCACGTCTCAGCAGACATGCCACCCATCAATCACAATCTGTTGCTCTCACCCTCACAATAATGATTAAGGCCTTCTGCACCATCACAGTCAAATACATAATGAGTAAGAGATGAAAAAAGATGCTGTAGCTAGACAAAGAAGCATCATCCCGCCCCTAGTGTAGCGTTTGTGTCATAGAGGAAAGATGGTCACAAGTCATTTTGTGATGACTAATAATACGCCATGACTTGACTCAAATACTTGCTAGATTTTACATTTGTGGTTGACATTGCAATGTTTGGTTTGCTGTAAAAGATGACCTCAAATGCATCACTCACTCAAATGCATGTGTGTTCAGTGTGAAAAAGGTGATCAAGAGCAACCAGAGTACAGAGAACTTCAATCGTGGTTTCAAAATGAGTTCAAACATCGTTGCTTTTACTTGTCAAGTTGTTCTCACAGTTATGCAGTTATGTATTTGAACACAGCCCACGATACATCTAATAAGACTGCAGTTTCCCGTGTGCAGACGTGGCTCTTTGAGGTGCGTACGAAAAATGGCAACATGCGGGAAAATAATGTTCTCCAAATAGAAGTGTTGGACGTGTAGCTAGTAGCAGCCTCCACATATCAAAGACTTTATTATAATGAGCAGTGCTACCATAGTTTTCATTGTAGTTGGAGGTATGATCTTAACCTGTGCTGAGCCTGCTAGCGCCTCATGCTGGTTATTTTTCATCTTTGACACATTCTTTCCTCTTTCCCAGTTGGGTAGGGGGTTTTGAAGCATCCAAACACCTCAGCTAGCTCCCCAGGAGCTCAGCATGCTCAGAGTTTCACCTTCTCAAACACATGCTGTGAAACCTGGAAATGGACACTCAGACATACATTCATCCTCTGTGTATTGTCAGTGGCTGACTGACGCATAACTATTGCCGCTTTTTATTGCCAATAACCAGCATGCCAACTTGCTTGAATCGCCTTCTCCACACAGTACCCCCTCTATGGGTTCCATACAGTCCTCATGATGTCCCTAACAAACTTTCAGACACCTGACCAGTGGGTTCTGCCAAAAGAGACTAGTAAAAGTAAAGGTATGAACTATGAAATATTCATGACTGTGTATCCAGAGCAGTGGCTCAGCGGAGCCCCTCACAGCCTGTTATGCTCTGGTTTAAGAAACATTCACAGGTCTCTGGGAAACTTATGACACACACAGGAGGACCCACCTCCTTCCCAAGCACCCGTAAACTAGCTTGCTCCTCCAATTTTAAATTAGTCTATTGTTCTGCTGATTGCATCCTGCCGATTTCGAGACCTTTCCTGTGACGTGGGGATAGATTTATCCGGGGTATAGAGCCAGCGGTGCAGCTCAGCGTAGCCTTGCATCCACTTCCTGAGATGTGCAGGGTTGAATTCAAGTCCACAGATGCTCTCTATGACAGATGGTAGTTAGCAGACAGATTGCGGTGCAAGTGCCTTCTCGGTGAGGTCAAGGTAAAAGCAAGAAATAGTGATCCATAAAATCACAAAAACATCCAGAAGCTGTTTGTATAAACTTTTACAGATGTTCTACTATGCATCCTGTATATATAATTCTAGGGCAGCAGGGCGGCGGAGTGAGCGGTGAGACCATTCACTGGAGAGCCCGGGTTCAAGCCCCCATGTCAGCAAGCATCCACCCTGCTGAAGTGTCCATGAGCACGACACTGAATCCCTACCAGCTCCAGGGGTGCTGCTCTGTAGCTGAGCCTGACCACTGACCTCCAGGGGGAAAGATTCAAGGAACAATAGATAGATAGAGAGATAGATAGATAGATAGATAGATAGATTATGAACTGAATTGCCACCATTAGAGAAAAGATAGCAAATCTTGAAAGTACAGTCGATAAAAGTTGCAATTGCTTTCTGTCATCCCGGGTTGTGTTCCGGTTCCCGACAGTCTCTGGGGAAGTTACTGTGGAAGCATAAATAACAGCTAATTCAGCTCCTTTTTTTTTGGATGGGCTTCCCTCTGCAGCAGCTCGTCTCTGGACTGAAACACAGCCGCTTGTCCTTTTACAGCTGGTGTTGTCGCCCCGGTCCCAAGGGGTAATTGCACCGCCAAATCATTACCGGTGTCCCTTATCAAATGGCCCACCAAAGTCTTTGAGCTAACAGTTCAGAACCCTTTCACATAAAATGAAGCGAAATCCAATAAGCACCGGAACAACAAAGATGAATCTCCGCGTGGACTTGTCCGATCAAAATGATTTCCGACATAAATTCCCGCTCGTGGAGCCTCGCGGTTTTTCTTGTAAATTTCCAAAGGCAAGCTTGCGGTTACTAGGCCAGTATTTCTTACGTGCCTCTGTCTCAGTCAAGTTGGCAGATATAAAACTACCCATACACCTTTTTTTTTCCGCCTCTGGTAGAAAAAATATTTCATATACTCTGACTAGTTCATAGAGCTCCAGTAAGGTCAAAACAATATAAGTAATTATTTATGAATCCCTTGAATCAAGCAGATTCAAAAGGAAGCAGGGGGTGATAAAACATGTTTTATGGAACCTGAAGGCCTATCATTTAACTTCATTTTTTCCCCCGTGGCTTGGTGATTTGGTGATGAAACTGTTTTGTCTTTGGGCTCCTTCCTTGTTTTCCAGAGTTACTGTAATATGCTTATCTAAGGACACATAGACTGTATGTAGCGACTAAAGAGCTTTTTACGGCTAATGACTTTTCCAAGAGCATCACTGAAGTCGCCCGTACCTCTTGTTACTGCAGTTTTATACCAGAATTCTCTGACATTAAGAGAGCTAATTCTCTGCAAATTCTGCCCTCAATTTCAGTCCTACGCAAATCCTCTTAATAGATTATGCGCCATCAATCAGTACACAAAAAAAAAAAAGAGTGAGGGGGAGAAAACTCAATATCCATGACTAAGCTTATTTGCCGTGGTGGTGTTCTGACAGCTACCACCAGAGAGGGGATGTTGAGATACACTTTGCCACCACATTACATCTCATCCACAACAGCAGACAAGGCTAATGAAATAGGATATGAAGAGTTCCCCTCAAACAGCCCTGGCTCTGACAATTGCCATATGGGACCTTTAAAAAGCTGCATCTCAGATAGTCCAGAGGGGCTGTCATCTCGGTTCAGTTTCATTTTCAGTGTCACAGAGGCAACCCATAGCCAATTAGTCCAGCGGTCATCAGTGGAAGAGGAGAGGAGCTGCGGTCGGAGCTGGTCCTCAGATGGCTGACCTTGGGAGCAGCAGCCCTTCCCTTCATGCATCTGGGTCTATAGAGGCAGTGGAGCTTAAAGGCATTCTCTCTGCTGCACATCATGCCCCAAATCAGATAGGAAACACTAGATTACAAGAGCATGAAATATGGATTACTTCTGCCCCCTACTGGCAGGCAGAGTATATCCCCCCCCCCCACCCCCTCTCCACCACCCGCCATCGATTCCACCCTCAAGACCAACAGCAGCAGCACAGGGTGATGGCCAAATGCTGCTCTGGTAGAGAAAGACATGATTCAGGAAAAGGCCAAGTTGCACAGCGGCACAAAGGCCTGGCTCATACCAGTGTGACAAGGCTAAGTGGAGTATTCAGAGACCCTCTGAACAGGCCTTGGTGTGATCCGAACTTCCGTTTACACAAGGACAAACGGAGTCCTTTCAATGTCACGGAAAGAATCTGTAGAAGTTGGAGGAAATAAAGTGTTTTTGAAACTGTTCTTGACTTTCAAAACTAGGCCACTCCTGATCAGGAAATTGCACAAAGGACGCGCGCAGCCTCTTTAATTCACACCCTCTGTAATGAGCTTATGAATTATGAGTTTTCCGGGGAAATAATGGATTTGTATGCTGAACGAGCAGCCAGAATGACAGCCGCTATAAATGAAAAAAACGACTTGTGAAGTTACAGTCAGCCATTATGGAAATGTCAGGTCATTTCTTTTGCCTCTGATGTAAGGGTTCTTAACTGCACCGTGTTAAATGCAATCCATTTACCGTGTGGACATACTGTAATTATAATCATAACAAAATAATCAGGAAATTGAATTCCACCACTGTCTGCTTTTATTGTGCCTCATTTTGGCCATTATCCAGTCAGTTTAAGGAAAAATGTAATGTAGCCCAAAGCTGTAAAAGCTCCATGTCAATTATAACTGTCCTTGCTACAGAAGTTTAATATACCAATCATGTTACATATTAAAATAAAATAGATAGATTCTGCAAATCTTCCACACTAGACTTTATGGATTACATTGAATTTACATTATTCAATTAAGGGAGAGGTTTTATTTTTGTTACATCTTTTTTTCAAAACACTATGAAAAGGTGTGCTTTGGGGAGACTTTCAACGCAAACACAGCACTTTCACAGCCAGATTAAAGCCTGGCAGATGCTACTCTTAGCAAATAATGCGACCCCAGATCACCTTATAATGGAGCCTGGACGCCTTTCAACACATCATGTAACATCATGTAATTGAACTCCAGCCAAAGGGTGAGGCATTCGTAGCGTCGGTATCATTATTATTACCCACAGAGGTAGCATTACCGTCAAGCCTCCATCAAAAGACAGGTCTCTCCACATGTTTCTTGAAGTCTTTCCTTTCTAATTAGCAACGCAAACTCAACCCCCACGACATAAGAGCTTGACAGGTGTGAAATACTACTGATACAATACTATTGAAACACAGATGGAGTTTTTTTGTATTATTATTGTAGCATTAGTAGTAATAGTAGTGGCAGCAGTAGAAGCTGTAGTAGTAGTAGTAGTAGTAGTAGTAGTAGTAGTAGTAGTAGTAGTAGTAGTAGCATTGGGAATATTTTGATTTTCATCCTCCATTTTTATTTTTTGGTGCCAGTATTTTGCGGTATGAAAACTGATTTTGCTCTTAATCAAAGGAAGATAATTAGATGAACATATTTAGTTTTCCCATCTCCACATAAGATCACAGTACACGCATGCAAACAGTCAGGGATGAAATGATGCTTTACAGTATGCACTTTAAGGGGCTTGTAGAATGTAGGGCATGCAGTGGGATCATTGTTTAGTGAGAGACAACCCCCTCCAGCCCTGGCAGGCAGGGTTGAGACTGCTGTAATAAGGTTCATTTTAAGATCCTGGCTGCCTGGCAGAGACTATTGAGCTGTCATTGAGATCTCTCTCCACACGGAATGAGGGGTTTCAAAACGTGGGCAATCACTGTGTCATTGACCACAGTGATGGGAAAATAAGTACACAGATGGACAATTAATGTCTTTTCCAATCACCACAAAATAAATAGGGTCATCTAAAAACTATTGGGAAGCCACTCTGCAACACTGGATCATACCTCTGCCGTTGCAATTGACCGTTCTGTCAGAGTTGAACAGTTGAGTCAAATTTTAGCAGGTGAAAATTATGAAGTGGGATCTCAATGGCTGCATACGTCAACGATGGGCAGCCAAATGCATTCCTAATGATTGTCCACAATATCAAAGATTGCTCACAGCATGGTGAATCTTTCACCTTTAAAAGGCAGCTGTAAAAGGTTTGTTTTAGGGTTCGACTAATATAGGTTGCCAGGACGGAAAAGCCTCTCAAACAGCATTTAGACCATCATGGGACACTGAAGGTCTCCACTGAAACCCATAATAGTATAATAATAACACAATCAACCTTACATAATCATGCATACATTTGTGGAATCTGATCAAAATGTCAAAGGATCAAGTCAAACTGCATACAGGTGCATATTATTCTATCCATAGTTTACATTTGTAATATTGGAAAAAGTAAAGTACGCTTCCATTTTCCCAAAAAGCACTTACTTAGCATCTACAAATAAATGGGTCTATCTTGTGATGTGTATGTGTAGTTTATGTGCTGCATGCACAGCAAATACACACCGAGGAACCTCTGAACTTTTTTGCTGAAGTAGTAAGTAAATTTCAGCGGCGCTTATGACAGCTTAAGTTTCTAAATTAGATTCCAATAGGCGCTTTTCAAGTTTACACTTCCACGTCTGTCCACGTTACCAACCGCCAGGATACGATCAAAGTGCTTAGGTTGCTGACCCGGCTGAGTCAGACAGTGTAAGTGTTTACCAACTTTCAAGAAATCGCATCAAACAAGTTCCCAGAATGGATCACATGGAGGCACTGCCCTCAAACAGGTATAATTTAGGTGTGAGTGATACCAGCCACTCATCAGTAGATAGTTGTTGTCTCAGTGACAAGAGCAGACAACTAATTATGGCGTCTAAAAGCATCTAGAATGAAAACTACATATTTTGAAGAGCCTGCTTTGTGTGACTAAAAGACTAAAATGAAATGAAAGATTAAAATGTAGGAATGGAAAACTTGTGAAATTAAAACTCCCTCAACCTTCATGTAAGACATCATTATAACAGGATATGGTGCAGTTCATTTCTGTCATGAGATAGTTACTTTAAATACCAGATAAAGATTAGGACCACGGGTTTGTGCATGTATTGTTCCTGTACTTCCACATTTCCTAAACAGGATAATATTTGAAAGAAATTCAGCCTTCATTTTTATTTAGCTTAATCCATCAAACAAAACTGGTAGTATTTATGTCTGGTACCAACCATCCTGATATCTGAATTTAAACATATTTCTTGCCATGGATCACCGTGAGAATTATTTCCTGCCGTTTACTTGAAACTGCTGCAAAGGTGTTGTTGAAATATTTTTGACACAAACAGGTCTAGTTGTGGGGTATCACTCTTTCCAATCGATGGCCCGCTGTCAGCTGTTTGAGCGATTGGAAAAGACGTCAAACGTTTGGTCCACATCCCGGGCTAGACTGGTTGATTCCGGCAGGGGCAATTATTAGTGCAGGCCAGACCTACGCAGCAAAGCAAACGCTGACACGTCCCATGGCGTTGTGATTTCAGAAACCACGATTTTGCCTCTCAGATAAGTGTCAGGTGAGCTCAGTTCAGCGAGCCTTGCATTAGTATAACTCTGACACAAATCTTACACTACAGTGCACACAGAAAAGGAGGGTTCTTTAAGGGTTTCTTGGTGAGGGTAGTGGTTGTGAAGTGTGAAGATAAAAAATTGGTAAATCAGAATAAAGAACCCATCGTTGTTCTTAAAAAGTCCTTTTAACACTACTGATTAGGAACATTTCATACATTGACTGGAAATACCTGCTGCAGTTTGTTTGGTTGACGAAGCAACTTGTTAACTAGTTGTTGCTATGGAGCTAGCTAGCGATAGTCAAGAGCTTCCCAACGAGCTGAGCGTGTGAATGCTTCCAGGTGGGAGCAATGGGAAATCTACCCATCTTTCTGCTTGGCCCGACATGACATAAATGCAGCAGCAGCAAATTCACGCCTGTTCTCTTGGATTTGTCAAAAGGCATTCTGGGAAATGTAGCAAATCACTCATTGAAGTAGAAGTAGACAAGGCAGGTTGAGGGAAAGTGCATGCAATAAAAAGGTAAATTACAAAACCTCATCACAAAATAACTCCTGGAATACATTAACATCACAGATTGATGATAACAATGTAAGAGTATATGAGGGTGGAATTCTCCTTTAACTATTTCTGTGTGTGATAGCAAGATAAGAATGAAGAGCTGACAGGGACCTGACAAACATTGTGATGAGGTGACTGATGGCAACAGGCACAGATGTCAAATCTTCTATGATATGATATGTATTATCATATCATGACAAAGACTATAGACACGTAACAAAGAAAACATTTTGTTGCAACTTGTTATGAGGTGCATGTTGTCTCAATATGAGTCAGAGTGCGAGACTACATGGCCTGAGGAGGTTGCTCCTGGGTTCTCCAATGAAAAATCCTATAAAAACTCATGCAGCTGCATTCCGTAGTGATTACCTGAGGAGCACAGCATACTGATTGGAGGAGAACCCAGGATTAGCATGCTGCTACTAGAAGATAATTACAATATTTAGACAATCTAAAGTACAGCAGCTGAGACGCACTGATTGTGTGTGTGTGTTTGTGTGTGCGTGTGTGTGTGTGTGTGTGGGGTTGTTGTTGGTGGTAGGCCTAAATGAACTTCACCAATATGGACATACTGATCAAGGAGTCAAATGACAATATGAACGCTGCACTCTTGTGAATTGTTTCATAATAGCTGTGCCTTAAGAGCTGGATCATGGTGAAGTTTCATCTGGCTTATTTCATCCTCCTCACCTCTGCGGTTCATGCACGGCTGCTTAGAAAAAGGCAAACTCCTTGTCCGCAGGTCTGCGATACTTCTCGCTGCCCTGTTCCGCCTCAGGCCTGTTACTACGGGCTGGTGAAGGACGGATGCGGCTGCTGCACGGTGTGTGCGTGCGGAGAAGGCGACCTCTGCGGGGAGCTGAGCAGCGAAGCCCCCTGCGGAGACGGGCTGCGGTGCGACTCTCCACCGGCGAAGCGCAGCGGGACCTGTGTCTGCGCCTCCTCCGGCCCGGTGTGCGGCAGCGACGACAGGACTTATCCCAGCATCTGCCGCCTGAGAGCCGAGAATGAAAGAGCGAAGTTCAGCGGGACCCCTCCAGTCATGTTGATCCAGAGGGGACGGTGTGAATCAAGTGAGTTTGCACTATTTATTTATTTTCTCTTTTTTCCCCCACTTCTTTCTTTCTTTCTTTCTTTCTTTCTTTCTTTCCCACAGTGGGTATAGGCAACCAAATAGAAGCCTTTGATTACTTGTTGCCTATAGTTGATCAGTGTTGTGGCCATAAAGTTCTACTACGACTACTACTAATATGAATAGTACTACTACAGCTGCTACTACTACTACTACTGCTGCTGGTACTACTATTGCTGCTATTACTACTACTACAACAACACTACTACTAGTAGTACTACTACTACTGCTGGTACTGCTACTGCTGGTAGTAGTAGTAGTATTACCTGCAGCAATACTGGCTATTGCTGCACTACTGCTGCTTCAACTACTTGTACTACTACTACTGCTGTTTTAAAGGAGGACAATGAATTGATAAGTGTCCCAGTTGATAGCACTTCATCCCAGGGGCCTCCATCTGAAAAGGTTATTGCCGTGCCACTTTGAATTAGTACATGGTTGCATAAATGTCTAGCTAGGGAGATAATTGTGGGGAACGAGAAACCTATGATTATGAGTCATGCTTGCACTTTCATTCATTATGTTATTTTCTAGTGAATGAAACACTAGTATTAAGCTTTTTGTCATTGTGTGGAAACACCCTGTCTCCCCAGCAATGACACAAGTCACTGGCATAATTCACACATATAAAAAAATATCCCAAAATATCAAAATGCAGTAGATTACACACACAGTTTCGCGTTTTACCTGACACCTCTGATAGGAAGAGAATAAAAGCTAACTACATGTACCACAGAGTAACATCAATATTAGATCATATATAAATCATAAGGGTGGCAGTGGCCTAGAGGTTACAGAAGGAGGCTTGTGACTCAGAGGTTGCCAATTCAAATCCTGGACTGGCTGGGGGAATATTGCTGGGGAAAATAAACGTGACAAGCTGTCCCCTCCTTCAGCAATTACTGAGCAAGACACTTAACCCCCAACTGTGCCAGTGGAGCTAGTCAGTGACCGAAAACATTAGATGGTTGTGATCTTACTGGGCAAGTCCCAGATGCGAATGAAGAATGTTGCTGAAAAAGAGCCAGCGTGCTCTGTGCTATGTTCCTTGGATAAATAAAGGTTAAAAAAGGTCAAATCATTGATATCTCCAGGGCGTGTGGCACTTGAAGAACCCTGCTGCACCCTAATCATCACCTATGTTCATTCATTGGTGAATGAACAAGCTAATAAGCCTTTCCAGAGACTGCGTATGACTGTTATATTGGATGAAAATGAAATGGAATATGTATCTTCCCAGCAAGCTTGATATAGTGTGCCTGCAATTCTCTGCATATCCCTGCTCAGAAGAGCAACAGACAAAATGCACTCACAAATTCTCCAATGATGATGTTTAATTCTCCGGAGGGAATCCTTGCTACACTGCCATACAAATATATCTTCTTAATTTTCCTTTACCGTCGTATTCATTTTCATAATGTGTTTTTTTTTTATCGTAGCCACCCATAGAAGATAGCAAATCCATCATGCATTAGCCATCCTACTACTTTCCTTGAAAGGCATGCCAAAGCTCTGAAAATACTATGTTTCAGAAGGGGCCACATAATGTTTAAAGGCAGTGATTTACAAGGCAACATTTGGGTAACTATGATGAGCAACGGTGCCCTAAGGAAATTTTTGCAGCTTTAATCACAAAGAAATCTTTATGCCAAGAAACATTGGAATTTTTGATTCTGTGCACTTTCTGCCTGTTGCTAAGAATGCTGATCCTCTGCAGTATATTGTCCAAAAAGGAAAAATACTTTTTGTATATAACATAATTACAAAGTTAAAGGTCTTACAACAAATAAAATGCCAGACATGAATTAAAATCTGGGTTACAGTTTTTTTTTAAAAAGCAAACGCAACAACAGTAAAATAGATAAAAACAAGCTATTAAACCCTGTCTGGTTGAGGAGGTGGTTTCAAAAATAGCACAGAAACCAAAGGCAGGTTAACCAGTCATAGCTGTCATGTGATTTGGTGCAGAACAGCATGTGAACAGAACATAATGTGTTAAAAGATCTGAGATATACAGTAGCTGGTCAAACCTTAGAGCTGCACCTGGTAAAAAATACACCTGTCTTTTCAGCCTAAATCACAAAGTGGAGCTGTAACAGGGAAGAGCTTTAATGGAGAAGCCATAGCCCTCCTTTCCCAAATTAAATTCTGGTGTTGGGTATAGACAATGGCAGGAAATCTTCACCCACAGGAAGTGACGAATTGAAATTTAAAGTAATCTATGACTTTTGTCAACCTCTATTGGTGACCAGGTGGCACAGTTTACAGTGGCCTGTAACTGACACAAATATTAGTCACATTATCAGAATAGAGAGAGGTAAGCTAGCAGTTGAGCAGTTTACAATGTAAGTAGATGGGAGGGGTGTCTTGAAATTCCAGCGGTGAGCCTGGTCTGGAAAGTGAGTTTAGAAAGCCAGAAATCTCAGAACCTGGTGAAGTAATCTTAGAGTCACTTGTATTCATCAATAAACCTATACCACCCCACACAGACATTATGGTCATTTGCTCTATGGGGCAGTAAAAATTGCACCTTTTAAGAGCGAAATACAAAAGATTGTCCTAAACCATAGCAAGCGAATGAGGAATGTGCAGTTTACTCTCACTTTGGATGATTTCTGGGTAATGAAGTCCTTCAAACCTTTTTATTGTAAACTGTTATCTCTCGCTGCATGTGTGGCCGCTAAAGTGCAGATTTGCCTATTGCTGCTTATGAAATCTAAATGAATTGGTAAACCTATGAGGCAGCCAGCGGAGAGAAGGTAAAATAAGGGCAATACCGTACTGTGAAATGCGGATGACAGTGTGTGTATGTTAAGCAAGAGGCTTGCCAACATGATATTTCATCAGGTGCTCTCCCTACTGCTCAGTAACCAGGGTGTCGGAAAAAAGACAAGCTGAATGTGTTGACAGGTTAACTTCTCTGGTGCGTGATGTAAGGTGTGCATGTGTGTGTTAGAGCAAGAGAGAGAGGCCGTGGTTACACCTGTCGTTTCATGCGATCTCGGTAATCGGATTCTGCTCATCGGAATACACAAGTGGTGCATCTACACTTGACAGTTAAATGCGAGCTCTTTGGCCAGATATATGTTTGGATTTCCCGCGCAGTATTTAAATAACCATAACAACAATCCCTGAAAATGGTGCTGGGTGGGCAGGAGATTATGCTCCTTTACTTTATGTTAAGAATTGTGTGTAGTCGCAGTAGGGGCCCCGTACAAGGCGTTTGCTATTGAGGAGACAACAGCAGCGGCTCGAAACTGAAACTGTCAGCCCACAAAGCAAGTAAATATTTTGTTTCGGTATTCGTCCAGGCCCTGCTATCGTTCTCGTCATCCATGGCTTTTCCTCCCGGCAAATAACAAAATTTGTGGCAGAACTGGAGGGAAATGGGCGTGATTTGATGACGTGTCCCCGCTGTATGCGTTTTGCCTGATTGCGTCTAGACTATTCAGAGTTCCGAACACAAAGCGAGCTCGTCCACCTCGCGAGGTGGCCTGGCTGATACGAACACAAAACATGTGTTATTTGAAGATTTTGTAGATCCTGCTCCATCCAGCCAATGCTAAAGAGATGTTGCTCATACCTTGAACTATTGATTACTTAAGTTTTTTTACTTAACATTTGAAAGCCTCACAAACAACCTGTCCTTGATGTGTGCATCCATTATTATTTACTCATTCCGAAGGTCTTTCCTGGCTTGTTCATCCATCACTGTTTGAGCCTTGGGGGAAAATACTATCCACCATCAATAGAGCCAGTTCACCATATTCCACCGTTCAGGTCTTTGTCAGTCTCCAAGCCTCCAAGGATCCCAAGGGCCTGATAACAAGGGTTGGGGGTCAAAGCACTTCAAATTAGCTGATTTTATTGCAAAATATATTTCCTGAATTGAACAAAGTGACCATGAATGTACTCCAACCTTACTGTTGCAGAAAGAAAACATTGTTAACTGCAAAAATGTTCACCTTAACAAGTCATTTGGTATTAAGCCTCTTCAAAAAAAGTGAAAAGTTTCAACTGTTTCAAGAATTTTCTGAACACATGTAACACTATTTTGAAATAAAGCACATCTCAAGATATCAAGATAATGTCACTTCATTTTGGAATAATCGGGGGGGAGCGGGCGGAGTACACGATATGCATTGAAAACAAGTTAAATCATCATTGTTTCACTTGTGTTTCAGCTCAAACGTACAAGTTGGCATGGGTATAGATTGAGAAAGCTATGCGCTACCAGTGGGGAACATGTTGTTTTTGTGGTAGGAGAGCTCTCTGACAGGCACATAGTTGCTGCTCTGCCAAAAAAAGTTCCTGACATTAGCAGCACTGTCATTTGCATTTAAGGATGTTTCTGCAGAGACAAGTTTATTTGTGCTACTTGGCAAACATAAATAAACCGCAACCATCAGAAAATGTTGGCTGCACGGTGTCCTTTGAGGAGCATGTGTTTGCTTGTGAAAGTAAGGCACGGTGCATGTGAGAACCAAAGCAATGGATATGGAGGAGAGGGGGACTGCTTTGGAGACATATTAAGGGGGACTTCTAGAGCAGACCTGGTTAGAAAGGGAACCCCACCTCTTACAAGACTTAACATATTGGGCCTGGACTTTGCACACAAGCTGGCATGCAGTTTGCTGCTATACTATCTGCTATACCATTCAAGCATGGACATGTAGAATGGTGGTAAGGACGCAGAGAGGGATAGATGGCCCCAGCATGTACCGTAATCTGTGTTTTTTTATGAAGGAGAAGTTTGTTTTGTGCTTCGAGTTAGACCATGATCTATCTGGAATGGTAAACACTTATAAAAGCTCTCAGCGGAGCAAGGATGTGCCACTACTTGCCCACAAAGTAAGTCCCTATGTCATAAATGGCATTAGCATTGGCTCTGAGAACAGAGCTTACCCACATGAAAATGAAATGACATCTTAGACTGTCTTGGCTCTCATCATGTTTTGTAACGTTAGTGTTATTAGCGTTAAAAGTTGAACATGGAAGGAATAAAACATGACACATTTCTCTCGTCCGCAACACATATAGATATATGGATATAATAGATATTAAATGTTGAACTTATAGTATAGCACTTTAAAAGAATAACTCTTCATACACTGCCCTGCTTGTATCCTTCTAGATACCCAACATCCAGGAAGTATGCGCTACAAGTTCAACTTCATTGCAGATGTGGTGGATAAGATTATCCCAGCAGTGGTGCATCTAGAGCTTTTCAGAAGGTAAACATCCCATCCAGTCCAACAAATGGACTGTTGAGAGGTGTTTAGGTGTTAATAACCTTTTTTTCCTCTCTTTCTCTTGCCAGGCTGCCATTTGCCAATCAGGAGGTCTCCGTGTCCAGCGGTTCAGGGTTCATCGTGTCGGAGGACGGCTGGATCGTCACCAATGCCCACGTGCTCACCAATAAGCAGCGGATAAAAGTGGAGCTGAAAAGCGGCGTGCAGTACGACGCCAAGGTCAAAGATGTGGACCAAAAGATGGACATCGCACTCATCAAAATTGACTCAGATGTGAGTGGTTGTCAGAAAAACCAAAACCAAAAAGCCACTCCATTTTCACTCGGCACTCTTAGGTTCTAAATAAATAGAGTGGTGCAGGGATTATGTATTTTTGCAGGCCAACCTGGAAGTTAGCGTTGTCCTGGTTCCCTCGACATTTTTGCATTGGATTGGATTTTTGCATTGGCAGTGGAATGTCCCCGACAACCTCTGTAGTCTCATTTAGCCATTTGTTAGCAACCGCCTTTTAACGACACGTAAAAGCTTCAAAATTCACGAGTGGGGTATTTACTGATGTATTTCATAATGTAGAACAAAATGTCAAAACCTCTTAAGCTTGTGTTAACCACAGACCTTTTTTCAGGCATCTAACCAAAAACACATTCAAAAAACCCATAGACTTCGAGACGAGGGAACCGGAAGTGCAAAAGTGCGAACTCCCTTCCGGGGTTTTGGACTAATTCCTGCACCACTCTATACTGTCTTGTGTTTTACTCTGGCCTGGCCAGCTTGTCATCAGTGGCTAACATCAAAGCACCACACACTATCAATCCTGTGCAGAAAGTGGGGCAGATATTCCAGGGAGAATGTCATCAAAGGCCTTCGCCCGCCAAAATTAGACTCCACTCCTTAACATGGTCAATTTGTCGTCTGATTTCCTCCAGGGAGTATTGGGTCATGTCTTGTAAATTCAAAGCTTCAGCAATTTTTTTTTTAATATTTGTAAGTGTTGCTCTGAATAAAACATTTTTCACCGCTTAGTCGTACTCTTAGACAACGAGCTGCTTTGTATGGCAGGAAGGATTCCACTCCCGACCACTTCCCAGAAACTCCACTCGCCAGGGACAAGATGATTAACATTTTAATAACTGATATGAATACAGGATTTCTTCACAAACAAAGAGGAGATAACAAGGAGCAAACCAAAATGAGAACCAACATTATTTGACATAAATGTCAAGGAATAACGTGGGACCGTTGACGAGTGTACTATGCTATATTTCTCTTTGCGTTATACTATACCAAATAGACCGCCAGGGTGTCTGAAAGGCAAATGTGTCGTGACACAAGGCTCCATGCCCCAGGTGATAATGCTATAAACTGGGCTGAGCATCATATTCCACTCGAGAGATAAAACTGCGTCAGAGTAGGCAGGCAGAGACAAGCTGAGGTTTCGGTTGGGTTGCCTCCTTACTGTTTGTTAACGCATAGCCTAGTCACGCATTCAGGACCAATGTTCCCTCTAAGCTGATGGTGACGTCTAATAATTTACCACATTGACCAAACAATAATATCTTGCTCTGAGTAACCGTTCAGTGAACTTCATATAAGTGGGTTTCAAAGTTTTGGCGGCAAATTATATCGGATACAGGGACTTCACCATAGCTCGGGGTTTAGTGATTTAACACCCTTGGTTCAATACATTATGACAGCTCCCTAAAAAAGGCTGAAATGACCATGAAGGCCATACTAACTTGTTGCAGAACAATCAAAACAATACAGTCAGTACACCAGCTACAGTTAGTGGTCTCCATGTGCAGGGTGGCCTGGGTTATTGTCCCGGTTCGGCCCCGGTCGGAAATGTTAAAAACTGAAATGTTCTCGAGCCATTCTCATCTTTCCTGGATCGTCGGACAGCTTATGTCTCCTTGCTTCCCTTCAGAGTCCCTTGCCAGTGCTGCGCCTCGGCCTGTCGTCCGACCTGCGCCCAGGGGAGTTTGTGGTGGCGGTGGGAAGCCCCTTCTCCCTGCAGAACACCGTCACCACTGGCATCATCAGCACCGCCCGGCGCAACGGCCTGGAGCTGGGCCTCAAAGACGACACGGACTACATCCAGACCGACGCCATCATCAACGTGAGCAATAAGCATTTACGACGACATACATTTTCTGCATTTCTAGTTCTTTCTTGTCATAGTTGTATTTTTTAAATGAACCGTGAGTAAGAAAAATTCTACTGTTGCTCTGTTGATTCACAGTATGGCAACTCCGGGGGACCCCTTGTCAAGTTGGTAAGAGGATTTGTAGTGCTATATTGTATGCAAAGGGTTAATACCATGTTGTTTGTATATTTGCTTGTTGTTATGCAGGCGATCTTTCTTCTTTTATTTATGATCGTGAAGAGCAAGGTCATGATTCTGTTTTATTTAATACCCAAAGTCTCCACTCGTTGCAGTTCTCATTTTAATCCTGCATCTGAAAACATTTTTTGAGTGCATAATGACGATATTCTTATGGGTGGTTCTTATGCGTG
Source organism: Hoplostethus mediterraneus (assembly GCA_034670385.1). Lineage (NCBI taxonomy): Eukaryota > Metazoa > Chordata > Actinopteri > Trachichthyiformes > Trachichthyidae > Hoplostethus > Hoplostethus mediterraneus. Next base: position 1,253,440 of record JAXDDW010000002.1, read on the forward strand.
CTCAAAATAATAAATAATATTATAGCAACTCCCTTGGGTGTCCCTGTGAAGTTTAAGACTAAGTAGAGCTTATACTGTTTTGGAGTGTATTGAAATCATACAGGTGGTGCATTCCCTTTGTCAAAGTGGCCTCAGGCTTTGCTTTCTAAACATGCAGTTCTTTCTAAAGGGCAACAGTTGCCATACCGCTATATTTTATTAATTATCCTTCACTGTGAAAAGGTAGATAAGTTACTACAATAACCAAGACTGATGTATTTGTAATGTAGAGCTGACGGGGGGTGAAGAACATTTCCTAGATGATGAGTTATATCGTGCGCATTGGAACAAAACAGTGAAACCCATAAGACCACGATCCTCACTCACTGCTCTCTGTTTAACAGGACGGGGACGTCATAGGCATAAACACCCTGAAAGTGACTGCGGGAATCTCCTTCGCCATTCCTGCTGACAGAATACGCCAGTTCCTCGCTGAGTCCCTTGACAGACAAATGAGCGGTTGGCAGGATCACATGTTCCTTCAGTGTTTCTGATTTGGTCCCAAGCTAAACACGAACTTCCTCTGAGCATACCATGGTTTTGCTTTATCATCTTTAGGAAAGACGCCGCCAAAAAAGAAGTACATAGGTGTCCGGATGCTGCAACTCTCGCCATCGTGAGTAAATATCCCAAGATATCCCAACGCCACATTCCCATTTTAGGGAAAATGTTTATTGTTACATTTTTCAGGAACACTTTACTTGAAGTGCATTATGACGCATTATCAGCAGATTATAAGACCATTATAAGTATAGAATATACTTATATAGAGTATACATGTTTTATACAATATAATCATCAGACAAACATCAGAAAATGCAATTTAATATCATATCATAATATTATTAAGCATACATTGTCCCATAATGTATGCAGTCTATGAAGGAATTTCCCTGCCATAATGTTTGAGCACGAAAAATGGATGATGTGAGCAAAAAACAATTATTTGTATTTGCAAAGAATTATTTTACGGTGCCAGTCAAAGTGACACATTCTGTATCCAATCAGTGCGGAGCATAGTGATCAATCACCGTGCACCAATCAAGTAGCTTTCTGTTCTAGCCCCCGCCTCCCCTTTGCTTGCAAATCTTGGATCTCGCTTGCAAATCCTAGCCCACATGCTTGCAAATCTCATTGTCAGTGTGTGCGTGCTGAAACACTGCCAAAAGTCGGTGAGTGCAAAATTGACGTTTGAAACTGTAAAAGCGTAACTGAAAAGAGAGTTTTGCAAATACAAATGTATTTTTCTTGTTCAAGTGGTTTTTCGCTTTTGAGTTACACTTCTGAAAATAGTTTTGGCAGAGAAATATCTTCATACAAGCCTCTAAATGTTTTGGATATTGTGTTGAGTATATCATGCTCTGTTAATAATGATCACTATGCACTCACAATGTGTTTCTAATATAACATTATAATGTATTATAATATAGCATTTTGTCAATCTTGGACTTTACTATCCTTCAAAGAAAAAACACCATCATTCCCTTAAATATTTACGCTAGCAATCATTTTGCAAAAGGAGGGGTCACTTTTTTTCAAATGGCAGATATCTCACATAAGATGAGTACAAATTCGAAAGTTGGCTGTCTACATTCCTCTAATCTAACGTTTCTCTCTGTGTGTCCAGTTTGATCCAAGATCTCAAGGACCGAAAGAGTGATTTTCCAGATGTGAGTTCTGGGATTTATGTTCATGAGGTGATACCTGGAACCGCTGCATCCAGGTAAGAGTCCTGCTCATTGGTCTATAACAGCCATCCCATTCTGCTTGCAATTACAGAACAAACACAATAGTCATAGTAGGGTTAGACCAATATATCTGGTCGATAGTGGCCTTTTGAAAAGAATCAGATCTGGTCCAGTCAGTGTCGTCCACCTGATATGATGGATATGATGCAGTTTGTTTGATTACATATTTACTGTAGAATTGATCAATTCTACACTGATTGTATTGATGAAGCCCTTAACCTGAACAGATTTTGATCAGATTCATTACAAGTATGCATTAAGATATTTCAATATTGTTGAAAAAAACTGTCATATTTGAAGATATTGAATGTCGAATGCCAAAAATCAGCTATCAGCAGCTTCGATCCAGAAAATATGGGCATCAATATTGGCCTTCAAAAACCCATATCAGTGGAACCCTAATTGATAGATGCCATCATTATTAATTAATATCAACATACAAATATTTTTAGATTAAGAAAATATTAAATATATATCCTGTTTTCACCTTGACACTGAAAGTAAGATAACTATGGCTTTTTATAAGAAGGTGTTACCTGAAGCTAATCAGTACGATGCACAGCAAGGGGTTGTTTTGCAAAATGCAACAGTAGTTGCTGCAAATTGGTGGTTGGAGGCCTGTGGGTATTTTCAAAGGCATGGAATAAGAGCATCCCCGGGCTTCTCGAGGCTGCAGATTGAACTGCGGTCCAGTTGCTCATTATAGTTGTGCTCCCCACAGGAAGCAAAGCTCTGACATCTTTCTCTTCATGTGGACAGGATCACTGCCTGACTCTTTCGACTCACTATATTCCTAATAGCCCAATGCTGCCCCCCCATGACAGTGAAGCTTGAAGACTTGAACAGCATACAGCAGTAGCCTCAGATACCACGAGACGTTGCATGGATGTTGTTAGTTTACCGTGTCGATGCGATACCGAGCTGTCCCGTTTCTTTCTGCCCTTTTCCAGCTTTACTATTTTCTGGCGAAGGAATTTAATCTTATCCCCGTCTTGCATGCGTTTTGAAGTCACTCTGCATAAGATCATCAGCTACAGTAAACGCCTCAAATATAAATGTCAAGGCGGTGCAGTGCATTACAATGTCATGACCGCATAGTTTCTTTTGTTTACCCTCCTCCTTGAGGGGGAAGGAGCCTGAAACAGGAAAAGACTTGTCTAAAGGTCAATGATGTGAGATCTGCCGAGGTTGGGTTTGTTAGCAAGGCTTTAAGCGTGTGATGTATGGTGTTGTTTGCTCCACAGCGCCGGCATGATCAATCACGACGTGATCATCGCCATCAATGGGCGGCCGATCCACACTGCGCAGGACATGAGTGAAGCCATCCAGACTGGCATGGCTCTTTCCGTGGTAGTGCGACGAAATGATGGGGATGTCACACTAACTATCATTCCTGAAGAGATTGACTGATCCACTAGCTGTTAAGGAAATTGCAGTTCTTTAAGGGGAAATCCACCCTAAAACACCTTTACACTCTTTAAAACAAAGTTCTATTGGTAATGTACCTTGTGTTTCTGGGTCCATTTTATGGTTCAGTGGTGTATCTTTCTTATTCCTGTGGATAACAAATGCAGACAAGACGTCACATTTCCAACGCAGCTACAATGGAGTGAGATAGCAGACACATTTTCAGCTATCTAAAACATCAACGGTAAATGTCAGGTTTTGGTATCAGTCCCTCAGAGCGAGGGCTTCTTTGTAGAGTTGCCATTTTGCACCAACATTCAATCATACGGGGAGAAATCCATCGTAGAATTAGAGGAGACACCAATTTCTCCACCGACAGTAGCCAAGATAGCCCATAATGCAATGTAACATCGGAAATCACTAATTTAGATAGAAGTAGACGTGGGAGGTTGAGGGAAAGTGGGTACAACAAAAAAGTAAATTGCATCACAAAATAATCTGGAATGTACTGAATCACAAATTGATATCTAGCAGCGTGAGATAATCCAAGGTCGGATTTGTAAACTGAAGCAATTTATATCATTGTATATTCTCTTACTCTTTCAAAATACTTTGAAATGTTTTCTTGGTGCCATTGTGCACAAGACAAGCCTCGGTGTATAGAGGTGACACTTTGCTGCATGTTCCAAGTACTGTACTTGATTGTGCATTTACTGCATGTACATAAATCTAATAAAAATGGATTTCTGGAGTTACACGTACATTTTCCCCTTCTGTTCAAATTGTTGAACTGGCACATTGAAGGAACTGAAGGAACTAAGCAGAGTGCTCAATCGATTCAATCTTGTAGTTCAAGTCAATATCTTGAAGTACTGAGTAGAGACAACAACCTCTCCCATTGACAGTCTACTACAACACGCCAACTAGAGCCCATTAAACCAAATCAGAGACTTAAGCCAACACACTTTACCAGACACTTTTTATTGAATCATAAGAGCTGTGCTCAGTGTTAAACGCAAGGTGAGAAAGTCGGTGTTCCTTCTCTCTGTTGCACAAGGGAAAATACGCCGCCACGGTGCTCTGCCAGTGCTCCATGGTGACATTTCTTTCTGAGAGGCACATGTGCTGCTTAATTAAAAAGCTTAGGAGCACAAGAAAAGGATTTAGGAGCACAATCTGTAGAAAATAATTGAGTACACTCATCCCTACTTTGAATCTCAAGTTGCAGATGTATTCCTTTTGAAATTTGATCAGTGGCATTTAGCTTCGGGGGAAACATGCCATTTGAGATTATTTGAAAAGGATACATTGCCGAAAACAAAGACCTGAGGATGTGTGTTCGCAGGAGCATGTTGTTGTTTGTTTTTTTCAGACAACATAAATAGATAAGGCAAATAAATAAAGTTCACTGGATTCAAATGGATAAAAAAACAAAATCCAAGTCACGATTGTGGGCAGATCAATGCTATATACAGTATTTTACAAGGGCAAGGGCCTCAAGGACATCAAAAACAGAGGCATAATACAGTATGTTACAGTACATTTTCCATTTGGGACAAGTCTACTTAACTGGATTTGGATTTGAGAGGGTGAAGTAATCCGCATCTGTGGTAATTTTAAACCAAACAAATGCACTTGGGTTAAAAAGAAATGTCCTGTATATGATAGACACTATGTACAGTTTTTACAGGTGTCAGAAATCATATGAATATCACATCATAGATTGAAAGTGGGAAAACTGTAATAAAAATAAAAAAAAGGATCTGCAGCCAGATGAGAATATATTGCATCCTGAAAGCATATCGCTGCCACTGACGATCGTGCCTTTTTGAAGTTTTTTTTATGACTGGTTCTGAAAGGGTTTTATGGACCCTAGGGTCTTGAAACCTGCTCTACCAATAAAGGACCACCTAAAACTTAATTTCAAGTAAAAACAAGAAATTCAACGAGAATGAGAGGTGGACGATCTGGAAGGTTTCATCTCACTTCCCAAACCTGAGCTCTCAGCCTAGCTGAAAACGAAGGACATTGTTGATGAAGACCCTTGATATGAAATTGAATTCATTCATTTTGGTAGTAGAGCAGGGTTAGACTCTACACAGAGATGCAAAGCGCAGAAATATCCCCACAGTGCGTAGATGTTAGGAGTTTAGGAATTTACTGCTTTTCCCTGCCTCAAAACTTTCCTGAAGCCAGTAACTCAAACACTAAATCAACAGTCACAGCAAACACGACTTATGTAATCACTATCCGTCTTCGGGTCTGTGTTAATACTTGGCTCGACTGGCTATACTGTGTAATCAATCTGTGTTTCATTTACTATTCACTTTGTTTTCATTCCACTGCTGGAACACATTCAAGGAAGTGAGAAAATACAATATTCGGACTTATGCTCCAGTGGACGTGTACAGTAACAGGGTCAAACCAAGCTTTTTAGTCATTTGGTGTAGGATGCAAGTGATAACAGCTCAGTGTAAAAAAAAAAAAAAAAAAAGGCAAAATAGTTAAATGACCACTGCTCAGTAGGTCCTGATATGCTGTAAACTGGGGATTCTCAAACACATTCTCCATTATTATTGACTTTTTCCAGACCTTAATTTCTTGACTGGATTTGAAGATTTCAGTCAGTGCTCAATAGGATGTATGCCAAATTTGGCTGGGTAATGTGACTGTCAACAATGCCACACCACTCTACAGTTTAAAAAGATTCTTCAGAACAGCAAATATTACAATACTGAAAATGAATAGTGGGTCTGTAGCTACAGCCTTATGTCATGTGTGTATCTGGACTGAACAATAAGTTTCCATATTCTTTGCGTACTTGAAAAGAGCCAGAAATTCATTTTCCAGACTTTCCAAACCTTCGTAGGAACCCAGGGACCCCCAAAATAGACAACATTAGGGTCACGGTCTCAAACAGGAGTAACTTCTAGTGAATTAAATTACAGTAAAATGAATCTATTCTTTTGCTGGGGATCCCCATAGAATCCCCTCAAAGGCCATTGGGAGGTCACTGGATCTACTTTGCTTTCCCCTTAAACAAAGCATCACAACATCCTACAGAGTACGTTGTCATAACCACGCCAGGCTACAGCCAAACCTTTTGGGAGTCATTCTTTAACTGACAACAACTGACAAAGGAATAGTTGAGAATAAGTGATCAAAGTACTTTGTCAGTGTTCACTTTTCGTCCTCAGTAGTAAGTGCACCAGTTGCTGTAATCGCTGGGCATCAGCCCACCGGTGATGAGTAGGATCAGGTCGACAAACCACCAGATTCCCAGGCCCCCCAGGGTCAGCAGCTTGCCCACGGCAGTGCCGGTGTGGCCCAGGCAGAAGCGATCCACTCCGAAACAACCCAGGAAGAAGGAATACAGCAGTGTGGTGATGAAATAGTGTCCTGTGTATCTGTACAAGAACAAAAGTAAGTAATGGGGTAGATGAAACCAATTATTTGCTCTGTATCAGGGTGCCTACAACTTTTTAGACTTTTTATTGCCAGTCAGAATGAAATAGGAGACTGGTTTGCAATGAAAATAATGCTTCCAAATGAGAACTGGGCTGATTTCTCAATAGAAAAACCAAGACACTGCAACAGTTTTAAGACCTCTAAAACAATGCTACATTTAACTTACAAGTGTTATATTTAAATGTATTGAACATTGCTTAATGCCTTGAGTTTAGAAAAATGATTAAAGACATTGTAAAGCTTTTTCTGGACTTGCTTGCTGAAACAAACCACAGGATTTATGAGACAAGGTTCAGGTCTATGTGTTTAATTAAGATAAAGGTTTTGTGCTGAATGCAGAGATGCTGTGTGAACATGGTGTTCTGTTGAAAACATGGCAGAGCAAATGTGATTATACATTTGTAAATAGTGCCCTCTAGTGGTCGAGTCTTGTTGGTCGCATAGTTTCATCTGGATCAACTGAACCCTTTGGGTTACTGTTTTAATTTAGACGTTTGGATTCATTTCTGCATGTTAAGTCTATCTGTACATTTTATCATGTAGCTTACAATGCACATCTTCACCTTCTGCCAATATTTCTGTACATTTTAACACCATCTATAAATCTGATCATATGAATAGTAGTTGCAATGCTTATTTGTACACCTGGACACATCTAAGCATATTTGTTCTCCCATGATATAAATAGCTAACAATGCACACTGCACATCCTCTTCAACAGGTTAAAAAAAAAAATCTTTATTGATATATCCATACCTTTATTGATTATCTGTCTTATTTTCAATACATTTGGTTGGTGTGATTACTTATCCCTAGTAATCTTGTCTTATTCTTATTTATATCCAGTATTCACTGCTGCAAAAGACACTATAGCAGGCACCAAGACTGTTTATGGTCTTGTTTTGGTACCAGGTGCATAAGCACATATTTACATCTCCAACATTTCCCAAATAAGCAATGAACTGACCATTATGCGTCCCCTGCCTCACAATAACACACAATCATACATTCACGTCGTGTCGTCATACAGTTCAACCACGATGCGTGCCCCTGTCTCTTGTATGGTGAGAATGTCACGCCAAACTCCAGAGTCACTGTTAATTTAATGTGACCTTTCTAATCTGCAAACTCTGCACACGTCATAGAACATCACTCAAGACCTTTTCCAAATCGTTAGGATCTACTGGTTATGCTTATCCACCAAGCAGCTTATATGTCAGTGAAATCTCAACTTTTACGGTTTTGCTTCTTAAAGAAAAATGTTCTGACTACTTCCACACACATTAACTATCAGTGAGGCAAGAAGGTCCATGCGGAATTTGTCAGACAACAATTTGTCATGTGACCCTTGTATTTATGCCTTTCTTACAGAAGACAATTTCATCTGACAACCTTGTTGATAAAGCTTTATTATAAGAACTTTGGTGGCCACCGTGCAGGAACATAGTGAAAATATTTTCCTTTAGTGCGCCAAAAACTGGAAAATGCAAAAAGGGTGAGGAAATAACAGTTGAAAACAGTTTATTGAAATATGAGCTGCTTGGTGGATCATGTGGACTAAATTTACCGGTGCATTTTACCAATTCTTAAAAAGGTCTTCAGTGACGTTTCACAAGGTATGTAATGTTTGTCGACAAGAAAGGCATTAACAGCGTTGTGGAGTTTGGCATGAATTTACCTCCCTACAAGACAGAATGGAACATATCAGGGCCATATATTGTTTTGTGTCCAGCTCGGCATCACTTACTTGATGCAGGGTACATCCCCTCTGAGGAATTCTCTGGGTCCAGCACACTCTATATTATCTAGTGCGGTGCAGATAACCTTTGTGTGGTTAACTTCTTTTTGAGTCTGGCCTCCCCACTAAAAGACAATAAATTAGGTGTTAAGTTCATTGAATGTCTGAGCACACCACAGAGTAGGATCTGCTGATCATAAATTCAAGCCTGTCCTAGTGACACATACCCCCACACATCCGTGGCCCATCTCCAATAAGGCACTGCTGTTGCCTGCATGATCCACAGGGTCTTGACAGTGGATGAATTCCTCCGGTCTTCATACCACAGCAGGGATGAGTCAAGAAAGACAAGAGGATGGAAATGTGGCTTATTTGTTTCATGATCAACAACGTAACAACAGGCTAATGTTAGCTAGCACCGACACGACCAGTTCTTCCTGGTATGGAGAGAACCACACGCAAAACGTCCATTTAAAAATCTGTCAATTAAACGTTGCTCTATTCATCGGCACAAGTATATAGCAGGCGTGACTTAAAACCCTATATTAAAAGTGAATTTGGCATACAACTGATCCACCAAAAAGCACTTTATTTCAGAAATATCTCAACTTTTAAATTGGTCCAGACTGCTCGTTACTACTCACCACGGTCTATTTTGGTGAAAGACGATTGGGCGAATAGAAGGCGAACCAATTGAAAATTTACAGAATTAAGTGCTTCTTTCTGTATTGGATACATGCCGAACTGAATAGTGGATTCAACAGACTTATAGCAGGTCTTAAATCGTGTTCTACCTGGGATGTAGCTTTGTCGATGAGCAAGGCAAGATCAAATTGCCAGATTTCCGTGAGGTTTGGTGTGACGTTCTCTCCGCACAAGAGCACGTATCGGGGCTATGTTAGCTAGTTATTTGTAGTTAGCATCAGCACGACTAACATGCGAACGCCACTCACGCCAGCGAGGTTAATACTTACAGATAGCTGCAGAGGACGACCGGAGATGGGGGCCTGTACTCGTATTGCTCAGTATAATTCACATGATATGTCACGTTTTCTAGCGGTTGTTCGCTAAACGGAACTATAGTCGCTCCCTGGCCTGGAGGAGCAGCGGGCGTCTCCGCTGTCGATGAGTTTTGGGAGTGAATTCCTTCCAAACATTGTAAAAGTATCACCGTCAGCAGCAACAAGGAATTGTCCGCAGATAAGAATATAGTTTACAGAAATCATTGCCATCCTCCGAGTGTTACATAAATCCTAAAATTCCGCATTTGACAGCGACATTTATATACCTATGTTTACATAGGATTTTTTTTTACTTTGTCCCACAGCTATGACGTCAACAGAAAACGTCTATCGTCTGCGACAGAGTTGCGTCATCTGGATGTAAAATGCTGCATTCATGTCATATGGGAAAGAGGTACTAGTCCTACCTAGTCCTACTAGGAAATACCGTTGACCGCAGCTTAAATTAATAAAAACAAACAAAATGAACGATTTTTAATTTGTGGTTGACTTTGCAGTGTTTGTGGTTTGCTTTAAACCATGAACTCAAATAAGTGCATGTGTGGTAAAAGCTGATCCGGAGCAACCAAAGTCTACAGAAAACGTTAATTATGGCATCTTGATGGTTTCAAACGAGTTTGAACGTATGAACGCATCCAAACCGTTGCTTTAAACTGTGAAGTAACTCGGTTATTCCTGTAGCAGATGGATGCAACATAACATTAGGGAACACAACTATATTTTATTTCTATGTTTGAACGTAGAAGGACACTATACAAAAGTGACTGCAAAACTCCTACTCATCATAGGAATTTTCAAGTGATACTATAAGGGATACAAATTCCATAAGATTATCATTGATAAGATAAACTCACTTCTGAGTATCACAGGCACACTACAACTCCTTATATGAATATTATTGGGATATACCATAGTGACTATGGGGATATTATTGACACAATAAGAGATACAAATAAATGCCATAAATTAAGCTACCATAAGCTGACTGCGGACAATCACAGACACTCTAAGCACAGCAATGAGTGGCGCGTCTGTCCTAGGCTGAGATAATAAATGTAGCTATCTTTATTTTAATATATTTCCCTGGACTAGGCAACAGCATTGACCATAATGGGCTGGTCGGGCTGGAAAGTATACTGTCTAGGCATGCAGTCTGAATTGTATTTTTATTGAATTCGATATAACCCATGAGATAAAGTGTCCATGATGTGCTATTTATTACCGATTTAAATGTCTTTTAACGAAGGGCTATCAACCATATTAGCCGTATACAAAAAAAAGTCAAGCTTATCAACTTGCTCGTACGAAAAATTACTAAATTTCAGAAAAATCTACAAATAGACTACAGCAAAAATACCTCGTCCCTAGGAATATTATGATACCATAGGAGATGAAAACTACCATGAATTATAACACAATATTTTGTAACACACTGTATGTTCCTTTGAAAATATCACAGAAATATTGGTCATTTTCGGTATCATTACGGGGTCATTACGGTATCAACAAAAACTATTGCAGCGGCCAAAATATCATTAATACCTCAATAAAACAAACCATATCCAATCATGTGGATTGATGCAAATGAATGACTTGTAGGCCTAAAACACAAAGAATTAAAAAGGCAAACACAGAGGAATATTCCAAAACCCAAGGTTTAATAATGCCAACAATTAGCCTGACATATGGGCCTACTTTCTATTTTTTAATAATGATGCGATTTGGCATAGGAGGCATATGGACTTTTCTATTAGCTGACACGTTAAAGTAATATTTACTTTTTTTTGCCAACATTTGTCCATGTTTCAATCTTTTTTGGTTCTAAAATCCATCAACGCTTGTTATGGTGCCACATTGTGAGACGTAGGTTAGTCTAACGAAAATTACTGACTAAATCTTTCTGTCAAAGGAACCATTTACTAATTAAGAAATTAAAAAACTTAATCATGGAATCTTTACAACGCAAAAAAATAAAGCAAACCAACACGTGTTTTAGGCTGTTTGTGGTCAACGTAGGCCTAAAAAATGTAAGTGTGTAAACTGTAATATTTCAGGGAGATCAAAATAATTTACCTTGGAGAAAAGGGAATACAAAATAAGCACAGTGCCATTAAACAAGCATGTAATCAAGTGCGTTTTTCACGAATTTACTGGTGGACATAACCCAATAGGGCGATGTTGAGTTCTCTCGTATGGACAGACAATAAGGCCAAACTATTCAGAAACCTGGTAGTTCAATGTTACTTTTCTGAAATGTAAATGTACATACGCGAAAAAGAATAGAGGCGCCACTCTTCAATTCGGCATATTGTAATCATCCAAACAGTAGTATATTGTAATAAAATGTACATCTTTCTAATTCGTTCGCGTGTTTTTCCTACAATCTTCCAACACCAAAATTCACCGTGGACGGCGGTAACGAGCAGTGTGAGCCAAATAAAAGTTGATATTGTATTGAAATTAAGTGCTACTCGGTGGTTGCCGAATTTACTAGTTGACCCTAATGTTTCGTATGATGTCTTAAGTCATGTTCTAGCAGGTATGTATGTTTGCCGACACCATTAGATTGACAGATTTTTGAGGAGTTTGATTTTAGGTTTTCTCCACACGAGAGTATCATGACTAAGGCGCAAACCTTATCGACTACATGCAATTTTAAAGCAGCAGTAACCTATCTCTGCAGTCAACATTGTTATTGCTGATGTTGTGTTTATTTCAAGATGGCTCGTCTTGATTGCAGTCTGTGACCTGTTGCACCATTCCAGGTTCATCTACTGAGTTCTTGCGGCCTGTTATAATTGGCATGAACAAGTCCGGTGCACTAGGATGATGTTTCAGGCCATTGGCACCGTCACCCACAAAAGGAAAAGAAGAAGATATCGCCGGGGAGGCCAAGCGGTAGTCCTGGGTTTGGACGCTTGGAAAGGCTCTAAAGTCCACTCTGGCTCGTACTGGAGGAAGGTACTGGGCTGAAACTGGTGCTGCAGAGAAACTGGAATAGGGATAAAACAAAAACCCTCCAAAGTGAGACTGGCCCACCAGGTCCTGTTGAACAAAAAAAGGGGATAAAACAGATCAGAAGCTTTATTTAATGGAGAAAGAGATAGCTCCGGTCCTCAGTTTTGATTGGCTGATAGGCCTCTATCTGATATAATATTGATATCTAGTATTCAAATATATAAACACACATCTGTGACATAACAGTTTAAATATTTTTATTTTAATATATTTTAAATATTAATGCAGTAACACCAAATCGCAACTCACAGGCTATCTTTACTTGTTGATCGAATCATCTTAACACGTTGTTTAGCTCCTGTTCACGAATAATATTTAATTATTATTGATTCAAAAATAAAAGATTTATTGAACTACCGGTTCTAAAATCACTGTAAATCACAGCAACACTTAAGGAGCGGTATGGTTTTTCAGTTAATTCGTATTCAGATTTATATGTGGTCACATGTGTTTTGGATATCATAATATTATATTATTACTATTTAAATTAAGTTGTGTTTATTGGGTATGTTACAACAGCTTGCAAAATGACTCACTCAGAGCTGATGACCGGAACTATCTCACTTATATCACGCAACATTTTTACTGCTAATTATATCTTCCATAGGCTATTTCTGCATTCCAGTAAGCTATATACTGGGCTGTTTGTCCACATTAGGCTACCTGTACCAGCGCATGGTGCTGAAGGTTCATTGGAAACCCTGGTGTCCCTGGAGTCCTGATAGGTGATGAGATGCTCAGTCCATACGGCAGTGCGCTGTCTATGGTGGCATAACCATACAGCGTCGCTCCTATGTTTACCTGGGCCGGGTGGAAACGATTGTTGGCGATACTCAGATCATGGAGATGTCGAGTTAAATCCGGTGGGTGAAAATAGTTGTGCGCAAAACCACTGCGTAATTTGCGTAATTGTTCCCTTTCCGCAAAGCGTCTCGTCGGCTCCGAATCTTCTGGTGTGGAGCAATGTGCTCCATTCATTATTCGATTGACTGCATGACGTTGTCCTCGATCAATTTCTTTCTCCACCCCACGTGGGAGTTTTATTGTCCTTTCTGTGCCATGCGTAATGGCGACGTGTGGCTCAGTTTGCGTTTCCTCGGGAGTTTTACGCACGTCTTGTCCAAGCTTGTCCTCATCATCGCAGTCTTGATCACTGTCACTTTCGTGGGCATCTTAAAAAAAAATACATAAATTGGAATGTTACGTTTGGTTGTACTTCTGTACACTGACAAATAAAAAGACACAATGATGAAATAGCTTCTTGTGTTTGTCATCTTAAAAAAATTACGAGTACCTGCAGACTTCGAGTCTGAATATTCAGGTTCAGCTGGCATGTCATTCATCCGCATCTCTTTTGACTTTTGTGATGTATGTTGCAGTTTCCTATCACAAAAGAATGGAAACAAATGATAGAAATTATTTGAAGTTACATTGATTGATTGATTTGACTGAAACAGTCAACCCAGTGGATAATATGAATTATATGAAAATATGAAACCCTCCTGTCAGGATAATGACATACCAAGAAACCAATACATAGTAATTATTTACATCACACTAAGTGAACTTTAGTCTGAGAAGCTTTTAGTGTCCCAGAGGTGTAGCATAAGAGAGGTAATCCCCCAGAGTCATCCTGGATATTTTGCATGATATAGCACTGTTGGGAGTGAAGTGATTTGTCTCTCAAGTCTGATTAGTAGACTTGTCTCTCTGATTTGGTATTCTGCATCATGCATTTTGATGATATTAAACATAGTTTAGCAGTTTAGATAGTTATCTCTCAACTCAACCAGCAGCATGACCAGCCTGCTGGAACTTCTGTGATACCAGATGGGGTCTTATAGGAACATTTAAAGATTAATCCTCTGGAAAAAAAACCAGTGCATGTTTAATATACCAATGCTGCACTTTTGGAGAGCTGATTATCATGCTTGCGTTACAAGTGAAATATAATAACAGGCCTTTTATTTGCTTGCTGTTTTCTTGAACGTCCCACCAGTTAACTTGCCTCTTTTCTCTTCTCCCATTGCCTGTGTCTCGGAATCCCTTGGCGAAAGGATTGTTGTCTATTTTCAGCTGTGTGATCTGAACATTAACAGAAAGACAACGACAATGCAATAGAAAAAGTTGCTCAGGACTGTAGACTCACCATCAGTGGTGATAGAAAAACATCAAGTATCTATTATTATAGATGTTTTATCATGTTGATACAAAGCCCATGTACTATACAAAGCCAGAAGCTGGTTAATGAGCAGGATAACGTGTTACTTAATAAAGCACTGGAAGAACAAAAATGCATGTCATTATGTGAAGCAAAGTTCTTACCTTATCATTCTGGTAAGCTGTGACTGCGATGAATTCGGTCTCAGGGAAAACATAGGTCCTAAAGGTGCTGTAAGGGAGTTTCAGGATATCGTTTGCCTTTACTACATGAAATCTGGGTTGGTATTTGTGCATCGAGTTGAGAATTGTCTGCATATAGGAGAAAATAAATGAGAATAAAATCAATAAGACATGGGGAGAAACAATGGAACAAACTAAACATATTCTAAACCATTAGTCTAACCGTATATTGTGATATTTGGTCTTGTTTTATGTTTGCAATTTGAAAATAATCTCAGGAGAGCCAAATAACAGGCCTTTTAGACAAAGATTAAAAAATGGTAAAAGGTGGTATTGGTGAAACTTTGAAAATTAAGAAAAATAAGAGATAAGGCTGAATGAATTAACTCTTATGAAAAGGAACTATAGCAATCACAAAACATTTTAGGTTACAATACAAATATCACAGCAAAACTATAAACTATATATAATATCATATTGGAATATTATAAAAATTAAAATTAAAATAAAATAAAAAATAAAATAAAATTAAAAAAAAACCTCACCATTCAGCATAAACACTATAAGTCTCTATAGGAATATAATAGTGTTATAATATAGCTACCAGAGTGGATAAAAAAAAAAACCGCTATAGGAATATTAGTGATTTTTCGTTAGGGAAAGTGAGTATGTATAAACAAAGTGAAAGCTTACAAATCCATGCTTGTCAGATATGTTGTTGGTCAGTTTTAGTTTGTGGAAGTTGGCCACTTTGGACATCCACTGCTCGCCTGTGGCCGGACTGTCCGGGTGAATGTACATGCGTTTGGGCATCTCAGGGTCCGCCTTGCCCGCCACCATCCAACGGGAGTTATGAAACTTATATCTGCTGTCATCAGCCGACACAATATCCATCAGCATAATATACTTGGCTTTTTTGTCCAACCCTGTGCACCTCGCTTTGAACGGCGGAAACATGCGCCTGCAAGGAGGAAAGAAGATGGACTAGACTGTAAGAATGAAACAAAGCCTTTCTCGGCATCATGCGTAGCCTACATTAAATCAGATCGATTTGCTATTAATTCAACTTGATAGTTCGATATTTACCTCCCGGATTTTGTAATCACCATTTCAGGTACCGCATTTGTGGAACTGTCTCCAAAGCTCCTTCGCCTCCAGATGAACTTGAGGGTCATCCGCTCTCATTTCCACTCTCTCCGGTATTTCGGGAGGCCTGCAGAGAGACGCAGACTGTTCCTGCGGCGACGCATGGATAACTGGCTCGCCACCGGGATCCAAACTGGGATTTGATCCACGGGAGGTTAACGCGATGGCCTGGAACACCGAGGGCCCGGCCAGGAGGGTCCCATGCAGGTCCACGTCGCTAACCCTGTTTGTTGGAAAAGGCTGTGGCAGCTCGCCGGGGACGCACGGCTCTGAGAAGCTGCGCATCGTTTCCAAATAAATATGAGCTTTTACGCACGACTCTATTCGTGGTGCATTCTTGTTGGCGTGCCACTTTTGAACCTGCGAGGCAAACGTTTCTGCATTTTGGTCAGTTTTCAGAGGCGATAAACTGTATTCAAGTTGACGTCAAGTCCAACGTTTTCCCCTTTTTCTGGATTTTTTTGCCTGAGAAAAACGGGGCGTAGAGTCCAGTGCGTTTGCCTCCCAGCCCGTGTGTCCGAGTTGATTTGCTCCTTGACACGTTTGGACTCAGTATATGACACCCAGCAGTGGGTGGGGTTTCCATGGTATTGCATTGTATGTGAAGGGGAGGCTGCATATCCATCCTGCCTCATCGAGTTTCTCTACTGGCTGATGGAGCTGTCTTTGAGAATTTGGAACTGAATTACATTCATCACAACAACACAACTCACAAAAACTGAAATATGCATTGATTAGATCACATTGCACCACTTTGAAAGTAGCTTTAATCATTATTTGTGGATGTAAACTTATTTAACTTCCCCCTCCTCAGTGTATTTCAAGCCCACACTGATGTGTGTTACCCCATCTGAGATGTTCATCAGTCCTCCATAAACACTGTAACGAA
Source organism: Hoplostethus mediterraneus (assembly GCA_034670385.1). Classification (NCBI taxonomy): domain Eukaryota; kingdom Metazoa; phylum Chordata; class Actinopteri; order Trachichthyiformes; family Trachichthyidae; genus Hoplostethus; species Hoplostethus mediterraneus. The sequence goes on from JAXDDW010000002.1 coordinate 1,270,258, forward strand.
GACTCTCTCAATGAAATATGAGTGACAACCCTAAATTCTGGCATGCACATTCACTTGTGTTTCACTCTTCCCACATCATTCCAGTGCCATGTGATGTGACGAGCCCACGCTGATGTGGCCTCCTGACATGAGAGCAGTGCTGGGGACAGTCTGCAGGAATTCTGCTCTGTGTAGACAAAGCTCTGCCAGCGATTGTCCAGGCTGGATTAGGCTCTGGATTTGGTTACAGGCTTTTTATTGCTCAATGGCCCATGACAGCCTAGGAACGTCCTAGTGAAAACTCCCAATGAGTGAGGGCGGCAGGTTCAGGATACATGTCTGCCACATTGATGTGCAGCACTGGGCCCATACTGTATGTCAACACAGGGAGGTGGTGCTCAGTATGTTGCCACATATGCTGCAACTTAAAACAATATGGTGTGAGACACTTCTGCTTTGAGGTTTGCATGTCTCCCAGAGGGAGGGTATTCCATGGCCTCTCATTCTGTTTTATCATGGTAAAGCTGTCAATATCTTTAAAGCAATAATCTGTGACATTTTCAAATGTCTGTTTTGCTATTCTCTATCACCAGCCATACGCGCCATATTTATCAAAAAATAAATTGATTAATTAATTAATTAAAAAACTTGAAAAAAAACAAAACTGCATCTATTATTACTATCGTACTTTAACTACGAATCACATTATCCAATTGAAATTGTTACAGCTCTGTGTGTGGCTATGTTAAGGGGCGTAGTCACGTAGCCAACTGCCAATGTAACGTTAGAGTCCACTAAACCAACGTTGTTCCATCATGTAGCTAGCTACACACAGTCTGCATTCAAACGCATGTAGCAGTATCGAGGATTTTGTGACGGGAAAGGACAACTGTGAAAGCATCGCAGAGTTCCATGGAGATGATCTGGATAAAGGCAGGCTGACACTTCATCGTGATATGTTCATTGACATAACTAAACAAAGGGGTGTTTGCCTAACATCTTTTCGAGATGCTGTGGATTTCCTGAAGGGACAGCAGAGAGAGCCGCTGAGGACCCTGCTGCCAGAACTCACCAAACTAATCAGACTTGGACTCACTGTTCCTGTGACCTCTTACACATCAGAAAGGTCTTTCTCAGGCCTGCGGCGTCTTAAAACGTATCTTCGCTCCACGATGGGACAAGGAAGACTTAACCACCTTGTGGTATTGAACTGTCACAAAAACATTGCAAGGAGCAGAAACTTGGATGCCATAGCCGATGAGTTCATCAGGCGCACTGCTGTGAGAAAAAATACGTTCCTTCTTCAGAAATAGCCTGTAGCCAATGGTGAGTGGCTGTGAACCAATTATTTTTCTTTCTTTCTCTTACAGTAGGCTACTGTGTAGGCTAGGCATGTCATGTATCAAATGTGTTGCAAATGGATGTGAGTAGCGTAAGTAATGTAAGTAATTCATAGTTAAATTATTTGCGTAGCTATTGCTCTTGGTTGTAGCCTACTGAGAGATTACACACACAGCGTAGTGTTATGTTGTGAATGTGGCCAATGTGTATGTAAATACTGCCCCCTACTGTGTGCTGGTATGGTGTAGCCTGTTATAATGTGTGTGTGTGTGTGTGTGTGTGTGTGTGTGTGTGTGTGTGTGTGTGTGTGTGTGTGTGTGTGTGTGTGTGTGTGTGTGTGTGTGTGTGTCTCCGTCCGACAGATGACAGTAGCCTACACCACGGTAATTACTAAAGCAAACACAATAAAAGTGATTTTGTGACAATCATTACCTTGGTGGTATTCACTTAATTTGAGCACCCGCTGGCAAAAACATAAATCGGCGCCTATGTCACCAACTGAAATAACACAGTTGTGATTCAACCTATAACTGCTTCATGAAGGCTGTTTGAACACTTGGTGTTGGGTAGGTCTTTTCTGGGAAAGACCTGACCCACAGTTTGGAATAATAGAAGAACTGGGTAGTTAGCATCAGCAGCGATAGCCACCATGGATGAACAGACAAAGAAAAGAGCACCACCTACAGAAAAAAAGACGTCACAGTTCTGGACACACTGTTTGATTGACAGGTGATCTCTGGGAAGTGCAGTGCAGAAACACCACAGCGATGAGGCTGAGAGACAAAGATGAAGTAAAGAAAAAAAACAAGATTCTTGCAGATTACCACTTCAATGAGATTATAACTTGATTGATTTTATATATAAAGACCCATTTGAATTAATAAAAAAATGCAATACTTTGCTGCTGTTAGATGACTGCTGATGCAATTCACTTCAACTTTATTATCCCCATGTGAATAGAAGAAGACACATTACAAACAACAACATAAGTCCACAGCATACATAAACGAAGAATGAAGAATAATACAGTCAATCAACCACAGGCTTTCTTGTGCCATTTATCAATTTTATTCCACATTGAATGAGTTTTCGTTCTATTTGACTCAGCCTTCAGGATTCTGTATGAGTGGGACAGGCTAGGATTGCACTAGCTTTTCTTGCAGCTGCAGTGAAAAAATGCTCCAGTTGGGGCAATTTCGCTCCAGTGATTTTATTGGCCATCTTTACTACACATTTACAGCTTGTTTTTGTTTGTGATGGACAGGTTACCAAACCATGCAGTTATGCAGAAACGTATAATCTATTAAATCATAGAAGTATAACACAGGAACAGTGATCTGCAGACATGAAACGAGTTTAGCTTCCTCAACAAAAGAAAACCTGCTGTCCCTTATTAATTGCTTGAGAAAAATTCTATATGGAGGTCTTTGATGATACAATGGTAAGGGGTAACAGCAGTTTTTCTAAAATCAACACACCGAGTATTGTATTTCATCAAGGACTTTGCTGTGAAATCAGGAAATATCTCACTATGAACCCTTTGTTACAGCTTCCCAATGGGTCAAATCCCTAAGTAAGCACACTTCTTATTCAGAGGTCATTCAAGATATGCAGTGGGTGGTGGAGCTGTTGATGACCCAATCTTTTTCTGGCAGAGAAGCAGGGGAAAACCCTGCATGTCCATCAGCCAACTTCAAAGACCCAGTCAGTAATCTGAAACAGGCTGGAGAATGATGGCAAACAAGACGCCTGGCTGTTATTTGTGGGTTTGGCCCACAAGCTGCGTGTGAAACCTGTCACTGAGGATAAACCTGCAGATCTCCACTGGGTCACTGCCCAGTAACGCACTCTCCCCAGTAAAACCTCCCCATAACTGGATGTGCCCGTTTGGGCATAGGGATGAGGTCCATAATGTCTGAGCTGTGGGACACTTCAGCTCATGCAGGAAACCTCTAGCCACCATCAGCCAAAACTGGTTGTCACAGTCTCATCCCTTCTTCCATTTAAATCAGTGATCGTTTGAATGACTCTCAACTTCCCACCAAGATTAAAGTAATTATCTGCAACATTTTCAAATATAAAATATAGTTCATAAAAGCTTTTACATTTGCTGTTCTAAACACCCTGTGTCAGGCAAGTCTCCTGGGAATCCTCTGCTGCACAGGAAGTGATGCGTGTTACATTTATGATTTGTTTGGAATGAATAGAAGAAGAACTGGGTAGTTAGCATGAGAAGCGATAGCCACCGTGGTCTGAACAGACACCACAGCAATGCTCTCTTAGCTCGAAAGATGTTATCAATATCAAAATAAAGAGCATGTCGTGGATTACCACAAACATTAGAAGCAGTGAATACAGTGAATGTGTAATCGGCAGATTTAAGTAAAAGTTATCAAATCAGGATGATTGCAATCATGCTGCAGAGAGGCCGAGGCAACGACTACAGAGTGGAAAAGCACCACAGCAAAAGAAAAATCTAATGACTCAGGCAGTAACACAAGCTCTGACACCGCAGGGGGTCATAACATGTGAAAACATCTGCCAAAAACAGCATTTAATCTGTAAGATATCCACCATGTGAAAATCGCCTGCTCTTCAAAAAGGATTGAGAGGCAAAATTAAAACAAATAACAGTGCTTTTTTAAAGGATAGTCAGGGATGTAGTGGAGGGTAAATCCACCTAACTCAGTTAGCGGAATAGAGTTTACCCACATAAATCTTTGACATAAATTCACAGTATACATCATAGGAAGTTGTATGAAACTGATGTCAGTTATATGAGAATAGGCTCTTTAAGTTGCCTATATTGGTGCTTGTTTGCCTTCTGATTACCACAGACTGGAGGTTATACATTACCCACCTATACATGTACCACTACATCACTGAGCATAGTACAACTGATGTCCCTTAGTTGACAATATTTTGTACTAACTCGATCATTTATATATATATATATATTGGGTTATGAACTTCAGATCATAATTTATTCATGGATCATATAGCATTTTGGAATAATACTGTTAATTTCCAACCAATCAGTTGAATAAAAGTCCACTACTTTCACTACCATGAAAAGGGTAAAAGGAGCCCACATACCAGCCAGTTAGGGCATCAGGCCTCAAAAACCACATTAAGCTGAGATAGCAAAACAAGTGCAAAAATGAAAAGGGAAGACAAAGAAAGTTTAAACAAACATTTCAGCCCATCAGGTTATCAGGGCTTAATGCACTAAATGCCTGTTTTGTGGGTTACTTTTACCCTTTTGATGTTGTTTTTGAACCATGCTTTTCAGCCAACGCATCCAAAGTAACCATTCGTCCTTCAATTGAGACAGGCGCAGCATCAAACATATTTTATACACTTTAAGAATACAAATTTGCAATTACAAACAACTCTGATCAAGTTCTCGTTGCCAGTCTTCTTAGCTTTTTCCGGCAAACTTAATGTCCTCTAGCTGGAATCCCTCTCCACAGCCAGGGTCACTGGAAACCCTCCAAACCACTCTGGCCGCGCTGTCTCCCTAACACCTCTGATGTTTGGACAGTTGAACGTTGATGAATAGCCTAACGGTAACAGGTTAGTGCGACTGAACATATTTGGGCTTCAGAGGTGGGAGGAATGTAGTTTAACAGCAGAGCGGAGGTGCTAAAAGAGACGGTCCTGGAGTTGATATCAAACACACACCGCGGCCACATGTCTAGAGGTGGAGCAGACTGGAAGAGGAGCCATGAGAACATTAAGTATAGGCACTCACCATCAAGTCTCCCATTTGTATACAGCAGGTTTTATCATCATTCCCTTCATGTCATATTCAGTCCACCGAAGTGAGAGTGAATTTTCACATAAGCTTCCATTTGCGAGATCCAAGCCATTTTGAGGTAATGAGCATTAAAAGTTTTCCTATCAGTTGCATTAGCTGTACCCACGCAAACACTTTCGGCTGTCCAACTTTTGCCACATAAAGAGTAGAATTACAACATAGCCTGTGAACTATAACAGGCTAGGTACAACAGGGAAAAAATATGCAATTTTGACAGGAAATGCTAGCACAACATAATAAAGTATGAAGAAATTCTTCATACGGCTATCATTGTTCTCTCAAGAGGTTTTGTATGGCCACCAGAATGATGAATGCAACACCAATGTACATGCAGCATATTGTCAGGGTTTCTACCAGAACAGAGACAAGATACCTCAAACAATCATCACATTTGGAATGACTGGAATATGCATCCATGTACTGTTGCCCCAACTGTCCAAGAGCAATTTAATTTTGTATTATTTTTCATATCCATTCAGCTGACACTCTTTCAAGGGCAAATTGCAATGATTTCAACAGCAGAATAAGTTAAATTCCTAGATCGCCAACATTGCAAGCAACCAATAGTAAAGAACACAAGGGTCAGAGCCACAGCACCCAATATGTATCCATCCAAAGTTCAGATTTGCCTGTAAGACACAATTCACACCAGGACAGTTCAGTCACAAACATGCTTCAGAATTTAACTGTGTATGCAGTGAAGGCCAGTAGAAGATAACCTTTGGGCTTCAGAGTTGAGTGGGGGTTTTGAGGCACAGGATTCACAAGGTGATGCAAAGCATTCCTAGCATTTCCCAGCTCTTCAGATCCCCTCTCTAAGGTGGGAAAATAAATTCAGATAAGAGACATATCCAGCAGGACTGAGTGTCCAAAAACAATACCTATTGGCACTGTACAGATTTCTGTGGTATCAGTATTGAATTTGACAACATCAAAAGGTTTCAATGGATATCAAAAAGCCTCAAATATTCAGGTTTTCATTTTCTTTATGGGAATTTGTACAGAGGAATGCAATTAGGCAGGTGTGGATCCCTGTGGGGAGATTGTGTTGTTGCAACAGCAAACTGGTAGCAGCTAATAGAAATAGAATATAAATAATAATAGAGCAAATCATTGTTGTTGGAAATTCTAATACCCATTGAGATGTACCATCTTGTTTTCAAGGAGGTCCTACAACATATGTAAAATATAATATATAATCGGGGGTTATTAAACATGACAGCCAATAATTCCAAGGGGTCATGAACATATTAAGAAATATGTGAATAAAAGGTAAGAAATTACAGCAGTTATGAAGTTACAGCATTATGAAAAATAATAGCAGTAGAACATACTGAGAAAAATAATGTATGAAATAATATGAAATGATGCCAAAAATGAAATGCTGCATGGAATAAGTGAAAAAATATAAAGAAATCAAGACATATGCAATACGGAATATGGGAATATGAAGAAAAATATGTATAACAACTATGTACTTCTGTTAAACTGAATATAATTGAAATAAAGGAAATAAAGGTGCTTTCACTCAGCAAAGAAAGTAATTAATTTGAAAATTGTATTGTATGAGAAGCGATATTGAACTTGAACACGCAACACAAATGTCCACCTTCATATTTGTCTTAATAAATGTCAGCTATTCCCCATTATTGAAACCTGCAGAGACCTGGAGATAGTTATGATCTCTACATGTATTTTTAGACTAGTAATTAGTGTCTCCGTATCCCATTCTAAATCAATTTCCCTTGTTGCAGTGGGTGGCAGGGTGTCCATTAACAGCCATGTGTCCTGTTGAAGTCTCCTAGGGGAAGACACTGAACACAAGTTGTCGCGGACAAGCGTGTCAACTAAATGCCGTCATGAGAGACTCAAACCACATAGTCCCAAGATTTGTGCACTAATCCTATATTTTATTATATGCTAAACCAGTTACTAATGGATAATAGGGCAAACAACATTAAAAGCTATAAGTAAAGAGTTGTAGAAATACATAAGGAAATGAAATGAGGAAGGAAGGAAATGAACCAGTGAACAGCAACCAGCAAAGTAATTTATTTTCGTTGGCAACAATATCATTTCAGTGTTGCAGACAGTGCCTGACATTGAAGATGGGTGCAGCCTGCTTCATGTTTGTCAAAGCATTTTCAACCACCAGCCGCCAGTCCTAAAGGCACTGGTCTACCTACTGACCTTTAGCAACAAATCTAGATGTTTGCTCTGTTGTTTGTTTCATTAACAACTAGCCAGTGCACTGAATTATGGGGGGAAATGCATGGCCCAGATGTAAAAGGGAGGATCTCACAGTGTGAACATGGTGCAATGTAAGTTGAAGTCTTGAATTATGTCCTTAAGTCTTGATTTATGTCTTTTTCCAACATTAACTAATACATTAATACATTAATTCCCTATAGCTGAATAGTGAAAGGTAGTGAGCTCAAATAGCAAATAAACGGTTGAATTTTAGTTCTCCTATAGATTTTCTCTGCAGCCTATAAAGTTCCATTTTGCTTGCTCATCTTTGCTTTTTTCATCGTACATAGTACAGAGTACATTCAGTGATGCAGTGGGAAATTTAAAAAAAAATGCTCCAATCAAACAACAACCAGTATTGCCAGAAATGAATTACATTTTCATTAAAGCAGAATGTACTTTTTTGTTTAAGATACATCAGTTTGATACTACTTACTATGATGTATGAATTTATTATAGGTCATAAAGATTTCTGTCAGGCTTAAAAGATGGACAAACTCAGTTTAAGTGGGTTTACCCTCCACTACATACTTTCTGTAATATTGCTTAAAGAATATAGCTTAAACCACACGTCTAAGAACAGTATTTAATAATTCCATGGAATTGAATTCACTGTGGCTGTAATATTGTAATAATAAGATAAAAGGAGCCTTTGAGGAGTATAACCTTCATAAGCTTCAATATAATACAATATACGCTTTATTATAGCTGTCTCCAGGGGTGATTTTAGACCGTTTTTTCAGCCCCCCCTTGAACATCTTCTAAGTGATTTTTTTTTTCTATGGTATTCTATTATAATATTACTACAGGGTCTTATAGTTTTTCTATATTTGTATACCTAGTATCTGTTCCAGGATACTTTAGTATCTGCTCCTCAGTGGTTTCAGTGAAACCTGAGTGTCATGGAGAGGATTTATTGTCCCCTTCTTGAATCCATTGTATCCATACCTCCTAAAAGGCTCTATGCAGGTCTATAGATGTTCTGGTCACTCGCTGTTGGCCTACTAGTTTTACTCTATTTGAGTAAATTCAGTAAATCAATGTGCATGTGCAGCACACATTAAATAAAATGTAATTCATTAATTAAAAAATTTGGCGCTCGCAAAGCGTGCGAGTCACCCTTCTCTGGGGAGGGTCCCCCAAACCTCACGTCTTAAAATCGCCCCTGGCTGTCTCAAATAGCTTCTCCTGAGCTTTTGATTGAGATTTACTATTCAGCAAAGTTCAGTTTCCTTGGATCGGAAACTTTAGACAAAACAACGGTTTATGTAGAGAAAAAGAAATCAATATAGTTTTTTTCAATACTGACAAGGCTATAAATCACTTCTGCAGCAGGGTGAGTGAAGAAAGTGAATGAAAAGAGCTGGGGAAGGAGGAGGCAGAAGGTCCCTAGAAATCAATTTTCACACATTAGAACTATTAGTTTATTGAGAGGTGAAAGACAGATTGAAGGCTGGCCATTAAAGGGAGCTGTAACTGTAAAATAGCTTTTCCATTGATAAGCTTTCTTTAAAGTGATGCTCTTTGACAAGCATCACTTTAAATAATCTCTTTTGGATACAAAACAAAAAAATAAGTATAAATGTGTAAATAATGAGATATCTACCATTTGAAAAACATGACATCTACCCACAAAACAAAGTGTGGTACTTTTTAAAAGGATACTGGGTAACTTAAGCTGTTGGTTTAATAATACTTTTGACAGATTGGATCCCTAATATTATAGATTGTTTTGACACCAAAGACGGAGCCATGTTTTCTTCATGTTTTTTTTACACTTCATGCTACTTGGATTAAAAACTAAAACCACATTTTTTGTATTAGGCTAGTAGTAGATATAGTATAGTATATAGATAGTAGGCTCCATGCTAACAGTTTAGCATACACTAGTGATAGTAGACCAATGGTATTAATCTCAAAATTGAAAATGGGAATTTGTGGCAGCTCTAAAGCTAAATGATAAGTAATGTTGAATGATTTGTGGCCAAGTCTGGCAGTTTTGTGATTGGTAAAATGTACATGAACTAACTACGAGCGAATACTTTTCCCGTTTACAGAGGACGTGAAGGTGGTGGGTGTTGCATAGTAACACAAATATTTTCTTTTTTGCCACATTAACAGTGGTTTTGGATTAATAAAAGCACTTCATTTCCCATGCTGATTCTCCTTTTACCGTGGATTCAAGTTTGATGCTCTAAACTGGATACCGGTGCACTTTTCAATACAATTTACCGAAGCTGGCAGACATTTGCTAATTTTCTGGAGTAGTTTTTCACTGCATGAAGACGTCAATATTTTTAAGGAGAACTATACAGTTACAAATTCGTCCAAGCCCCAGACAACTTCCTGCACTCTATCTTACACAACAGGCCATTGGGATAGAAAAAAGGATACATTTATAGCCTATAAGTTAAAGGTAGTTAACCAGAAAAACTAATCTTCAATTGTTTTCCTAATAACATTTTCTATGTGAAGAGAGGACATCAAGTTAGTTATTTCATGGAACCAAAAGGACCTACATATCGACAAAATAGTCATTTTGATTAAACAGAACAACCACATCATTTTAAAAAAGAGAGTATGTAAATAATATCAATTTTTTGTTCTTTAAATAAATAAACGATAATCAATTTAGTGTGTAGCATTCATGAGATCACCATGGCTGTGAAATATTGATACGAAAAGTGCCTGGATAACACATCCTGAAGAGAAAATAGTTAGGAAATGAGGCTTCAATTAAGAAGATGTGTTTTCCTTCTTGTCAGCACAAACAGCGGGGGAAGAAAAGCCCATTAAAGCAGATCTGACGTGAGGAACGACTATATGTCACCCCGCTGACTGGCCTGACAATATTCTCTCAGGGCTGTGTATTTGAATAGTGTGAATATTTATGTCCAGAGGTGTTTGCCTGTTCTTAATGTCTGTGGTCTTTAAGTAGATAAAGAAGACAGTTATTGTCTCCTGTAAGTGGCCATGGATTAATAGAGGCTTGTACTGCCAGAGGAAGCATTAAGGGCTCTTCATTATTTAATAATTCCCTGGTATACACTGTGGGGTTGGGAGATGCACTATTAGCTGTATATGCACAAGAAAAAACCCTGTCTAGCAGTATCAGTTTATCAATTATACTGCAGCTTGATTATTGCAAATAGGTCCTATCCAGGTGATGTGGTGGTAACTATAATGGTGGCTAAACTACTGCAGCGACTATCATAAGGCCAACAACTATCAATATAAAGAGAAATTTATCAGTAAAAGCAGTAATTTATTCTTTTATTTCCCCTTAAAAGTCCCTATTCTCGTACAACTTAAATTAATTTGATGTACTTACTACAATGCATACTATGAATTTAGGTCATGGAGATTTTATGTCAACCTGAAAAGGTGGGTAAAATATTTTTTTTCCATAGTCCCTAGTCCTATATCACAAAACCTCAGTATGTATACAGTTAGCAATGAGCAAATTACAGGAGAGAAGGATGACACTCTTACATCCAACACATTTCAGGCATTCATTCTGTGGAATAAAAGAGAAAGCATAAAGAGAAAGCCTGAAAACGAAATAAGCCTATGCTGTGTTTCTGTAGTATTGTATACTCTATGTATAGCGGCGTGTAGTATTTCTTTATTTCCAAAAGTGTATAGCATGCAAAACCTGCAATGTACAAAGCAAAGATCGTGGTCATATAAAAGCAATGCCTTTCCATTCCCATGGGCAATATTCAATCCCAATTGTTTACACGAGAACAGGTGTGGCTTGCTTTAATAACAATGAGCATTGAGGAGGACTGCCGCTGAAGGACATTATAGTATCTCTTGACCTTGCAAACATGGATTATGGTGCAAGTCTGGCACAGCAGGGGCCGACTGCACATTACGTGCCCTGCAATCCTCTACACTCAATAAGCTGAGGCACAATTTATGACGAACAGACAGCCCTAGAGTGTATGTGTTGGTCTCAAACGTGGATTATGGGATGCACAAATGGTGATGTGTGGGTGTCAGGAGATGTGGTGGACGGCGATGTTTCAAGTTTCAAGGTTCAGCTGTAAGTGAACAAAATCTTCCCAGGGGACATTTAGAGGAAATACTACGGGCCTCAAGTCACTGCTGGATCATAAACATATGATCTATGGCAGTCTTAACACCATCGTGTTTGCTCTCTTATTTCCACTGCATCGCTTTCTCTAAGGGCTGTTGTCTCTGAGGAGCAATAGAGTTTCCCTCAAGTGGACTGCATTAGTGTAATTCCTCCCAGGATGTTGACACAAACCCAGGGCCGCCAATTAGATGTCAATACTTGGCTTTGTCCATTAATTGAACTGCCATTCTTTTATGAGACACAACAAGGATGGGTGAGCAAGCACACAGATCAGGAGCAAAGAGCTGAGTCAAATGTATTTCACTACTGTGCCAGTCACCTTCTCAGTTGGAGATCGCCAACTAGGTCTACATTAAATCTACTTTATGATGATGCAATTAATGCAGTACAGGGTTGGTTATAGTGCAATCCATCTCAGATTACTGCTCAGATTACTTATAATGTAATCGGTAACATAATCCACTGGAGTACTCAAAACATACCTAAAATAATCTGATTCATTCATTCATTCATTTTTTAATTCCATTTAATAGACTGTAATAGGGACCAGTATCAACTATTATTGTGTAACATGGTGTTCATCTCACAATCAAAATGCTTTCCCCCCAGACATACTGAGAAACCCAACAACAATCAGAGTCATCTGGAGTTATCTAGTTTCTGTGTTTGTTCAGTAGCTGTAATGGATTACAGTAACTAGATTAATTAGATTACTGTAACCCCAATCCATGTATTAATTCATTCCCCAACTCTGCAAATAGTGTAAAACTACACACCTTTGCAAATACGAAGGCAAATATGAGGATAAATGCAAAATGAACTCCTCCTAACCAATAAATGGCTTCGAGACAAGCCCGTCTGACCACAATTATGGTTTCTTTTTAACAGACATTAAAGGGGGGTCTTTTACTAATTTTGGGCTATTTAAACTGTTCCTGGGGGTCTTTACAAGATGTTTGTGAAGTCTATATAAAAATAAAATCCTAAAATGAGCTTCTGTGGTGTGTGTTTCAGTCTCTCATTTTCTCCATTGTAAAGAACAGGCTGTTTTGAGGGCGTGGAGGTTGTATGTAATGAGCACTGCTGTGATTGGTTCCAATCGCCTGGCGGAGGCGGAGAGCAGAGCGCCCATGCTGCTCAAGGTAAACAAATAAACTTGAAGCTGTAATTTACCATAACCATGGTGGCCACTCCAGAACCAACACTGAGACCGGACATGTTTGAGCCGGAGTCTGACCCAGAATGGGAAGAGGCAGCTGAGCGGTTCCACTTAGTTTCTCAATGATAACAATTCTGTGTAATATTGTACTTTCGTGCGTTGTGTTTGTGTGTATGTGGGTGTGTGAGCGACACTCTCTGCTGTAGCCAGTCTGTTTATCGCTCATGTCCATAAGCTTATTAAATACAACTTGCAGACAAGCTAGGATTGACAATTTTGTTGAGCTAGCCAATTGGATGCAACCTATTTGCATCCAAACAGCACAGCGCAAACAACCAAACGATTGTACTAATGGTGGCTAAAGTTTACCAAGCTGGACACGTTCGACAGACTTATAAAACAGACACTGGTCCCAACAAATAACTTTAAGATGAGTCCTGACTCCAACCAATAACTTTAAAAGATGTGTCCTGACTCCAGCTTTAGTTTTCTTACTTCTTCCACACCCAACAAGCCCGTGGCTTGCCCCACTAGTTCGTTAGCTAACGAGTAGTCGAATATACTAACTAGATTAACTGGCAAATAAAATCAAAACATGGTGACACTTACAGATTCCAAGTTTGCAGATGGGTCATGTACAGTATGAATTGCTCCATCTTTAAACTTCAATTTAGATGCTAATCCTGCTGTGAACTGCCCCTGGTTGCTGAAGCAGTCCGGCGTGAAGTGATTATCAGACACATAGGCTACAAGAATTAGCTAACTGTAGCCGGGACGTTGTTGTTAAAAATAAAATTAATCCACTCTGTCCTGGCATTTTCGCGTGTTGGGAGACTGTGCAGGGATCTATGTTGCTGCCTGCATCCTACAACTGAACAACTGGAGTGTTGGGATCTGGCCCTGGACATGTTGCAGTTGTAGCTCCACTGCTTCCATGTCCTCCGACACGGAAAGGCACAATAGAACAGTCATTCAAGTCGGAATTCCCAGTCGGAAACTCGGGCAAGATCCAACTTTGTAGTTTACATTTGTAATGTAATTTGGTTGATTTGAGCTCAAAGTTACGAGATAGATGTCTTTACTAGCCTGCAGTACTAGACTACTAATGTTCACATTCAGTGATATGCACCGATGGCGCTGTAGTAGTTGATGTATGTCCTCTTTAGTTGCTTGTAACTTTCTGAGACTTGCCATACAAACATGAGTTCGCTGCGGGTGTCCATGTTTTCCCCAGAAGATGCACTGGAACACATTTAGATTGGAAGTAATGAATACCGACTCAGAACTATCGACTTCCGAGTACAATGGAATGCACCATAAGCAACGGCTTGCTGCGCAGCCAGGAGCTGCATTTTGAGACGAGGTAAATGGGAGTGGTTGTTCACCTGGGGTTGGGCATGCTCTGATAGGGGTTGGATTATGATAAAATCCCCAGTTATGACGTTTAAACAGGGGACTTTTCAAAACGGCCTGTTGTTTGGACCATTTTTTGAAAAAGGAAACTTCCAGATTTCACTTTTTCTTGGCTACTAAGGTCAATGATAACACGTGGAACATGTATAAGGGCCAGGAATAAGTATAAATATTCCTGGATTTTTACTATTTGGTCATTACTTCAGACTGTCTTTGCTCTAGTATGTGTTTAAATTGGATTTGTTTGAATAGGCTGATGCCCAAAACCCTGCAATTATAATCCCCCAATGTGTATCACCTTTTCATTGAATCATGCTATTTAGAGAACCACAGTTCTCCAACAGGATTTGGCTGCAACTAGAACATATTAAGTAGAAATGTATGAAGGAATAGTGAGAAAATGATGGATTGCAGCACTATGTGTGTTTATGTTAATCCACTGTCATAGGGGTGACAGAGTGGCCTAGTGAAATGAGGTTGCCCCGCGTCAGCAAGCGCCTGCCATGTTGACACGTCACTGAGCAAGGCACTGAATCCCCACCAGCTCCAGGGTGCTATTCTGTAGCTGACCCTGACCTCTGACCTTCCTACGGAGAAGGGCAAGAGAAAAGAGAATTTCCCTGTAGGGATTAATAGTATAATGGATTTCATATGCCTTTGCACAAAACTAAACATTTAAACCCCACAATAGGGACACCACAATTGAAATTAAATCGTAGTTTGCCACCTTGAGGGAAAATCCTTATACACATTATCAAGTATGCATTTAAATATAGATGCAAACAATGATTGTAAGAGTCCAAGGCTTTTATATAATTTTTTTAGATTGTTATATTAAGACTTAAAGGAACCACCTAAACTGCAATACCCCAACAGAAAACAGAAATTAGTGAAGAAGGCAAAAGAGGTAGTGAGTGACAGAGCAAGACAGACACAGACAAAAAAGTACGCATGTGTAGGAATGAGTAAAAGCGAAAATTAAAGACAGTGAAGGTAATGGAGAAAGAAAAGGTGTGGTGGAGCTCGGGTAAAGAGAGTCATGTCATCAAATCAAGTTCATGATGAAGTCGATTATTATGTTCTTAGATCCTAGTTTGAAGTTTGAAGCTATGTGTATTTTGGCAACCCTGGGGAGTTTAGAGGCAAGATTCACAACAAAATAAGAGACTCTGGAGACAGTGGACAGGGCAAACAGAAAAATGTCTTTAATAAGGCTTAAGGGAAGAGGGGCGGGGAGGAGGGGGGGGGGAGTGGGTGTAAATCCAAGCTAAAGTATCTTCCTGTCTGTGTCTTTGGCCCTGTGTCTCCTCCCTAGGGTTGGGGCGCTCTAGTACCCGCTTGATTTGATGGTTTCCCACCAGCTTCTTGGTGTATGGGGAGGTGTTGTCTGGTTGCTCCTCTGTGCTTTAAACACCTCCCTCCGCAATGTGACTTTCAGTCAGCAGATGTCGCAGATAGACCATGTGTTGTTCAACATGGCTTTGGTCTCAATGAAAATGAATGCATATACAGTACAATTGACCTTTTCTTAATTAAATGTTCATCTCAGGGCAAGCTTTGAATGAAATAAAATACAAATATAACAACAGCTTTTTGTTATTATCTTTTTGAGGGCTTGGAGGCAGAAGGGCATAACTACATATATCTATATCTATATCAAGTAAAAACTCTTAGTAAAAACTCAGATCTCTTTAGTGGTGTAAATATCTCTTTACTTGTGTATTTATGTGATGACATAATAATTATCAAAAGATATTTTTATTTTTTAACAATCAAAGTTATGTTCTTCTGTTATGGCTCTTCTGTAAATTTGCCAAAACCTATTTATGCCCCCCTGGCTGCAAGCCCTCGGTTTGTCTGCAGTTATTTGCACTTTGAACAGTTGGTTTGGTAAAACAGCTGCAATGCCATAACTCATGAATGAGTAAAATCATAGTGAACATTAAATTATTTAGCTCAAGCTTCATATGGAGTTCAAACGTCAGGGTCTGGAAGTAAATTCCCATTCCCAATCCCCATTCATTTTTTCCCATAGGGACTTTAATTATTAGCTATGATGTTTTAATGGTGTAAGGCAGACTTACCATGGACTATCAGATTGTGGAGTGACTATTTACTTTCCTGTAGAAGCCATCAGTTGATCTGACTTCAGCTTCATTGTTCAGAAATCCTTTTATTCCCGAGTTGCTTGTGAAATACACACTACCCACAAGCTTAGTATGTTCCCATCAATCAGAGAGGTCTCTGTTACCATAGAAACATTACCCACTCCTTGTTGCCCCCATATCCACCATGTTTTTACTGTCAGACATGATGTCTAATTTAAGGGATGAGGGGAAAAGTGTGTGCAGGGGCAAATATCAGGAATCACTATTCTATTATCATATTGAATCACTGTTAAAATGAGGAAAAGGGGTCATCACTTGAGATGAGTAGCTCATTCCCTTTTAAAAAACATAATGTACACAGTACTTTTAGTAGTAACGTCTGACTGATCATTTTCAATGAAGTTGGCAGGGACACA
This sequence comes from Hoplostethus mediterraneus, assembly GCA_034670385.1. Lineage (NCBI taxonomy): Eukaryota > Metazoa > Chordata > Actinopteri > Trachichthyiformes > Trachichthyidae > Hoplostethus > Hoplostethus mediterraneus. The sequence continues at coordinate 1,286,846 of JAXDDW010000002.1, forward strand.
TTTAGGCATGCAAGACCATGCACACTCAAATCACTACTAGTTCAATTCCATTTTACGTAGTCCATCGATCTTTGAAAAAGTTATCAACAGTAGCTGATCCACACATAATATGAACCAAATAGCTTATAACAGCCTAACTAAACAGCCACAGTAAGTGCATGGAGTCATTACAGATATGTTTTCTATGGCGACATAGCCTATGTGGAGAGTTTCAATCATGAATTTTTCATCATGTATTTCATATAAAAAAAACACACACTGTGGTAGAATGCAGGTTTAATCAGTTGAGTTCATGCTTTTTGTTTTTAGAAATGTACAACATTACAGGCATTATCTATATTAACAGTAAAGATAATATCACATATTAGTGCATCATTTAAAATCACATGAAAGTGTTGCTACCTGGGTTGCTAGGTGAGGTCACAGAGCGACGTTTGTGACTTCATGGTCAGGAATGGGATGTAACACTGGGATCCTGCTGAACATACAGTCGGTCAAGCGGTAACTGAATATGTAACTTGGTAATTGAGGTAGCAGGTAAGCAACTTTGCTTTGTTTGGAATGAACAGAAGACGAACTGGGTGAACTGAGCAGCGCCACCTACAGAAACTTCAACAGAAAATCCAAGGAAAAAGACCACTGGCCACGCTGAGTACCGATGGATCTCCGGGAAGTGTAGCTCAGAAGCACCACAACAAGAACCGCTTAGCACCAAAGATGACGGCAAATTCACCCCAATGACTGCCCTGCAGAAGCTTCCAGTGAGGGAAAACATATGCTGGTAAGGTGGATCGATTTGTTAAAACAGCTGAATTGCCATGACTCACAGTGACTATCAAACTATTTAGCTCGATTATATTAGTTTCACGCTGATTTGCAAGCTGCTTGCTCTGTTTTGATGGGAGTTACTTTTTGTTTGACGCCAACATTTGCCAATAAATAAGTAAAGGGTTTAGAACTAGGTAATCAAGTATATACGTAAGCTGGTTTGCGGATCTGCATGTATGTGTTTGATCTGTCCAAGTATGTTGGGGAAGTTTCTACAGCTACTTCAGAAAGCAGGTACAGTAGGTAAGTAAATAAGCATTTAGATGAATAGTCAATAAACGGGTAAATACACATGTAACTAAGTAAGATTTGAGTTTGAGTGTTTCTGCATGTAAGTCTATAGCATAAACCAATACATAAGTAAAGTATTCAAAACTAGGTAAACAAGTAAATAAGTAAACTTGTTTGTGTGTATGCATGCATATGTTAGACCTTCCCCAGTAGTAAGCAGCTTTCAATGTGTATGCATGTATATGTTAGGTCTGTCCACATCTACAGGTAGGTTAGAAAACATGTAAGTATCAGGTAAGTTATCAGATAAGTAAACAGTTCAACAAGTAAATATCGAAGTTGGTAAACAAGTAAAGTAGTAACAAGCAGATTTGTGATTGTTTGCATATAGAGGTTATACATAATACATCTTGAACGGTAAGTAATCTTTACACAGGGATTTAGAATTAAGTAAGTAAGCAGGTAAGCAAGAAAATAAGCATTTCAATGACAAAATAAGCAGGTAAATAGGCAGGTAGGTAAACAGGTAAGAATGTGTACCAGTAGTTAAATAAGTAATTAAGGATGGAGGGTTGTGAGTGTATTCATGTATGCAAGTTTGTGGACATGTACATGAATATGTTCTATCTGTCCCACTAGGATGGTGATCTTTCTACAGGTAAGTCAGAAGGCATGTAAGTAAATATGCAGTTGAATAATGTTGTAAATGAGCAGGTAACTAAGAAGGTAAGTAAACATGGACATAAGTAAGCAACCAGGTAAACAATTAAATAACTAAGTTGGTAAACAACTAAATAAGTAACAAGCAGATTTGTGATAGAGGTTATACATGTCTTAAACGGTAGGTGATCTTTTTACAGGGATGTTGAAATTCATGTACCAAAACCTTAAACCAAGTCTGCAAAAATACAAGCACATTTCTGTTTTCCACTAAGTAAGATGGTTTGAGTGTTTATGCATGTAAGTCTATAGCATAAACCAATACATAAGTAAAGTATTCAAAACTAGGTAAACAAGTAAATAAGTAAACTTGTTTGTGTGTATGCATGCATATGTTAGACCTTCCCCAGTAGATCTTACTATAGGTAGATTCAAAATCAGGTAATCAAGCAAGTAACAAGTTACATTAGTACATGAATGAAGAGATAATCAGGTAAGTAAACAGACAAGTAAATATGCAGGGACCTGAATCTTAGTCTGTGTAGAGTTCATGTTTGTAAAGGTAAGTTTTACAAAAAGTAAATAAACAGGAAGATAAGTAAGTATTGCAATGAGTCAGTAAGAAAGTAAATAAGCAGGTAAGTAAACAAGGAAATGAATGTGTCTGTAAACATGGAAAAAGTAAGCAGCTTTCAATGTGTATGCATGTATATGTTAGGTCTGTCCACATCTACAGGTAGGTTAGAAAACATGTAAGTATCAGGTAAGTAATTATGTAACTAAACAGTTAAACAAGTAAATATCTAAGTTGGTAAACAAGTAAAGTAGTAACAAGCAGATTTGTGATTGTTTGCATATAGAGGTTATACATAATACATCTTAAACGGTAAGTGATCTTTACACAAGGATGTTAGAACTCAGGTAAGTAAGCAGGTAAGGAAGTAAATAAGCATTTCAATGACAAAATAAGCAGGTAAATAGGCAGGTAGGTAAACAGGTAAGAATGTGTACCAGTAGTTAAATAAGTAATTAAGGATGGAGGTTTGTGAGTGTATTCATGTATGCAAGTTTGTGGACATGTACATGAATATGTTCTATCTGTCCCAATAGGATGGTGATCTTTCTACAGGTAAGTCAGAAGGCATGTAAGTAAATATGCAGTTGAATAATGTTGTAAATGAGCAGGTAAATAAGAAGGTAAGTAAACATGGACATAAGTAAGCAACCAGGTAAACAATTAAATAACTAAGTTGGTAAACAACTAAATAAGTAACAAGCAGATTTGTGATAGAGGTTATACATGTCTTAAACGGTAGGTGATCTTTTTACAGGGATGTTGAAATTCATGTAGCAAAACCTTAAACCAAGTCTGCAAAAATACAAGCACATTTCTGTTTTCCACTAAGTAAGATGGTTTGAGTGTTTATGCATGTAAGTCTATAGCATAAACCAATACATAAGTAAAGTATTCAAAACTAGGTAAACAAGTAAATAAGTAAACTTGTTTGTGTGTATGCATGCATATGTTAGACCTTCCCCAGTAGATCTTACTATAGGTAGATTCAAAATCAGGTAATCAAGCAAGTAACAAGTTACATTAGTACATGAATGAAGAGATAATCAGGTAAGTAAACAGACAAGTAAATATGCAGGGACCTGAATCTTAGTCTGTGTAGAGTTCATGTTTGTAAAGGTAAGTTTGACAAAAAGTAAATAAACAGGAAGATAAGTAAGTATTGCAACGAGTCAGTAAGAAAGTAAATAAGCAGGTAAGTAAACAAGGAAATGAATGTGTCTGTAAACATGGAAAAAGTAAGCAGCTTTCAATGTGTATGCATGTATATGTTAGGTCTGTCCACATCTACAGGTAGGTTAGAAAACATGTAAGTATCAGGTAAGTAATTATGTAACTAAACAGTTAAACAAGTAAATATCTAAGTTGGTAAACAAGTAAAGTAGTAACAAGCAGATTTGTGATTGTTTGCATATAGAGGTTATACATAATACATCTTAAACGGTAAGTGATCTTTACACAAGGATGTTAGAACTCAGGTAAGTAAGCAGGTAAGGAAGTAAATAAGCATTTCAATGACAAAATAAGCAGGTAAATAGGCAGGTAGGTAAACAGGTAAGAATGTGTACCAGTAGATAAATAAGTAATTAAGTATGGAGGTTTGTGAGTGTATTCATGTATGCAAGTTTGTGGACATGTACATGAATATGTTCTATCTGTCCCACTAGGATGGTGATCTTTCTACGGGTAAGTCAGAAGGCATGTAAGTAAATATGCAGTTGAATAATGTTGTAAATGAGCAGGTAAATAAGAAGGTAAGTAAACATGGACATAAGTAAGCAACCAGGTAAACAATTAAATAACTAAGTTGGTAAACAACTAAATAAGTAACAAGCAGATTTGTGATAGAGGTTATACATGTCTTGAACGGTAGGTGATCTTTTTACAGGGATGTTGAAATTCATGTACCAAAACCTTAAACCAAGTCTGCAAAAATACAAACACATTTCTGTTTTCCACTCAGTTTACAATTCTGAATCACTGTTTTTACAAAACACCACACAATTCTGCACATATCAAAACTAAAATCTCTTGTGTTCAAGTCGACAGCGCTACCAAAATCCTGAACTGAATTCACCAATCGGCCACATTGATCGCATACAGCTACAAAATAGTTGCGAAAATGTTCATCTCTAAAACAGGAGTCACCTTTGGCCCTCTTCTCTGATTTGTAATTGAACATGTTAGCAACTAGTTTGTGCCTGTGATGTGTGGCCAATTGGTAACTTCAGTGATTTCAGTTTTGAGGGTTTGCTTAAGGGTTTGACACATGACACAAAGTGTACTTTGTTTTGAGTTGCGTTCACTATTTGCATGTGAGACAGAGAGAGGATCCATCATCCTTCCAGAAGGAAAGCCAGTGGGAATCAGACTGGCAGCAGATTCGCCGAACCGAGGGACTCAGCAGAATAACTGGATTGAATATTGATTACGGTGTGGAATGGTTCATCTTGGCACTGTCCAGTATGACTAAATGACCAACTGCAGCTGGAAATGTTTTAAACGATTGTGTTTGTCTTCCAGAGTGAAAGAGATTGGGACCGAGACTAGCAGTAGATTCGCCGAACCTAGGGAGTCAGCGAAATGGGTGACTTGTATATTGTTTGAGGTGTGGTCTGGATGCAGGAAAGACTCACGCTGGTGGGCTGGTTCTCCCTGCATCTGGCACCTGCCATTTTGGCTAAATGGTCAACTGCATATGCAAATGTTTTAAATTTGTGTGTTAGTCTTCCAGAAAGAAAGATAGGGGGAACGAGACTGGCAGCAGATTCGCTGACCCTAGGGACTCAACAGAATAACTGGATTGAATATTGATCACGGTGTGGAATGGTTCATCCTGGATCCGGCACTGGCCAGTATGGCTAAATGACCAACTGCAGCTGGAAATGTTTTAAACGATTGTGATTGTCTTCCAGAGTGAAAGAGATTGGGACCGAGACTAGCAGTAGATACGCCGAACCTAGGGACTCAGCGAAATGGGTGACTTGTATATTGTTTGAGGTGTGGGCTGGATGCAGGAAAGACTCAAGCTGGTGGGCTGGGTTCTCCCTGCATCTGGCACCTGCCATTTTGGCTAAATGGTCAACTGCAGATGCAAATGTTTTAAATTTGTGTTTTAGTCTTCCAGAAGGAAAGCCAGTGGGAATTCGACTGGCAGCAGATTCGCTGACCCTAGGGACTCAGCAGAATAACTGGATTGAATATTGATTCACGGTGTGGAATGGTTCATCCTGGATCCGGCACTGGCGAGTATGGTTAAATGAGCAACTGCAGCTGGAAATGTTGTCAACGATTGTGATTGTCTTCCAGAGTGAAAGAGATTGGGACCGAGACTAGCAGTAGATACGCCAAACCTAGGGACTCAGCGAAATGGGTGACTTGTATATTGTTTGAGGTGATGGGATGGATGCAGGAAAGACTCAAGCTGGTGGGCTGGTTCTCCCTGCATCTGGCACCTGCCATTTTGGCAAAATGGTCAACTGCAGATGCAAATGTTTTAAATTTGTGTTTTAGTCTTCCAGAAGGAAAGCCAGTGGGAATTCGACTGGTAGCAGATTCGCCGACCCTAAGGACGCCGCAGAATAACTGGATTGAATATTGATCACGGTGTGGAATGGTTCATCCTGGATCCGGCACTGGCGAGTATGGTTAAATGAGCAACTGCAGCTGGAAATGTTGTCAACGATTGTGTTTGTCTTCCAGAGTGAAAGAGATTGGGACCGAGACTAGCAGTAGATACGCCGAACCTAGGGACTCAGCAGAATAACTGGATTGTAGCTGATCCACACATAATATGAACTGAATAGCTAATAACAGCCTAACTAAACAGCCACAGTAAGTGAATGGAGTCATTACAGATATGTTTTCTATGGCGACATAGCCTATGTGGAGAGTTTCAATCATGAATTTTTCATCATGTATTTCATATTAAAAAAAACACACACTGTGGTAGAATGCAAGTTTAATCAGTTGAGTTCATGCTTTTTGTTTTTAGAAATGTACAACATTACAGGCATTGTCTATATTAACAGTAAAGATAATATCACATATTAGTGCATCATTTAAAATGACATGAAAGTGTTGCTACCTGGGTTGCTATTGGTGAGGTCACAGAGCGGCGTTTGTGACTTCATGGTCAGGAATGGGATGTAACACTGGGATCCTGCTGAACATACAGTCGGTCAAGCGGTAACTGAATATGTAACTTGGTAATTGAGGTAGCAGGTAAGCAACTTTGCTTTGTTTGGAATGAACAGAAGACGAACTGGGTGAACTGAGCAGCGCCACCTACAGAAACTTCAACAGAAAATCCAAGGAAAAAGACCACTGGCCACGCTGAGTACCAATGGATCTCCGGGAAGTGTAGCTCAGAAGCACCACAGCAAGAACCGCTTAGCACCAAAGATGACGGCAAATTCACCCCAATGACTGCCCTGCAGAAGCTTCCAGTGAGGGAAAACATATGCTGGTAAGGTGGATTGATTTGGTAAAACAGCTGAATTGCCATAACTCACAGTGACTATCAAACTATTTAGCTCAACCTGAATATATTGGTTCCATGCTGATTTGCAAGCTGCTTGCAGTTTTTTCACATTTGCTTTGACTTAATTTTCACAACAGAGTTTCAAAGTGCAAAACTCTTAATGCACAATTTGATACTCCTAATTTCTTTTTGTATTTGGCATGCAAACTCAAAAAGAAAACTATCAAATGAGGCAAAGTAGTTGAAATTATGTACAGTAAGCATTTCCTGTGATATTCTGAATGTTAATTCATTCATTTATTTAGTTGCATGTACACATTTTGAATGCATCTTGTATATTACAGCATTACTATATTTGTTCATCTTCAGTGATTATAGTAAATGTCTGTATAGTAATCAAAATATGTAATGGCTTGGTGTCTTTACAGTAAGGCAGCTACACTCGTATCGTCGTACAGTTAATTTACGGCATACAGTAAGGTAGATTAACTGAATGTTTTCATCTCCTTTTGCATAAATGTTGTGTTTTGGACACATGCAGTGTTCCTTATGTCTCTTTCTTGCATAATGATGGACACCAGTACATACATTTTTCCTTGTACAATATGTACCTGCAGGAGGATTTTGATATCACAGGGAATGCTTACTGTACATAATTCCAAAAACATCACTACAGCTGAGGTTGAAAACCTTTTACTCATCACTATTTGGGTAATCTAAATAATAGAAAATGAGAAATGTGTGCTCTGTTTTGATGGGAGTTACTTTTTGTTTGACGCCAACATTTGCCAATAAATAAGTAAAGGGTTTAGAACTAGGTAATCAAGTATATACGTAAGCTGGTTTACGGGTCTGCATGTATGTGTTTGATCTGTCCAAGTATGTTGGGGAAGTTTCTATAGCTACTTCAGAAAGCAGGTACAGTAGGAAAGTAAATAAGCATTTAAATGATTAGTCAATAAACAGGTAAGTACACATGTAACAAGTAAGATGGTTTGAGTGTTTATGCATGTAAGTCTATAGCATGAACCAATACATAAGTAAAGTATTCAAAACTAGGTAAACAAGTAAATAAGTAAACTTGTTTGTGTGTATGCATGCATATGTTAGACCTTCCCCAGTAGATCTTACTATAGGTAGATTCAAAATCAGGTAATCAAGCAAGTAACAAGTTACATTAGTACATGAATGAACAGATAATCAGGTAAGAAAACAGACATGTAATATGCAGGGACCTGAATCTTAGTCTGTGTAGAGTTCATGTTTGTAAAGGTAAATTTGACAAAAAGTAAATAAACAGGAAGATAAGTAAGTAAGTATTGCAATGAGTCAGTAAGAAAGTAAATAAGCAGGTAAGTAAACAAGGAAATGAATGTGTCAGTAAACATGGAAAAAGTAAGCAGCTTTCAATGTGTATGCATGTATATGTTAGGTCTGTCCACATCTACAGGTAGGTTAAAAAAACATGTAAGTATCAGGTAAGTAATCATGTAACTAAAGAGTTAAACAAGTAAATATCTAAGTTGGTAAACAAGTAAAGTAGTAACAAGCAGATTTGTGATTGTTTGCATATAGAGGTTATACATAATACATCTTAAACGGTAAGTGATCTTTACACAAGGATGTTAGAACTCAGGTAAGTAAGCAGGTAAGAAAGTAAATGATTTTAAAAAATGGGTTTTTGGGGTAAAAACCCCAAAAAACCATAGAAAAAAGTAAAGGAAGGGGGGGAGGTATTTTTTTGCGGGTTTTTTGAAGAAAGTTTTTTCCCCCCCATTGGGGGACTTTTAAGGTAACGCATTAAGAAAAAAAAATTTAAAATTTTAAAGACAGGTAAAAAAGAAGGAAACAAAAGGGAATGTGGAAAACCCAAAAAAATTTAAAAAAAAGTGGTAAAAACTAAAAATAAAGAAAATTGGGGGTTTAAAATCATTAAAAATTAAAAAATTTAAAAAAATAAATTTTTTTCAATAAGAAGAAGGGGTTTTTAAATTAAAACTTTTAAAAAAAATAAAAAATTTTAAAAAAAAAATAAAAAAGAAATTGTTTTGGGTTTGCATGTTTTTTGTTTTTCCCCAGAGCTTCCATGGTAAAAAAAACGGAATAAGAAGAACTTCCCCTTAGTCGGGTCGGAAATGGTAAAAAAAACAAAAATGGGGAAATTTTTTTTAGCGGAGGCGGAAAGGAATTTGCGGGGAAAAAGTAAAAAAGAAAATAAAAAAATTAAAAAATAAGCGGTAAACAAAAAATAAAAAATTCGGGATTTTAAATTTTAAAAAAAAAAAAATTGAAAAAACAAAATTTTGTTTTCCATAGAGGGTTTTGATTTTTTCATAATCAAACATAAAAATACAAAATAAGTAAAAAAAGGTAAAAATAAAAAGTAAAACGGGTTTTTGGAAAGCAAAATTTTTAATTATAATTTTAATTGGTAAAAAAAAAAGGGAAACAAGCAATAAAAATTTAATTATACATGTAAAGGTAGGTAAGAAAAACGACAATTTAATTTTGCGGGACCGAAAGTGGTGGGTTTTTTTTGTAAAAAATTTTGAAAAAAAAAACAAAAAAAAAAGTTTAAAAGGGGGGTTTTGTGGGGCTTTTCAATTTGGGAAGTACAGGGAAAGCATTGCCCACAGGTGGTGAAAGGGTGCAAAAAGCGGGAAAAAAATTGTTTTGTTGTTGAAAGGGCCCGGTAAAAAAGGGGTAAAAACTGGACTCAGGAAAGGAAAAACTTAAATTAGTTGTTAAAAATAAAAAGAAAAGGGGTTTTTGGGGGTTTCTGTTTTTAAGGGTAGGAAAATTTAAAACTGGGGGTAAAAAAATTTAAATTTTTTTTTTCCCAGAAGGGCGTGGAAAGGGGTTTTTCCTTTGGGGGACGCAACTAGAATGGAAAAGAAGTGACCCCTTTCCCTCCCGTGGGGGGGGTCCCCTTGGGGGGGTACCCCCTAACCCCCCCCAACCGGAAAAACGGTAGCCGGCCAGACAGGGGCCTGGTGGCGGGGCGGCCCGGGGGGGTCAATTGTGTTTGTCTTCCAGAGGGGAAAGACTTGGGCCGGTCTAGCATACTTTTCCCCCAAACCCGGGATGCGAAATGGGTGACTTGTAAATTGTTTGAGGTGTGCGATGGATGCAGGAAGGACTCAAGCTGGTGGGCTGGGTTTCCCTGCATCTGGCACCTGCCATTTAGGCTAAATGGTCAACTGCGGATGCAAATGTTTGAAATTTGTCTGTTAGTCTTCCAGAAGGGCAGTGGCAAGTTGGTGTACGCTAGTTGGGGTACGCTGAACTAGAATGGAGAAGTAAGATGACTCCTTTCCTCCACTGTTGGGGGGTCCCCCTTGGGCAGGTGTAGCCCCCCCAAGCCCCCCCCAAAATAGGGAAAAAGGTGGGAGGCCCAAAAGGGGCCGAAAGGTTTTTGGGGGGCCCGGGTGGGTTTTTTTTCCCGGGAGGAGAAGGGAAGTTAGCATTAATAAAAATAGCAGGAAATGGGGCAAATGTTTAGGGTAAAAAACAGGAAACTTGTGGGGGGTTAAATAAGGGAAAATTAAGGGGAGAGGTTTTTTTTGTTTAAAAGGGGATGCATTTTGGGGACCTGAAAAATGAAAAAAATTTTTTCCCCCCCTATACGGGGGTCCCCTGGGGAGGGGACCCCCTAAAACCGGGGAAACAGTAAGAAAATCCCAGGATTGGGGGGTGGGGGGGGCGGTAATTTGGGTTTTTTTAAGGGTAAACTTTGGGCCCAAAAAGTAAGCAAACCGGGGGAAACAAATTTAATTTTAAATTTTTTGGTTCATATGAAAGGTTTTGGGGGGTGGGTTTTCCCCTGTTTCCCCCCGGTTTAGGAAAATGGTCAACTGGGATGCAAAGTTTGAAATTTGTCTGTTAGTTTCCAGAAGGGCAGTGGCAAGTTGGTGTACGCTAGTTGGGGTACGCTGAACTAGAATGGAGAAGTAAGATGACTCCTTCCCTCCACTAGTCTGGGGGTCCACCTTGGGCAGGTGGTAGCACCCCCTAAGCCCCCCCAACCTAGGGAAACAGGTAGCCAGGCCCAGACAGAGGGCCCCGCCAGCGAGCGCCTAGTGGCCGGGCTGGCCACGGAGGAAGTAAGGAAGTAAATAAGCATTTCAATGACAAAATAAGCAGGTAAATAGGCAGGTAGGTAAACAGGTAAGAATGTGTACCAGTAGATAAATAAGTAATTAAGGATGGAGGTTTGTGAGTGTATTCATGTATGCAAGTTTGTGGACATGTACATGAATATGTTCTATCTGTCCCACTAGGATGGTGATCTTTCTACAGGTAAGTCAGAAAGCATGTAAGTAAATATGCAGTTGAATAATGTTGTAAATGAGCAGGTAAATAAGAAGGTAAGTAAACATGGACATCAGTAAGCAACCAGGTAAACAATTAAATAACTAAGTTGGTAAACAACTAAATAAGTAACAAGCAGATTTGTGATAGAGGTTATACATGTCTTAAACGGTAGGTAAATGGTCAACTGCGGATGCAAATGTTTGAAATTTGTCTGTTAGTCTTCCAGAAGGGCAGTGGCAAGTTGGTGTACGCTAGTTGGGGTACGCTGAACTAGAATGGAGAAGTAAGATGACTCCTTCCCTCCACTAGTCTGGGGGTCCACCTTGGGCAGGTGGTAGCACCCCCTAAGCCCCCCCAACCTAGGGAAACAGGTAGCCAGGCCCAGACAGAGGGCCCCGCCAGCGAGCGCCTAGTGGCCGGGCTGGCCACGGAGGAAGTAAGGAAGTAAATAAGCATTTCAATGACAAAATAAGCAGGTAAATAGGCAGGTAGGTAAACAGGTAAGACTGTGTACCAGTAGTTAAATAAGTAATTAAGGATGGAGGTTTGTGAGTGTATTCATGTATGCAAGTTTGTGGACATGTACATGAATATGTTCTATCTGTCCCACTAGGATGGTGATCTTTCTACAGGTAAGTCAGAAAGCATGTAAGTAAATATGCAGTTGAATAATGTTGTAAATGAGCAGGTAAATAAGAAGGTAAGTAAACATGGACATCAGTAAGCAACCAGGTAAACAATTAAATAACTAAGTTGGTAAACAACTAAATAAGTAACAAGCAGATTTGTGATAGAGGTTATACATGTCTTAAACGGTAGGTAAATGGTCAACTGCGGATGCAAATGTTTGAAATTTGTCTGTTAGTCTTCCAGAAGGGCAGTGGCTAGTTGGGGTACGCTGAACTAGAATGGAGAAGTAAGATGACTCCTTCCCTCCACTAGTCTGGGGGTCCACCTTGGGCAGGTGGTAGCACCCCCTAAGCCCCCCCAACCTAGGGAAACAGGTAGCCAGGCCCAGACAGAGGGCCTGCCAGCGAGCGCCTGGTGGCTGGGCTGGCCACGGAGGCTGGCGTCAATTGTGTTTGTCTTCCAGAGTGGAAGACATTGGGACCGAGTCTAGCAGTACATTTGCCAAACCTAGGGACTCAGCGAAATGGGTGACTTGTAAATTGTTTGAGGTGTGCGATGGATGCAGGAAGGACTCAAGCTGGTGGGCCTGGGTTTCCCTGCATCTGGCACCTGCCATTTAGGCTAAATGGTCAACTGCGGATGCAAATGTTTGAAATTTGTCTGTTAGTCTTCCAGAAGGGCAGTGGCAAGTTGGTGTACGCTAGTTGGGGTACGCTGAACTAGAATGGAGAAGTAAGATGACTCCTTCCCTCCACTAGTCTGGGGGTCCACCTTGGGCAGGTGGTAGCACCCCCTAAGCCCCCCCAACCTAGGGAAACAGGTAGCCAGGCCCAGACAGAGGGCCTGCCAGCGAGCGCCTGGTGGCTGGGCTGGCCACGGAGGCTGGCGTCAATTGTGTTTGTCTTCCAGAGTGGAAGACATTGGGACCGAGTCTAGCAGTACATTTGCCAAACCTAGGGACTCAGCGAAATGGGTGACTTGTAAATTGTTTGAGGTGTGCGATGGATGCAGGAAGGACTCAAGCTGGTGGGCTGGGTTTCCCTGCATCTGGCACCTGCCATTTAGGCTAAATGGTCAACTGCGGATGCAAATGTTTGAATTTGTTGTTAGCTTCCGAAGGGCAGGGAAGTTTGGTGTACGCTGTTGGGGGACGTGAATAGAATGGAGAAGTAAGATGACTCCTTCCCTCCCCAGTCTGGGGGGCCCCCTTTTGGGGAGGTGGGAGCACCCCCCAAGCCCCCCAACCCGGGAAACAGGTAGCAGGCCCAGACAGAGGGCCGCCCCGCGAGGTGTGGCGGGGCGGCCACGGGGGGGTGGGAATGTTTTGCTTTCCGGTAAGCATTGGGAAAAGGTTAGCGTACTTTTGAAATAGGGGGTTTTGGAAAAGGGTGCTTGTAAATTTTTGAGGTGTGGATGGAGCCCGGGAAGGGCTAAGCTGGTGGGCTTTTCCCTCTCGGCATGATTTAGGTAAATGGGAAATGGGTAAATTTAAATTTGTTGGTCTTCCAAGGGGAGTCAATTTTACCCAGTTGGGGTTAAACCTAATAGTAAAGAAGTGATTTTCCCCCCCTGTCTGGGGGGGTCCACTTCAGGTTTTTTTACCCCAAGGGCCCCCAATTTCCCTACCCCCCAAAAAAACCCCCTCAAAACAAAAAAAAAAAAAAAAAAAAAAAAAAAAAAAAAAAAAAAAAAAAAAAAAAAAAAAAAAAAAAAAAAAAAAAAAAAAAAACCCCCAAAAAAAAAAAAAAAAATTTTAAAAAAATTAAATTTGTAAAAATTAAAAAAAATTTAAACCTTTCCCCCCCCCCCCCCTTAAAAAACTTTTTTTTTTTTTTTTTTAAATTTTAAATTTTTTTTTCCCGGGGGAGAAATGTTTTAAAATTTTTTTGTTTCCAGAGGGAGTTTGGGGCCAGTTGGGGTACCTGAAAAAATGGGAAGAAATGTCCCCTTTAATTGTTGGGGGTCACTTGGGGGCAGGGGGGTGCCCCCCTGCCCCCCAATAGGGGAAAAGGTAGCCAAAAGGAGACAGAGGGCCCGCCAGGGCGCTAGTGGCCGGGCTGGAAAAGGGGGGAAGTAAGGAATAAAATGCTTTTCAAGAACAAAAAAATAAGCAGGAAAGGGGCAGGAGGTAAAACAGGTAAGGGGGTAAGAGTTTAAAAAAGATTTAAGGGATGGAGGTTTTGGAGTGTACATGTTGCAAATTTGTAATTAATGATTTGTTTATTTTGGTCATGGATGGGGATTTTCTACGGTATAGAAAGGGCTTAAGAAAAAATGCAGTGAAAAAATTTTTTGTAAAAAGAGAGGTAAATAAGAAGGTAAGTAAAATGGAATAGTAAGCAAACAGGTAAAAAAATTAAATAACTAAAATTGGTAAAACTAAATAAGTAACAAGCAGATTTTTGATAGAGGTTATACATGTCTTAAACGGTAGGTGATCTTTTTACAGGGATGTTGAAATTCATGTACCAAAACCTTAAACCAAGTCTGAAAAATACAAGCACATTTCTGTTTTCCACTCAGTTTACAATTCTGAATCACTGTTTTTACAAAACACCACTCAATTCTGCACATTTCAAAACTAAAATCTCTTGTGTTCAAGTCGACAGCGCTACCAAAATCCTGAACTGAATTCACCAATCGGCCACATTGATCGCATACAGCTACAAAATAGTTGCGAAAATGTTCATCTCTAAAACAGGAGAGTCACCTTTGGCCCTCTGCTCTGATTTGTAATTGAACATGTTAGCAACTAGTTTGTGCCTGTGATGTGTGGCCAATTGGTAACTTCAGTGATTTCAGTTTTGAGGGTTTGCTTAAGGGTTTGACACATGACACAAAACGTACTTTGTTTTGAGTTGCGTTCACTATTTGCATGTGAGACAGAGAGAGGATCCATCATCCTTCCAGAAGGAAAGCCAGTGGGAATCAGACTGGCAGCAGATTCGCCGAACCGAGGGACTCAGCAGAATAACTGGATTGAATATTGATTACGGTGTGGAATGGTTCATCTTGGCACTGTCCAGTATGACTAAATGACCAACTGCAGCTGGAAATGTTTTAAACGATTGTGTTTGTCTTCCAGAGTGAAAGAGATTGGGACCGAGACTAGCAGTAGATTCGCCGAACCTAGGGACTCAGCGAAATGGGTGACTTGTATATTGTTTGAGGTGTGGTCTGGATGCAGGAAAGACTCAAGCTGGTGGGCTGGTTCTCCCTGCATCTGGCACCTGCTATGATGGGTAAATGGTCAACTGCGGATGCAAATGTTTTAAATTTGTCTGTTAGTCTTCCAGAAAGAAAGATAGGGGGAATGAGACTGGCAGCAGATTCGCTGACCCTAGGGACTCAGCAGAATAACTGGATTGAATATTGATCACGGTGTGGAATGGTTCATCCTGGATCCGGCACTGGCCAGTATGGCTAAATGACCAACTGCAGCTGGAAATGTTTTAAACGATTGTGATTGTCTTCCAGAGTGAAAGAGATTGGGACCGAGACTAGCAGTAGATTCGCCGAACCTAGGGACTCAGCGAAATGGGTGACTTGTATATTGTTTGAGGTGTGGGCTGGATGCAGGAAAGACTCAAGCTGGTGGGCTGGTTCCCCTTGCATCTGGCACCTGCCATTTTGGCTAAATGGTCAACTGCAGATGCAAATGTTTTAAATTTGTGTGTTAGTCTTCCAGAAAGAAAGATAGGGGGAACGAGACTGGCAGCAGACTCGCTGACCCTAGGGACTCAGCAGAATAACAGGATTGAATATTGATTACGGTGTGGAATGGTTCATCCTGGATCCGGCACTGGCCAGTATGGCTAAATGACCAACTGCAGCTGGAAATGTTTTAAACGATTGTATTTGTCTTCCAGAGTGAAAGAGATTGAGACCGAGACTCGCAAAAGATTTGCCGACCCTAGGGACTCAGTGAAATCGGTGACTTGTATGTTGTTTGAGGTGTGGGCTGGATGCAGGAAAGACTCAAGCTGGTGGGCTGGTTCTCCCTGCATCAGGCACCTGCCATTTAGGCTAAATGGTCAACTGCAGATGCAAATGTTTTGTATGTGTGTTCCAGAATGAAAGAGAGTGGGAACGAGCAGGTTCGCCGACTATAAGGACTCAGCTGAATAGCTGACTTGTATATTGGGGGTTGAAAACCAATCTGCCTGTGTGTTACAGGTCTTTGATGAGCTGGAAACCTGAATGGACCAGAATCTTGGTATTTGTAGAGGTTAATGTTGCTATTGGTAAGTTTCAAAAAAAGGAAGTTAACAGGTAGATAAGCAAGTAAGTGGTGCAAACATGTAAATCATAAGCAGGTCTTAGTGTGTATACATGTCAATGTTAGGTCTGTCCAAAGAGGTAGGTGATATTTCTGTAGGTAGCTCATAAAACAGGAAATTAAGCAAATAAGTAAAGGTTCAAATTTACAATTGATTAAACAGGTAAATAGAATGGTAGGTAAACAATTAAACATAACTAAGTTGATAAATAAGTAATAAGCAGATTTGCGGTTTATATGAACAAGTAAATAATGGTCAAGTGGGCAGAGAGACAATGCGATGCAATGCTGAGGCAGAGGGGGAAGTAAAGCAGCTGGTGCACATCAGTCCGTCTCTCACTCCCTGCCCTTTGTGTTTTCCCCAGGTTCAGTGTTACCTCAACGCCCCCGTCTGAACCAGAACCCCCGTACCAGGAAGAACCTTCACACCACTCCCTTTCCCCACATTGTTAATAAAGAACTGTTTTTTAACCTCAAACCCAGATCTCAGTGTCTTTTCCCCAGACTTAGAGTGCCTCTCCAGAGCTGAGTGTCACAGTATGGATGTATATGTTAGACCTGTCCCAGTAGATCTAACTACAGGTAGAGAGCAGGTAGGTTAGCTGGTAAATCAGTAAATAAGCTGGTACATGACAAAGTAAATGAGCAAGTAAGTAAATAGGCAGGTTAGTAAAGTACTTAAAAAAAATATTTAAGTAGGTCAACAAGTAAATAAGTAACAAGCATGTTTATGTGTGTGTATGCATGTATATGATAGTTGTGTCCCAGAGAGTAGGTCATATTTCAACATAAAAGTTTAAATACTGAATAAAGTAAACAGGTAAGTGAGGAAACAGTTAAAGTAGGTAAAAAAAAAGCAGGTAAGTAAATAAACAAATCTGTCTAAACAACAGCTTTGTCTCTGACAGGCTTGCCTTGGGATGCCACTGTGAGACAAATAATATATTTATAAATATAGATAAATGGAGAATATTTAACATGTCAGCTAGGAGTGGACGCCCTTCTAAAATAAAGAGTCACAAGAAAAATATTAAAACTAGTAAAAAAAAACAACCCAAAAATAACATCCAGAGATCTACAAGCCTCCATTGCTGCAACTGATATCAACAATAAGAACACTGAATAGAAATGGCTTTCATGTAAGTGTCGAGGCCTATGTTTTATATTCTTTAGATTCCCTATATTCTTTTATTATCTTATAATATTCCTTTCCTATATATCCCAATATTCCTATATTTCTTTGTAATCTTTATTATCATAGAATCCTTTAGAGTCTTTATTATGCAGTAGGTATTAGCCTTTGTATGCACTAGGTAATATATCAATATGATCTTGTGATTACCATTTTATTGTCATGCTTCCTTTAGGATATGTGTGCTTCCTTTATATTCATCTTCATATGTTAACAACAAGACATCTAACCCTTTGTGCTGTATCTGTTCAATTTCCCGATCAGGCTCAGGATGCCTCAAGAGCAAAACACTGATAAAGCCCCAATCTCAGATTGGTAATCTCCATTGACGTACCCCAGGTCCCCTACTGTATGTCTCTCTGTTCATCATATCATATATAAAGTTGTCTATTTTATTTTTCTTCAGAGCAAACCTTCATAGACTGACTCTGTTACCTACTATGTATGTGTGCTGTCCCTATGCATATGCTTGAATAAACTTTGACTTTTGATTTTGAACACATTAAACTTGTTTTCCTCGACTGAAGCCAGGAAGAACTGTGGGGATAATAAAATGTGGGTAACCTGTATAACCCTATGTATAAAATAACCTATACACCGCTGTGCACTTAATAAGTAGTAAGAATATATCAGCCAATAGTAGGATGTTAATAAAGGCCCGAAAGGCCCAAAATGTTGTGTGTAAATATTGAAAATCATGTGTGTGCGGCCTAGTGTGAGTAGAGAGCAGACAGAGAGTTAGAAATGAATACTGTGTGAAAAGAACAGGAGGAAGACCTTGGCCTTGGAGGAGGAATGTGTGTCAACAAAGAGATTGCGGTCGGCAGCCACACACACTGAATCGCCAGTTCTGAGAGATGTGTATTATGCTATGAAAACAGTATGAGCCTGTTTGAGTGTTGTACACAGCAAAGATATGTAACTAGATAAGATATGGGAAACGATGATGTTTAGAAACTAGGTGGAATCAGGAAGTCTATAATAATCATGAACAACCAGGGATGGAGGCTTTTTCATGGACCTCTGTCAGGTAGCTAACTGGAAACGCCAGTCTATCGGGTGGAAAGTGAAAGTGCCCTCTTCCATGGAATTGCATTAATTGTATCTGTCTATCAGTCGTCTTAATAAATCATTTTTATTCATTAAGAAGTATAGAACTAAATTATTTGTGGACGCCTCTTCAATTGGTTAAGGCACAGACTGATGTGCCCGTGAAGCAGCCGAGGCCTTCCAATCCTCGGTTGAATTTCATGCAAACCCCACAGAACCACTACTGTCTAAAAAGAACAAAGCTCCCTGTCTTCAGATAGATGGATGTGTGAAGAGCAAAAGTTTATTTCAGAAGATACTGTACATTAATTGAACAAAATGCAAGGGTGCCAATAATCTTGGCCAGAACTGTATATATTATTAACTGCCATGTCACTGTGCTACTTGCTATCTTGTTTAACTATCTGTGCATGGTGTTTTCCAGCTGTGTGGTTCAACAGGCAGAATGTGAGACTGGTGATTAAGAAGTTGCTGGTTCAAATCCCAGCTGAGGCGCTCTCGGGCTATGATTTTGTGTAGTGGGGAGCATGTCTTCCTCTGGACAAGTCAGCAGTAATGACTAAGCGCTGTGAGAGACACTGTTAAATTCTGCATTAGCAGATAGCTGCATTTTGACTGTTTTACCTTTCAAATTAACCACTTGAGAACAGTGAGGAAGCCACTCCATTGCAAAGATGTATTAATTGCTTAGTAGGCACAAACAAAAAGGTGCACAAAGAGCAATCAACGAACACAGCGGTGGGCTTCTATACTACATGCAATTCAAGCGTTCTTCCTCAGGCAACATCAAGTGTCAAGGCAGGGGCTCCCTAGAAATAGGAAAAGGGGAGATGACATTAAAACAAACAGTAAAAACAAACAGTTCAAACAATAACTTAGTGGGATGCTGGCAGTACAAATGTTCAGAAATTACATAAATATATATACTGTATAATGTAAACTGGAAACAATTCAGGAGTAAAGTTAAGAATTCCTACTCTGATCTGTTTACAGTTATGTAAATATGTACAAATAGGTATCTCTGTAGTGTAGTGTTGATTGTGCCTACTCATCAGTTAATACATTTTCACTCTGCATTGAAGTGGCTTCCAACCTTTTTTGTTTTATAAAACCATTCAAAGTAACATAACCACAATATTAGCTTGCAGCTATATTAAACTCGTTAACCGTTGAACATTCTAACTGTAATTCATCTTGGAGTAATGTCTCAGCGCCAGCCAATAGGAAAATGACTAGAAGCTGAACTGTCCATTAGCAGATGTAGGCGGTGGTATCATTTTAGCTGCATCAAGTTAGACAGAGCAAGCATGCATAAAACCGGAAGTATAAAATAAACCCAAAGAGCAGTTAGTGGAGGCTTCTACTGGCTGATGTAATTGCAGGAGTGGAAAGAGTGCTAAAATGCTCTGCGCAAGTACTATTACTTTTCGGAAGTAAAATTATTAATCTGGAAACCTACTCTACGCTATTTTTTAAATTTTATATTTGTGACCGGAAGACGTTTGTCTTTTTCTGGTTGGCTTTACACTAAATGACTGGTTTGAGGTGGGAGGGGAAAGATGGCCGCCGCCGTAACTAAATCTAATCTGTGTCGAAGTCGAATGAGAAGTTTCTTTATTTCATCTTCAATGTTTCAATTGAAACACATCGGTGAATTAACATGGCTGTTTGTTGTTTTTTGCACTTTGATGAGACAGTCGGCAGCGGACGACGAATACGTGAATGACGACTTTTTGAAGCGGGAATATTCGCTGACAAAGCCATACCGAGGTAACAAACTGTAAACTAACATTAACCTTAGTTAGCAAAACTAACGGAGTTTTAACAATTTAAACGTAAAGTCTAAGTTAACTAACCAAGGAAATTCCTTTTATCTACGTTGTATTTCATGCTTGTAATTCATTATTAGCTAAAGAACGTTAATAACCCTAGAAAAATCTGGTTTGACCACCTCAGGCACTTGTGATTGCACAAGATGTTTGTTACAACGCGGATGGTGACAGTAATATTATGGTTGTACTGTTGGGTACCATTAATTATAATGTAAAAGTCTGAGCCCTAGTCTAACCATCTATCTCTTCTTAGTAGTGGCTAGTCTCATTACGGCCAGTTCTCTGTCGTATGGAGAGGACGTCTCTAAACTTCATTCAAAAATCTGGTAATTTCATGTTGCCTTGCTCATCGGCAAAGGTCACATACCGGCTGGAGCACCCCTTAAGGCCTCTCACGAGTCGTTAGATAAACCCTTCAATTCGGCATACATTTGACTCACCAAGCAGCACTTATTTGAATACAATTTCAAGTTTTAGAACTGTTTTCCCTGTCATTACCACGGTCCTCATCCACTAAAATACACTGGTGGGCGATAGCGAGCAGTGTGAACCAATCCAAAAAGACATTGTATTGTAATGAAGTGCTGCTTGGTGGATCACTTGTACGTCGAATTTACCAGAAGACTAGAGCGCTTCAATAAATTTCTCAAATCGTTGTTTACGATCTGTGTACGTGTCATGTTATTTGTCAATAATCTACTAATATGATTTGATGACAACAACTCGAAAACATCCTTAAAATGTGTAAAAAAATAAAATAAATGTGATTACTCTTATAAGTCTGCCTTATTGTTTTGTAGGGCTGGGGTTCTCTAGCTCTTCCCAGTGGGATCTGATGGGAAGTGCCATGATTACCCCTGAGCATGTGAGGCTGACCCCAGACCTGCAGAGCAGGCAAGGAGCAGTGTGGAGTCGAATCGTAAGTCCACCACAACAAACTGCAAAACCTGTACAAATGCTATGCTCAAGAGCCACTTCCATACAAGTCCATTAATGTGAAGACTTTTATTGGATTATCTTTTCAGTATTTGAAAAAAAACACATACTAGAAAATTACTGATAACACAGAATTTTGACAAAAAATGCAAAAGGATGCAAATATCTCAACTTAGTGTTATGGAAATGTTCAGGAAAAAGGAAAATGCTCTCTATCTATCTATCTATCTATCTATCTATCTATATGGGACCTTGACAAGACAATGTCAATCACTTTTGTGCAGAAGAAGACCTAATGCATCTTTTTTGGTTTTACCCAGTAGTGTTTTCTCTCCACGTCACTGCTGCCGAGGGAGCTCAGAGACAGCAGCAGTACGTTTTGCAATATAATAATTATCTTGGGGAAATACTTAATATTTAGGGAAAAAACCTGCATTACACTTGATCTCTTTAAAGTAACTAACAATATGAGAGATTTGACAGAGAGAGACACAAAACAGGGGTCAAATGCAAGTTATACAATCTAGAAAAGTGGGGCTAGGTTGTGAATCTGTTAAAACCATTATTCTTGTAATATGTCTGGCAACATTTATCATCATTGTGGAACTGATGTCCCTTGGCGGTTTTGCTAGTGTGTGTGTGTGTGTGTGTGTGTGTGTGTGTGTGTGTGTGTGTGTGTGTGTGTGTGTGTGTGTGTGTGTGTGTGTGTGTGTGTGTGTGTGTGTGTGTGTGTGTGTGTGTGTGTGTGTGTGTGTGTGTGTGTGTGTGTGTGTGTGTGTGTGTGTGTGTGTGTGTGTGTGTGTGTGAGTTATGAAATACAATTACTTAATATAAAAAGGATAGTGGATTATTTGTGTCCTTTTGGTTGTCGCTTTTACAGACTGCGTTCTTTATATTGTAGAGCAATGAATGGAATTGAACTGTTGAATGCTGAATTCACATATATCTACTAGCCT
Source organism: Hoplostethus mediterraneus (assembly GCA_034670385.1). Lineage (NCBI taxonomy): Eukaryota > Metazoa > Chordata > Actinopteri > Trachichthyiformes > Trachichthyidae > Hoplostethus > Hoplostethus mediterraneus. The sequence goes on from JAXDDW010000002.1 coordinate 1,308,811, forward strand.
TCATACTATGCATAGCAAAAGCTCTACTTTGAAAAGAATGACCTCATTCTCTGTGTGTTTCTAGCCTTGTTACTTGCGGGACTGGGAGCTTAAGGTGCAGTTTAAAATCCACGGCCAGGGGAAGAAGAATTTGAATGGAGATGGAATGGCCATCTGGTTAACCAAAGAGCGCATGCAGAACGGTAAGTAGAGTGCAAATTCACTCATCAGGCAGCAAGAAAGAAAGCTACTAGCTGCTACTAACAACCTCCTTGTGTGATTGTCTAAATGGGGATAGTCCCTTCTATCCTGAACTTCACTGCTTCTTTGCAGGCCCTGTGTTTGGCAACATGAACCAGTTCACTGGACTTGGGATTTTTGTGGACACTTACCCCAATGAAGACAAGAACCATGCGGTAATACAGTAATTATATGACTGTCCCAATGTGGTCATGATTTATTGGTAAAATGTTAAAATGCTACACGTAGCACCATTAATCAACTGACAAACATTAGTACCTCCATTCCAAGACAACAAACCTAATGTAGGCCATAGTGAGTGCTGTGTATGTGATCACACTGTGTCATATATATTTTTTTCCTGTAACCCTCTTGGATATGCAGAAGAGGGAAACTGGATCTCAGGTAGCTTCAGTAACCTCTCACTCAACCATTCCCTGAGTTGAGCTACTGAATGTTTATCCTTTACTATGGCCAGTACACTGTCGCATGCAAGTCATCTCATTAGATGTGTCTGTTTTGATTCATTTGTGCCTTTTTTGCAACTTCAAACTGAGACATTTTTGTGATGGGCTGTGTTTGTGATTTAGACAGAGAAGGAATAAGTCACAAACTTGTGTGTTCAGCTCAAGTTCATTACACCTCTCTCTCTCTCTCTCTCTCTCTCTCTCACTGTCTCTCTCACACTCACACACACACGCACACACACACACAGAAGGTTTTCCCATATGTATCTGTGATGCTGGGGAATGGGACTCTGACATATGACCATGATAGTGATGGACGACCCACTGAGCTTGGTGGATGTACGGTTCTGGTGCGCAATGCCTGTCCACATGACCTTCATCCTCATCAGATACTTCAAAAACAGACTGACGGTGAGAGACGCTCCAATTAAGGTTGAACTGATATGGGATTTTGGAGGCCAATACACAACTGGTATTTTTGGATTAAAGCTGCCAGTAGTTAATATTTTGTGTCAATATTCCTGATCATTAAATTGGACCACTTTCATGCCATAAATTACAAGAATTCAGATTTCCACCCAGAATTTAAATTTAATTTTGACAGTGTTTATAAAGGGTTTATAATATGATAATAAAATAAATAATATAATAATTCCTAGTGTTTGTTGTAACCTTAGTGCATTAGGACAATTCAGATTGAGTCCAGTTAAGTTGTCACCAGTGTTGGGCTAGTTACTCAAAACATTTAATATATTCCTCTTTACTCGTTCCTCATTTCAAAAGTAATAATATTGCTTTACCTAGAGGTAATTTGTTACACTCCTTGTTGTATTACCCCCCACCCCCATAAAGAAAGAGAGCATTGTTTCCTCTTACCGTCAAAATACCTCTCCTGTAGGCCTCTGTGACAAATACTGCACAGCTTTTCTTCAGCCTTTAGAACCTGTGCAGTTTACAATTGACAACAATATTTTTATCATCTTTCTTTTTGACAAAATCAAAGTAAAACAGCCACTGAACGATAACGTATCCATCTTTAATCCAAGTGTGTGGCGTTACATGTCCTTTAGGTATGGGGAGAATAAATGGAGGGATGGAGTTTTGTTTCTAAACTTGATTTGATATGAAAAGGTGCTAACAAAAGTGACATTGTAACGATTTATTTCTCTGATTGGTAACTAATATTATTACTGAAATTTAAATAGTAATTTTTTACATTACTTGTTACTGAGGAAAGTAATAATAGTACTGTAACGCAGTACTGTCAGTCACTGGTTGTCACCCACCCACCATTCACCGGTGATGAATGACCATTCCTCTGTCCTCCAGGTAATGATGGACGTAGATGGCAAGCAGGAATGGAAAGACTGTGCTGACATCACGGGGCTGCGGCTACCCTTGGGCTACTTTTTCGGGGCCTCCTCTGCTACTGGAGACCTGTCGGGTAAAAACCAAAGTTTTAAATTCCAAGCGTGTCAACTCTATTTACATTAGATGAAATTTCAATGATTCCCATGATTAAATTGGATCATTACAGTGAATGAGAGTATACAGCAAAGAAAAATAGATTACGGCAGATGGGCGATACTAAACATAACACAAACATAACACATTTCAGCACCAGAACATATTAAGTAACAATATATGAATTGACTACTTGTATACAGAGTTTTTCAAAATGACAGAATATAGTAGAATATACAGTACAAAGAAAAAATGGAATGCATTTGACAACAAAATACGGAGATATATAACAAATATGAGAATATAAAAATATGTGAATTTACAGAATATATACAGGATGTGCAGAAGGTGAATGTAGAGGGCTAGCTTTTTCTTTTCTTTTTTTTTTTCAATGGAATAGAAATTTCCAGCAGGGCTGAGAGCTCAGCATGTTTTATCACTGATCGCTAGAAGTTCAAAATATTTGAACTCCTAGCAAAGTAGGTAGACAACTGATAGAAATTCAGTTGTCACAACTAGTGTGTCCAACAAATGTCTGCATCATATCATAATCAAATAGAGCAAATGCACTCAAGACTCATTGAAGACCCATAACTAACTCTGGAGGTGATCAAAGATGCATTTGGCCATATGAACTACAAAGTGTAAATTCAATCCATCTCCAGTCCACATTTAACAGGTACATTAACGGAAATAAGCTTAAGCATACAGATCCACCAAGACATGCACGGCATTCTGCGCTTTGGTGAGGGGAAATAGAATTTGGATTTCAATGTGTATACTGGAGACGCATTTAATGTCAGGTTTGGATTTTTGCCATTTTTGCATATTTTTACATTTATTTCAGTAAAATCTTTTTGTGGGTTCAAGTAGTATATAAAGTGAGTCTGATAGAACAAAATGACACCTAAGTTTGTTGCTTCTTTCATTTGTGTGATGTTCAAGGTAATAGAAAACGCAATCTTGTGAAAAGATTTTGCACCCTCCTCAAGTCAACCCAATTAAAGGCATAATTCAGTCAGCTCCACTGAACTACAGTGAGAGCCATACAAGAATGTCAGGTCATCTGTCCGTCAGCTGAAGCTGAAGCGCAGTTGGGTCATGCAGTAAGACAATGATCCAAAACAAACAAGCAAGTCTACATCAGAATGGCTGAAAACAAACAAATTTAAGGTTTTGGAATGGCCTAGTCAAAGTCCAGACCTAAACCCAATTGAGATGCAGTAGCAGGACCTGAAATGAGCAGTTTATGCTCGAAAACCCACAAATTGAATTAAAGCAATTCTAGATTAAGATTGAGATTCGTTTTTATTTGCAATTCGTGGTGCACACACATGCACCAACACATGCATGGGGGGGAAGTGGCCGCCGACATAACACACACACATGCAAGGTAGGGTGGAAGAGTGGGCTAAAATTCCTCCACAGTGGTGTGAAAGACTGACCATGAACTACAGGAAGCGTTAGGTTGCAGTTATTTTTTCACACAGGGGCAATGGGTGTTGGAAATATATAAAAAATAGTTTGTGTTGTTCACTCAGGTTCCTATTATCTATTATTAGATTTTGATTAAATAACTGAAAATGTTCTGTGTCAAAAATATGCAATAATAGAGAAAATCAGGAAGGGGGCAAATACTTTTTCACGGCACTGTGTTGTGTTGTGTTGTGCTCTAGATAACCATGACCTCATCGCTATGAAGCTGTACCAGCTGACAGTGGAGAGGACTCTAGCAGAGGAGGAAGAGGAGGAGGTCACCATTCCCAGTGTTGAAAACATGGCAGAGTTCATAGGTATAAACAACACGCTCCTTTCAACTCTGCTGAAAGTTCAAGTCCTCAATGCTTTCTCAGGATATGTCAAATGACACGTACAGCACAAGATGCTGACTCAGATCCCACTCTTCTATCTATTCTTTATCGCTATCTATTCACCACCAGCTTTTCAGCATAAAGCCTTTTTTAGCATGTTCACTTTGTTCTTTCAGCTTTGTGCTGAAATGTTGACACTTAACACATTTAAAAAATGATTTGAACAGACTGAAAAATCTTGGAAATGGAAATGTTGTACAATGTTTGATTGACAAAAATGTGTTGGAACCAGGGTTGAGGGTTAATTCAAAATGTGAATTGAAACTGCAATTCACACATTCATGACTCAACGCTCATTCTAATTTATTTCTATGTACAATATGAAGATTTCTGTTTTTGGAAAAAAATCACCTTTCATGAATCAATTGGATGGAAAGTTAATTGACTGCTAGGATCCCTGATCAATTGGATGATCAATCTCAACTTTTTGCCTTCCAGTGGAGGTTCAGGAGGAAGAGATAAGTGGAGTCCAGTTCTTCTTCACCGTCCTCTTCTCCATCATGGGCTTGGGTGTCCTGGGAGCTGTGGGGTTGCTGGTTTATGGCCGCTGGAAGGAAAACAGACGCAAACGTTTCTATTGATAAGAGAACAATAGTCCACACAGGTTTGCAGAATGTATGTTTCTTAATTGACATGCAACAATGCTAAGACGTTCATAGATTTTCTGAACTACGGAATTGAAATCAGAATCAACATTGTGCATCTCAGGCCAAGAGAACATGAACTAGGTTAGCCAGGTGAAATTTACTAGAGTCGTCTCCTGAGTTCTGACTATTTCTCAGTGTTAAGGTAGAAAGGGTAACTAGGTAAGATTTTGTGTGAAAATACACCAGTCTTTTCAGCCTAAATCACAAAGTTGGGCTGCAAGTCGGGTATGTACACTTCTCCGCCCACAGGACGTAACAAATCAAAACTTGTGAGGGAAATATAAAACGGACCTAAACTGTCCCCAGCAGTAGCAGCAGAGTGAGGGCTCTGTCCACACCAGCATTAGATTGTCTCTCTCGTCCCTTTTGGTATCCTTTGGTATAAAGCATCACAGACGGGCTGGGTTGTTAAATATGAGCAAGTGTTGAAGTGCAAACAGTTACCTCTTGCTGCCACTTGGGGGTGCCAACATGCAAAGTTGCCTACTGCAGCTTTAATCTGAATACTGGTAACCGGCAGTGACCTGTGGATCTCAGACCCAGTCATTTGCAAACCTCTCATTGCACTGAAATATCCATGGGGTAACATTTTAATGATTTTGAAAGCATGGTGGTGTTATATGGGGAAACAGCCAAAGCACTTATGTCAGCTCATGCAACAAGATTCCATGTTTGTAGATGTCGCAACACTATTCATGGATACACCATGCTCTGTATTGTACTTTTGAGGAGTAAGTGAGGTAGCTGATACTATTTGAAGTGCCTAGCTAGGACCAATTAAGACTAAGTCTTACTTTACATGTTATGTCCTAGTCTTGAGGTTTGAGGTTCACCTGTGTTTTGTATTTGACACTGCATTGGCATTGACCTTGCATTGCTCCACTCACTTGTTTCTGAAGTTATTGTCAGCTCTCAGTTAGGATGTGATTATTTCAAAGTGTTTCCAAAATCTGTTTAGCTATTGTGTACCAAGTATGGTTCTAGGCACCAGCTTTCATGATTTTCCACTTTTCATCAAACCTGTGAAAAAAAGAGTAATTTATTCAAACTAATTCATGTAACTTGTGTCTCCATTGTTTTGATTAGTCACTTTTTTCCTTTGTGTAACTTGTCAGCCATTGCATTTGTTTGTGATCAGTTTTCTTGATGTATTTCATTTTGACATTTTTATTGTATGGAGAAAATGCACTGGGTATTTAATGTCCATCCACGATATAATGGAGTCAAATGTGAATTTGAGCAAATTGACGAGAATCTATGAATGCTGTTCAACCATTAGTTTGCAAAACAACACTGCTGGTATTTTGCTGCCACATACATGCTGGTGCCTTTCTCAGGGCTCTCTGACATCATGTATTCATTAAATAAAGGGGAATTTCACTGAAATTGTTAGGTTTTCACCATGCAACGGTTAACATTTCTGAGGTGTAAGTCACAACTTCTCAAGGAAATGCAACCCAATAACCCAAATGTTGAAAGATAGTTTTGGCTTCACATAGCTATATGAAACAGTCTACAATATATGTAAATCTATTTTGCATGTTCATTCTAGACTGCTTAATAGAGCTCAGAGGCTAACCTTTTCTTTGAAGCATTTCAAGCAGTACAATCCAGTGAAGTCTCAGAATTGCATATTTCTTGATTTTGTGAGCTCCTAACTTGAAACAAATAAAACTGCACAAAGAAAATCTTGAGAAATTTGAAAGAAAAACAACCTGAAAGTCCATGTTGGTGGAATTCCTCTTTAAACCTCTAAGAACAGGAGTGCTGATGCAGGACTACTATTTGAGTCATGAGATCGTACAAACTTGACCTAAATATACTGACAGTTTTCAAGGAGGAGACAGGTTAATCTCAGATCAGCACTTAAGTTTTACGACTACGGGCCTATGTGAGACCCTTCAGAGCAGTGTATTCATCTGTGCCGACCTCATGCTAAGACCAGGGGACCAAGAGGCAGGATCACACAGTTAGGAAAAGGAAAATGGCTTTTTTTTGGGGTCTTTTTTTCTTCTGCCTGTGTATTAACCTGTGGAAAAAGTATTGTAAGTACACATTAATACTCATACTGTATAAGTACAAAGTAGATCAAAGTAATGTACTAAAATTGGCACCTATTTAAAAAAAAACATTGTACAAAAAAACCTATTGTGTACTTGCAATACTTTCCCATACCCATGAACCATTGTAGTCAGGTGTTACTGAAGGTATTTTGTATAATTCCTGAAGGTTTGAATAACTTGTCAAAATGCTGATTTTTGTTCTTATGGCTGTTTCATAGTCATATGTACCGATAATCACTTAACATGAAAACCACTTATTTGTTATTTTATGTTTAGAGATATCTGGTTTACTGAGAAATCCTGCTTCTTGACGTTTCCCCTGGTGAGGATCGAACCCATATTGTTATTCTAATAGATTAGAGATAATGAAGTTAACTATCATTTCTATTCTAATAGTGTGCCTAGGTGTTTACTTTTTTACTTTTTACTGCCAAGGCTAGTGAAAGTACTTTATTGCATCAAGAGCCATGATGGGGGAAAATAGCCCTACAATTGATTATTTAAATGGTTTTTAGTGTGAATGTTCTTGGTTTAATCAAACTTGTGAAATCTTATGTTTTAAATCTCCATGTCTCCAATTAAAATAAGTGAAGGGCATATACACTTTTCATGCTCCTGTGTCAGATGCTTTTGAATGGAAGTTACTATAGTCATCTTTTTCTCCACCAGCCACAGTAGTTGATACAGCCCAAACTTTTCCATCTACCTTAACTAAAATAAGATGAACATGAATGTTGTTCACTACCAATATTATGGAGGTTCCTCCATGACTACATAAAAACAGTCTGTAAAACCTGCAGTGAAATAACTCCTTGTCTTTACATGCTTATTCAGGGTCATGGGCGGGGCGGCCTAGCATGCATGGGACAGAAAGCTGGGATCCCCCCCGCCCCCCCGCCTGTGAATCCTTGTGGCATGAAAATGATTGAATATCTTCACAAAATAAAAGCTATTGGCAGCATCAACTCAAAAATATCTTGATCAGCTGACAAAAACCATATTGGTTGAATGGTTTAAACCCACCTTTGATTTTAGGGGAGTGACTCAGCTGCTCCTCTTATTGTGATTGTCAATTGAAGTGTGAATGCCCCTCTTTCTCCACAGTGTTATGTAAATGCGGAAATATTTCTTCAGTGACTATTTTATGACAGAGGCCTTTGTCGTCTTCTCCTCCCTCTTGTTTCTCTTCCTGCTCATACCTGTCTGTCATTAGTTAACACTGGGAATGTTATGAACAACACCAGAGGACCCGGTTACTGCATCTGTCATAGCAACTGGGAATATTGCTGTGTAGTCTACATAAGGTACGTCCTTAAATATTTCACCATTTAGTTATCAAACATAGGAAATAGTAACTATGATCTAACATTTGACAATGATAAGATATGAAACTTTTTTTATTGATATTCACAGGGAAATTGGATTGTTGCAGCAGCAAAATAATACTGTGATAAATCAGATCTAAATAAGACTAGAGCAAATGGATGTATTAAACATGACACAGACGACAATTACAACATGTCAAGAACATATTAAGTAGAAATGTATGTATGGAAAAAATTTAATTCCAGTATTATGAAAACAAATGCTACCATACTGAGATAAATTAAATATAGGCAGTACGAAATCAGTGAGAATCATGTAAGAATATCAAGATATGTTCAATATATACAAATGAGGAAGAATATGGGAATCAGAATCATCAAAACTTCACTTTGCTCTGCACATGAACTGAAGTAGAACCGTATATATTCAGGCCACATAGTAGATATTGTAAGCTGCTCTGAGAAAACAACTTCCCAGTCATTTAACCACAGAAATGTAACAAATGATTAATCTGGAGAAGAACTTAGATAATAATGATTAACCTGAGAACAGACTTGAGTCTGAATAGGTCAAGGGCCTACGCAGTGCTGATGACACTGACACTGATGGCTCAATGTTGTCACATCAAACAGGACAGTGCTGTCTTGTAAACACCAGGAGACAGCAAGGCTCACTTGTTTTCCTTCACAGGATTTGGAGGATATCTACTGGATTGCCATTTGATCTAAAATCTGTAATTGTATCTGTAACTGTAGCGTTTTGTTAAATGTGACACCAACTTCTCTTTGCAGGTCTTACAGAGGAAGATTACCTGTAAGGGACAATGAATCGCTCATGTGTCAACTGCCTGAAAACTATGGTGACATTCGTCAACTTTATTTGCTGGGTGGGTTACAGCGCTACATACGTTACAGCTTCCACACACTGCCAAGAAGGCCTTCATCAGACAGAAATCACAGGAATAAAATGCAGCAATGTATAGAAACACAAAGAGATACTAAGTGATCACTGATTTGCTGTTATATCAATCAAGTGGGGGTAAAAAGCAGACAACCAATCATATAGTAAGATTCAAACACTCTAATATGCTTAAAAAGTAAGAGACAACATAGTAATCGATTGGATAGTGTCTATTGAAATGCTTTGTGAGTATGTAATGCCCAATACAGCCAGTAGATGGCATGAAAACACAGTTCATGGTCATTGTTATATTATGCTGTTTACTACTCCCCCACGGTGTTATTAGTCAGCCGGTCTAGTTAAGTGTTGCTTAAATAATGTTGAAGAGAGTCATTCCAAAATAAAGTAACGACCATTTGAAAAAGCTGATATTTCATGTAAAGCTCAGTATTGGTTAAGATTACGGTTATATCACCTGAAGACTTTTGCTTATGTTGTTCAAGATAGAAGCATCTGCGTGATAAAATATCCACTGATGAATGTCAGGTAAAAAAAAAAAAAAAAAGCATTTTGGGAAGAAACCCTTATTCATTTTGGATTTTTCAGATGGTCTTTTCCTTCTGTAAAATGATATTCACTTAGAGTTAAACTGATATACAGAGCCGATATTGGCCTACACTGGTTGTCTTTGGGAAGCCCTTAACCTGAACTGATTCTAATGTAACATTTGTGATCAGAATCCACACAAGTACGTACACAGGTACGCATGGCTATGTTTTGTTAATAACATTATTATTATTATCGTTCATTCATTAATACATAGGACAAAATGTTACTATCCCTTGTGCCATGATCCAACACTTAGAAACCCGATTCAGATTAAAAAAAAATAATAATAATGATACAACCACCACCAAATGAACACCATAGCAGACATCAAGCTACACCGTCATAGATCTACATAGTCACTCATCAGATGGCACCATTCGCCAGTTATAGCCTACCTGTTTACCGAAATTGTTACGAACCCTATTTAGGGTAAGGGGTGGGGGTTTGGCTCGGTTAACCCCGATTGCATTCGTTCCCGGGTTAGGGAAAGGGGTGGTCGTCCCTGGTTCGGGTACGAGGAGTGTGTGTGTGTGTGTGTGTGTGTGTGTGTGTGTGTGTGTGTGTGTGTGTGTGTGTGTGTGTGTGTGTGTGTGTGTGCCACCATACCTATACTTGACTGATGGGCACTTTCCTAGCTAGCAGTACAGACCCCCCTCAATACCACAGACAGTACAATACAGTACCATACCATAAATACAGCCACATAGTGCTACACTTTGCTACTCTATTCCACACAATGCTAAATGCTGTTTCAGAGGCTTTTCCACCCTGACAAGACTAATTCTGCGGGAATCACTGAATCCTTGTAATTTGGTGGGAATTTTTGGCATGAAAATGATCAAATTTAAAGATATTGAATAGAGCAGCTGCAATCCAAAAATATCAGTTTCGTACTGGCCTGCAGAAACCCATATAAGTTGAGCTCAGATGAGAGTAACATAACTAGAATAACATAAAGTGTCTGCTTTCCCTACTGTGTGCGCTGTAGTTGTGCGGTGCGTTTGTGGTGGCGTTTGGGGAGTTCCAGATGATGCACTCCAAGTTCGCCTCCCTCATCACCTCCTTTTGGCCCATCTACCCTGCCAACACTCTGGTGGTCACCGGCACTATAGTGACATGTGTGTGTTACCTGGGAGTGTTAGGAGGCCTGAAGGAGAACCGCTGCATGCTCATCACCGTGAGTCTGCAGCACTCAAACACAGCATTTGACACTACTTTGTACGGATTGTTTTAAGGGTTTAATTCACAGTGTGTTCTCTTTCTGCGAAATGTCTATTCAAAGGAATGGGATCGCACTTTAATACTGCATGTTATTAACTGTAACCTAGAATTGCAGGCAAAAGCAAAACATACGACTTCATACTTGTTTGAAACTGATGATGTGACTTGCGTCGATTCCAGTTTTTCATCCTGCTGTTCATTCTGATGCTAGTGGAGCTGGCCATGGGCTGTGTGTTCCTGGTCTACAGCAGAGAGGTACACACACCTATGTCTTAAAAAATATATTTTTTAATAAGGTACATTTATTTTCCTTTATATAGTAGGTGTGTATCTTAACGGCCCAATCTGTAATTGATTATAATTCATTCCAAAGCACTATGATACCTATGATATGTTCACGGCTCAATATTTCAGAATACCACTGGTTATATCATCTAAAATGTTACTTTTATGCGATCAAAGGTGTTATGTTAATAATAGGTGTCAGGTTTTGTGTCCGCGGTGGATATCTCATTTTATGTCTGTTGTGCAGATCGACACATTCTTTGAGACAGACCTGATCCGAAGCTTGGAAATCTACAAACAAGCGGGTCCAGACAGCAACCTGACCATTACAAATGACTTTGACGCCGTCCAGTACCAGGTGAATGTTCAGTTAGACTGCTTTATCAACTCCTTTTGCTCCTTTTCTCTTCACGTTCCCATATTGTTTCTAATTTGTATACATCATATCTCATATTTTTTCACAGCTTTCATACTGCATATATTTCAGTTTTTCCAAATATTTTATCATACGTATTTCTTTTGTTATTTCCCCCCAGTATGTTTTACTGCTGTTATTTTGCATCAATGCAGTAACTCATATTTTTTCATACTTTTCATTCAAACATTTCTTCTTGACTTGCTGGTTGCATTATGTTTGATACCTCCCATTTGCTTTATTGTTATTTTTCGTTTTCTTTACCGTATCCTATTACCATATTCTGCTGCAACAACCCAATTTCCCAACAGTGATCATTAAGATTTCACCTTATCTTATCTATTCTTATTTGAATTTGTATTCTTATTCACAATCTCATTCACACTGGGAGCTGCCACAGCTCCAGGTCAAGGTTAGGGTTCAGTGCCTTGCTCAAGGGCACCTCAACAGTAGATATTGAGGGAGGGGAGCGTGTTACTCATTCACTTTCCCCCACTCAAATCATAATTACCTTGTGTACAGTTTAGATGCTGTGGCGTCCATAGTGAGGCGGACTGGGAGGGGAATGTGCCGATCTCCTGCTGTACTAAGGACCCCTGTAACACCGTCCCCAACACCAACTGGCAGGAGGTGGGTTCTGCTATCACCATCTAAACCAGGGCTTCTCCAACGGATCTACAAATAGATACCCATTAGTCCAGAGACCCTGCATTTAATTGGGATAGTTTCTATTGAATTAAAATATAGTGGAATTACTCCTCATTTTGCTGTGGACTCCCTGGACCCTGGAAGTCCCCAGACTCCACTTTGAGAACTAGTAGTCTAAGACATAGTAACAAATGTTTCATTCCAAGATTTATCCACAATTTGGAAATCATTTTGTGACACTCACTTATAATGTGTGATCATAACAAACCATGCCACCACCAATAGGAATAAAAATCAATTACAGGCAAGTTGTGAACCCATTCAGGTGTTCGCAAATAATTTTGATTTTAATACATTTACAATACAATTTTCTGTAAAGATTTTTTTTTTTTTTTGAAAATTGCAGTAGGGGTTCACAAACTTTCAATCATGACAGTATATTTTGAGAAAAGCATTAATTTATGCTTGCTCCCCCTTAAAACACCAGATCCTTATACAGTATAACATACATCAGTTTGATAGTACCTACTATGATGAAGATTTATGTTGGGCTAAGAAGGAGGGTCAACTAGGTTTAAGTGGGTTCATGCTGCACTACTCAGCTGAACTTAGTTGAACATGATATAATCAGTTGTACTTCTGAAATTTTAAACAAGGAGCATCAGATGACATTTTCATGCTTTTTTCCCCTAAATGGATTAATGGCTGTTTTAATGAAACCCTCCATTTGTAGGATGAACAGAAATGACATAAATTTTGTCTTTCAGGGGTGTCATAAGAAACTGAGAGACTGGTTCGCCCAAAACTTCCTTAGCACTGGAGCAGGCATCGTTTCCCTGTTTATCATACAGGTACAGTCATCCGTTTGTTTTTCGTCAATAACAGACTTTCAGGTGACGCACCCTCTGGTGGCCATATTGGAGGTCCACTGCTCTTGGCAACAACACCTTTGAAAAGCTGATTGCATTTCAAGACTTATGACTTGGCCGTCTCAACAGTGTGGAATAGACGTGGTTCATTTCTGTGCTTATTTCGTCTGGGAACTGATAACCACTGATATATCTGGTCAATTTTCTGTTAGCTAGCTAGATCAGTGTCTGATCAGCATTTCCTTGTTAACATATCTAATCTGCACAGTGGCAAATGTAGCTCATAGCTAGTATATAGTAGGTGACTAGTTTGTTCAGGATAACTGATCTGACTCTTCTCCAGCTCTGACTCCGAGTGTTTTGGAGTAGAGACTAGGGCTGAAGACAAGACAGTTTACTGAATCCCAGTAACCTACGTTTGGAGACATATCTACCTCATCACAATCACATCACAACTATTTACTGTTACTCAGAACGTTACTGAATGGACCTACAGCCACACCCAACAATATTTGATCTCTCCTCTAGCCTGGTTGTCATATATTTAGACATTTGCATGCAGCTATTCCCTGCTGGACCTCCATGATGGCACCAGATGGGTTTGATAGGAGATTTATGATGCAACTACAAAGCCTCTGTAATATTTGTCCCAGTTGCTTCTTTCTTACTCTAGTTTATCTGCTTAGTTGGAGTCTAGGGACTAAGCATTAGTTCGACAATACACCTATTCTATTCTATTTCTCTGTTTGTTGATATTAGTTCTATCATATATTTCATATGTCCTCCTCTTTGTCTTTGTTTGCAGTTCATTAGTATGTGTTTCACCGTCCCCCTCTTTTGCCACTTCAGTCGACGTGGGCTGGGTTACCAGTGAAGAAGACCTAATGACAATAGCCAGTGATGTAGTGGTAAATAAGAAGGAGGGTGACCTATGACCTTCAGTCAATGACTGTCATGAGACAAACAAAAAGTAAAAACAAGTCAATTATATTTTGATAAAAAGTCTGTTGTCCTGTACCATGTGTATCAGTAACTACTGTACTACTATTAGTAAGTCTAAGTCTGTACCTGTATTGTACTGACAAATAAAGTGATTCAGATTGTCATTCGGAGTTGTTTAAGCAACTGACATCGACTGGGTTTCGTCAGAGGAGGGTGTGGTAGGGTGTGGTACATACTTTCAGCTGAATAGTGTGTTAAGTTCCTGAACAAGCAAAGGAACCCAACTGTGACCATATTTCTGCTAAACTTCAAGCGGATCATGGGTAATAATTAGTGATAGTAATATTTTTTCCTTAAACTAAATTTGACCTCAGAGATATGTTACTTTTGTATGGTGCAATCTGAAGCAGATGAGCAAGTTGTTGAGCAAGAAGTTTTACTAAAGATTAGGACACCAAATCAATGAAATGTTTAATGCCAGTGTATTGAGTGTTTCAAAGCTGAATGGGACCGCTGCCATTTCTGCCGGGATACTAGAAATACTGAATCATTTTATACCAAATTTTCAACCAAACATCCAATTTTAACGTCATTATGTCACTTTCATTCAAAATGTACCGTCTGGGGATTCACAAACGTACCCACGCAACTGTATGAATAGTTGCTTGTATTTCAAATTGGTTTTCACTGAAGTGTAGACAGTACTGTATATTCTCCCCCTTCATGCTGGTTTGGAGCTATCTCTATTCTAAGAAGTTGTTCACCACTGTTTCTGTTTTAGTGGTAGGGCTAATTTTTCTTTATATCTATTAGAAAAGAGTTCACATCTTGGATGAATATAGCTTCAGTGCGTCACAGACATACTTCTTGTTCCGTTTTTTTGGTCTATTTATGTTTGCCCCCGAATGCACTTTCTCAGTCATATATTTTCCATGTTGTGTTCAGAAATAAGGAAGTGAAAAGGGGTGCTGAAGCCCCAGGCTCTTTACACTCCACAGCACTATGAGAACGGGAAGTACAGTCAACAACAAAGTTCACCCAACGAAGTGTTAAGTAGTCTTAATTTTTGGAAAACAGGCAAACAGAGACATCTCACCAGGTAAGCCCTAATGTTTTGTACCAAATTTCAGATCTTTTCAGTCAGCCTCAAATATCTGATCGTTGGAGTCCTCAGACTTTTCTAATAGTGAAGTCATTGTGTTGAACGGATGCCTAGTTCCTGTTCATGATAGACATTATGTTATGACATTAATATATGTACTTTGTAGTGCAATAAAAAATTATTGTTCTGAAGAATAAGAGAAAATCACCCAGTTAAAGCATTGAAAAACAGGAACTTCGCCTGAAAACAATGACACCGACATGGCCGTCATTATAGAACTCAAATCTTTATCAATTGTGCGATAAATATTTGATAGATTTAAAAAGAGAAGAAATTATGGCAGCTACGACAGCAAAGAATATGTGTAGCAACTTGCTACTGTACCGGGTCCGTGACAGACAGAGACACAGGCTGTATTTTATTCAACCTTATTTTACTTTAGTTTGATACTTAAAAATCTTTTTCACTTTGTGGTGCTTCTTGGTAAATTGAAAAAAAAAACAGGAAATGAGATACGTCAGAGTCACTTCCTTGTAGTGTGACTATGACACTTCGTCAGCCTTAAGATGGAGACAAGCACACACACACCAACAAAAAACACAATACACTGCACCTATTGAGTCCTGATGGGGGAAGTACAGATCTGATTCAGACACCCTGCCTAGGACATTTTGTTTTACCTTAGTCCATATTGGATGTTAACGTGCTAACTTGCTTTTTGCCGTTTTGTTTTTGCAGGTCTGACAAAAGGTTTTGAACAATGGCTCAAGGTTGCCTGAAGTGTTTGAAGTACACCATGTGTGCTGTCAACTTCTTATGTTTTGTACGTATCCAGCATCCCATTTACATTCATTTGCTATCGAATACAGTTACAGCTCATTCCAGTACCCGTTATTATCACTTATTAAGTCATTGTGCCATGCTGAAGGGACCTAGAGGCTAGGGAAGAGGGCTTGTGAGGGTTGCCAGTTTGCATCATATCAGCCTGCATCATAAAGTGCGGCTCCAGCAGAGAAAAGCCCCACTAATTGAGTTGCCGTAGATCTGCCCAAATGAAATTTTGGCGTTGGGTGTGGTCACTGGCTGGAAATCTCCTGCACGTGGCAAATCGAAATTTAAGAGCGATATAAAATCTGTTGCTCTGTCCAGAGAAAAACTGGTCTCACCAACATTAGCTGTTTTGCCTCTCTCGTCCCTTTGGTATCCTTCGGCGTAAAACGATCACAGACGGGTTGATGAACGTGCTGTAACTGCTGAGGAAATGTTTTTTTTGTTGTTTTGTTTTTGGTTCATTTGGGTGTTTTTATATTAACGTGATTGTACATTGTGTCACATCAGGTGGGCGGCTTGGTGGTGCTGAGCTTTGGGGTGATGATGCACTTCAGGATGTATTCCCTCATTCCCAGCTTGGCCAACCTCAACTTGGCCAACATGCTGCTGATCAGTGGCATCATCATCACTTGCGTCTCCTTCCTGGGCTTCCTGGGTGCTCTGAAGGAGAACCGCTGTCTCCTCCTGACGGTATGTCGCCCATGGCACCCGAGGGTACCCTGGTAACCCCTTCCCCCAGTGATCCTGCAATGTGGAATTTGTTGGACCGTCTAACCTCTGACCATAACATTTGGTGTATATTCACAAGCGTTCTTGAATGGTTTGACAGAAAATAAGCCATAAGTCATCATAACTCAAACATATGGTCTGATTTACTCCCACATTGCAAACATTACACCTTTTGCTTTTTGTGACAAAATATATATTACCAGGGATGTAGTGGTAAAGTCATGCTTTAATAATCAATGAACAATCAATTGAATATAGTAAAGTGCAAAAACAAATGATTGAGAGCACAGCATTAAAACAAATGGTGGTGCGTTTTAAAAGTTAACTTCAAATTCTTTGCAGACTCTAAGAATCTGTAACAGACTGTAGACTAGAGTGAAATAAAGTGGCATCTCTGTTCACAGTTTTTCCTCCTGCTGTTCATCCTGATGCTGGTGGAGTTGGCTGCAGCCTGCTACCTACTGCTCTATGACACAGAGGTAGGAGGCATCCATCCAGTACTTTGAGTGTGTGTGTGTGTGTGTGTGTGTGTGTGTGTGTGTGTGTGTGTGTGTGTGTGTGTGTGTGTGTGTGTGTGTGTGAGAAAAGGAAACATTTCCAGCAGATCGATCCATCAAACAGACCCTATGTCTATATATGAAATTGTTGAGAACTGTAGGTTCATTAGCACTGTGAATGTGACCAGTCAAGAGCTGGTCTGGGATCTGGGAAGCTGTATTTTGGGGGCGGGGGGTTAAGAATTAAGACTTTATTCATATATAAAAATACATGTTTTATATTTGTTGATAAAAGAGTGGTGCTGAATGTTCAAGAGTCAAGACAAGTCACTGCTATTGCATCCTCACTGTTTAGATTGGTGGGTGGATAGAAACAGACCTTAAAAACAGCTTGAAAAAAACCAAAGCAGCAGCAAAGACTGACAATTCAACGAAAATGTTCAACGACTGGGATCTGGTCCAGGATACGGTGAGTAAATCAGATTCACTTTTATTGCCAACCACAAATAAAATACAGGTATTCATCTTGGTGACATCGGCACAGAGACATAATCATAGTAGTGCAAGTGCATGCAGGCACATATATGGAAGTTATCTTTCTGCATTATGTGTTGTAGTTTGATTGCTGTGGAGTCACTAATGTGACAGACTGGGGAGACAAAGTGCCGGCATCCTGCTGCGTGACGACTACTTGTGACGACTACAAGTCAAAGGTAGATACATATTCAAGGGTGGTCTTTCTAACCGTACTCATTTAAAGTGGTACTAACCACTTTAAATGAACCTTTCCGAAGCCCTGTTTGTTGAGCTACCTATGAATAACTATTTTTTTCCAGATAGAACCTCATAATTCCATGGTTAGTTAGGTGGAGTTAGAACTCAATATGCTGTAGATACCTATAAGCTGTTTGTAAACACACAGTTAATCTCAAATGTTGTTCTTCATGTAAAGGGTTGTTTGCAAAAGCTGAAGATCGCGTTCGAGGAAAACTTCCTGACCACTGGGATTTCTGTCATCGCTATCTGCATTATTGAGGTAAACTGATGGGAGAGTTTAAAATGAGCAAAATAAGCAATCATATGGAGTTACATAACAGATCATGAATAAATAAATACAAAATGCAATGCTTTCTTCTTCTGGCATTAAAGTATAAGTCACTATTGAATATTATCAAGGTTATTCATTATTTTGAGCCCTTACAAAATACTGACATTTTAGAGGATTTAATCATTTGTAGTTTTTGAATAACAAGGGACATTCTTTTCAAAATTGATATATAGTATTTTGGAATTAAACACTTCATATGTTGTAGTGATTAAATATCTTGAGTTCTTTACGTACAAAATAGTAACATATTAGAGGATATGTTCGTGGATGTGTAATGTTCTGAAATTAAACTCTTCACATATCTCTGTTTGTTGATAGGTGTTGGGGATGTGTTTCGCCATGACGCTCTTCTGCCACATCAGTAGATCTGGACTTGGCTACAAGTTATAGAAGATCTTCAACAACCCCCTCTCCTATACTCTTATCTGAAGAGTGAATGCTATTGTACAGTCCGGTTGAATGTCTCTTGCGGCGGTGTGGCGAGAGATCAGGCTATGTAAATGCTATTTCAGTCTCAGCTATTTGAAATGATTGTGGTTATGTACCAGCATAGTATTTGACTTGGCTTTTTTTCTAAGTAACTCAGCTTCTGTAGGAGTTCATTTTTTCACAAATGACTCGATTGTGGAAGCAGAATATTATAGAAATTATTGGTTTCTTTCGGGCAACGCAGTTTGATTTAACATGCCTCCATAATCTTTTCACTGACATATTTTGGAAATCTTCAACTACAAATAAAATAATATTTACAATACTATAATTACATTAGCCTGACTTGGTCTTTGTAAATGTTTGGCACATAGTGCGTGTTGTGTGTGCCAGGTGATTAGCATTTCTTGTCACTAGTTTGCAGCTCACTAACCACTTCCTCTTTCATCGGTTAGTTTCGCTACGCTGTTGGCTTTCTATATCTGATGGTTATTCCTGTATCAATATGGCAGACACTTGCGCAACTATCTGACTTTCATCAAAGGGGATGCCAATTGAGATTTGCATTAAATTACTACTCTAAGTAAATCTCCCAAGTCTTTCCCTTATGAGACGTTTAAACATTTCTCGAAATTTCCCACATTTCACAAGCTGAAGTCTGCTTTGAATACAGTGGGCAATTTGTAAAAGAAACAAAAACAGTACAAAGTAAAACGACAAGAAACAATAGCAAAGTACACCGATGTATTTCATAAGTATTCCACAGTTTTATTTAAAGAATAAATCCTGCATCAATATTTTAAGACAAAAAAACTAAAAAAATACTAAGATTTCCTTTACATTTTAAAATAATTTTGTTCTTTTTTAAACCATCACACAAAAAATAGAAACAAGTACAATTTTTGTAATTAAAAAAAAAATGTAACTGTACACAGCAGAATATACCATTTATTGCAAACTGAACACCCCTGATACCTCAGAAACTATAAACACAATTATTGCAATTCACCTAGAGATATGCAAAAAACAAAAAAACAAAAAAAACCTACTCCGATACAGCTCTCTCTTTCTCTTCTCTAAAACTGATGTGTTAAGTCTGGTTTTTCCCTACAATGCCCCTGCCAGTCTCCAGAGGCAGCGTAAGTATAAGTGGTATCGGCTATTTGTCATGAAGCCGCTATTGCAGTCCATTTCAGGTCCATCTTTACAGGGATTTCTAGTAAGTGTGGCACTTGTTCCCTCCTCCAGACACCAGATGTCATCTCTGGGTGACACAGAGGTAATGCATTCAACTGAGCTGGAATTATCCAACATACAGAGTCTGATATTATTTGAAAGCGCTGCTAGTCTTGTATTAATGGGAGGGAGCTGAACATTTTTAAAAGTTAGCTAATACGGAAAAGATGTTTGTTTCATCCAACAGCCTTTGGCCTATTCAAAGACTCAATTTAACCTACACTTAATCTCACTGGACATACCCAAGTTCAACATGCCCCTTTAAAAAAAAAAAAGTTGTCAGTTGTTGACAGTACAACTGCAACTGTAATGAAACCCTATAAACTACATTACCACACTACTACCAAGTTTGATGCCTACTCTGTGCCCAAGATGTTTTTAAAAGCTGTTCTAAATGCCCCCGCAAGAGACAGTATCAGAATAAAGTTCCTTTGGAGGAGCAGACCGAGACAGTACCATGCCTTAAAGAAGAACATTGTTGTTAGAGAGCGCCCAAACCATGACTTAAATGTTGCAAAGAGTGATCTCTCTCAGTAAACCATCTAAAAGATCAATGATTGCAGACTGAGAACATCTGCAAAGACATCAATAAATAAGTGACAGAAATTAAGTTGTACCCCCCCCCCCCCCCCAAAAAAAAGTCCATCCCCATCCATAACCCACCGACATAACTGGAAAGAGTAAAAACAACGAGGGTACCCAGCCCCTATATTCAAAACATCTAAGTTCAAATGCCTGGATCTGCTGCTTGGAGAAGCCGTCAGTTCGTTCAGGAACCACTGACCCCGACGTGAAGATGTGAACCAGTTAATCTTCGATCACATCAAATGTAGTATACAGAAAAGCACGCCGAGCTCACAGAACATCAAAACACACGACCTTAAACGCCACCACCAATTGCGCTTGAGCGTGACACTAAAACCGTATGACTAATTTGTACTGTAAAGCAGATAAAGCTGAAAATCAGTCCAAACTGCACCAAGGAGCAGTGATCAAGTCCTCTCATTCCTGTTACAAGCTACACCTAATTCACTGGGGGGGCCACAGCAAGCACTGCTGAAACCAAATCAGAGGGCATCAAACATTTAAAAGGAAAATAGGCTATTTTCTACAACTTACTGCAACATTTAAAATGACCACTTTTATATCCAGAGTAAAGACTGTCTTAGTGTGGTAACCTAAAACAGGATCTGCAACCCTTGAAGAGGCGGGACAATCACTGGAAGTGTTGCTCTGCCTTCACGTAATAGTTGTTTCCATCCAACATTTTCCATCCAAATTTTAAAAAAAAGGAACAATAAGTATGATTTTTCACTGTCTCATAGCACAAAATGACCCCCATCCTCAAGCCAAGGCAGCAAATGACAAAGCAGTATTATTACAGTATTTTGAAGGGGATACATTACATCTTCACTCGACGTTTCAATTGGACGTCTGCTCTAATTAGCTACCTCACCAATCTGTTGTGAAAATGACACTTAATTGTTCACCGTAACTCAGGGTTAGGCAAGTCAGTGTTGGTGCAACTCCTACTGGTTGCTGACAGATCACTTAACGCCCCTTTATGCAAACTAAGGAAATGTCGCAAATCATGAACATTTCATCAGCTCGGTTGACAAGAATAAATGCTGACTGAAAGTTCCTTGTTCTTTAGTGTCAGCTAATATTGGCAATTCATGCTGTCTGAAAACAAGAACACAGAATTGTAGTTGTCAATACTGTAATTCTAACGTACCAACTAATGTTCATGCGTCCTGGATGGACACCTTATTGCCGACATTCAAGCAACAACAGGTTTGACATTTCTGGGAGGTCTTGGTTGACAGATATTTTAGTCTTTTAAAATATCTTTTGAATTGAACACAGGCTACATCATCAGCTATGTAACAAATGTGTTTCCATCGCTATTAATCACTTCTTTTCTTTGACAAAAAAGAAGCAAGCCTTTTAAAGTCTGATCAAAATTTGCCATTTCCATTCAGCTTTTCTAATTCAAAAATCTGCCTGAAAATACTTGGATGGAAACAAACTAGGTGTCCTTGAGCAAGACATTAAAACCCCCATCTGCTCCAGTGATCAACAGTGTAAGTGTGTGTTTGTACTGGGTGGTGTGAGTTTATGTGCAGTATATAACCATCACTCAGCCTGAAAGCACTATGCTAGCCCTTACACAATGCAAGTTATGGCTTATATTTGTATCATATAACAGTTCTGACGAGTTCAGCCATATCAATTTCTGTAGAAATCATATCTGACAACATTAACCAGATGCCATGTGATCATCACTACTCCATTTGAAGCTACCCTAAACAAGCAACACTGATATTAAAAGGGTCACTGAAGAAAAATACTTTTCACTTCGACGCTGCCATGTTGCTTCATAGATCACAAAAGAAAGTGAGAAGAAAAGCAACTCCAGGGTACGGCACAAGTAAAGGAGATGCCAACATTAAGTCCCTCCGCCACGTACAGTTCTGGTGATTTCATGTTGGTGTGCTGTGCTTTGGCATGGGATCAGGCCTACAATCCCTGACGGGGCTCAACCAATTCTAAAAAACAACCACTATGAAGCAATGATTCCCTGTGATCACTTAAATCCCCTAATGCATTTCTTTCTTGATGGGAGAAGTGTTTCCCAGAGGACAACGCCCCTATCAACAAGGCACAGGTGGTCATCCAACAGTTTGAGGAGCACGGCGACGTTAGCCGAAAGGTCAAGGCCTTCCAAACATCAAGGTATGATCAGAAGTCACCTTTCAGCAACTGACATCTGCCTCTACGAGATAAGGGAACTACAGCCATGCCAGAAAAAGCACCGCACACCGTTACAGATCCACCATCATCACTTTGGGAAGACTTTATGCATCTGTTCCCTTTATTTTGACAGCATCCTGTAGTTACGCAAGGCAGCTTGTTTTAACCACGTTAGCCAAAGCTAGTACATTGTCTGCGTCAAATATTAAAACATCCATTGGAAACTGTTCATTGCATCACACAACAGTATACACCTGAGCACTGCACATTGCCTAGGGGTGAAGAAGACAATCCCAGTCAAGACAATGCAGATTACATCGCTCCAGCTACTGAAAACTAAAAAACTACACAAAAAAAAAACTAGAGAACTGAACAGGGGTCTTTGCCTCGCCAACAGTCTATTCACCATGTTAATTGCTAGACAACACAGCAGCTTGTGATATGTGTTAACACACAGGCGTTCACAGTGCGAGCATCATGATTAACAAGTTACATAGGTGCAATCGGAGCCTCTCACACCTCCCACTATAGGTCAGAACAGAGACACATCAACCAAGTCGCTCGCAGTGTGAACCCACCTTCAACAGCTACAGTACTAGTGAAAAAGTGTGTGTGTATATGCATGTATGTTTAAAAAGTGATGACCAGTGGCTGCTCCATGGTGTGATTTTAAAGAGACAAGCAGGCTGTGAGCATCAAGAATATTATTTTAAGACTACAGGTTTTTGTGGCCTTACAGACTACAAGAGAATATTTAGTAAAAAGATCTTTAAAATGGTAATGTAGAGGCTGTACGCCATGGCGGCGTACTCAAGTCCCAGTATGCTCATCTCTGAGGCATACCCAAAAAAAGTTGTTTTTTAATTCACCGTTGTATAGCAGCAATACAACTAACAGTTTATATTCTAAGACTGCATCTTACTAACGTTTGCCAAATCCGCATTACGGTAAAAAAAAAAAAAACATGATTGTAAGCAAAAGTTATCTCTGCCATCCTCCTTTCTTCCAAAGCCGATGATGACATTCTGGTAAAACTAGTGAAAGCCTCAAGAAATCCATTGGCAGGCGTGTGTTGGAATGTCGTCCTATAGATCCAGGTACATCGGTGGACAGGGTTGTTGCTGTGTGTTATGCTGATGGGTCAGGGCGAGTCAAGAGCAGTAAGGTGTGAGAGTATGTAAATGTGCTTGTATGTCACTGTGTACTAGGGTTAGACCGATATATTGGGCTGATTTTGGCCTCTTATTAAAAATCAGCTGTGGTCCAGTCGGTGTCATCCACCTCTGATACTTTGGATAAAAATTAGTTGACTTTGTTTGTTTGATTACATATTTATTGTATAACTGATCTATACTACACTGGTTGTCTATGGGAAGCTCCAAACTTGAACTGATTGACATTTTGGTCAAATTCCATGATTATTTTATTGTTATTAATATTGTCCTGAGGCTTTTCCACCCTGACAAGAATACAATTCTGGAGTCAAATTTAAAGATACTGAATACCCACTTCTTGCAAAACCCATATCGGTCGAACCCTGCTGTGAACACTGCAAAAAATATTCATCATAACAATTGTGTATTTTTGTATTGTATTGTGTACTTAAATTCTTATTGCAAGTGCGAAAAAAATCCCAGAGGACTGAATTAAATGACATGACAAACCAAGTGTCATCATCCTGAAACAACTGGAGTGATCCAACTTATTTCAAGATGTTGTCAATTGATTCAAGGAAATTCTTGATCTAATTGAGCTCAATTGAGTGAAATGATCTCACTTGTATAAAGGAAAACAAGACTCTTGGGATTCAAAGCTAGACTTAATGACTTGTTGAGACAGATACTTTTTGCAGTATGTTTATGTTTTCTGGTGGAGTGCTCGAGCTCCAGGGATCTGAGCGGGGGAGGGATGCGTTCATCAGAACAGCCGGCCATGGCCGTAGCCTCTCTGCGGCAGGGGAATGCTGTGGTTTTGGGCAGGTCTCTCCACCCAGTTAAGGTGGAGGTGACGTTGGTGGGAACTCAGAGGGGCATAAGCCGGGTAGTGTGGAACAGGAGGGGGTTCAGGTCCTCAGCGTGGACGGCCCGATGGAGGGAGGGCTCCGAGGCACTCCGCTCGATTTTTGGCAACAGGTCCTGAACCTGCTCGATAGCTACCAGGATCTGGTGAAGGAGAAACAAATGAAAAAGAAAAACATCATTATGAGATTTAAGTATGAAGTTAAATTATTTGGGGTGTACACGGCAAGAAATGCTAAACATACAGGTTCTTTAGTCTAGTAATGTTTCTTAAAAACCATTTCTCCTTAAAATAAGTGGGGGAAAGTGGCAGTGGGATAAGAAAAACTACTACTCATCAAAATGCATATGTTATGCATTTTAAAGGGGAAGTTATCTCAGCTAATTGGCAGAGATTTTCACTTGTTTTTATTGATTTAAAAAAACAAAACAATACTAGATTAAATTACTTTTTTAATGAATATTTTTGCCATGTAATACTTGCCTCATAATGGAATTTGATATACAATGCTTGGTTATATTATGATATTGTCATTAGATAATATTAACAATGTATAAAAGCAATATGGACAAATGAAACGGTAAAACACGGGGCTTGACAACATCGTCATTATCTTATGGAAGTGAGAATACCCACCTTTAGTTGTATCTTCTAGTCGTATCTTCTTATAGCCATGGCTTCATACTACATATTGTGACGCAAATCATTCAACTCCCTCTTTTTCTATATTGTATGACGATATACTGTTAGGCCCCATCAAGTATGTATGTATGTAATGGAGTTCCCCTAGTGTGTTTGTGTTTGTCTCACCTGCGGAAATAGGGGCCTCTCATCGCGTTTGAACTTCAGACAGTCTATGATAAGCCTTTTCATGGACTTGGGTGAGGTACTATACAGCTTAGTGAGGTCTGGAGATAAGTAACCGCGTCCAACCATAAAGATGATCTGAGAAAGGAAAGAGGGAGGAGTCAGTTAGATGTTGATGTCTGTGGTGCCGCCAATGCAATAACTTCAGCCTTACTGTAGTAAACAAACAACAGGATAACAGATTTCGAGGCTTCTCCCTGAAGTCAGTCTTCATTTCACATGGTTGGCTCATGTGAGAGGGCCACCACCAGAATTGACTTCAATAATAAAAACGCTGCCATACTGACTCAAAGCTTCACTCCCAAAGAATTTCAGCTAGCGAGTGAAAGAGCCTACCATCGCTCTTTTACTAAAAAACGCACTGTACCTAGAGAGTACCAATTAAAATGCTGAGTCGTTGGTTACAATAATCGTGCCAGGATGGAGGGGGTGAAATGTCATAGTTAACCCACTGATGAAGAGAGATATGACACAGTAGCAGCAATCTACAAATGTAACGTGAATATAGCTACCTGGTAATCGGGTAAACATTTTGTGAGTTTTTAAGGACCTTCCTGTTTTGAAATCAATGTTGCGTTAGCACAGAGTACAGCAGCATGTAACCTGGTCTCTGTTGTTGATATTGGAGTAAGGCAGGGTCCCTGACATCAGCTCAAACAGCACTACTCCATAGCCGTAGACGTCAGACTGGAATGTATAGGGGTTGCTGTCCTGCATTCGGATCACTTCAGGAGCCTGAAAAGGAAAAAAGAAAACACAAAACCACTGAAAACCCACGGATTAATTGTGGGTTGTGATACAAACTGCAAGCACATGCTGATACATGCCTATAGAAGAGGCCTTTTAAAATTTGTATTATTCACATAGGCAGAACACAACGGCTGACACTTACAACATCAGTGCTTTTCAAGGGTTGGCTGCACCTATGAAATGTAATGTGTTGGCTAATAATAATAAGAATGTGTGTAATGTACGCTTTGTGTCAAGACTGTGCTTTCCCTGGAACTTAGTGGATTTAACTTGTTTGCAAGGTGACTACAGGCTTCTGAAAATTAATTTCAAGTTTTAATACCAGTTCAAATAACATTTAAGACCAATTTCACTCCAAAATCTTAGCCTGAAGAGGAAAAATACAGTAAAGCATGAGTCTATAGAACCAGGGAGATTACTCACTAGAAAAGTTGTGCATTGAGGAAATTTTAAGAATGCAACTGTATTTAAGACTCAAATGCAACATTTAACCAGATTGAAGACCTTTTAGAGCTTGAATTTAAAAAGTAGAATGTGAGCATCAATTATATTATTTTAAAGACTATAATATTGAGTCCCACTGTGGTCCTGGTGTAAAATTCCATTACTTTACTTCCATAATTAAGTCTGACCTAAAATGTTATTTCTTCCTGGTTTGTTAATGTTTTTTTGAACAGGCTCAACAGTCTGGTTTCCACTCCAGTCAAGCTGAAAACAACCATCTAATGCAATAAATGTGTCAAACAAGCTAGAAAAGTATATTCTTGTTAAGAGACAAATTTGTAGAATTCCCTGACTTTCCCTGTCTGGAACACACCTCTAAATTCCATAGCATTCCAGAAATTTCACAACCAGTGGAGCCCTGTATATTATTCAATTTAAAACATTTTTGCACTTTACAGACATGCAGAAACCCTGTGAGGTTATAGCACCATGAAATTTAATTTGGTAAAAAAAAGACCACTCAACTCAATCACTTCCCATACCTAGCAATATTTATAGAAAAAAATGTGCATGGTAAAATGTTAAGATTTAGCTTTTATGTGGGAATGGGAGAATCTAGTGAGGAATGTCTGCTGAATCTTGTCCCACTTTGCTACAAAATGTACTTTCCTTATGTGTCTGTCATATTATTTCAATGTAATTCTTCATTTTTCTTTCCCCCTATCCCCTAATTTGTTATTAGTTATTATTGGACAGCCTGACAGAATAAAAGAAAAAGAAAATGTTTTCATAAGTAGGACTGATTTCATCCTGTGTTATTTTGTAAGACAAATTTTTGGCTTTTAGCTATTAACTTCAATAGCATTCCATAATGAGTTATACTTTTATCACAATCATTTTCTAAGGTGTCAAGATTTTAAAATGGTTGAGTTCTCATTTTTGAATGAAAGTTTACAAATAAAAGGGCCTTACCATCCAAAGAATGGATCCGCTAGGCTGTTCAACCTGTTGAGAGCCGCTCCATCGAGACTTCACCGTGGCTAGGCCAAAGTCACCAATCTTTACAGTCCAGCCCTCATGGAGAAAAATGTCTAGTAACAAAGCTCAGGAAATATGGCAACAAGCAGCTAGCATGCATAATCAGGGAAGCCATCAGGACAAACCTTGAAAAAAAAGCAGGAGATGATGGGAAATAAGCAGGAAATACAGTTTTATCCATCAGAACACAGTTCTGATAGATAGGTGAGATGGGCGTGTTTCTGTCTTAACATGCTATTTTGCATTTGTACTGTTTCCTGTGTTCCTAAATTTGTTTAACTTGGTTTGTTGTTTTGTGTTTTATCATTGACTAGAAAGATCTAGGTAGGCTCATCTCTGTAAAGTCCTTTGAGACATGTATTGTGATAATATAAATAAAACAAACTTGATGAAAGGAAATCTCCAATAGAAATGAATGGGAGTGTTGTCAAGAGGGAGTAACCATTGTATTACTCTAGATGTGATATCTAAGTTATGAGATTACTGATTCTGATATACAGTGGAGGGAGCAGGATCAGCTAGTAAAACTAAACTTGTAAAAGAACACTTGTATGTCATATTACAAATGACAAGGATGAGGAGAAACTGGTAAGACCATTGCAAGATGCTCACACTCAGTATCATCCACACTAACATGTTGCAGAATAAATGTTAGCCAATAAGAAGCTGCTACCTCATATTTTGGGTTAGAGGAAACCTCATTAGCTACAGATCAAGGTATTTATTGTCATGCATTATCATATTTGTTAATGTGGTTATTGGTTGAGTCTACAATAGCCCAGTTACCTATATAGAGTTAGACTTTAGACCTACAGTATATAGGGCACATACAGACTCAGCAGCAGCAAGAAATTACCTCTCACTATAACAACAAAAGGATACTGTTTGATTTCAGATCTCGATGAATTATGTTCTTCGCATGAAGATAACTAAAAAGGGAAAACCAAATCAATATCATTATTTGGATAGTTCAAGATTTTGACAATGTAAAAACCCCAGTTACAGCATCCTGCACAAATTTAGGAATGAATACAAATGAAAATTGGTAGTGTGTATTCAGGCTAAGGCATAGCAAAGGCTGTACATTTAAACAGGAACTTGCAATACTGGTATCAGTTACTGGGATAATACCTAACAACTAAAGTAGGATACTCTTTTTCAGTGAATTTTCTCAATGGTAAACTCAAATACCAAAAACTAGGTGCTGGACCGAAACCTTGCATCAACTGACACTGGAATCAGTATCAGCAGTGACTACGTGCTATCGATGCACCCCTAGTGTTTATGGGAAATTAAATGGTGTGTTGCAGCAGGTCTTACTCCATGCCCTGTGCAGTCTGCCTGGCCACGTCAATGCGCCGCATGGTGTCAAACTTTGTCTCAGAGACGTGCAGATGGCGGTACAGGCTGCTGCCTTCACACCACTGTGTGATGATGGCGAAGTTGGGCTTAGTCATGTAGCCCATGAACAGCAGGATGTTGACGTGGCGGGTCTTCCTGCAGAGAAACCAATGGTGGTCGTGTCAGAAAGTTTGGTGCGGTTTAGTTTGCGAATTGTCACAATTCCAAGTTAGACAAATCAAGTCAATTGCCTTGCCCCCCCCCAATCTTTTTTTTTTTTTTTTTGCATATTTTTTCTTTTGTAAATACAAGCTCCCCCTGCATCTAGTCATTATTTCAGTTAAAATATGTTACACCCAAATAATAATCCCTGGTTAATGTAATAATGTGATGTTGTTACATGCTTTTCAACTCATTTAGAGGGATTTACTGGCATTTACAGGCAATCAAAAGTTCATCAATGAAAGCCTTGAAAACATTGGTGATCAATACACATCACACATCTAAGAAGAGTTGTGTGTGTTTCCATTTTGAAGATGGCGCCTACTCACCGTAAGACCTGCATTTCATTTTTAAAGGCCTGTAGCTGCTCAGGCGTTGGCTCGGTCACTTTGAGGATCTTGATGGCTACATCTCCATGCCACTTGCCCTTAAAGACTGTTCCAAAGGAGCCGGCGCCTATTCTCTTTTGAATATTGACTTCGCGAGAGTGGACCTCCCAGTAGTAACTTGAGTCTCTGTAGCCCCCGCGGTGCTGTAACAATAGAGGGCTTTCAGGCAAATGTAACATGCCATATAGGATGTCCACAGCTCTTGGCTACAATGGCTAAGGACAGCTGACTGTATTTCTAAACTCATGACTTTGCCATCTTAACAGTATGGAATAGAGATGGTTCATTTCTGTGATGTTTTGGACTAGGAACTGATCATTTAATCACCGACACATCTGATCAGTTTTGAGATTAGATAATGCAAGCTTGTTAGCTAACCATGGCATCTGGTCAACTAACAATAGTAATATTGGAGTTAGTATGTATGTAGTAGTAGCTAGTAGTTGCATGCTAACATTAACATCAGTTAATTTGCTAACTTAGCTTGCTGGCTAGGTAGACAGCTAGCTAACAAAGCCAAAAAAAACTGTTTGCTCAGGTTAACTAAGCTGACTCTTCTCAAGGTACAACTCAGTGTTTTGGAGTACAGATGAAGGCTAAAGATGACAGTTTACTGTGAAAAGGTAACCCAAATTTTGAGACAAATATAACTTATCAGACACGTATTTATTATGTTAATGAATGGACCTACACCCACACCATCTTTTTCTGATACCTCTCTTTTTCTATCTTGTTGTTATATATTTTACGCATAGCCAGTTAGCCAATAGAACTTTGTGATGGTGCCAGCCGTGATTATTGCAAAGCCTCTATACTCCTGCAATTAAGACCTCTCTGAAGGCAACTAATGATCTAAGGGTAAGATTTGTCAGACAACATACCACTTTCTTTTTGTCATCGGAGGAGGAAGGCTTCCGCTCCTTGTGCTCTGAAGGGGACTTAGGTGGTCTCCTCCCTGGAGAGCCCATAGTGGAGGGCGGGCTGGTGGAGGGCTTCGGCGATGGCTCAGGACCTGTGGAAATATAAGACAGCACAACAGGAGAACATCTATTACATGCATTACAAAGAAAGATTTATTCTGAAATATAGGTGAATTAAAAACAAAATCGTACCCATTGTATTGTTGATTTTTAGTGCTTCCTAAAAAAAACCAGAAGAAACAAAATAAATCACTTAATACAAAGATTAATATGGACAATGAGGTGACTTTTTATGTATAGACATTTCACGGCTATATAGACCAGTTATTTAAAGCCCTGGATCGGTTTCCCCCTCAATTTGATTTGTTTGGGCAATTGGCAAGCAATTGGACAAAGACATTGTTGAGAGGCTGGTTTCT
This sequence comes from Hoplostethus mediterraneus, assembly GCA_034670385.1. NCBI lineage: Eukaryota > Metazoa > Chordata > Actinopteri > Trachichthyiformes > Trachichthyidae > Hoplostethus > Hoplostethus mediterraneus. Next base: position 1,339,852 of record JAXDDW010000002.1, read on the forward strand.
CAGTATGTTTACTAGAGCTTTGTTTGGAGGAACAACGTTTTGTTGGTCTGCACCAAAATCTGCACCAAAATCTGATTGCTGTTTTCTCAATTGGCCAAACAAACCCAACTAAGGGGGAACCTGCTCCAGGGCTCAAAATACCTGGTCTAACTGAAAATGGCCTAATGGTGTGTTCACACTGCAAGCAAAATGATCAAGTCACCGGTCCATTCATTTATGTTGTGAAAACATAAAACTTGTGGTCACTGGCTATCAACAGCCAAGCAGAAATCCAAGAATTCAAGTCATGAACAATAGTTCCACCTGGCAAGTGCAAAATGGACAAGAAATTCATTACCGGTATTCATAGCTTTCAGGGTTTCTACAACTTTTATTTGAAAGAGAAATAAATGTCCCAGAATCGGTCAGAATAGAGTGACCCTTCAACCAAGTTGCTCATAGTGTGAACGCATGGTTCATGTACTAATGTTGTGTGCTCTTCAACTGACCTCTATGATGCTAACACCAGCAGGGCCCACTGTGCTGACCATATGAACATTGGGGGTGGAGGTGGAGCGATGCCTCTGTAGAGACTGGCCATCTCCACCGGGCATAGGGAAGCGAAAGGCTGAGGTTGGAGACAGGAGCCCCATCCTAATGGTACATGCAATTAAGAGTGGATTAGCTACAATTTGTATTTCAATATAAATTTCAGAGACTACAATCATGCTGTCCTCTGCATATGATTCACATCTGTTGTGAATGGGAGCTTACCCAGCAGGCTCAGGGGTTAAGGCTATGTCGCTCTGCGATATGGAATTATCTGGCAATAGTATGGATATCTGAGGGTACTCATCTGTGCAGGGATTGGAATCACACCTGGACAGCACATATGAAAACATATGGGAACAGTGATTGGACAAGGACATGACATGAGAGACATGATGAAAGAAGGGATCAGCTATAGGATGCGGCCATTTAATGGCTGTTGGTCAGGTGGTGCTTTAGTAGCCAGGCAGAGTTTATAGTTTAAACCGGGCCCTCAAGGCAATTGATCTTACCGCTCTGTATCAGCAGCAATAACTGGCCAACAACCAAAACAGAAATCCTCAATTCGAGCACTCCACAGTTCACTGGCCAAATGTATCAAAAAAAAGAATATATGCAAGGAGAGCTTGCATGCTTTTATTCTGCACCCGATGAATAAAACCTTTGAATTCAAGTACTGATGATCATTCCAAAACGTTTTGCGCTTCTGCACTTGTCATTTTATTGGTCAGGGACAGAATTAAAAAGGATAACTTTGCATTTTAGCAGCTCTAAAAAAAACTACTTTTTTCTTTTTTGAGTGTAAGCTCCCCTTGCATCTATTTAACGTTTGGGCCAACACACCGGTTTTCGCATTTGGTCATCCTGTTTTTTGGAGTGCACAATATTTAAATTCTGCAGTATATTCTGCCCTTGCTGGTATCCGCTTGTCATATGACATGGGGGGCCCATAAACGAGTACACCCACTTATAAAACGAACAAACTCACCACATGGTGCTGAGCATTTCTCTTCCAACTCACCGTTTGGTCATGGTATCCATGTCCAAGCACACAGTAGGGACCTTGCTGCTGCAGTGCTGGTGAAATTTGTAGCCACAAGTCTGACATCTGAAGCCGTTAAAAAGAAACTTGTGGCAAAAGTCACAGTAAGCCAGCTTGAAGAAGGTTTTCCGTACCTGCACAGATAAACAGGTCAGTGTTCAATTCTGTAGCATTTCATGACAATAGCAATAAAGAACTTTTCTTAATTACAAAGATACAAAGTGTATTTACCACTATATTAATACAATCATTCAAAACTCTCTAAACTTAGCATTGGTAAGTTAGTAATTTTCATATTTTTACTTTATTTCAAAGTGTATGTAGTCTTCAGTTATATGACCCCAAGCAAAAAATGTATAAAATCAAATTCTAATTCAAATCCTGAAAACTTTCTTATTCTGGACGTAAAAATAAACAATAGGGCACATTAGTTGCTGCAAGCTACTTACAAAGTTGTGCATGGTGAGGGGGACATCGTCCAGGACCTCTACCAGAAGCTCCTCTCCAACCAGAGGAGTGATGTCAGTGTCCCATTCTGTCAGTCTCTTACGACTGGAGAGAGCAAGACAGTACAAACACAAAAGGTTAAAAAAAAAAAAAAAAAAACGAGAAACGGGGTTCCTTCAATAGAGTGTTTTAGTGGCCCGTGGTCTAAATGCTGTGTAGTCACTGCTGGAAATATCAATCGTGTTTGATAAGTAGCCATCAATTGTTGAAAAATAATCCTAGTCTATTCTCTAGAACCATCACAACAGATTTAGTTGTTCAGTTTTCCCTATTACATCTGCCTTTACATACAAGAAAATGCTTCAACAATTTGATGGTTAGCATAATTGAATGTTATACTTCTCAAGTGATGGGGTGCCTCCAAAATACAAAAAATATCAGAAATACAGTGGCAATGACTTTCATTGTGTACAGACTGTGAAGGAAATTTGAGATCTTTTCATCACATATAGATAACACACGATCACAGACTAGATAGCCACCAGACTTCCTACTGTGCCTTCAGTACTGAGATCTTCCAAATGCATCAATAAACCGTATTGTATGACATGTAGACCAATAGTCCACTGAACAGCCAGTGCAGTGACTCACAACAATAGCTTGCTGCCGCCTGCCTAACTTCAATGTAGGCGATGAGGAATGCAACCGTTTAGCCCTATATGGAGTGGGAGAACATTCAGTAGACAATAATGCAATCTTACCCTTCTAGGAGGCGAAATACAGCACAGCAATCCTGGCTTAGGCCTCTGACTTTGAGCGCTTTATCTAGACTCTCGTGCACAGTCTGTCCTTGGCGAACATTTACCTGAGAACATGAAACAATATTTGAACAAGTATGACTTTGAGATGACATTCAATGGCCAAAAAAAAAGATAGCAGCAAGAGAGGCACATCCCAAGACCCGCACAATGAATTAATGTTGCCCATGTTTCGACCTCAACTGGTCAGCTATACAGTATTGCTGGAAAAACCACTGAGAGAGAATCAATGTGTGTGGTAGGGTTGGGTGATAGCATACATCCTCCTATCGTCATGATATATCGGCGATGCACAATGTAATCGGAAGGAGTAGTACTGAACACACAAATTGTTATCGGCTTACTTGTAGGCTAACAAAATATACTACTAATGCAGCAAGACAGTGCAAAGTCACAGTTTGCAACAGAATGAAGGAAATAATTAGAGCATGGCTTTGGTCTCAGTGAAAATAAATTTGTACATCATGGAGAACGAAATTGTGATGATGAATTTTGCTGGATTTTACACTCTTTACACGCTGCACTAGATATGAGCTATATTTTGATATAGCTGATATTTAATATGGTTCCCACCGTTTTGATGGGAAATCAAAAAGCCATTTATTAGAATATGAAAACGTTCCAATCATGGCTACATTTGATGGAGGAATTATAAGCCTAATAATTGGAAGATGGAAACTGGGCACCATCTGGGAAACATAACACCAACTGTCTATTGGCTTACTCATTACCAAGTGGTGAAATATAAACACATTTTGTGAGAGTAATTACACTTACAAGTAGCAGTGTTGGCAAAAAATTAACTCCTGTTAAACGCCTGTTAAAGCCTGTTCATTACATGATCAAAATCCATCTTTTGCAAAGTGTAAAATTAAGCCAAGCATCTCACCACTGTCCTCTGTTTGTTGGGGAGGTAGACTCGAATGGTGCCCCCACCTCGGGGCACATCTTCCGGACTGGTCTCTCCAGAGGAGGAGTAGCAGGAGGAGGTGGAGGACATGATGAGTGGCAGAAGGAGCTAGGGGAGGCAGCACTAAAACACCACGACCTCAGGAGTGCTTCATGCACCAGAGATCCAGGAGAGTAAGCCCTTTACCTAGAACCTACAACAACACAGATTTCACTTAGGACATCATTAAAGCACAACTGTAAAAAATTGGTATGGAGGTGATTCAGAGGACAATAACGCATTGCCCGCCCTAGATACCTTGATAATAAAATACCAGGCCTAGAATACATAGACGCTAGTACTCAAAAGATTCAACTGTATCAAGCCATTGAATCCAACACTTTGGAGAACTACTGATGCCTTAGAATTTATATTGCTACCCCAAACTACTATGATATTGTCCCAAACTGCATTTGAAAATCTGCCAATTTAATGTGGTCTTGCTTATCAGCAAACAATACACACTGTGTAAAACATGACTTAAAACGTTCAACAAATTATGAGGGCTTACCACCACCAAGATCCAATTTATTTCAATAAAATTCCAACTTTTACAATTACGTCTTCCTTCACTGGAGGAAGATTTTGAGAACAGACGAACCAAACCAAAAGGTTTGTTTCATTGAAAAAAAGATGTGAATGCTGGATTGTATCTATGCCGTATTCACCAGTGGAGCCTAGCAATTACTATAATGTCTTGTTTTTCAGCTAACATACATATCTGGTAGAACATGACTTAAGACATCATTAAAAAAAAAGAATGGAATAATATGGGTAATTGTTCCCAATATTTTCAGTAACGCTACCTATAGACACACACATACAGTTGCAATCGGAAATATTCAACCCCCCAAAGATTGTAAGGATTTACCAATGAAAGATTTTGCTTTGGATGACTACTTTATCAGTTGAGTAATACATAAAATCAACAAAGAAAATGTGTGATGTAGTATTCCTGAGTAACAGGATATTTTGTTAATATAGCCATGCCACAAATATTCAACCCCTATATAATATTGCTGTTTTTAAAACCTTCTGCTAGTTTTTATGGCCTAAAGTGGAGTTAAAACATAATTCATTGTTCAAGCTGAGTTGCAATCATTGATAAGACTAAGGAGCTTTCACAAAAGCTGAGAGAGGAAATTATTTCATAGCACCTGAAGCGCATTGGGTATAAGAAGATTTCCCAAATATAACATTCCAAGAGACACATTGGGAGCATTATAAGGAAGTTTAAAACTTATGGCACAGCTGCAAAACTGCCTGGCCGTAGGAGAAAGCCCAACATTTCATCAAGACCCCTTAGCAACTTAATCAGGACAACTAAGAAAAAAACCCTGTGTTACTGTAAAACACCTACAGGGTGGCCTGATGAAGGCTGGGACAAGTGCTTCAGTGGCAACTATAAGACGAGCACTGAATAAACAAGGACTTCATGGCCGAACATCAAGGCACACTCCACTCTTGACCACGAGGAACATCAAAGGTCGACTAGAATATGCCAGGAGGAATTTGGATAGGACTGCAGAGTTTTGGGAGACAGTTCTATGGACCGATTAAACTAAACTGAAACTGTTTGACCGTGTACCTGGCATCATGAATTCCAAGAAATACCAGGCCATTTTAAAAGAGGAACGTGATGCCTTCTGTTGGGAAATTGAACCTTGGTGATCATTGGACTCTCCAGAAAGACAATGATCCCAAGCACACCTCCAAGCTTGGTTGAGAAATAGATCCTGGAATGTCCTGGAGTGGCCTTCTCAGTCCCCGGATTTAAATCCCATTGAAAATCTTTGGTGGGATATAAAGAAGGCAGTTGCAGCATGGAAGCCGTCAAACATCAATGAGCTAGAGGCTTTTGCACATGAAGAATGGGCAAAGATTCCAATAGAGAGGTATAAGAAGCTTGTCAGCACTTACCGAAAACGCTTATTAGAAGTTATAAAGGCTAAAAGATACTGAAAAGATAAGTACTGAAGCTGGAGCTCATTTGAACTCAAAGTTAAGTAAATTTATGTTCTCAAAATAACTCAAATATGTATCAATAAATATTTTTGTTGTTTAATGAGGCTTTTTGTCATATATTTTCATTAACCTCGATTCACATCACTATAACGCCTTTCGAGGTGGGACACGCGCACACGCACAGACGCACACACAAAAAGACAGATTCAGTCCATCACCGATCAAGCGTGGAATTTATTAAGCTTGGCCAATGTGAACAAAACATTTTGGCTAACTATGATATACTCATCGACAGCAAACATGCCAGAGCACAGCAATATATTGGAGTGGATCTATTCTTGACAGTATATTGGGAGAATGATGTGTTGAGTAAACAAGGTGAGCATGCATTGGGACTCTCACTGGTAAAATTTAGCAGGGGATCTGGTGTGCAGCAGAGCTGGAGGCTTGAGACTCGGACTCAAGAAAATCAGAACTTGTGACTTGACCTTGCTGAATGATTTGAGACTAGACTTGGGCCCAATCACATTTCTTATTTTTACCCCTACCCCTCGTTTTCGAGTGCCCCTCGCTTTTCGTTTTGCCCCTTCGGAACAGAGTTACAAGGGGTAGTGGTTGAAATCTTCCCCTATGAAATGGGACAACCCTTCAAGACCCTGATACATCATCACGTCGATGACGTTTACATAAACGGACACGACGAGTGCCAGACATTATTATGGCATTGCTATACGTTTCACACTATCAATTGATCAAACAAGTCATCAAATAACAAAGAACACTGCTTCATTACCAGTCCACTTCATGACAGAACAGCGGTGCTCTGTAGGCTAGCAACCCGTGCTCCTAACGTTACCCTGTCAGTCTGCACTGATATTAGAGGAACGGTAACAAGCGCAGCAACTTCACTGCTGGATTTGAGTTATATTTCGGGAGTCATTTTTAAATCTTTATTAATTAAGAAAATACTACACTTGTGGTTTCCTTATGTTGCTTGTGCAGCGTTCGCCACCATCTTGCCGATGATTGTCAGAGATTCCTCAAATCCCCGTTTGGAGGGCCATGTAGCCCTAGCACTTCGCCATACCCCTGGATCCCAACAAGAATCGGGACACCCGACATGAATGAGCAAAACGGAGGGGTAGGGCTAAGTGGTAGGTGCAAATGGGGTGAATTGGGATTGGGCCTTGGACTTGTCACAAATGACTTGAGCCATGAGTTGGATTTAAAACACCTTTGGTGTGCAAACTCCGCCCACCTGGCCCAACTGCAGGTATGTGCTAATGGACCAAGACGGAATTCGCCATTTGTCTACAGCCGTTATCCTATGTAATCAAACGCCATTTGAGAAAGATATATTGAGATACATATTCTACACACAGGAGCTTTAAATAAGTGAATAGAGTGCATAAAGATTGCAATGGGTCTCTGCTAGTCCCCATACGCACCGTTCTGTCCTTTATGGAGAGAATGTCACGCCAAATTCCGTAAAAACAAATCTGACAGTTTAACATGACCGTATCGGCAAAAATACATACCTCGCACAAAATTAATTAAGACCTTTAAATAATCGTTAGTCTTTTGGTAAATTCAGCATATAAGTGGCCCCCAAAGCAGGTCGATTTTCAGTACAACTAACTTTTCGAATTGGTTCGCCCGTTATGTCGATTTTTTTCTCCACCAAAATAAGTTAACGTTATTACACCACAGCAGGCATCAGCGAGCGTTAGACTAAACTTCTGAAATGTATTATTTTATCAAACTAGAGTGCTGCTTGGTGGGTAGTTTCTATATCGAATACACCTGCAAACCAAAACGAGTCGTAATAGGTTTCACGTCATTTTCTACAAGGTGTGAACGTTTTCTGATATGCAAGGAAACATTAAATTGTCATTTTAAATAAGAGTTTGGCGTGAGCTTCTCTCCATAAAACAGAACGAAGTATCGGGACTACATTTCAGTGTGCAGCACTGCAGAGAAACGGCAAATACGATGGCTAATAGCTAGATACCCAACACGTCAAATAAGTTACCAGACTACATGATTTAACTATAGAGTTGACAGGCCTGGGTTAATGTTGAAATTCCCCGCCGACAGTCAAAGTTGCAAACCATCAAACTTGCGAACTACTCATATGATGCTAACGTTAGCTGACGTTACATTAGCCAATTAGCTTAGCATGGGATTTGACTACTATGCAATATGACATTTCGAATTTTAGGAGGCCATGTTTGTCTCAGTACTCCAGTGAGAAGACTTTAGCTACCTAGCTAACTACCTTTAATGAAAGTTTGGTGGAATGTCAATATCATGTCGACGATGCAGGGTTATCTAAAGCTTTTTAGATTCCCGTCAGATGCTTACCAAGCTCGATTTGAAGCTGTGCTAGCTTGCTAACTGGAGAGGGAAAGGGGATTATCTGGCTAACTCGGTGGCTAGCTATCTTTACTGGATAGAGCTATAATGCTAACGCTAGCCAGCTAACGTTAGCCAATTTGGGGGGTTTACCAAAGCGTCAATTTGTTAGCTACTTCTGGTGTCTTGCTAAAATTCACAATAATTACTTATTTGACTGTAATGTGTATAACAGCACATCACACACTGCCATTTACAAGTATATAAGCAAAAGGACCCATCAATAAACAGTTTTAATGCAGTTTGTCTCTAGGTTAAACTCTTACCTGGAGCAGCCATCTTGAATTCTCTCAATCTGAAGTCGGATCTGTCAAGATTTTCAGGGAAAGCGGAAAACCTCCGTAATGTTCGTCCCTCATTGGTTAATTCCTGTAACTACGCCTTCTCATTGGACAACACAAGCAGTACATTTTTAAGGGGTGGGATTTGTAAGTAAACAATTTTGTCATATAAAGGAACAATATTACATTGCAGTCAGGCTATACTACTACTAATAATAATAGTACTAATATCAAAAACATTTTATATTGATATATATCATACTGTATTTATACATTCTATAACATAAAATTACATGATATATATTTGTATAATTTGTATATGTTATGCATGTATTTAGCCTATGTATATATAATTATAATATCTATATATACACATATGTATAATTTTAGCATGGGAAGGCATGTATATCTAGATCCATCTAGATCTGCTGAAATAGCTAAGTGGCTGGAGGATTTTCAGTAGGTCCTTGTTGAACTGCTCCTGTCTGAAATGCCTGTGGTTGTAACCTTTATAGGCCAGTTGATGGCGCTCATGTAAGATCACTCATTGTGTGACAAACGTTGCATGCCAACTGACAGTCCTTGATAATCATCCAAAATTATCACTCAGCACATACAACTAACTAAACTTCAGTAATACATAACATGCTACCCTACACTGATCTTGTTTATTGGCTAACTTCAACACAACTCAAAACCAGCAATAATTATACTAGCTGACTCCTATATAACCAAATGATATGACTTATTAATGATTTATTCTTATGACTTACCATGTCTTATTATTGATGCAATATAAGACATCTAGTGTTCAGCAAAAAAAAATTGTGACTTTAACTATAAAAGTTGAATGGATTACCACCACAATTACAATCAATACATACAACAAAGAACTCTCACCTACTAAAGTGCTTCATACATCAAAATTGTATATCTTTATCACATGTATGTGTTTTTATATTTGTGCTTTATTCTGTTTTATACTCTTGGCTGCTCTGTAGCACTTCTGTCGCACAAACTGTTGTTTTAAAGTGCTCTATGAATAAATTTGATTTCTTTCAACCTCACCAAATCTCACCTAACATGCAATTAAAACAGCTTACATGCATCTACTCAAGCACAATTTATGATCACACATCTATACACTTTTTGTTAAACTTATTTCCAGTAGTAATTACATTTCCATTGCAATATAATGAGATGAGATGATCAATAGGTTTGGTTGTTCTCTAATCTGGTCATGTTCCCCAAGACTGTAATAATGACTCGTAACATCTTTCTCCTCCAAACCCGTCATGGTCTCATTAAGCCTGTTGTCTGTATTACATTACTTCCAAAGACACTCACAACTGAAAAATGTATAACCAGCACTAAGCTAGTTTTCACTTGTTAAATGTGCAAGTGATAATCCAAAACTAGCAGTTCCTAAGAAATACAAGCCTTGACAACTACCAATAAGAAGTACTTATTATTCATCAAGTAATGTGTGTGGCTAAAAATACAACTTCCCTCTTGCTTCCTGATATTGAGTTGCAATTCATCAGTATGGATAAAAAAAAAACATTTTGAGGCTATGCAAGTAATCAGAAATAGATTTTATTACAAATAAGTAAGGTAAGTTTGCTAATACAGCATACCAATATTGCTCTTTTATTAAATATGGTGTAGTCAGTGTCATCCACCTCTGTATGATGGATATGATACAGCTTGATGGGATTACATATTTATTGTATAATTAATCAGTACTATATTGGTTGTCTATGTATTTAACCTGAATGGATTCTAATGTGATACTTTGACCAGATTTCTCACGTGTGAATTAATGTTTATTATTACTACTATTATCACCATTATCATCCTGGGTATCAGTGTCCCATGATGGTCTAAATTCTGTTTCAGAGGCTTTTCCACCCTGAACAGTAAAATTCTGGGGAAAACACTGAATACTTTACACTGAATTATTTAATTTATTGAAATTTTGGCATGAAAATCAGCAAATTCAAAAGACATTGACACGAAATATGAAACATTGGCAGCTTCAACCCAAACACATCTATGTCAGCCTTCAAAAACCCAAATTAGTCAAACCCAACAGCATCATTCCATCACAATGCTCGTCACTCACGATAGCACCTTCATAAAATAATTGTCCAAAATGCAATGCCATATCCGCTTGAGACAAATGACAATATGGCGAGTGGGATATTTGATGGTTCTTTTTGACAGACAGTCTGGTTCAGCATTAGTAGATCCTATTCTAAGCTGAGGAACCTCCTTTTCTTAGCTGTATGTGTATATGCATGGTGGCGCCATTCAACATCTGCTGTACTCTCATTCTCCAGGGTGCCAAGTTTGATCATGTACACTATAAAAAAAACAAAAAAACAAGGATACATAAATAATTTTACACACACAAACACCCCGTCAATCAGCTAGTATTAGCCATAATACCATTGTAATGTGTTGTAAACTGTATTCATATACTTTTATATTAAATTGTGCAATACATAATCTCAAGCCTCAGCCTGGTCACATCTTAAAATTTAGAAGAAGAATATTACCTACAACTCAAGAACAGATAATCCTCAGTTGATATTGGTTGTTTCTCCACATTGTTCCTGAATTATTACCTCGTCAATATTATGTGACGTGTTCAGCAAGTGTTGTCCAGCCGTTTTATGGCAATTTCACACACGTGTACCTTGCCTTTACAGAACTTGAGCTGTGTTCACATCTCTTCATTTATAAAACCATTTAACCATACTTACATTTCATTTCAAACCTGGGTCCTACTTCTGTCAGCTCAACGTTCTTGTGGTCCGTTTTCTTATAGGTGTGATGTCTGCATTGAAAATAGCTTATTGTTAACCATTTACCTCAAATAGCACAAAGCCTATTACGTGCCATTTACATTCTGAGAGTATTGTCAGACTGACCTGAACGAAATGAAATCCTCTTGGTTTGCAAATGTGATTACACGCCTACTGTCCTCTTTAGGCACTGGAAACAGATACTTAAGGATATTGGATACCTGTGTGAGGAGAACTGGTAAGTTGCACGCACAAACAACTGTTGCAAAAGAATAGCCTCGAGCACAGGGCCCGGTCACTCACCCTCTGGCCAAGCCTTGAAGTGAAGTTGTGAAAAATGAGGTGGGGGTAGGCTTCAGACATGGTGCCGATGTCTGGAACATCATGTCTCATTACCACACTGTAAAGGGTAAAATAGGCCGTGGGTCCAAATGGCAAGTGGCACACCACCAGCCCATCTGCAGATACAGAGAGAAAAAAAAAAAGATTCAGACCCTGAGTGCAACATCTCAGACCTCAGTTTGACCATCTTTGAGAAACATTTGCATGCACACCAACACTCAGATTACCAGGTGGACTCAGCTTAACGTCACAGTGAAATGAAAAAATGACCTTTTCATCTTGTTAGGTAATTCTACCCACCATAACTCACACCAAATAGGGTGTTTAGTGGTCCTCCAAGCTTGACTGACATGGGGGTGAGTAGATTGTGACTGAACTTTTCAAGATTTTCATGTAAAAATACACCCATATTATCAGTCTAAATCACAAAGTGGAGTTGCAACAGAGAAGAGCGTCCCATCATCCCTAACTGAGACGCATATATTCGCCCAAACGAAAATCTGGTGTCAGGTATGGTAACTGGCGGGAAATCTTCTCATCGTATATAGAATCATAAAAAAACGAATGCAGCTTTCAATTCAGCATCGTCAACATTACACGTCAACAACTGGAAGGACTGCAAGCGTCAAAGCCAAGTGTTTTCCAATCAATTTAACAAATACGAAATACGAAAAAAGGAAACCATTTCAGTGAACAGGTTTACCTGGCTGTCCTCTGGTTTCATGCACGATGACGAGGTCTGTAACATTATTAGCCTTGCAGGCTTGTACCAGCGCATTGATCTCGTGGTTTCCCCTGTTCATACGCTGGGCTCCAGGGAACATCAGCTTTATCTCCTGTGGCAGCACAAGTTACACATCATCAGTGACGATCACAGGTGAGTTAAGAAGACCACTGGCCAATTTGAACACGGTAAATCTTTTTTATAATCCCTACCAAGGTTAGACTGATATTGGTTTGCTGGTATATTGGGACAGTTTTGGCCATTTATTAAAGATTAGTCATCCGCCTCTGATATGATGCGTTTGATTACATATTTATTGTAGAACTGCATTCTCCAATTTTATGTCAGGGTCTACAATCATGCATATGGAGGAACATATTTTCAATTAATTAATTGACATTATTTATTTACTTGTAGCGAACTCGCGAGCCATATATTAGCCATTTGGTGACATAGTACTCTTAACTTGTTGCTTATTGAACTAAATGAGGTCATCATTTTTTAAGACAATTTCATTAGCTATAGTTATACAGTCTTGATTAATCCTTAAATGGCAGGTTATTTGTTGAACGATGCCTTGTAAAAACTCTCACACGTCAAACTGACCGAGCGGAGAGCACAGTGGTACCATGAACTCTCACTGCTGAATGATTTTAACTACTGTAATACAACCATAATAGCTTGGCTATATGTGTTCTGATAAAAATCAATTGTGCCACCACCAATGTGATCTAATTTATTACCCTTTTCTGATGTGTGGTTCATTTCATGGACAGACAGGTTTTAGATTGCAGCCTCAATAAGCCTATTAGGCCACAATATGCATGGAATAAAACATTCAAACACAAAGGCTTATCTATTGCAACAGATTTCTTAACTCTTAAATACTGTTTATGTAGACCAACAAGCCCTACCATTGGTACCCACATAGCCAAATAGCATGGCATCTATCTGCCTTCTAAAACTAAAACCACCCTTTATCCATCAAACCGTAGTCCCTACTAGACCCAGATACCAAACACATGGCACCCTATATATGCATTTCATCATAGCTGTCAGAGAGTTAGTTCGCAGCGTACATCTGCTCTTTACTGTTTATGTCCTGTGCACCAGGAGTCGAACCAGCAACTTTGTGGTTATGGGTCAGCGTCACTAAGTCAGTCTACTGTCCTAGCTGAGTAATTCATCACAGAGAAATGGGGGCTGACCTTGGTGAACATTTTGAGTCGGGAACTGGGGTCTCTGGATGTAGTGACCATGACTTTAGGATCTTCCACTCCAGCCCATTTATACTCATCATCCATGTGAGAGCTGACGCCTGCACGAAGAAGACTCATTAGATAACACAAAATAAATAATAGCTAGATTTCACAAATTAAAGACAGATTAAGAAATTAAGACACTCGCCTTCCGCCCCCTCATCATCATATTCCAGTAGTTTCTGTAACTGCACAGCTTCTCTGCGTACCTCAGTTGGAACAAGACGATTTTCTGCAGAAATATCAAGGGGAAAAACAACAATTAAGATATTTGGAAGGACCATTGAGAGTGTTGATGACCTGTCATGGATAATGCAGTCTAAAAAAATGTACTCTAATCCAACAAGCGGTCAAGTGGATACCATCCTACCGTCAAGAGCAACTTTCAGCTTCTGTTTCTTCTCCTCGATTGTTCGAAGCCTGTCCTCTTGCGCCTTCCTGTACAGGTACTCTCTTCTCAGTCTCACCTCTCGACGAAGCTGTTATAACGTTGCACCAACCAAACATATGAGCACAAACCTATAACTATCTGCATAGTTATCTGCATTCTGCATTCTGCATTCATACATAAATGCCGAATAGAAATCTGGCAATTTAACGATGCTTTGCTCATCGACAGACGTTACACACCTCATATCATATAACATAACCTAAGACCTTTTCTGAATCTATAGAAGCCACTTTTCAATTCGGTAAACATCCGAAAACACCAAGAAGCACGTAAACCAATAACATTTCAACGTTTCTAATTAGTTCGCATGTTAACCCGCAATCTTCTTTCACCAAATTACACCGTGGTGAGCGGTACCGAGCAGTGGGAATCAACTGTGGAAGTTGAGATTTTGTTGACATACGTGCTACTTGGAGGAATTGATGCATGCCGAATTGAATAGTGGCTCCTAATACTAATAAAAAGGCACGATCTTAAGTCGGGTTTTTACAAGACGTGGACGATTGCCGATAAGCAAGGCAGCAACACAGTTTGGAGTTTGGAGTGGGAATTCTCATACAAGAGAAAACGGTACATATCGAGACTATGATTACACCACGTTTTTGTTCATTATCACAGCCACGAGCGAGTTTTGTTGAGACTGTGATGTTTACGTTCAACGAAGAAATCAGGCTAAATACTAGCACTAATGGTATTACCTAGGTTAGTGAGTTGTTTTTGTTGTTCGCCAATGTGACTATGCCTGTTTTGGCAGCTATACGATATAGTCAACTATTACATTAACACAATGTTCATGCGGTTTTAATGAACTTTAAACGTACCATGGTGTCTCCTCAGCAGCCTCTCACATGGGGACAGGAAGCAATACATACAAGAGCTTATTCGATTGGCGAACAGAGCAGCCAATGGCAGCATTAGATACTGGTTCGCGAGCCAGTATCCGGGTTGACGCGGTGTTGAGCAATGCTGCCTTCCTATGTTCTTCATAAGCTAGTACGTCCGAGAGAAAAAGTCATAAATACAGTTTGACGCTCACGCAAGTGCTTTTGGTCGTAAATAATATTGGACACTAATAAAACTGTTTTTGTTGCTGTTGTTTTATTTTAAGAATCAAGCGTTAGAACAAAAAGGAGAAGATGCCCCCCCATCCATGTTAATTATTTGTGTAATTTATTATCAAAACATTGTTTGATATATCGCTTACCATCAGTTGTTGACACACCGTCCATACTCTCTGCTCGCTCTATCATAGAAAAAATGATAGAGCGAGCAGAGAGCATGTATTTACCGCTTTTTTGGGTCATTTATCTCGTTCAACTCGTAATTATATACATTTCCGACACCATTTGAAGGCACCATAAGGGTTCCATGTGAAAAGTCTCCACTTTTATGACCTGATTTATTATAGAGCCGAGTAATGACAACATTAATTCAGAAAATGAGTAACTATTTTTACACTAGTTTTCTAATGAAAAAAATGTCAAATTGTATAATCAAAATGAACCCATCAGCAGCAACACATATCTCTGGGTAGACATTTCCTGAAACTATGTCGCAAGAGCAGCTTTTCTTCCTCATCTCCCCCCATTATTAGACCTGAGTATTACCACATTCTACCACATTCTACCACATTCATGCTTAATTATGTGTCTTATAATTTTTATATTGCTTTCGGGTGCAGGTAAGTGTAAAACTGTAATGATCTGACCTTGTTTTTCTGAAAAACTTGATTATCTCATTGCTCTGCTATACACTTGTTTTTTATTAGGCCTTTATCTGTGTACAAGAGTATAAACCACCAGCAGTTATTTTCTAGTCTATTTTAGTATTGTGATTACCAGATAACTAGATGACTATATTACTGTGTTTACTAGATTTTAATACACTGCAAATATCAGTAGCTTTAACTCATTTGAAAAGGTGTACCTGATGTACAACTTGAAATCAATATCACACTATCACTATTTTTTTTTTTAAAGTCATTTGACCAAAAATTTACGAGTGTTTTCATTCTTTACCACAGCAAAGCACTTAGATTTCTTTCTGTCACATTGAGTACACATTTGAAAAGTATTAAAAAAGTACCATCATTTATTTGTATCCTCTAGATCCTAGAGTAGGTAATGGTAATTTCAAATGGTGTAGTTAGTATATACCTCACTTTGGGGCAAAACCTTTCAATTCAATCCATAGAAAAAATCTCAAAGACAGGGATGTAGTGGAGGGTAAAACCACCTAAACGTACTGAAGTTTACCCACCTTTATAGGCTGACATATGTCGAGGTAACATCATAGTGAGTGGCAAACTGATGTAAGTTATACAAGGATAGGGGTTTCTAAAGGGAATAAAAAATAAATGCTTTTCTGAGAGCATAATTGTTTGGTGGTTGTTCACTGCCTGGAGGTCGGGCAATTTACTCACCTTCTAATTTAACACTACATCACCGTCTGCAGGTGCATGCGGGGGACTGAATTTGCAGAAGCTGAGGTGTCCATATGAAGTGAGGCACAAGACCCTCCCGAGGGTTTGGTGTAAGCAGAACTCGACTCAGTGCTGCACTGGCCTTAGCTTCAGCCCGCAGACCCAGGTCATGCATGGAGGCAAACTGGAGGTGACCCAGGACTCGGACTCATTCACTGTGGCTATCGTGGAGCTGCCCTATGGAGAGGGAGTGTACTGGTGTGGTGTGCTGAGCCTGAATGACACCATCATCAGACTGGCTGCAAGCTACTTCCACAGCTGTAAGTCAAATACAACGGGCTTTCTGCTGTCTGGATGGAATGTGTGGATGTGTGTACGTATCGGGTTTGACAGATATGGGTTCTTTTGAAGGGTGATGCTGATATTTTTGGCTGCCAATAGTTGTGCCAATAAACAAATATTCAGGTATTCAGTATATAATTTTGTGTGATTTGTGTGATTATAATTATTAGTAGTATCTTGTAGGTATCTTGACATGCCATAATTATTTTTCTAATAGTGATACAGTATGCTATTGATATCAAGTTGTTTATGATTTCTTCCAATGTTTTTTTGGTTGACAGTAATACTAAAAGGACAAATGAAATAGAACATAACTGCTCGTGGTTTATATTCTTCAACATCAAGACAAAGGTTTAATACAACTCAAGCATATTGCAGAACAGTGAGATAATCATCACTCATAATAATCATAGACCTATAAACCTATAAACACTAGCTATTTTATTATTGAAATATCATTAACTATAATAACAATCAAGTCTTTCACCAGTCAACACCCATAACTCATTCATCTCACGTCACGTCTATTTCCCCTGCAGCCTCTGGTGCTTTTATCTGGAGCATTACCCGCTGGATTCTGCTGCCTCTGCTCCCCATGCTGACCATTTTCATTTCCTTTTCCTCCAGAAGTAAGTTTTCCAGCTCCTCCACCACCATGGAGAGAAATTCATACATGGCTGCGTTTCCATCACAGGTCAGGCAGCAATGTAGTGGAAAACGTTGGGTACACTAAAACCTCCAGGTGATGATTATCATAAGGCCAGCAACCACCAATATGAACAAATACATTTTATTTTCAGAAAAAACAAAAAACAAAAATAATTCATGCTTAAATCCTATCCTCAATACATATACCAATTTGATACTACTGACTGATCTGTCACTCTAAAAAGAGATGTGTTTACCCTCCACTACATCCCTGATCAATTATGTCAACAGTTAAGTGAGCTTCAATTCCAAGTTTACACTATAGGCAATAGTGATGAATACATTGATCAAAATCATAGATGCAAATATTACAAATACAGAAGATATAGTAAATACTCCTGTGTCCTTAGAACGATCATGGATGATATTAGGTTAAGAACTGAGGAGCAAAAGGTAGAAAGGGTTTTCTTTTCCAGATGGGGGCATGAGTGAATTCGCTGAACCTACACCTGCAATGGGATTTGGATTTCTAAACTGCTATGAATTTTGTAATTTAGCAATAATTCAGATGATAAACATGAGTGATCCACTTAACAGGACCATACTTATGACTTTACAGTCTAATGGACACTTTGTAACCTCTCAATGTTTTCTTTCCCAGGAGCAATGAAACACATTAACAAGGTAAAGCACGTCTATTTTTTTCATGCTACAAATAAATCAATTAATTGAATTTACAATAGAATTCAATCATTTTTAAGTATTAATTAAAATGGAAATGCAAATCAATGCCAAAATGATCAAGTGGTGTCACATCTGATTTTTTTCCTTTCTTTAGGAGGAGGATGACCTTTACGATGACATTATGACTCCAGTTCTATCAGAAATCAATCCACAGTGTAAACCTGCAGCACCGAAGCCTGTTTATGAAATAGTTGAGGAGGGAAATCATCAAGAGGAATCTTTCAGTCCAGTTTATTCTGGCTAAATCAATGTAGCCACTATGAGATTTTAACAGAAATAATAATGAAGGCCAGACCTGACTTCCCTTACTTACTGAAGGTCTTTTGCACCCTGGTGGCAAGCACAGCCAAATGTATTATATGGCTGTAAGACAATTCAAAAATATTTTTTGAATTGTTACAGGAATAAAACAAGAAATGCCAACTATGAAGAAATAAGTTTGCATTTATTGGACAAACCAAACATAGGCAAACTCACACAATGTAAATGTGGAACATGGGGTGAAAAATAAATGAAGGGTTTCATTCCAAAATGCTATACACCCATTTTGAAAGAAAATAGCTACCTGAAGTTCATAAGTCAATATTTCCAAAGTGCATTTGAGTGCATCCTCAGAAATGTTAATATTTTGCAAAGCAGATTCCTTTAGGCGGCCAAAACTTTCTTTCCTGTCAGCAATTTTCTAGGAACTCAAGTGTCATTTTGTTTCCACATGGAGAATATCTCATTTTGAAACATAGCTCTTCAAATATATATATATATATGTATACTTTATACATTCTTTTCTTGCTATACATAAGTGTCATGCTTCACTTGAAACTGTGCTTTCAGCATTTATCCTCATCACATAACAAAAGACAAAACAGTGGAGCACACGGTATTCAGGATCAATGCTGCATAGTTTCAACTTTGGAATATTAAACATAATTTCTTTGTAAACCTATAGCATGTAACCGTAAGTGGATGAGAATGAAAACTGTAATCTGAAAAGCCATAACTGAAATCAGTCAGTTGTCAAAACACACATTTCAACATTTTGGAAATAAAATGTGTTAAAAATACACATTGCTTACGTCTTATGTTGGGACGACTAGACGCTGTTTGCATTTGAACACTAATCTGTCTTGTTTTCATCAACAGCAAAGCATGTTTTTTTTGATTTGATATATTTTGACGATGCAATTTATACTTAATCTCTGCCCATCTTGAGCAGGAAATTTGAGGCATCTGACAAAATAACATGGGCCAAGTTTAGATGAGGATGTCGGCAGTTTACCAACTACATCACTAACTACATTTCCTTAAAAGCAGTGGAAGCAAACAATGGAGGAAGAGTTCATTGGGGAAAAAGAACATCAAGGAATGTGAATAGCCTTAACCCATAGAAAGCTGCAAGAAGTATTTGGGAGAATAATCTGACCGTTTTGGATAGACAATTTCAGCACAAATCACAGAAACTAGACATTTTTTAACACAACGAAAACAGACACAATAAATAATGCATGGGTAAAGAAATGAGAACATTTTGGAAAAAAGTTGCACTTAACAGAGAACACATTTAGATCATTCAATAACTCTTATGATAGTAGAGTGCTTTGATGTCCAATGAAAATCAAACAAAAACAAAAGACAAAACAAACAAAACAAATGTACTGATTCACTGCAATCTCATAGTAGGCTTTATGGATGATATAGCCTATAAACATGGTGGAGGTGTTGCCAATAAAAAGCTAGAACAACAAACTGAGCCCATCCAAAGCTACTTCGTGGTTTACAGTAAGAACACTTAAAATGGTTCATGAGGTTAGCGGCACATCATTCCCTAATAACCTTGTTTAAGGCATCTGCAGAAATTGTACTGCAAAAATGTAGCCTATGTGGTGAAGCCAGGAGAAAGGAGTGAGAGAAAAGCCAAGATTCAATTTATTGTCAAGTTTACTTTACTCTTTTTTTTACTCTACCAGCTTCTTTGAAGTGGATGAATCACAAAATCACCGGGCAACTTGATTTTTCAAATAGAAGAATAAGATATCCAAAGGATGACTAGTTCCATGACCAAGAGGCTGGTAGAGTTAACAAACTTATTATAGCCACAGAAAATATTCAGCCACATCCGGCTAGTGGCTGGTTAGGTGAGGAGTCATTTCCTTTCCTTGTGGTGGGCAAAATTCTCAACTCCCTCTGAATTACTCCTTAGTGTAAGTACAGACGCAAGACTAAAGATGCACAAAGTTCTGCCATTAACCATTTACATCACCAAGTAGGAAATAAAGCAAAAAGAAGTAAGAAAAGAAATTCTGAACATGTACGGTCAACTATGAAGTCTCTATGGAGTCAGTCATCACTTTGAGCATGCTCTCAGTTATTACACCAAACACACAGACATTCAGACAAAATGGTAACCATATTTACACTAGGTAATTTGGAGTGGTCCACTTGACGAGTGTATCAATTAAAATAAAGTACTAAGCAAATATATTCAATAGTCTCAAAGTATTAAATGCCAATCCTTTGTGGCTCCACCAATAACCAACTTTATGTCACTACAGTGGATGTCATTCTCCTTGCGGTTTTCTTATTGGTCAGAATGAAAGTGACAGCAGTAGTTCAGATGGGGAAATCAATCAATCAAAAGCAAAATACAGGTACCACAGTCCTTTGTTATTTTACCTGGGTGTGATCGGTAACCTTGCGTATGGCTTGCAGATGCTGCTTAAGCACAAACAAGTCAAGGAACCAAGAGGTTTTTGAACGACCACATGGGTGGCTGCTGTTCCGCGGCTGGATTTCAAAATAAAAGTGGATTTTTAGAGTTCTTCATAATCTCCACCCTCTCTTTTGGATGACCCTGCCCCTCCGCCCAGAAAGTCCTCCAGCTCATCCACTTCTGTTTTCTTGGTCCGGGATTTCTTCTTCTTCTTCTCTTGGTCATCCCCCGCTCCGGCATCGTCCTTTTCCTTTTTCTTGTGTTTGTGTTTCTTCTTGCTCTTTTCATCCTCCTAAGAAGCAAGGAAATTACTATTAAACTGGTATGACTGCTTTTACAAAGTGCAATATCCAACAGATATATATTTTGTAATAGAACTCTTCATATATAGCTCATGCATTCTTCTATTTATGTAATATGACCATCCACAACATTACCTCTTTGCTTTTCTTCTTCTTTTTCTTCTTTTCTTTGGAGGGGTGTTTGCTTTCTTTCTCTGAAACAGGACCAGACACATATTCTTCAAGAACTGCTCATGTGTTACAAGAAAGGATGATGTATGATAGAAGATAGTGTTCAACCAATTTGGGTAGAAGGATACCAATATTTTTGGGCTGAACCGCCCAATAGCCAATAGTTTGCACTGATATTCAATATCTTTAAATTTGACCATTTTATACCAAGTATCTTTATTCTTGTCAGAATGTAAAAGCCTTCAGATATATCGCATTTAAACTATGGGGCACTAAAACATGCATACTTGTGTGTAATCTGATCAAAATTAGTATTAGAATCAGGTCAGGTTAAGGGTTTCCCATAGACAACCAGTATAGTATTGATCAATTCAACCACACTGACTGGCCATATCAGATTTAAATATAAATAGTAATAAAAGGTCAATATTGGCCCAATAGAGCTTCAAATGGATAGATCAGTCTAACATCGGTGAAGATTATATTTAGTTCTATATGTAGCTAATAGCGATAGCAATAAATTGGTACAGGCTAAAAACAAATATATACCTGCTGGTTTGTTTACACTGCTACATTCTCAAACATTATAATTAGTAAATCGCGCTGTCTTGAGTCCCCAGTGAGTAGGCCAGAATGGAAGAAAATGTGAGAATGAGACAGATATTGCATGACTTGCCTTCCTCCTCCTCACTGCTGTCCTTGGCTGCGGGAGCCTCCTCCTGGATGCCAAGGCCAAACAGGTCGGTGTCGTTCTTGTGTTTGAAGGAGATGACGGTGGGTTTGAGAGGCTCTGGTACCTTGGCTAACTGGATGTCATCATCAGAAAGGTCAGACAGCAGCTCATCCCTGACTGGGAATGTATCCTGAGTAAAATGAGGTGACAAAAAAAAAGAAAAAAAAAGGGGTGGGGGGTCACTTGAGGAAATGCTTCAATCTTTCCAGACTGAAAAAATGCAGGCCTATTGACATGCTGGTGTCACAGAAGCTGCGTAACCTGAATTCAGCTTAATTTAGTGCTATCCAATGTCCAGATGTCAGATATGTATCATGCTGTCGATTTGACAGTTTACTGTGCCATCCTTGTCCATTTGAACTATGAAATAAAAAAAAATACTCCGGCAAACACGTTAAAAGCTTGGGCAGCATATTTCAACAATGAAATGAGTTTTGAACTGAGTTAACCTCAAAGTTAATCCTTTGAGTAGAGACACTGCAGTGATGGTGAGTCTGTTCTACTTTACCTTCATTATTTTTGGTGTGTCCGATGCTTCAGACTCAAAGTCGGGGTCATCCATGATGAAAGAGAGCATCTGTTTGGCTACAGGGGCTTCTGGGTCGGTGTCAGAGTCCTCAGCCTTGGGACTAGTTCCCTTCTTCTTGCCTTGGTGTCGGGCTGGCTGCTGTGCTGCTGAGGCTGGGGTTAAAGTGAGGGAGATGGGCGCGGCGGTTTGGAGCTGCAGGCCAGGACCTTTGGGCTCTGGAGCTTTAGCCGCCTTTGGTTTTGTTATATTGATCACAGGCCTGAAATAGGGTGATAGGGAGACAGTTTTGTTTTCTCATTTGTATAACTATATATTGCATATTATTTGATCTTTTTTTTAATTATACTTAATTTCGATTTTTTTCACTCTTTCCCCTCACTTTTTAAAATTTTTGTTTGCATTATGTTTAATACCCTCTGCTATATTCATATTTATATTTTATTACTATTTTGCGGGACGTTTCAAGCCGACATGGTTAGCTGGGCCAGTAGCCTAGATATGTTCATATGTTCTGTTCAGTCTTCTGTAGGGGTGGCGGGTCTAATTCAACCATTCGTTATGGGAGGTGACCACTTGACAACCCCAATGACATACCCGCTCTAACCCATCCACATTTCCTCTAATACACAAGTCAGGTTTCTATATAGGCAGCCACCTTCAACAGCATGATGAATAGTTACATTAGATCCCTTGTATTGGTAAATGCTCAGGGGGTTAAAGGTCACGTTGTTCTTAGATGAGACTCACTTTTTCAGCTCAGGCTCACTGTCCAGATCTTGGTCCTGTGTGACAGCAGGGGCTGCAGGTTTTCCGTCGTCCTCGTCACTGGTCAGAATGATATCTTTACTGGGAGGCAGGGTCTTGGACTGGGGCATGGGGTGCTCCGAGTCGTCTGGGTCCAGCTCATCCAGAAAACCAGACACCATGGGGTTTCCTGTGCCCTCACCATCGCTGAGACAGAGAGAGAACAAGAGGGATGTTTTTTTAACCTTTGTGTATCCAGAGAGGGTCAAGGGAGCACCATGCTACTATTGGCCTCTAGGAGCTGCCCAGTACAACCAGTCTTCTACTGTTGGCCCCTGGGAAGTGCCAAGTACAAGCAGTGTTCAACTGTTGGCCACTGAGCAGCTTCACTGGAACAGTTGGCGGGGTTCAGTGCCTTGCTCAAACGCACCTTGACAGTTCAGTAATCCCTGTTCTAGCAAGGTGGCCTAGTGGTTATCCTAGTGGTGATCCTCTTCCCATTAACAAAAGGTTCCAGGCTCAAATTCCCATGGCCACCAAATGTGAGCAGGACTCTGACCCCTTTTTCACTAGTCATTCAATTTTAATTCCCACTGTGAAGTCTATCCCTCCTACAAATTCCTGCCTCACCTAATAATAAAGGCATTAAAAGAACATTTTATGATTGAAAAGTGGTTCCTATTAGGGCTGCAACAAACTGATTGAATTGATTAATCAGCTTCATATACAAATTACTGACCTGCAATTGAGAAGGGTTACAACAAATGAAACAATGAGAGTCAAAGTCAAAACAATGAGAAAAATAAACTAACTTCCCTATAACTACCTATAACTTCCCTTTCTTTGAAAGACGCTACATACACTGCGTGCGCACGCGCGCACACACACACACACATTCAGACTGTTCAGGCTAGCATATTGAACCACACTAGAGCCACAAGCTGCTGCTGCCCTTGCTCCTGGGTGGACTAAATACAATTTATTTATGAAGTGGCCCGTGACTTAACAGGATCATGGATCTAATGCGCGTGAAATCTGATTTTAATACTGGAGATAGATGTTAATGTAATCTAGCCAAATCATTTCTAGACACAATTCAGATACAAGAGGCACGTTAATGCAAAGGTGTAAAGGAGAATCCCAACCAGCATCAGGGTTGCTGTTTGGCAATTGATCCTTATGATCCTGGGCTAGACAAAAAGATGAATTTCCCTTCCATGTATCAATAGAATGTTGCATAAATATGACAAAACACCTTACCTGTCACTGTCCACACCAGGAGCTGGTGCTGGTTTGGCCACCTTAGACTTAGAAGGCAGGCTATCCTCCAGGAAGCTTTTGTCCAGTCTCTCATCTGGTATAAAATCATCCACACTCTGAACATTAGCAGGACAGACGGGTGCAGGAGGTTCCTCTGAAGAAAACATAGAGCCACACGGAGAAGCAAATGCATATGATTAATATTGGAAAAAACTTAATTTCAAAATTATTTTTTTATGTTCAAGAGGTTTCATAGTCTAGCAGCAGTGGCACAAGCTGCCTTGTATATTAAGCAAAAATTCACAAGAACCATGAAATCACATGAAATTCCAATACCAGGCAGTGCCTTGATCCTTCTGAAAGCTCTGCATTTCTCAACTATTAAGCCTTGAATCTTATGACTACTTACTCTGTACTATGTATATCAGTTTCATTGAATAACAAATTTTTAAAAAAATGATACAAACTGCAATAATGACTACTCCAGTTTCTAAATCACAAGTTAAAGATGCTTCAGACAGAACAAAACAAGATAATTATTGCTGTGCAGAATCCCTGGACCATAAACCAAGTTGCAGATCAGAGAAAATATTTCACTTTATTCAAACTTGACAAATCCTAAAGATTAAGATCTCATGCTCCTCCAAGTTCTTTTATCACTGGAAACCAAATCATGTATAAAAAGCTGTGTCCAACTGTATTCCAATTCATATCACAACTACAACTAAATTTATGTATCAAGCAGCCTCAGTTTCAATAAGCGGCCAGTGAGAGGCTCTGATTGGCTGAGCCATGTTGGAAGATGCACCTTTAAATCTTATTAATAAATAAATTCCACTAATAAATACATCTAGATATTTATGTGCTGCTTAGCCACCACTTTGTTAACCTACTGTTAACATATATTAACTATATTACTTGGCAGAATAATAATATTGAATTTATATTTAATCATTATCAATTAAAAATAAAAGATTTGTGGAACATTTGCGTTTTTTCATTTTTAATACAATGGCACTGGCAAAGGCACATGACTGATATTTTCTAACACAATAAGCCGCTCAATGCAGTGTTTTACAGTGATTTTATAACAGCTAAAAGACGTTTTTTAAGTCCAAAGCAATGAGGTAGCTTGAGATAGCATTTACTTTAACATTTAATACATGGCTTATTGCTCAAGTAAGTTATAAAAGAGACTCACCTGACGCAGCAGTGGCAGCCTCAGCAGCAGGGGACGAACCAAACCAGCGGGAGATGAAGCCTCGTTTCTGGGGGGCTGAGGCTCCGGATGCTGTGGAGGACTGAGGGGGTCCGAAGTGCTCGGGCGTCTGGGCGGAGGGCTTAGCTTCAGCAGCAGGTGAAGCTGCCCCACTAACCACAGCTGGAAGAGGAGGAGGAGGAGGTGGTTGTGGGGAGGAGTTGGACAGGGACTGGGACGGTGGGAGGATCTGGGAAGGGATGGGAGGCTGAGGGGTGCCAGGGCTGGAGCTGCCCGTGGAGGCCCCACTGGGAGGGACGATGGGGGACTGGGAGCCCGAGGAGGGACTCTGGCCGTTGGCTGGACCGGGAGAGCTGTAGCCTTTACTGCGAGACTCCATGTTCTCCAGGAAACTGCAGGATTGAGAGCAGTTACAGTTAATAAATGGTGTACAGTACACAGCAGACTAAGGCTAAGTACACACTGCAGGACCTTTAGGTTGATTACAGCCACATTTTGGCCATCACAACTGATTTACAAGGAATGAGTCTGCACTAGTTGGGGTAGTTGTACAGATGATGTTGCAGTGAGGGTTACTCCCAATCCAGTCAAGACCATCATTATTTCAAACATGTTTGATTTTTGACAAAGTATTGACATCAGCCTGTAGTGAGATGGTCAATCAGAATCACAAACCCAAATTGGAAATGGCTAAATTCAATACAATATCACAGTTCAAACGCAACTTTGGACTTTCTGAAATTATTTCTGTAAAATATCTGTTCACTGTGACCTTCAGAAATGTCATGCCCTGCTTGTGTATGAGTGCATTAAAATATTGCCAAATGCATTTCTTTGTTTTCACTGCCAACATTACCTGACAGTAAAGAACAACAACAACTTGCCCAATACTACAATTCTTGAAAGATGTTCCCCATCTTTTCTGGGGGAGGTGTTTTCATTCTGACATTCAAGAAACAAATTTATTCAGCTGATGAAAATGCACCTAATCTGCCTTTTATTTTTTGCGACATTTCAAAAGTCTGTGTAAAATTCGCCTGACAGTTGGATGAAAACATAGCTGCAGCCTGTCCCCAGCACTACATTGGCAGAGAACAGAGAGAGTACATCTCATAGTTTTGATCCTCGGTTTCCTGCTGCACACAGAGCTCCTCCAGGGTGGCATCCATGTCCAGCTGGTTGGTCTCCAGCTGCCTCAGGAGGGTCTCCCTCTACACACACACACACACACACACACACACACACACACACACACACACACACACACACACACACACACACACACACACACACACACACACACACACACACACACACACACACACACACACACACACACACACACACACACACACACACACACACACACACACACACACACACACACACACACACACACACACACACAATGAATGACTGGGCAGGACTGAGATCCATCCAGGCTTAGTTAGAATATAACCCAGCTCTGACTATGGAGCAATCATTTTCTCCCATGTGAATACTTTTGTGGTAATAAGCATATTGAAAATATATTTTACAGCAAGCCAGTATAGCCTGAGAAATCAATATCATACTAAAACAATAATGACACTGATGACACTAAAAGAGGAAGAAAAGAAATAACCTGAAGTTGCAGAAAGGGGATGTTGAAAAACCTGTGCAGATATTTCAAGCCAAACCCATTTTTCATGGAAGACTCAGCATAGTGAATATAGGATGATCCCATTGGTCTGTAAGACATGA
The DNA here is from genome assembly GCA_034670385.1 of Hoplostethus mediterraneus. NCBI lineage: Eukaryota > Metazoa > Chordata > Actinopteri > Trachichthyiformes > Trachichthyidae > Hoplostethus > Hoplostethus mediterraneus. The sequence goes on from JAXDDW010000002.1 coordinate 1,367,447, forward strand.
AAGTTATTACTGCTCAACTCAAGAGTTCATATACAGTTTTGCAAACCAAAATGTACTACGTCTTCATGACCATACCATTACATACAGCACAATTTCATTACCAATATGTGTGTGTGTGTGTATATATTTGTATCTTTTTGACAATGGTCTTGTTTGTTTACGGTAATTATATTAAACTATACTACTACTATACTATGTTTTTGATTCTATCTGTGAGATTGGACTCATTTGTGAGAGTTGACCCCTGCCTGTTGAGTCCAGCAATCAGGTCTCGTATATCATCAGGGAGGATGACACGATGCTCGCCCATATCCCGGAAGTTTCCCAGCACACACACCGGCACATGATAGGGCACTTTGGGCAGTTCCCTCATGATGTAGTTGAATGTCCTGAAAGCATTAGAAAAGTATTAGAAAAGGGAGCCAATAATCATGGCCATAGGCACTTTTCTTTTTTTAAATATTTGTGGTCTTATGATTTGATTATGTGCTGTTGAATAAAACAGATGAAAGTCTGAAGAGCGAAAGTTGTTTAAAATTCCAATAATTTCACAAGATATTGTACATTATCTGCATAAAATGCAAGACTGCCGATAATGTTGGCCAGAGCTGTATGTGTAACTATGGAGCAGAAAGGAATATTGTGAGGCTCTGATTCTGTGTTGGTCACAATAACTCAAAATAACATGGTTTTTACTGTGTCTGACAGTGTTAACATAAACCAATCAATGACATGGATTTTGTGGGAGGAGGAAAAAAAAGAATCAGGAGGTTGCACCAACACTAACCAGATAACATGTTATATATATAATATATATTTTTTTTTTTCAAAATTAAGACCTGGTTTGTCCCAGTTCTTAAGAATCAGTGATAAATACTATTTATTCCCTAAGGCAGGATGCCGAAACTGCTTCAAATGATTTTGCCTTTGAAGCCGTCGCTGTGAAGCTGCACTGAAAGCAATGAGCGCTTCACAGTGACATGCAGACAGACTGCAACCTAATCCCTCCATGCATATTGTAGCATTAGAGTGCATTGATTAGACAGTGTAGGGACAACAAAACAGAAGCTAAAGGCTCAGACAGAGGACACTTACCACTGCTTGGTGATGTCAAACATCATGATGACTCCATTACAGTTCTTGTACACATCTAGGAACTCTGCATCCAAGGCCACCTCATCTGACTATAAACACACATTGTAATAATTCACAATAAAGTATAATACATAAAATACTTTGAGGTGGATAAAGAGGTGGATAGTATGACCTCTTGAAGCTGACACCATTACTGAACCACATAATGAGACATTGATTCGTTTTTTTGACAGTCCCACATGATAGTCATGTGATAATCACCTCTTGGGGCTCGTTCTCCAGTTTCAAATTCTCTCCACGCTTTTTGCCTTTGCCTACAAGAACAAGAGTACAGACGAATGTCAGGTTTATGTGAACTGAGAAACACTAATCAACAAATCATCATGAGTAAAGCAAAAAGCGCAGCATAGCCCCTTTCCTTATGAAAAAGCATCTTTCAGCCATATTTTAACATACATAATCATTTAACTACTGCTCGCTTCAGTTCATGGATCACACAGTACAAGCACTCAGTTTTTATCTATCCATGGCAGCAAGTCAGCCAAAGTGGAACTTAGCCACGCTGCAAACCTGGCAACAGCCAAACCTTGAGAATATTTGCATTCAGATGAGAGAAGAACATAAGGGGCAAACCCACGGCACACAAATTAAACCATTTTCTGCTATAGAGGCGCTCACCTACACCTTCAGGAAGAGGATATTTTTGGCCTGAGACGAGTGCAAGAGAAAGACAATGTCAACACTGAGGACATGTGGCTCTAAATAAAAACCAACCATGCATGTAAAACTGTAGCAAGTCTAAGAGATAAACTGCAGTAGATTGACTGACACTGGGTGACTTCTAGTGTGGCAGGCATCAATAGAAATTCAAACTTTCATTGCAATATGTGTCAACACTCACCTTTGTCTACCACGTCCCACACCTCCACCTTGACCACGTCATCAGTAGCTAAGAGAAACAGCAAGGTTGTTTTCATTATTTCATCATTTCTGTACTACAGAAGGGAACAATTCACATTCACAAGTTCTTAACCCACTATAATATGGATGTAGTAACTATATGATTGTTTTGTCTAATTTACTCGCAAGATGTTGGAAGCTAGGAAAGTAGTGGTGGGAAGAGGCCTGCTAGGTATGGAACTACTCCACTACAAAGACAAATACAGGACACATATGCTAAAACGGGTTAGCTGAAGCTAATTCTCTCTAATTCTTTACCTTGATATGGAGCCACTGAAATAAATAGCCGAGGTACAAACAGTAAATGTCAAACACTTACATGAGCAAAAGCGAAATACAGCCAATCAAAACAAACCATTGATGATAAAATAAAATAACTTGTGACTTTCATGATGATATTTGAGTTACTATTAAGTTTGAGTTACTTTTGTAATTCCAGTGGATACTTGTAGCCTGTATCTCCTGAGTGGGTATGTACTCCTCCAAGAATTTCTTGCCCTGCAGTCGATACCATAGAGTACTCTTGCCAGTATTTCTGTCTCCCCGGATGACTATTTTCACTTGAAAGGGTGAAAAGAATAGAATGAATGTTTATTAAAATCATCATAAAACAGATTATCTAGTTGCCTAACAAGAAAAAAAATGATAGAGGGTTCCTTCACATTTTCCCATTTCAAAATTCCAAACTTTTATTTCTCGTCTGCATTTGAAGATACTGGTCAGTACTGGCTCGGTAATATGAATGTTATCAAGAGAATTTCACTCTTTGGATGAGGATTATTATTCTTCAGTGACAAAAAAATATCTCAATATGTGAAATGGTAGGGGGTGCTTTATGTAATTTTCAAAACCTGAAATTGATTGATTTGATTTTCCATACTTTTTTGGACTTTCCAGACCTGCGTAAGTACTGGAATTTATAATAAAACAGATTAACTAGAAGCCTAGCCCTGCAAGATATTTGACAAGATTATTTACCACACTGAATAATACATGCATAAAGCAACATATGCCATCAACAAGGTTTCTGAAAAGTCTGAAATCACAGGGATAAGAAACCTGTGTCATTGTTTTCTTATGCAATTGTTTTTCCTTATAATAACTTGGACTTCCTGTAGTTTAAAAGATAAGAGTAGCTGGATCACTTACTATTATACTGGACCCCTTTGGCGAAGCGTCTCTGTAAACTTTGGTTCATAGACTGCAGGCCAGCGGGAATATTTTTATCCTTGAACTGCCCTGGCTCAGATCCCACCAGCTTCTTCAGAGCTGAAAACATCTTGACCAAGCTTACACTAAGAACTTAACACTCAATAATTTGGTGAAACTTCCCTGAAAATCTGTCACACAACAACTGATGGAAAGTGTAACAGACTATAGAAAAACTGATGGCTGGAGAAGTTAAGGATCCATGCTTTAAAGCAGATATGATGCACTCCAGATCATGCCAATTTGTCCATAGCATTTAACAACCGTTTTTGACTAGTTATGAATTGTAGTAATTCTAATACTGACTAGATGTTCTTGCTCGCCAGTCAGTGGTGGAGGTTACTACCATGCCGTTTTGAGTATCATCTGTGAAAATACAAAGAATTACAGTTGGGAATTGACAATCATTCACTTTCAAGATGAAGGCAGTCAATGGAGGTTACTATGATGTTGTCTTGACCATCATCTGTAAAATCATGGTTATAGTTGAGAATTAACTATCATTCACTTTCGCCATGTAGGCACGACCAGAATGGCTGCATTTTAGTCCTTAAACAACTAAATTATCATACATTTTCATGCCTTCATCAGTAGACTTGCTAGAGGGATGTAGACAGATGGTTAATTCATCTGATCACCAAACATTGTCTAGCTAGCGTTAGCTACCCAGGCTGAGCTAGGTTAGCTCAGGGCTATGTACAATTTCCGATAACAAAAACGACTTGAAATTGTTAATGTTAGATACTCTAAAGGATATTTCAAGGTCACGAGAGGCTGCAAAAAGAGATGAGACAGCCCGGTTCGTTAACGTTACCTAGCCTGGCTAAGAGGTAACGTTATCCGTTGGCTCTCTTTTGACTAGCTAGCCAATATTAGCCTAGCTTCAAACACTCTACGTTCAAAGACATTAAACGGCAGCTAGCCTGGGTCTTTTCTACCAGGTGATATCAGGCACATATACTCACGGTTAGTTAATGAGATAAACAACTGCAGTTCTGACATATTTTTCTCAAAACATCTGACAGTCCTCCATCCCGACAGAGATGTAGCAGCTGCATTCCTTTGCAAAGAAAACAGCAACACTAAACCTGCGTCAAGCGACACAGAATAATAAATATCACTTCCGGTTAATCCTTTCAGAATACAAACAAACGTGTTACGTTTTTTTGAGTAATTCAAAGTACAGACGTGGAAAAATGCATTGATTAAAAATATGTGGTAGATTAAAATGCAATTGGTTGGTTGGTGGTTGGATGGTTGGTTTGTATTTTAATTTTGGAAACCTTTCAGTTAACACCCTTGAGACTATATATATATGACACAAAACGTATCCCAGGCAACTGTGATAGCTTATAAAAGTCTATTTTAACACATTTCAGAGGCACGATTGTTCCTAAAGGCTATTGAATGGGCACAAATGGTCACAAATACTAGTGTCCATATTATATTGTACATCCTAAAATTGCTAATTTTTCCAGGAGTGACAAATTCTATGCTTTTACTATGAAGGCCAAATCGCTTCTGGGATCATACCGGTTTTGGCTAGCGTGATACAGCTCTCGTGCCCGAGAGCATTTTATTCCCTCAGTAATGCCTGTCAGGTGCAGTCCTCCTACAAGGTTGCCACTCGCCGACATGCCTCTCTCTACAATGAGCCAACCACAAGTGACAAGCACACTACACGACATAGTTGCTTGAGCCAATAAAACAGCTGCTTTCTTGTGAACAGTAGTCTGTCAGGCAGCTATATACCTTTAGCCTACCAGGTAGACAAGTAATAGTAGATTTCTTTTCTATCCATTCACTTACAATAAAAAGGTAAGCTTTGTGGCTATATTAAAGTATGTGCTGTTGCAACCCTTGGAAGTTTGCAAGTTTGGAGAAGTTCTGGAATTTGTTAGATTTCAGCTTTTTCATTGGGTCAGGACTATCATGTGGTGTATGAGGGGTGGAAGTAACAAAAATTAATTGATAAAAATGGAGGTGATGAAAATGCATGTGAATTGAAAAATAGAGTGATAAATGATCAAGTGATTTGATTAATTTAAAGCCGATTTGATTAAAATAGTTGTGATATGATGAAAACAGAGCCATGTTTCATCGTCTTACATTCATCATTCATCATTCACAACACAAAATTGCCATTTATCATTTAAGGAAAGTGGCCTCAAGGGTGGGAGTAACAAAAAATAACTGGGGAAAAAATGGATGTGATGAAAATGCTTACAAATGAATAATGGAAGTGATGAAATGTATGTGAATTGAAAAATACATTGATAAATTGTCAATTGATTTGATAAACCTGATTGACAATTTATTTGAAACAGTGTTGCTTTGATAATCAGCTAGTCTCTGTTACTGTCTGCTGTCTACCATTCATCATTCACAATACCCAACTGACATTTATCGTTTACAGCAAGCAATTTTTGACCCATTCAGCTAACAGCTCGACTTTTTCTGTCTACAGTGCAGTCAACCAGGGCCGGAGTTATGCCGAGTTCTGCATGCATGCCGAGATGTGCATGCATTGGTTTAACTACAAGCCAGTGGTCACTGGATGTTATAATATTTTGTGAAGAGAATTCTTATTTTTATACTAGTACTAATCTTCACTGTTATTCATCAATGACGATATATAGTCAATATGAAACAAAAACAAATACAAATCGTTCATACAACATTTTTACACTTTCAACAATTCATAAGCCACGCTATTTAAGCTGTATTTTTACAGCCCAAAGCCAGTTGATTGACAGCTTGGCCCTTCAAGGAATAGCAAAAGCAATAGGGAAAAGCAAAAACAATAGTGAAAAGCAAAAGCAAAAAAGGCAAAAGAATAATGAAAAATAAAGGGATGAAAATAAATAAATAATAAAAAAAAAAAAAAAAATAAAGACAACAAGCCTTACTGAGGGAACGAAAGTCCCCCAGGAAGCTCTGATTGGTTCCTTATGCTTGCTCCTTTCGCTTGCCTCCCCTAGTGGCAGACGTAGTAATCTACAACTAAACACAAAGACAACCCCAACTGTCAATTTGATCACATTCAAAACATCTCTTGCCGGCTTTATTACACAACATGGTATGCATATGTAGATCAAATGTTACCAGGTGTATTTAACAGAAACAGTCCAAAATAATAACAATTTGGACCACAGTCAAAGAACAATGAGTCGTTGTAGCCAAATATTGCTAAAATCAAATCAGCTGTGTTTGCTGTCTTGAACACACCCCGCTGAGTACCCCGATATTGTCGTTCGGGGGGAATAATGGCTGCACAGGAGCCTTCTCCACCATCTTCACTGGAAGGCAACAAACCAGGCTTCCCCAAAAAGATTTTGGCAAATAACCTCGAAGACAAGCACCTGTGCAATTCGTGCCAGAAAATACTGAGGAGGCCCTTGCAAGCCCAATGCGGTCACCGCTTTTGTTCGTTCTGTTTCAACAAAATTGTCAGGTGAGTTGTGTCATGGTTGTTAGCTAGCTAGCTAGCTAGCTCGGTAACCCCGATGTAGCTATTGAAAAATCTGGCAATTCAATGCTGCCTTATTTATTGACAAAGGTATATACGTCGTAGAACACCACTTACGACGTTTTACAAATCATAAGGATCCACTGGGGAATTCGGCATACAGGTGATAAACCAAGCAACACGTTATTTCAATAAAATCTCAACTTTAAGAATGCATTCGCCTTTTATTCCAGCAGTCTTCTCCCACCAAGTTAACGCCGTGGTGGGCGTTATCAAGCAATGTGTACTAATTCTAAAAGTTGAGAATTTATTAGAATAAAGTGCTGCTTGGTGGGTTGTATGTATGCCGAATTTACTAGAAGATCCCGACGGTAGGTAATCTTTTAAAATGTGTTTTTTCTGGTATGTATGTATGTATGTATGTCGTTGATAAGCAAGGCAATGTTAAACTAATAGATTTTAATTAGAGTTTGGTCAAACAGAGCCAGCTGGGGTGCTTCCTTGCTTTCACTTTCAATCCCTCCCTGATTGACCTCAACGTTTAGCCGCTTGCTAACTGTCTGCAAGCTGGTTTTACTTGTTTGTTAGTTTGTTAGTCTCTGTGTTTGTGGCAGGTTGATGCTCTGACAGCTCTGCGTGGCTTGCTGTTGTGACATTGACAGTATTTTATGTCAGTGAGACACCATGCAATAGCACCACAACGACCCTGGTTTAATAAGAAGGTGCTTTTTAGCTGATGTGTGTCTAATGCAAAACATTAATGATCTTATTGTTGCTCTGTAAATAAGTTAATTTGGTTCATTAATGCAGGGCTTCCCCAACCCTTTTCATGTCAAGGACCCTCAAATGCACCTCTAGTGCATTAGTCCAAAGGGCCCCACCTTAGCAGATTTTTGTAGTTGGTTATGATGTTGCACAGAATTGCATAACTGTCTATACCATTGTGTCAGGGGGGTGATAACAACTAGGTATTAGTGAAACCTATAATCTGAATGGCCACCCTTATACATTGTTTCAGCATCTAGTGAGTGAAATAATAGTACAATTTTTTTTTCTGGGGACCTCTAGCTGTAATCAAGTGTATCAATCACAGATTCACAGGTAGCTCTTTAATGTTTCCTTGCTTATTGGCAAATTTACATAACTAATAGATAATGACTTAAGAGCTTTTGTTAATTGTGAGGGTCTTCTAGTAAATTTTGCATCCACTAAACCACACTTAATCTCAATACAATATCAGTTTTTAGAAGTGGTTCCCAGTGTTCGCAGTTACCCACCATGGTGTATTTTGGTGGACAAAGATTGTGGGAATAACAGGTGAACCAAATCCAGAAATTCAATTATTGAAATAAAATGTATTGAATTTATTTGATCCTTGGTGGATCAAATGTAACCTGAATTAAAGACTGGATGCTAGCAATTCAAGCCATGCACACACCTGTATGTACTGTTGCCTAAGCATAAGCAGAGCAACATTAAATTGCCATATTTTTTTAACGGAGTTCAGCATGATTCATTTTTTCCCCCCTTCCAGTTCTGGACCACAGAAATGCAACGCTTGCATCAAAGAAGATTTGTTTGAGGAGCCCACTTCCATTCTCAAGCAAGGCGGTGTAAGTAGATTTTTACCCTACATTTCATTTTAGGCATTCATTCAACACTCTTATCTAGAGTCATTAACTGTTAAAATGAGTCAGTATTAGAATGAGTTTAAGTTCCTAGGTCACAAACATTACAAACAACCTGTAGTAAGTAGGGTTTGACCGATACAGATTTTTGAAGGCTAGTACTGTTGATACCTTTTAAATAGCTTTAAATTTCAGTTTTCATGCAAAAATAAAAAATTGCAAGTATTATGTGTTTCCCCCCTGAATTTTATACTTGGCAGGATATAAAATCCAGACAATTAATGGAGCTAATACTCCTGTGTTCCTAGCATGACCATATGATGAAGTGTGAGTAAAAGAAATAAGAGCTGGGGTAGAAGTATCCTGATCCAGAGTAAACTGATGCAGAGTTTGAAGCTCTCACCACCTGTAACACAAGCCTTCTGACTGTAACTAAAGACACAAAGCAGACTGCCAGAGACAGCAGCTACATCACTCAGGGACCCAAAATAACCTTTGTTTTCCATCCAGGCTTTTCCAGATAATGCAGCCCGAAGAGAAGTTGAGGCCCTGGCTGCCGTCTGTCCCAATGAAGGATGCACGTGGACAGGAACTGTCAAAGAATATGAGGTGCACACTAATACATAGCAGAGTGGGAGATGAACACCAGCCACTAGCTGAATGCTGGCTTATTTCTGACTGTGGTTGGTACATTTGTCTACTCCACCAGCCACCTTGGCAGATGAACCATCAATTTTAGCCCCATGATGGAATTGTGGGGGGGGATTGTCTGTCCATCCTTTCATTCATTCTTTTGTTTGTCTATCACACAGATTTTGATGGAACTTGGGGAATGATGCATCCCGGTTCCACATATTCGCTCTATACTAGGAATAAGTTGGCTAACAGAAATGCAGACGAAAAGTGATGCAGTGAAAGTCGTTACGATATTTATTTTAAATATTAATAAAAGACTCATGTAAGATTATTGCTCACATTGCTAGTCAGATATACTGACATTAAAGTAAAAATGGCAATGGTGAATCAATGTCGGTTAAGTTACCTGGCCTGCTGCTCCCAAAAGTAATGCTGCTCTCTACTTGCAGTGACAGTTTTTGGCCTGCAGATGTCGCTGATAACTGTTGTATTCACTTGACAGTTTTGTCCCAGTGAAATGAATGAATACAATGAAATACTGATTTTGCTGGAATTCCTCAGCCTAGGTAGTCGACAGTGAAGCATTGCGGGAAACCTTGGTTTGTATAATAAATAATAATAAATCAATTTCAATTGATTTCAATTGATCAATTTCGTTTCATGATTTAAGAGATATTTGGGGAAATGGCTCTTAACCAAAATACAAAAGGACTGTAACAGTAGTGGGGCCAGAGGATCATTTGATATACTGTGTGGATAATTAAGTTATTTTTCACATCTCAGCATGCTGTTTAAGCTGTGATGTTTTCAAGCGTGCTAATAAGTGTTTTCTACCTGTGTACCTGCCGCATGATTCAAGGACCACAATGAAAATAAGTCATGTTACTTAATTGTGCCATCCCAATAGTTACTTTTTGTTTGTTGGTATACTGTGTTTTTATTCATCATTCATTCAGAGTTTCAGATGATGTGTTGATAATGGGATCTCTGTTGGAGTGTGCATAGACATTGGGACACATTAAAGCTCTTTGTTGTTGATCGCCTGCAGGCCAGCCATGAGGGAAACTGCGACTTCATGATCATCCTCTGTCCTTCCTGTAAAGAGCTGATGAGAGCCAACGAGCAGGAACGCCACAATGAGAGAGAATGTCCAGAGAGGACGCTCAACTGCAAATACTGCAAAGAACCCTTCCTTCTAAAAAACATCAAGGTGAGGCATCTCTGTCTAAATGGATGAAATATTGAGACAATGTAGCTTAGACAATGTAGTTATTAAAATGTTATACTTAGATATATATTTGTTGAATTTCCATGCCATGTAGCTATAGACAACACAATCTCCTGATATATTTCAAAAAACGAAAATGTATTTGTAAATGTATTTTGAACACATTTTATAGCAGGATGAATACTGTTTTTATAGCCACTGTATTTTGGGTTTATTTGCCCTGCGAATAATTCTATCAAACTGTTACGATGAATTAATCTTTCTTTTTTTAGGCTCATGATGAAATTTGTCCAAAGTACCCAATGATTTGTGAAGGTTGTGCAAAAAAAAAGATACCAAGAGAAAAGGTACGTCTTCTATGCAGACAAATTGTGTTGAAAATTAAACTGATTATGTTTGATGCTGTTAGCACAGATTTAGCTTGTTTACCATCCACTAGCTTGGGATCAAATGCTGCAAGTATTTTGTTGAAGATCATTACTTATGGATCATTAGATCATTCTTTTTTTCATTTTTTTTTTCCAGTATGTGGACCATATTAAGTTCTGCAGTAAATTTAAAGCGCCATGCAGATTTCATGTTGTTGGCTGCGATATGTCTGTAAGTAGACATTTTTGTCATAAGTAACTACACATGAAGCAACTATGAATGTCATAACTATCGGATAATTGAACAACAATAAACGTCCCTCTAAATGGGAGAAAAACAACTTACAACTTGCCAGATTAAGTCATAACACCTTCAGACTGATATTGTGATCATTTTAAAAAGTTACACTCCTTATAGTTTAATATTTACCAGTTAATGTAATAGTATATTACATTATAAGGAAATTATAATACAATTATAATAAATTTTGGGCACAGGGTTTATTACAAATTTGACCCATGTAGAGGGACATTTCATGACATTTTCACAAGTTACTGCATTATCCAGCAGTTATTATATCGGTTGCTACACGTCTTTAAGTTAATACTGTGTTGTAGAATATAAAGTCCTCATTTATGTAAGCCTCATTTGCTAAATTCTTATTTCTATTCTATTTTTGTTTGTTGTATCCTATTACTATTTGCTCCTGCAACAACACAATTTCCCTACGGAGATCATTAAAGTTTCATCTTGTCTTTTCTTAATATATAATGGAATAAGACCACTGTTTGTGTTCTTAGTGTGTCTTTCTGCTTGTGTCTTCTTTTTCGCCCCAAGGTGGAAAAAGAGAAGATCCATGACCATGAGCGAGCGTGTTCCTATGAGCACCTGAACCTGCTCTTGCACTTTATCATGGGCATCAAGGTGAGCCTGGAGAGCCTGCAGCCGCAGAGCTTGGAAGTGGCCAGCCACAAGCTGCAGGAGCTCCACCAATCACTGAGGGACCTGGAGCTTAAGCTGAGCCAGTTGGGTGGGGGTGGGGCAGGTCCCGTGCAGGGTGCCTGCGCCCCAACCCTCACCACCTCCTTCACCCCGCTGCCCAGCACCGTGGGTGCGGCCCTGGAGCTGCAGCTCCACAGTGAAAAGACCAAGGTGGCCGAGCTGAGCCGGCGCTGCCAGGAGCTGGAGCTCAAAGTAGGCACCTTCGAGAACATTGTGTGCGTCCTCAACCGAGAGATGGAGCGCTCCTGCACCACCATGGAGGCCTACAACCGCCAACACCGCCTGGACCAGGACAAGATAGAGATCCTCAACAACAAGGTGAAGAGGTTACACATGTTCAGAGAGATAGAGCAAATGGGGGTGTTAAATACAACGCAACCAATGATTTCATCACTAGAAGATATTAAAGGAACAGTTCACACCAAAATTAAAACTCCTTTGAGGTTCGTAGGACCATCAAACCCACAGCAATTTAGCCCCCATAGTTCATCTCAGCCTTCTCCTATACTATTGAAGTCAACCTGATTGTTTATAGTTCTAAACAGGACATACATTGACACAAGACAAATATTAATTTTAGTTTAACAACCAGAGATCTACTAGCCTCCATTTCTGCACCTGCAACTGCATCTGTTGCCTCCATCTGCCTCAAAATGATCAGTCCAATCTTATGTTAATGTCAATAAATGGCATTACAGCCTTGAGTTTCACAGCATTTATGCTTTTTAGTTTGCAGACATCAACAATAAGTAAGAACAAGTAACAACAGGTGAAGATTTCAAACGTGCCGGTCCCTCTAGTGTTAAGCCCGATGTGGTGGTGTTGTGCTGCAGGTCCGTCAGCTGGAGAGGACTGTGGGCCTGAGGGACCTGTCCATCGTGGAGATGGAGGGGAAGATGAGGGAGATGTCTGCAGCCACGTTCGATGGCATCTTTGTCTGGAAGATCTCCGACTTCACCAAGAAGAGGCAGGATGCTGTGGCTGGCCGGGCCCCTGCGATGTTCTCACCCGGTAACATCTGGCAACCTATGAATACTAACTGTTAAGTTATAGATGTAGATGATTTTTTGTTTTCATTTTCTGTGTAATTAAGGATATCCACTCTGACATGGCAGTGATTAATCTATATCATGCCCCTGCATGGCCGTGTTATTTTTTCCAGCCTTTTACACCAGTAAATATGGCTACAAGATGTGTTTACGGATCTACCTGAATGGGGACGGGACGGGACGTGGCACCCACTTGTCTCTGTTCTTTGTGGTGATGAGAGGGCACAGTGACGCACTCCTGAAGTGGCCGTTTAATCAGAAGGTAAAACTCATTCATCAAGGGTCTCCAAACTGCAAGCCTAAAACAATACTATTGTGCATTGATTATTATTTAGAAATGTAAAAAGTCAAAAATAGGTTCTTAGTTTATTATTAGTATATTTGACATCTTTTGTTAGAATTGTGTTTTGTTTTTTAGTTTTTTTTTATGTGAGACAGATTTTAGAATTTGACTTGGTCTTCTCAAATATGTTCATTTGAGTCAAAATTTATGGAATACAGAATATTTTATATGCTTTGGGACATTAGAGGTCCCAAATGTTTTTGTTGGCTGCTAAATTTGGCCTGTGGGCCCCACTTTGGGAGCTTTATCGTAGATCATACATGGCTTTGGAATGGGCAAGCTTTTTTCTTTATTTTTTATTTTTTATATATATAATTTCATGTTTAATTCAATTAAATTTTTGGTCATTGAACATATCCCTACATTTCATTTCTTTTTTTTCTTTGATTTGCTGCATTTATTGATTTTATTTTTCATTTTGAATACAGCAGCATGTCGTGTCAGCATGCATTAGTGGGTCAGCTCCAGGTTTTGCTCTCTGAGCGGATGTAAGGTTGGATGTTCCTAACATCTGTACCCAGGTCACCCTAATGCTGCTGGACCAGAACAACCGGGAGCACATTATCGATGCCTTCCGGCCAGACATCTCCTCCTCGTCCTTCCAGAGACCCGTCAGTGATATGAACATCGCCAGTGGCTGCCCGCTTTTCTGTCCACTCTCCAAGCTCGACTCTAAAAACTCCTACATACGTGACGACACCATCTTCATCAAGGCGATTGTAGACCTCACCGGACTCTAGGCAAAAGATGAAAGTGTAAATCCAACCTCGCCCTCTGTTGCTACTAACCTGTTTTAATTTCGACAGGCTTTTGTATCACCAGTAAATGGCATTTCTCTTTTGGGGCTATCTAGACGTTTTGGTTTCGGTATGGATTGTTGGTGGCCATATGTAGGACCAGGGCAGGAAACACATTTTTCTTTTGCCCATCAGCCACAGTGGCTGGGTGAATTCACTATTTTACCAATCAAATAGATTTTTGGTGTAATCAGCAGAAACCTGCAAATGGTGATTGAGTACCTTCCAATCTTGCCGGTAACAGCCAAAATATACCAGCATTTGACTGGTGTTTATTTGGGAAGAGGAAATCCCAGCAACACTTGCAGTACTGAGAACAAAGATTTTTAGTAAAACCAACTCATTTCGGCACGTGGCCTTCCGTCGTTTCTGGAATTTCCTCTTTTCCATTGTTGCCTGCCCATTCCATGCACCTTGTTAGTGGGTGAAGTTAATGTTAATTTCCCACCCTGCATAAGACCCTTGCACAGCATTTGACCTTACATAAGCATTCCCAGTCCTAGAATATCACATTTATGAAATGTATTTTTCAGATATAAACAACCAAGATATTATAGTCTCAAATCTCCAGTGATCATACAACAGCTGCTTGTAGCATGGACTACTGACACCATAGCTATGTAGATTGAATAGTCCACTAACACAGCGATAGATCAAGTTGGTCTTGTGCTCACTGTCGGCGTGTAGTGCTTGATATTTGGTTAGCCACATTTGGTTTTCTTTTCCTGAAATTTTTGCATTTACAGACGTGGAGTTCCAATAACAACAACTTGATGCCCATGTAGCCTTCAGACTATCGCTCAGCTTTGCACACACAGTTTGTAGTGCAGTATGAATTTTGAAGTTGTCTGCTATTTCTCAACATCTGTGCCTCCAAATCTCAAGTCCTGTGTTCATTGGTAATCATTTGTAGTGGTGGACATTGCTTGAATTCCATGAATTCTGAGTGCAGTATTTGAGTTGTGAATGTTGTCGTGTGTGTGTACTGTTACATTCCTTTGCTGTTAGTTGCAGTGTTAGTTTGCATGTTGGATCTGTGGAAGATGCACCGTAGCTTGCAACAGTTTCTGGGTTGTTTGCCTAGAAAACCTTAACAGCAGTGGCAGTAGTGCTGATGTGCCCAAATGGAAATATGACATATTTTATTTAAAAACACATTTGCATATATGTTGGAATATATTCAATAAATATCTTTAAATATTAGATTTTGGCTATTTTCCAATATATTTGTGTACATATTAACAATTGTATTTACAATAATTCTACTAAGAGTTCATTTTACCAAACTAATATATTTAATAATATGCACATAAAACTACTGAAATGGCCAAAATTGAATATTGAAATATATTTTGCAATATATTGTACATATGTATACATATTGAGTATATAACAAATGTCACTATACAGTGCCATCAGAAACTATTCAACCCCCATGAGACTTCTTTTCTGCATTTTGTGGTGTTGCAGCCTCAATTCAAAATTGATTAACTTGACATTTACACAATCTATACAAAATAACCCATAATGACACAATGAAAACTTTAGATTGTTTTGTAAAACTTTTTAAAGAATGAAATCTAGAAATATTTAATTAAGTATTCATTCCCCTGTAGAAGCAACTTTGGCAGTAAATACAGTTGCAAGTTTGTAAACTATTTTCACAAACTTTGGTTTACCTGCATAAATGGCTCCTTCATCTAAGTCATAACAATTATTGAACATATTGTTCAAACATTAACAACCTAAGCTGGAAAAAGTATGTGAACCTCTAGAATAATGACCTTTCATTTTAGTAGTAGTAGTGGAAGTCAGGTGATCCAATCAGTGAGATGACATTCAGGTGGGTTTGAGGTGTGCTGTCACAGAAACCCTACAAAGTTTGGTTACCAACAGAGTCTGCTCTCCAAAAAAAATATCTGTTTAAGTGGAATCTGTCCCGGTCAAAAGAAACTTCAGAGGACCTCCAGAAAAGAGTTGAAGCTCATGAGGCTACAAACGTATAATGACCCTAAACACAAAAGCAGAAAGGCTTAAACAGGAAATGGGGCAAGTCAGAGTACTGTCCTTTACCCTATTGAAATGTTGTGGGATGACATGAAGCAAGCTGTTCATGCAAGACATCCCAAAAATGTCAATGAACTGAAACAGTTCTGAGGAATGGTTCAAAATACCTCCTAACTTGTGCAGGTCTGATCAGCAACTACAGGAAACGTTTGGTTGAGGTTCAGTCAGTCAGTTCACTCCAGTTACTAAATCTCATGATTCACATACTTTTTCCAATCCAAGATTACGTTCAATCAAGTTTAATTTGTGTTATATGTTAAATCACATTATTTAAGTTAGATGGTCAGGCTGTATATTAGGATGCAGGTAATTCAAAAGGGTTCACAAACTTTCTCGCAACTGTATATCTTTGAGCCTTCTTGGAAATGTCTATCAACTTCGCTGTTTTGCTTAAGCTTACTCAAGTTGGATTGGAAGTGTCTGAAAAGCCATTTTCAAGTCATTCCATTGATTTTTTTTTTTTTCTTTTTCAATGGGATTCTGTCTGGGCTTTGGCTGGGCAACTCAAGGATTTTCACAGTCTTGTCATCATCACCCAATCTAAGGTCTCTGCTACTCTGAAGCAGGTTCTCCCCAAGAAGTTGCCTGTATTCCGTTCCATTCATTGTTCCCTCTGTTCTTACCAGTCTCCCGGTCCTTGCCGCTGAAGGAGCAGCTTCCTTCTGGCCCAGATTTCTGAAGTGCTGCACACACTGTTGTCCTTCAGGCAAGATCTCCCATCGCAGCCAAGGAACTATATGTATGTAGCTATAGTTTTGCCAGAGTGGTCCTTGAGCTTATGGTGCTCTTGTGAACTCCCAACACTTTAGAAATTGTTTTATCCCCTTTCCTGGATCTACGCCTCCTCCTCCTTTGTCTCTGAATTCAGTACAGAAGTACAGTTCCCTGTACTTCACAGTAGACATTTTGCTCCGACATGCACATGTGGGATCCAATACAGACGGACCTTCTATGCGTTTCCTTCAGTCATTTGAATTGGCCATAGATGGCTTCCAGTCAGGTTGTAGAGACATCTCAAGGGCATTCAACTCAATTTGGAGTGTCACTGCAAAGTTACTTATTGACTCAAAATATTTCACCTTTTCACTTTTTATTAATTTGTAAAAAAAATAATAATTACACATTATGGGTTATCGTGTGTAGATCAGTGTCAAAATATCCTAATTGAATGCATTTTGAGTTCATGCTGTAGCATCACAAAATGTGGGAAAAAGTAAAGGTTGAATACTTACTAAAGGCACTGGATTATATTTACATATGGGTGTAGCCCCTGGTCCTGCTTAAACACTGACATCAAAACTGGTGTTAAGTGGTGGTTGAGATTGAGATGGGAAAGCCTGCAGATGAAAGCCGAGTTGAGGTATTTAAAGGGGTTGACGTTATTGTAATATTTTTTGGGCTGCCCTTACAGCATTGAGCCGACCTACTTTTTACAGAAAAAGTGCCTGTACCAGTTATGTTTTGTTTATCTTTCCTGAGCCCACTGTGGATATGCTTTCCAGTGAATATGATGGCGCCAAATGTGAAACTTTTGATTTTGTCCGGTGTGTTTTCAAATTATTGTCCTTTACGAAACCCCCTTGACTGGACTGGACAAGTGATTACAAAACTATGTTTCAACTGTCTGGTGGAATGTTATGCAGTATTACCATACTTAAACATAGAATCACTGTGGTCAGTATATCGAGCAAGGACTAGATACCCAACTATTGGCTTTGCATCTACATCCAAACATATCCAGCATGTTTTTAAACCACTCTCAACAGATATTGAAACCTCTCTGTGCATGAGATGTTTCAATAGGAAAAAAAAACATATATAAAGCACTGGTTTACATTGTAGACCAGCATTTTATTTTGTTATGATTTCATTATCAATATATACAGTATGTGAATGTTATGATTATGAGTGTGTGGTATTATTTTGGTATAAACTGAGCTTTGACACTGTGCTCAAGTTTTGATGAGGTGTATGCTGCAAGAACGTTAAACATATCTAAGTAGTATATAGATTATATTTATTTAAAAAAAAACAAATTTTATACTGTATGTTGAGACAGTTTAAAAGCCTGCTTGGGTTAGTTTAGTAGATTGTGACCATCAGCAAGACAAAGGTGACTGATGCATCTGCACTTTTTCCAGGGTAAACAATCTGACCTCGATAGGTTGCAGTTCATGTGTCTCCAATTGGCTGTTTCTGTAGAAATCATTGATTCTGTATTTTTATTTCAACAGAAAATATTTCCTCTATTTTTTTCCTCCCTTCAGAATATATTGTTATTGTTGCACATTATGTAGACCTCATTTTGCATGTATGACTGTGGCCTAAAATAAATTAGCTGCTACATTTGCTTGGCCTATGTGCTGATTATTGCTCATAGACACAGCCTAGCAGCACTGTATGGATGTTTTTTTCTTTTCCTGTCTTGTAAAAGGGAAAGAAATGTGTGTAGGCTCTAAATATCCTTCACAGGTACACTTTGTCACAAAGTATCTACAATTGAAGTGAATTGTTTTTAAAAAAAAAGGGCTTTGCCTTTCATTTTCTTCTGCTCAACGCTACATGTACTTGCCTTTGTCTGTTCAGACTACTCTATCCTGACCTGTTGACGGATTTGGCAGGGCCTTCACAAGGCTCCAGTTAGGAAAAATATCAAAACAGCGATATTGAGAAATAGGAAGCATCGACCTGCCTCACTGTTGTTGCAACAACAACAACAACAACAACAACAACAACAACAACAACAACAACAACAATACATCAGTGTGTTGTATTTAATACAATAACCCTTCAGAATTTTGCAAACTGAACAGTTCAGTTAGATCTTTTATTTATTCACTTTTTATTGTTACTATTTATTATTTATGTAATTAACTATTTAATACGCCTCTAAAGCCCATGTTGAGATTAAGATGAACAGCTGTCATCTGTAGAAATGAGTTAAAATTACAATATACTACATTGTTCTCTCTGCTGCATTGTTTAGATAGTAACTTGTGTATTAGTGAACTCCTTGTACTGCAGGTTATGTGTTCCATATTTGTTTTTACTTTTGTTTTATTAAAGGTTTTAAGATGTCCTCTATGCAAAGCTGTTTCTACCTCAATTTTATCACCTAAGCCTTTACATGTTTCCTTAGAGTACAACAGCTAAGTACAGCATATCAGAGCTCTGCTAAACGTGGTTTTGCCACATGAGGGCGCACACTACAAACACACCCATACTACTGGCAGGCAGAGGGCAATAAGCAAAGATTCACATTCCAGGCATTTCACAGAACAGGATATTGCTCACAAGATGCATTCATGGAACAGTTTAGAAGAAACTTTCTAGTGAAATGTTTGGAAAGCAAGTATATATACCCAAGTAATCAGCTGACTGGAAAGTAGGGACGCAATTACCTGAGATGTTCAGGGGGTGGAGAGCATAGAAGTATACTGATGGTAAAACTGATGTACAATTCTGGGCAAGATTATTAGCATCCTTTTATGCAGATAATGTACATCTTCTGAAATTGAAACAACTTTTGGTCTTCACACTTTATAACAGCACATCAAAAAATACAAATAAAAATGTTTTAGGGTTTACAAATCGAAAAGTGGCCATGATTATTGGCACCCTTTAGAGCAATGGTTCTCAATCCAGTCCTCAAGGACCCCCCGTCCTGCAGGACAGGGAGTCCTTGAGGACTGAATTGAGAACCACTGCTTTAGACCAATTCAAATGCATTTTGTTGGATTCTCATTTGCAGTGTAATTCAACTCACCTATGGCACTTTGCAGGTGCCCACATGATATAAATGAACCAATTATCCATTTTAAAGTGATAAAACAGTCTGTTCTGCTTCCCTGGTGAAGGGAAAACAGCTGTCTGAAGATGTCAGAAGACCTTGGTATTTCTGTTTCCACAGTTTACAATGTTGTTAAGAAGTTTACTGCTCATGGAATTGTTAAGAATCTCCCAGGATGTGGTGGTAAAAAACACCTAGCATGACATCCAAAGACCTCAAGACTGACCTGGAGAGGTAATGGTTTCAACCTGTATCATATGCCGGACACTGAACCAAGAAGGGCTTTACGGTTGGAGACCACAGAAGACCCCACTGCTGAGAGAGAAACATTAGAGGGCCTATTCGCTACATGAATAAATGAATGAATAAAAAACGTATACTATTCTGCAAATATTGCTTTTTTGTGTTGAAA